>OX375870.1:49391563-49454227 GCA_947359475.1 Heligmosomoides polygyrus bakeri
ACGTTACAGTAGAAGACGAGTGACTGCCGGAGAAATAAAAAGGCTTTGCTACAAAATGTGGAAGCATGTCACTTGAAGAACAATTTGATATAGTGTCTGATATAATTCAATTACCATTCATTTTTACCTATTCAACGCGTCGGGAAAAATATCGTGCTGTGTACTACACAGATCCATAGGGATGTCGAGGATCTAAGAAAAACCTGAGAAATATTATGGAAAAAACAAGAACAGGACTCTCCTATGGAGAGTCTCTACTGAATGGTTTGTTCGTGCAGTTTTTACTCACGGTGCACTCCAAAAGCAAGCTGACAGCGTTCGAGCAATTTCTGAGTACGGCGGCTGGAAATTTTCAATGAAACTCTCCAAACGCTCACTCTACAGACTGTGCCCACTCGATAGATTATGTTCGGCCTATATGCATTGTTGAACTCCATTGATTCATGTCAAAAGATAGAGCTCGAGCTGCTGAGCTCAAATATATGTCTCCTTTCACAAGTGCTTAATTTTTAGAAAGTTATTTAAAAAAGCCGCTTCGGGACGCTCCCAAAGCGTTCTGTTCGGCATTTTGACCAAATCATATGTGCGGTACTGCATCTGGAGACCTTCGTGAAAATATCTCTACAGCGGAATTTTTCAGCATTCTTGTACAGTCCACCAGATAGAGCTTAAAAATTTGATAACAAGTTATACAAAATTTGTACCTGATTGTTCTTGAAGCATTTGACTTCAAATCTCCTTCAGAGTATCTCTACAAGGGAATTTTTAAGCATTCTTGTGCAGCCCATCAGAGAGAGCTCGAAATTCTGATACGAAAGTGGGTAGAACTCGCACCAGTACGACTCTCTACGCTGCCTTTGCAAACCCTCTAAATAAGTTATCCACTGTTATTGTAAATCTGATCGATCTGTGAAGTCTCACCCTCAGTCGGGTCGCGGTCGACCTGCAGGCTGCCGTGCTCGGCTAGGTCATGATCGCCTCCGCGGCGAGGGCTGCCTTGGAAGCGGCGGGTGTCACGTGCGAGTCGATTGGCTCCGCAGGCACTGTCGGCATCGTCAGTGCGTATCCGAGTCGGGACTAACGACTATAACCCCTCTAAAATGGCAGCTGGGGACTAAGGCAAGTTAGGCAACTAGAGAGTTTTGGGCACTTCATCGTAAAGTACTGTCAACGATTTTCTTGTATTCGCTTTTGTAGGCTGTTAGCTCTCCGCGTCTTCCCAAAGTGGTCGACTGAAATCGGAAAAAATCGTCGCACACAAGGCTTACCTGCATATTCGCACCGCTGCAACTTTGTCCAATCATTATCTACGTTTGTGTGTTTTAGCGCAGCTTTTAAGCGTTTTACTGGCTACAAAATCCACAAGCTTCAGCCGAAAAGATTTGCACTTCGAACACGAACAAGATGGCGCTTCGAACACGCACTCGCGTGCAATTTACCACAACAACGATCGATGTTCTCCTCGCTCTTACTCGCCTATATTACAGTTTTCCCTAGTCTCAATAACATCGTTCAATTCAGCATGGAAAGCTCTATCGAATGGTGCCAAGCATGGCCCAATTCGAAGACATCGGTTTTCGATGACGTCATCGTCCGTCTCTCGCGACCTCGAGCGGCATCGTCTTCGATGCGAAACTGTCAAAAATCGATATTTCCAAAATCGGTCAAAATTGGTACCATTCGATAGCGCTTTTCATGCTTAACAGAACGATACCATTGCTAGTATCGAAAACCCAAATCTGGGCGAGTAAGAGCGCAATAAACTCTAACCGCTATCTTCCGCCGCTTTAAAACGGCAGCTGAGGCTAAGGCAGTTTAGGAAGCGGAGTAGTTCAAAGCAGGTCATCGTGAAGTACCTTAAATGCTTTGGTTGCATACGTATTTCAAGGCAGTTTGCTCGCCGGGTCTGCCCACAGTGGTCCACCGAAATCGAAAAAAAAAAACGTCGCACAAGCCTTGCGTGCATTTTCGCACCCCCCCCCCCCCGTAACAGTGCCTCTCCCTAAGCTACACCGTTTTGCTTAAGTATACTACTAGATCATTTTATCGCTTTCAAGACCCACGAGTTGCAGCCGGAACGACTTGAACTTGAAAGAGTTATTGCGCTCCGAACACGCCCGCGCGTGCAATTTGCAAGCGGTCGCCCCCTTCATTGAAAGGTTCGATTCTATATGCATTGTTCACGGCCCAACTCAAAGGCTAACTTGACAGCCTTAGAGCAATTCCTTAGTAGGGCGGCTAGAAATTTATGATAGAACTTCCCAAACGCTCACTCTACCAGTTGTCGAACCCACTCGATTGATAGGTTCGTCTCTATACGCATTGCACACGGCGCACACTTAAGTCTCGCCGGGACAGATAGGAGCAACTCCCGAGTAGGGCGGATGGAAATTTCTGATAAAATTCTCCAAACAGTTAAGGAAATAGTCTTGAAGGCTTTACATTTTCTATCAAGCGAAGATAGAAACCCAGTGGGCATGCTTCCGCCCATTCGATTGATAGGTTCGATCCTATATGCATTGTGCACGACGCAATCTCGGATCATTCCAGGCATGACAGAACACTGACAACGCACACCATTCTTGAGATACTCCGAAAACACTGCACGTCACATGCGGGTCCTGGAAAATAAGGTGCCCTAATCGCAAAATCCTGCTGCAGTCGTTTTTTAGGCCACCCGCAGCGAAAACTCGGAGGTCTGGTGAAGTTTTATACATATTTGCGTAGAACTCGAGGAGGCAAATCGAACGTTGCCAACAGTTTCTCAAACAACGTAACATTAAAGGAGTTATGAGCATGCGACGATTTGCAAACCGTCTTTTTGTCCGCGCGACGCGGGCGGTCAAGTCTATCAGGCGCTCTCCGTTTTCGGTCCTTAGCGAAGTTCCACGTGGTCCTAGCCTCCATTCGTCGTGTTCGTTCATACCGACAGTAGCGTTAAAGTCCCCAACAACAACTTTGCGGCAGCTCTTCTCGTCGTTGACAGTCCTTTCAAATAGCTTGTAGAATTCCTCCTTTTCTTCGTCTGTGGCCGTAGCTGTTGGAGCATATCCATTTATGATGGAGAACAGCCGTCCGTGCGGCCTCTCAGCCGCACCGACGGCTTCTTGACGGCTTCGCCGTGGCATTAACTTCTCATCATCTATAGCTGCCACCTATATCACTGTTTCCTCAGGAAGAACATCTTAACTACGTCGATTAGGGCAAGTTAGAAAAAAAGCGAAAAAAAAAATGGACGGCATCCACAAGAACGCTTATTTGCCCAATATCGATTGATGTCGATCGACAGTTCAAAAACAAACTTCAGAATCGCGACCTAGATTACCCTCAGGGTTGAAGTTTCGTGCCGCTTGAACGCTATCCTCAAAAAAAATCGATAACAACGATAGATATCGATTGGTCGAATTCAGATTTGTGTTCAGCGACCTCGATTACCGCCAGGGCTGAAGTTTCGTGCTGCTTGAACGACATCCACAGAAAATCGATAATATCGATCGATATCGATTGCCTCCCCAGCTGTGAACGCCTCCCGTCGATGATCATCTAAATGCCCATGCACGGTTGTCGACGTGTTCGCACGTCTACGGCTCGCCATGCACGGTTGCCGACGTGTTCGGCACGTCTACGGCTCGCCATGCAGGTTGCCGACGTGTTCGGCACGTCTACGGCTCGCCATGCAGGTTGCCGACGTATTCGGCACGTCTACGGCTCGCCATGCATGGTTGCTGACGTGTTCGGCACGTCTGCGGCTGGCCATGCACGGTTGCCGACGTGTTCGGCACGTCTGCGGCTCGCCATGCACGATTGCCGACGTGTTCGCACGTCTACGGCTGGCTATGCACGGTTGCCGACGTGTTCGGCACGTCTGCGGCTCGCCATGCACTGTTGCCGACGTGTTCGGCTGCCGCGCCCCAACTCAAGTGTGACGGACGGACAGTGTGACGGTGTGACACACACACACGCACACACACGCTTGCTCCTTTATATATAGTAGGATGGCTCCTTGATCTTTGGTTTGCAGACGCAGAACAGCTACTTGCGAGCTGATGATCTTGTAAGAGTCTACTAGGTGGTGAACTGTCGAGTTGATGAGGAATCCAATTCTGCCCATATTCTTCCTGTCCACCTTTGCTCCGGTAATGAGAAGCTCGTTCTGGTCGGTCCATCTTATGGTCTCCGTTCTGCCTTTCGTTTCCTGCAGGCCGGTAACGTCGTGTTTGATGTTGCGGCTTCTGTAAAGCAGTGTCCGAAGATCCTGCTCAGATGCGATCGTACGACAGTTATAAGTGCAGACTAATAGGCAGTTTCCGTGGGTGGGAAGGGGTTTCCGGTAGTTCGATTCCAATGACGTCCTGATAGTTTAACTCCGAGATTAGATGCCCCTCGCCGGAGGTGGATGCAACCGACGTCGTAGAAGACCACCTCCGTCGCGAGGAGGACTGGGGCGCGGGTTAATTTGTTTGAGCCATGGCGGTGGTCTAGTTGCTCACTTGTTTCTGCCCAGGGATACAGGAGAGCCGCCCATACACGACAAAGCGTTGCGTACTGCGTGACCGTTTGTGCCGTTAGCCATCACTAAAGTGATGTTCATCTCTTCACCGCGAAGGTGGCACATGAAGAGGATATATATATATATATATGTATATATATATATATCATATGTATTTAAGACTACAATACAAGGCTACTCAAAATTTCGGTTGGCTGTGGTGGGTTACGGTTGGTATCTATCAGTAAAGGTGGTGGGATCATGCTCATCGATTCTACCCAAACCTCGACTTGCTGGGTTATTTAGGCCGCTAATCACTTATAGGATGTCGCCTTTTAAAATTTCGATTGACTGCGGTAGGTCACGCTAGGGGTGGGTGAGTAAAGGCGAAGAGGCCAAGGTAATTGATTTCAAACGTCGCGAGACGAGACGCCCGATTTTGATTTTGGTCCTGTCCCCACCACGCTTGCTTACCCACACTTACAGTAGCTACCGTAATCGACAGATATAATAATGCAAAAATGGGCTATATAAGTAAATGGGACTCGAACGACGAACCCTTCAATCCCACCACTCCTTTTCTCCATCCACTGCTTTTTCCGCATTTGACAATGGCATTAGCACGTGATTTCAGCCTGCATAATGGATTTTCTGGCACCGGTTGAGTACATGTTATTCCACTAGCCATTGCAATCAAATATTATTCTAGATGATCAACTAACAAACTAGACTTGTCTCGTGCGCATACCTTCAGTACTCTCATCTCTTTTTCAAAGAGCAGATGAAAGGAAGACATTGAAAAACTTCATGCGCAGACACGGTTTACGGGATGTGTCTGAAGTCGAAAATGAGGTGGAAGTACAAAGCATGGGATTTTCAGAGCGACCTATAGGCTACCCATGCTATAGAAGGGCGTTGTCCGGGAAGCCTCATAGTTGGTTCCAGATTTTCCGCGGGCCCCAATCAAAAATGGCAAAAAATTGTAGCGCTTCAGTGCGGGCCGATAACTCAAAACTGACGCTTTGAATACCCTTGTCGTGGTCAGAAATCAGCTTTTATTAGTTTCAGTGTTTGCTAGAACGCGAGCCTTAGCAAACTTCTAGTGGAAGCGAGAAGGTACATTCGGGGAGGCCTCCACCAGGAAGCCAACAGCGTGAGCCAGTATAGCGCAGCGGATCTGCAGGAGGATCGTGGGATCGACTCGGGGGAGTGGCTTATGCATTGTTAGCGGCGATTTTTCCATTTTTATCAATGTGGAGTGCATTATGGCCTCGAAAGGTACAGTGTCCGCTTTTTAACTCCTTCATCTAAGGGATGGTTTTTTGGGATACTGATCACGATCCGTTTTTTGTTACAGTAGATTATAATAGGCTACGATCTAACAAGGGAAGGATACTAGATGACCGTGGGACTTTCAGACGAGACGTATATCACTGAATGTGGCTTTAAACGATAATTCCAAATATATGTTCCGTTTCTGCTGTGCGCATCTGTGAACGGAATAATGGACCATTTTCTTAGCAGTCTCCTTTGCCCTCTCTGTCCACGCAGAGCGCGCCAGACACAAGAGAGCGAGCTCAAGTAGGGTTGAACTGCGCTGCCGGCCGAGCAGTGGTGGCGCAGGGGTAGAGGGGCGGCGTGGTGAGACGGGGTGGTTTATGGTTCGAGTCTCCTGTAGTGCAGGATTTTTGCACTTCCTAAAAAAGGATCTGCCACGATCAACCAAAGCTGTCCATGTCAAATGGCGACGTTTTGGCGAAATCGATTACCATGATCCCACCACCCATACTTACAAGTAGCTGATCAGTGCCTCAAATAGCCCCTTTGGGCAAATTCTTTTTCGACGGGGTCGGTTAGGACAATACTGCCGACTTATATTCCAAACTATTTTTTCACCAGCTGTCATGTTGTGTCGTGTCGTGTCGTGCCTTTTGGAGAAGTTCGGTCCTTCCGATATTTTACGCGTTTCTACAAGGCAAGAGAAGAAAATCGGCAGCAGTTTCGCATCCATCTTGCGAGATGCGCAATGCGGGAGCATCGTGGTAGAGGATGAAGAAGGTATCAGTGCGGAATCAGAAGAGAAGAAGGTATCAGCGGCACCCAAACGTTGCTATTGGTCGAGAGCTAGAAGCCATTCAAGGATCACGAAACCACTTCATCACTTTTTGTAGATCCTACTAGAGTGAAAGTGATGGACATTCCGATAAGAACAACATCACAAATACAACCATTAGACGTACATTTCTTCTCGCCATTCAAAAGCATGTACAAACGTTTCACCTCTCATCTATTGACACACGGTATAAGGTTCTCACTTCCACTTGCCAACAGTGTGTTTTGAACATTTCGTAGTGTTGTTTCACAGTTGTTAGTGTAACGCATGGCTTGTCTTCTCACCATGTTTTTGGCAACTACTTATGATAAATTGTATCTTCGTGCCAGTATGAAGTTGTCAGTATGAAGACAAGTCCTTTCTGGTAACCCTTTCCGTTGCAATTTGACATAGAAAACTTTGGTTGGTGGGATCGTGGTAATCGATTTCGCCAAACGTCGCCATTTGACATAGACAGCTTTGGTTGATCGTGGCAGATCATTTTTAGGAAGTACAACAATCCTGCACTACAAGGGATTCTAACCGTAAACCACTCCACCTCACCACGCCGCCCCTCTACCCCTTGCGCCACCACTGCTCGGACGGCAGTTTCAACCCTAGTTGAGCTCGCTCTCTTGTGACTGGCCCGCTCTGCGTGGACGGACCTAGAGGGCAAGTGAGCCTGCTACGAAAATGGTCCATAACTCCGTTCACAGATGCGCACAGCAGAAACGGAACATATGTTTGGAATCAGCATCCATTCCGAATCTGCATCCAATGATATACGTCTCATCTCAAAGTCTTATGGTCACCTAGTATCCTTCCTTTGCAAGTAGGATACGGGTGAGTGAAAGCGTGGAGACAGGATAGCCGCACTCATACCATTCGTCCGTGGATGTAATTGTGATCGTGGTTACGAATTTATCACAAGTTTTTGAATTTAAATTTTTTATTGCTATTTTCAGCACAAGATACCATCCTGGAAACGAAGTTAGATGAAGAGAACGGCGGTGCGGATGCAGTTTCTCACAGTACCCATATCTATTCTAACCTCCTGTAATCCACCGTTGCGTCGAAAACCGATTCCAGATTCGTGATAAGCACGCCAACCACCCTATCCCCTCAAGCGAAGTATGGTCGAAGTAATTTTTCAGTCTTTGGAGTGTCACTAGCGCCCTATTTATTATGCCACCCCTTGCATTTCTCAGGGTAGAAAAGAGCGGTTAAATACGGTTACTACGAAACACACTTCTTAAACTAATAGAAAACAAACTAATAGAAAAATTAGAAAGAGATTACGCATGGATAACATCTAAAGAGAGCTTTCCCAACAAGACAAGCATGGTTTGATGGCGTATCTCTAATCTAATACGAAGGGTAGCTTGGCTCACATCCTTCAGAAGGTTAATAAAAAACAAGCTTGAAAAGTGAGCGCGGTACCATGTTGGGGCTAAAATGCACTCTTATTGGTAGAAAAGCAAAGATCGCCACTAGCAGTGCATAAACCCAATACCGGAAATCGATCCTTTGACCACTCTTCTGCAAGTCCTCTCGGCTATCCAATTGCTGTTGCGTTACTGACAGATGTCTCCTGTGAGTGTGCCTTCACGCTTCTACTAGGAATTTATCAGATCCCGCGTTGTAGCAATGCCTGAAGTCCCCGACCACTGATGCATTCCTGGTGGGTGCCTCGCCTAAATGTGCCTCTCGCTTCAACTAAGAATTTTTCAAATCTTACGTTCTAGCAATGGTTGAAGGTTCAAACCTTTTGCAGGACGATTTCTGAGCACGACAAGGGTATTCCAGGCGTCAGTTTTGCGTTATGAGCCCGAAGTGATGCGTTACAGTTTTTTGTCGGTTTTGACCCATCCAGAGGACCGCAGAGAATTTGGTATCCATTGCGGTGTCTTCCCAGACAACGCCCTACAATCCTATATAGGCCGTTTCGAGAATCTCCACGATCACTTCGTTGACCATCCTCGTCAGTTGTTCTTTGACATCGAAGTTGATCGATCCTCCAGGACGGAAAGAGGCATTCCATTGGTGACGATTTGAAGTGTAAAATTAGAGCGTTGAGATACCCGTTTGGTGTGCAGATTATTTTATGCGACTGATCTTGGAATTTCACTGGAGCAGTGATTTTGCCGACGGCAAATCTACACGCCACAGTAACGTGTTCTCCGCCAACACATGGATAACAGCCTGATATTTCTGAAGTGGTGATTCAGCAGGGCGCAATTCTTCGTGTTGAAACCATATGTAGACCTTCGGGGACGACATGCAGCTCTGTGGCTGTACCAAAGGCGGTTTTTGCTATTATCTTCTTTTTCTTTCGGTAGATTTTTTTGTTGTTGTGACGACGCATTTCTGAGCATTTGTTGAACGTCGCCTCCACTACAGGAACACGTAGCTTGATTCGTTACTATTGAACAGGCAAACACGTTGCTGACAAAGATGCAGTTGAACTTCTGGTCTTCCTGGATAGAAGCGCATTGCAGTTGTCTGACAGAGTCCATTAGAGTATGGTACAAGATGCCCTGATACAGTAGGTTTTGTGATTGTGACTCTTCCATTGGTGATTAAGGTCGATGATAGTAGGGGCATTTGGGAAACCATTGATGCTATTAGTGATAACCAAACGTTATTCCATCGGACTGTTTATGCAGGTTGTAGCTGCACTGTATTACTTTTTGTGCGTCCATTGAGTTGTATAGATAGATGAGCGTCTATGGAAAAATCACGTAATCACCGTGTCGGCAACTCAGGATATGTGCAACATCGATATAACAAGCAGCTTGCAAGAAAGAAGAAGCGTCCACCGCGGTTTAGACACCCACAGCTGGCGGCACAGAAGGTGAAGCCAGGATAATTGTTGGCTGCGTTAGAAAACACGGCGACTTTGTCGGATGGTCTTGTATTGACACGTGCTTCACTGCTGGAACTTCCAGCAAATCGACATCTGTGCACTGATTCCAAATAGAAGAGATGGTCTCTTGTGAAGAACTCGATTTTCTTTTGGCACGTGAAGTATTATGGATTCCCTCGAATCGGATAGTAAGTAGACCGGTTATTGAGTCGAGAGGGGTCTTGAATGCCAAGCACGTTTCTTGGTTGAGCGGTTGCAAGGTTATGACGGTAGTTTGATTGATGCAACACGTGTTGTAGATCCCGTGTTGAACACATTCTTCGTCAATTGCCTTAATCGTAACAACATCGGTACAGGATACACTTGTTTTGGCGGAGACAATCAGAATCGTGAAAAGAAGTCTTAGCTGACGTCATGTATAGGTTCTTCTGATTTGATTTAATCTTTTAACTCGTTTTTTTCGTAAGCAGGCACAGTAGGATGTATGGAAGACCGAGAAGGAATTGTACTACGCGGAGCGGTTGAAGTAGGGCAATGATGAAGAGGCACAGGATTTCAATTCCAGCGGCAATAGCCATTCGATTTTGTGAACAATAGTGAGGGTTGTAGGATTGTTCCAAGCAGATCGTGCACTCTAGAAGTTCGCAAATAGGGTATGCAGGATATTCCAGTTTCTGATGGTATGCCAGTATTCCATCACGTCATGCGGAAACCTCGGCATGTATTCGAGCGCAGCAATTCTTGTTTAGAAGACCACGCTTGAACTCGTCGTCTTTTTCGATAGGCTAATCTCTAATGAGCATCATATGCTTGGTGACGAGTGTCTATAAATGGCGAAGATGGATTTAAAAGCGAGTGAATTCCTCAACTTTGTAACTGGATGAACTTGATCTTGTCATCATTGAATGTTGATTTCTCGGTGAGGATGAATATAGGATTGCTGGAGTATCTTTCATTGTGGTTGTTGTGATCGTTGTCGATTTCGAGCTTGTAAAGCAAAGATCGGTCTGGTGATTGTCCTGTTCGATGGCAGTCTTACGCGTGCTGATCTCTAGAACTGATTAAAGGATGATAATATCTGTCCCACTTTCACTGACTTCTATCGAGTGTTTTGTCTTGAATCAGGACGACATGCCCTTCGGGTGGTTGTGACTCACTGAAACATCGCGTGTGCGGATGATAAAATATTCTGACGCCCACCTTCTCCAAAATAGCATCTCATGGATTGTTTTCCAGTCCTCCAGTGATTGCTAACTTGCTGCTGAAGTTGGTCTCCAATCATCGGCGACTTCGTCCGTTTTTAGTTGGGAGAGATTTACTTATTTATTTATTTCGTGGCGTAAATCACATCAGAAATGCACGCATAAAATGAAATGTAAAGAAACGAACGAAACAAACGAAACCAACTGCAAGGAATCAAAAACGTGCATGTGAGAACGAAATAACCTGAAAAAAGTTCACTTCGAATGAGCAGGTGCTTAAAGTGAGAGACAGGCATATCAAGAAAATTCTCATTAGGTTTGCCCATGGTCGAGTAAAATCTATAGAACGTCTTGAGTTGTCCGACCGTATTCAGCGATTATGTTAGTGGTCTGCTGTTGACTATCGTTTCGGTCTCCTTTGCAATTGTTCGAAGCTCATCTATCGCTAGAATCCGATTATTTAGTGCGCGTTTCAAGGAGGCTTTGAAAATGTGAACCTTCTTTCGTAAAGTCCTCCTTGCCATAAACTCAAACTCGGGATGAACTTGAATTCTACTCTTTCTTGTGCGCATAATTCGATGACATCGTCACTCCAATGATCGGCAGCTGTTTAGGGCTGAAGTTTCTCCGTGGCTTGGGACTGTCTTGCGTTTTCACAAGGTGTCCATTTAATTTAGGCTGTAATTGCCAAGAAGCGTTGCATTGCATGAATAAGTGCTTCCGGTGACATTCCAGAGAAGAAGTGAACGTGTATCGCTCCAGTATTCAAGAACGTGATGAATAGGATCCAGTAGTTTGATGGTGTGTTGTCTTCTTTTCTGTAGAAAAACGGTTCTGCAAATTCCACCTCGCTATTTTTGAGTAATTTTGTTTTTTCGCTCGTTTACAGGGATGGAGAGAAAACACTAGAAGCTTAGAGGGAACGGGTGTTTTGCGTTTGCAGAAAAAGCACTCTTTGTTGGTGTCGCGTTTGCAGCGATTCTTCCCTTAGGTATTCAGACTTTTCGTCTTAGCTCCCAGTGTGCTTATTTTACTCCACAATGATTGTTTTCTTAATGAACGTCAACGGTATATAAGCACGTGATTTGGTTTTCATGCCGAAGAAATAGCGGAGAAGTCGTGTTTGGTGGCAGTTCTGCATTGTTGATTCGTTCTTATGACTTCAATAATGTACTGTGCTCTAAAAGGTGTAGTTCAATCAAAAATTTCGCACAAGGCAGGTCTTGATTCTCTGCGAAACGAAACAAGATTTTCTTCGCCTTGCTGCATGTATATTGACGCCGAAGGTTGTCCGAAGTGCAGACATGCTCTCACTGACTTCTTCACGAGTAAAAAGAACATTGTAAAATGTGCGAAGTAGTGTGTTTCATGTGCTAAAGCGAGTTCCGTCGATGAGTGTGAGCATAGGTTCAAGAGTTTGCGGAAGGGGTTACCACTCCTATACGCATGGTATGTCTTTATAGTTGGATCGAATGTAATGTCGGATGGCCACTGATCTTCTTCTTGAGAAAGGAGATTCGGATCGTTCCACCAAATCTGAAGTTGTTGAAGATCGTTTGCTGTCCCACGTCTGCTGGTTTATCCTTGCTCGACATGTAACGTAGATTAGCATTTGAAGCATTTTCCTTTACGATTTTTATGCGGTTGCGGATGAACACTAGTGATTCCTTCCCGTTTCCAAGTAAGCGCAACACTGTTGTCAGACCATATCACCGTTTTGATGAGAGAAACGTCAAGATTTCCCTAGATGTGTGGTAAAAGTCGGGATCCAAGTGCAACTGCTGACAAGTCCAATCATGAAATCGTCATATAATTCCTAAGTAGAAATATATGAGTTTTGGAGAAAACTCCTCCGCCTACAGAAGATTTGAACAGCGTATGCTACGGCTTAGTATCCATTATGACAACAGCGTCGCCGAAGCATAAGGCCTATGGTATACTCCCGCGTCGCTCCAGCGATGGGCGCGGGGCAACTGTCAATGACGCGCCTTCGCTGCAGTGACGGACGGCGCAGTGGGCGCCGTTGTGAGTGGACGCGCCATCGCTCCCGCGACGCGTCGCAGAGGGGTGTTATACCTCCGAGTAGCGGGAGCGGAACATACTCCCGTGCGACGGCGTCGCTGCCCATCGCTCGTCGCAGTGGAGCGCTCTGCGACCAGCGACGAGAACCCTCTCGTGTCGTGTCGAGCACAGAAACGTTGGTTTCCGTGCCTGTGGTTGGAATGAGAAACGAAATAAACGCATGAGTGAGCACAAGCATGGCGGAAAACCCTCTATCAAAACACGACATCGACGAAATACCTTTGAAAAGAACAATCCCAGAACGGCATAAGGATCAGAAGGCGATAAAACGGGAAAAAATGCGAAATCACGAACGAAACGGTCGAGTAAACAAGGAATCTAAGAAAAATGCACTGAATCAGCTGATTCGCTAAAATTCTGCAAAAATCTCCGTTTGCAGAACTGCATGAACTATATCAGGCTCAGCGATGGCGACGCACCGCGATCCGTCGCGTCGCTGTGCACTCCCGCGTCGCTGCAGCGGACGGGAGTATACCATAGGCCTAATATAGCCCAATTTGACACCCATTCTATCGCGCACACACTTGGCTTCATTAAAACGCGTAATGAGCTTAAGCGTAAGCTCATCAGATTCTGTTAGTCTGCTCAATTTCATGCATGATGTCCTTTCTTTCCGTTCTGCTTTTACAGCCACTCTACTCTTCTCTGATATTTTGTACAATTTTTGGGGTTTTCTTACCCCTCTCTGGTCAGCTTAACACCGCTCTGTGGGAGAGCTATGGTTGACCTACATTTTTGTAGGCGGCGTCTTCGTCGCGGTATAATTGCTCTACCGATTAACCAGATTCTTGAGCGTCGTCGCACTCAGTGCAATAGGCATCTTACAGAAATGAAGCGCCATTTTGTTTTAAAAAAGTTTTTCGTTTTCGTTAAAAAAATCTGCAATAGATTAACTTGCGGTTCAGGTAATGAGTACGAGAGACTTATGATTCCCTTTAGTCTAAGGAATGCAAACTGCATTAGACCGACTTTCGGAGTATTCGGCCATTGCACCCAAATGTGCGGTTAATAGTAATACGCACAGAAGTAGAGAGAAGAGGCACGTGCTTATTCCTTGGTAACAAGAAAGAGAGTGCCTTGACGTGGGTTAGGAATAGCCCCCCCCCCCCCCCCCTCCCACCATCGTCGTCGACCGCGATGGAAACCAACGCCAACTACTCCCTGCTGTCACATGTTCCGAGAAAGTTTCGTACAATATGTCCAGGAATGGTTATTCTGGTCACAAAAGGCATATTTTGTGAACTCTTTAAAGTCCAGAAGGATCGCTGCCATTCCATGTTTGACTCTCGATGAACCTTGGCATCTTTGATGTTGCAATAGTCGAGTAGTTTCTTCAGCGTAGCCAGGTTTGGTACAAGACTTTATTTCGGCTGACGTTTCGGCGTTGTCACCTTTTTCAGAGCCTGGAAAAGTCGAAGTCATTTGAGAAACTCCCTCCCAAATGCCAAATCATTCTGCAGGAGCCCATCCAAGAGGCTAAGAGACCAAGGGAACGACAACGTAGAAAGTCAGGAAAGGAAAGGCTAACTTTTATGAGTGGACAAATGAGCCCACTGACACCCTAGCTGAACAGAAGATGGGTGAATGACATAGAGCCCTTGGGACCACATGCCTTAGGGACCTAACGGGTCATGACCCAGAGGTCAAAACCCACACAGGGCGATGTACGGCGCCAGCTCCTGGGTCACAGTCAAGCACTCGTCCTTCCTTTTGATTTGGGGGGACCTCGCCGCAATGTATAGCGCCTCGAGAGTTCGGCGCGCCGAAATCTCATCTTCACGCGCAAGGATCTTGACCTCCACCCCAAAACTGCTGTTCGCATGCCGCCGCACTCGGTGCTCGCCCAGGGGAGTTGAAACGTGGGACCTGCGCAACCCATCCAAGTGTTCCTTGACCCTTACACACAAGGGTCTACGTGTTTCCCCCACATACTCTTCCCTGCATTCCAAGCATGTAATGAGGTATACTACCCCAGACATAAGGCAGTCTCCCTCCCTTCCGAAAGGGCAATTAACGCACGATGGTGTTGTGCACAGTCGATTTCGGACCGGCTGCCCTTTCAGATTTGTAGGAGGTACTGCTATTATTCTTACTTCGTCTTGAAGGTCTGCTTTTTGAATGCAGCCACGTATTGCTGCAGTCAATTGGTCCGAAATGAAAGGGACGAAGAATGTCACCCTCGACGGGTCGTCCTGTTGGCCTCTTACGATGGCTGATAGCCGGTACCTCCCACTAGCCCCGCAAATAGGAGTGTATCCGTTTTGTATCGTAATGCTGCGAGCCAAATCCATCGAGCAGGACCTTTCAGCACCTTCAGACGAGACCGCGCGAGTAGTATGGAACATGTTTTAGACGACTGTCTTTTTCATGCTGGATGGGTGAGCCGAAGTGCAATGAACAATGATGTTCCTATTTGTCGGCTTTTACTACCTGGTCCTGTATATCCCATCGGATAGATGAACCTGCACGTTGAGGAATGCGAGCCAGTTCTCCATAGGCCTTTCACGTGTGAACTTGATGTGTTGTGACTGCCGGTTTAGTAAGTCAAAGCACGTGTCCATCTCAAGCTGAGTTGGACAGATGACGAAACAGTCGTCAATGTAGTAGCAGTAAATGGTAGGCATTCGTTTTAGAACGGGGCCTTCCACCTTGGACATGAATGCTACTGCGAGAGCTACAGCAAGTCTTTGGCCCATGGCGAGACCTCTAATCTGCTTGTAGTACTCACTCTCCCATCGGAATATGTTGCACTGTAAACACTGCTGCCATTCTTTTTTGCCTCTCTGGTTTAGTACGATGAGATGTTGAGCCTTGTATCAACGAATTTCTTCGCTGTTATTTCTTAATTTCCTTCATGACGTCATCAACAGCACGTAATCCTGGTTTCTGATAGAGATCAAAACACGACAATGTTATGTGGAAACGGTTCCAGAACATTCTCAGTCCATAGCGTGTTTTAGTCTGCAATATTTTGCCCTACTGAGAGCGTTCGGTTGATCAGGACTCGGTTTTTGTTGTAGACTGACCCGGTCTCACCACTGTTAGATGAGGGATGCATGTCTTGTAATTTTTAAACAACTTTAGCTCCACTTCAGGCTTATTCCCGAATTTCTTCTTATGCTCTTCAGTCATCTATTTATAGTGCTGGGGTGAGTTGGATACCCTTAATGGTCATTTCTGCTCGACCTTAGTCGGCGAGGTATAGAGAGCGTCGTCGTTGTCCATGACAAACTGACCAGGGAACTACCTGAGGTGTAGGTCTGATCCAGCGATGCGATGCACATGGGCGGAAGCGGCTCCCTCTCAGAAGTAACAATATGCAGGTATCTCGACCCAAGTACAACTTTGAGCAGAGTTACGGCCAGTGGAAGCTGCACCATTGAAAAGAAGTGGTGAATCAAGCAAGAAGGCTGGTATCTTATCACTCTCGAGTTCATTGTTCTCTTGACTCCGTGTGTCGACGGGACGGCCGAGTGGATAGCGTGGCAGACTTACGAGCGAAATGCTAGGGGTTTGGATCTTGCGTTGGGCATGTCTTTTGCATTTTCACAAACTTCGTGTTCATGCGAGGGGTGTATGCACTAACAGCAGAGCAGGTAAAGAACAGCTTTATGTGTCATTCAATCTTGGACTATACCGCCTGTCGTCCGTTGATGATCGAGTTGCTCCAGCGGGCGCCAGCAATGTCCCAATTTGTTCCGGTCGTGTGCCTGGGTGCTCAATGGATCAATCTCGCTTTAGGAACACGACCGCTCGTTTCGGACTTTTACGCAGAAGTCCGAGCGTACTGGTGTTTCTCTAAAAAATCCCTCCCATTCCCCCCCCCCCCCCCCCAGAATCCAGTCTGTGATGACCCTCGACCAGCGGGTGTCTTCGAAACGCATTTCGTAGCCGACCGACGTAATTTTCGACGACTAGCTCATTCAACAGCGTCTCTAGTCCTCAAATGTCGACAAAGCTCGGAACTCCGGAGGCCTTCTCTCATTTCCTTGAATCATGTAACTCCAAGCATCATCCCTTTGATTGCTCGCTGCGCGGCGATGATCACTTGATCATCTGCTTTTGTATGGTACGTTAGCGCAAGAAGAGCAGTGAATTCGAATGGGAGGCCATGGAGGCGAACGTCCTTCGTCTTCCTCGACACTCTTGGTAGCCCATCCTTTGGTCATTCTTCTTCATGGAGATCGTCACGTGAGATTCACCTACACTCTAACGCTCTCGCATGCAGGAACTCGGCCAGCACTCACTTCTCTTGACTGAAGATTGGTGTAACCAACATCGTGACCTTTCTGGTTTGGTAGGACCTGAACCAGGAACCTGAATTCGGGGTGCTCCCCGGAACCCGGAAGCCGCTTTCACTCTGTTACACCTATGTAAACATGAAACACTTGTCAACAAACAAGGTTGCTCTCCGTAGCAGTTTCACATATAGAATACCCAGAATTCATGGTTTTTGCTTCTGGTCTCTCCAAGACTAACTACAAGTCTTCCGTCCCGGCTGGATCGGCGGTTTTGCACCAGACTTTTTCGGAAGGATAAACTCTTACATGTTCATCGGTTGGCCACCGCAAGCCACTGTAAAAGACTATATTCGCATCGAAACTGCTTTAACGGTGTCCCGTAGGAGTAGAATACATGGCGCATCCCAAACTGGGCTACGGTGACACCAACCTTTATCCTTCATAAGGGTTAACAACAGGGTCAACCTGTTCTTTACGTGCTCTGCTGCTAGTGCATACACCCCTCGCATGAACACGAAGTTTACGAAAATGCAAAAGACATGCCCAACGCAGGATCCAAACCTCTGGCATTTCGCTCGCAAGTATGTCACGCTATCCCCTCGGTCGCCCCGTCGACACACGGAGCCAAGAGAACAATGAACTCGAGAGTGAAAAGATACCAGCCTTCGGATCTATCCTAGTCCGGGGGGGGGGCACATAATTAAAAAGTAGGTAACAAAATGAATTGGGACTTACCGAGCTGCTCCTGGGGAACAAGATGAAACCTAAAAGAAACCAAAAAACGAAAGAATAAACAAAAAATAAAAAATCGCCGCGGTTTTCAACCGAACCGGCGGGCAAAGAGCGACGGAATGGATGCATGCCGCGTACCTACCGCCGGCTGACATGTTATAACCAGGATCTAACATGGTGAGGAGGGCGCATGAAGCCGCATGCCGCGTGCTGACCGCTGCCTGACATGTTATAACCAGGATCCAACATGGTGAGGAGGGCACACAACTTTGCCTGCTTACAACGGCAACAAATGTATTTTTTTTCGTTTTTTCTCTGTGACTTTTCTTGTTTAGGTCCCATGTTGCTCTGTAGAAGCTGCTCGGTAAGTCTCAAGTGGATCTGTTACATATAATACTTTTTAGTTATGTGACCCCCCGAACTAGGATAGATCCCAGCCTTCTTGCTTGATCCACCACTCCTTTTCAATGGTGCAGCTTCCACGGGCCGTAACTCTGCTCAAAGTTTTACTCGGGTCGAGACACTTGCATATTGTTACTTTTGAGAGGGAGGAGCTTCTGCCCATATGCATCACATCGCTGGTTCAGACCTACACCTCAGGTAGTTCCCTGGTGAGTGTTTTCAACTCTTCTGCAAGTAACACTGGTAGGATGTCGTCCCTATTGCAGATTTTCTTTCCAAAGTGACTGCAGAAAAACTCTATTATAAAATGTTATAGAATTTTCTTCGGTATTTATTAATCTTCAAAATTTTCCTTATCGTCCACTCGTTCTCGCTTTCACGGATATCTGCAAGTTGCACTGTTGTGTCCTTTGATATATCTTAATTGACGCCCAGGGTCTTGCAGCTGCCGAAGCTTTCGGCTTTTGAGAAGAATTTGTTTGCGCTTCTGAGTTGATGCAGTATTCCCTGGGATTCATCCTCGCATCTTGGAAGATATTTGGATTTTGTGCAGAAGTCTATCCCTTCTTATGCAGAGTCGCCCCGTAGAAAATATTGTATATATGTATTCCTGTCAATTCTTTGTCAAAGAAGATTTTCCAGCATTATAAGACGGACGTATAGTGTTCCTGAAAGCAGGAGTGGTGAGGCATTACTCGCTGGAATCGGAGTGTTGTGATAGTGTCCTTTGCGGTATCGTATGTACGGGTGTGGGTCCTTTAGCCAAATGGATCGGGTGGAGTCACGACTTGTCTTCTCGAGGGCAAATATTCACCGTGATACACAGGTACAAAGTGCATGAAGCAGCACTGGTCACAATACAGGCAGCGTATAAAGGCTACAGGCTCCTCACAGTCTGTTTCCATACATGGACCAATGACCTCGAGAAAAGCCATCCTGCTCAGATTTTCAATAGAGACCAGGATGTGACGTCGGAGGTGGTTCAGGTGAGAAACGCGGTCTGTGGATACCGCAAATTAACCTAAACCGCATCGATACACTCTTTCTCTCACCTTGCCTGTCACCTGGAAATCAGAGGTCTGCTGAAGGTTTTTTAAAACCTAACACCAACAATATCTGCCGATGCTCGAGTGACGATCAACCTGCTCACGCTGAAGTGTGACCCACATTTAGACAAGGAACCTTCGAGAAAAGAAATCAAGCTGGCAGACGGACGGCCAGCATACTGAAGGACTTCGAAGCACATCAACTTGAAGTTGACGAAGACGTTGTGGTTAAGAATCCGGTCAGTAATAAACAAGTTGCACGAAAGCAAGAAAGGTACTCTCCACAGCGTACAGCTAGAAAATGCGCAGAAAACGTCTGAAAATGGAGTAGACGTCAAAATCCCCCAAATCTCAAACAGTCATCGAAATGAAAAAATGCAGCAAAAAGCAAAAAGCAGCAATGCAGCGAAATGAAAAAAAAATGTGGGGTGAGGATTCTCTCTATATGACTCGCTCTCCCGTTCAGACCTATGCTTCAGACCCTTTCCTTGTAAGAGACGTCTGTCTTCTGAGACTCTTGAACTGATACACTAGCGTGGAGCAGCACGAGCGACCAAGTATCAACTGGTGTCCGAGCCAGCGAAGCTATGCAGAGCAGCGATAAAGGAGGATCTTAATGAGTGAAAGGCGGAAGTGTTGGCTGAAACTGCAGTCTCAGGTTTGAGTATCCTCAATGCCCGCCGGACACATCTCGTCGTGTGAAGAAGCGTGAAGAAGCGTACAGCACCCGGTCCCGACAGGATCAGGCCCGAACACCTGAAGAACCTCCCGCCAGCGCTCATCAACACCCTGGCGCGGCTCTTCACGCACTACCCGTCGGAGTGCAAGGTTCAATCTCAGTGAAAGATTAGCAATACCGTCTTGCTGTACAAGAAGGGAGACTGCACGACATTGGCAACTATCGCCTGATCTGCCCGCTGTCCGTAGTCTGCAAGCTGTTCACTCGAGTGATCCTGAATAGGATTAGCAGAACGCTGGACGAAGGACAGCTATGTATGAGAGCAAGCAGGATTTCTGAGATTATTCAGCACGATCGACCACATACACACCATTACGAAGCTTATCGAAGTGTCGCGAGAGTACAAGCTGCCGCTGTGCCTGACGTTCATCGACCTGAAGAAGGCATTCGACTCCGTCGAAACTGAAGCAGCCACCGACGCCCTGCTAACTCTGGGCGTTCCTACTCAGTACATCAGAGTGCTTCAAGAGCTGTGCAGTGGATTCACGACCAAGATCTCACCATTCTACAACGACATCGTCATCGACGTGGAGAGGGGTTCGGCAGGGGGACACCATATCCCTGAAGCTCTTCAGCGCCACCCTCGAAAACGTCATGCGTAAACTATAATGGGAAGACATGGGAGTGAAGGTCGACGGCCGGCAACTGCACCATCTTCGCTTCGCTGAAGACATCGTGCTCATAACACGGAGCATCGGTCAGGCGGAGCGAATGCTGGCCGACTTCGATCGTGTATGTGGGAACGTTGGACTGCAGCTGAATCTTACGAAGACGATGTTCATGAGGAACGGACAAGTTTCTGATGCCCTATTCTCGCTCAACGGAACGAACATCTCCGAACGCTCCAGCTACGTCTATCTGGGTCGCGAAGTCAATTTGGCCAACGACCTAGCGCCAGAGCTGAGCAGGAGGAAACGAGCGGCTTGGGAAGCTTTCAAGAGCGTCGAAGAAGTCGCGAAGAAGACGAAGAACGTCCGACTCCGTACCCACCTATTCGACTCCACTGCTCTTTCTGCCCTAACATACGCCTCAGAGACCTAGGCTATACGAAAGCAGGATGAACACGCGATCAGCGTCGCCCAGCGTGGAATCGAGAGGACGATGCTCGGAGTGACACGACTCACACAAGTGAGAGAAGACCTCCGGAGTTCCGAGCTTCGCCGACGTTCGAAGATCAGAGACGCTGTCACGTGGGCCTAGTTGTCGAAAATTAAGTGGACCGGCCACGTAATGCGCTTCGCTGACACCCGCTGGACGAAAGCCGTCACCGACTGAATTCCGCGGGATGTCAAGAGAACACTGGGACGCCCACCAACGCATTGGTCGAGCTTTTTCGTGAAAGCCCTGAACGACCGATATGACGGTCTTCGTGTCCCTCGAGCGAGGAGGGTCCATTGGAGCACTCTGTCATGCGACAGGGACGAGTGGAGACGCTTCTGGTGCGCGCGCGAACAAGTCGATGATCTACGGGACGACATGTGATACAGGTGATGCCAGTAATATCGGGGAGCAAGACTGGTTACTGCAAAGTAAATCATTGACGCTCGGATTGCCTTTTGTCTTCGCAGATTCGTTGTATACGCATCGAATCTTTGTTGTTTTCTTTTTGTCTGGGAGTACTGCATGATGCTGGAGGTTCTGCTGGCTTGTCTTCAGCTTGTCTTCGTGCACTTCTTCGGTAATCCAATCATGCAGGTGTTCCTGGATGAGATTGTGATACTTTTCGAGCATTTTAGGCCTATGTCTGAGTCTTTTGATATTATGGAGAAGGTGTTTCAGATGGTATTTTATTTCATTCCATCCTATTCCACCTTTTTATTTCATTGCGTCATATCTTCTAATTTACCTTCATTACCTTGAGCTGGTGGGTTCGCGGTCCAGGCCAACGACTGGGACTACGATTGCCGGATTGTCGGTGTGAGGAGTGAGTCGAAGTGCCCGAGCAGCTCGCCGACCTGCTTTTTATAGAGGGCCTGAGTGGGGCCGCTGCCCTGGCTCAGTGGATGACATCGTGAGCCGGGCACGGGTCATGACAGAAGTCGACCGTAGGCGAGTTAGTAGCTGTTGGGAAGTTCTCCTTGGTTACTTGTGAACGGAAGCTGAACGATGTATCGTCGCTCATCGTTGTCGAATTAGGCGGTTTCGTTGAAGGCATTCATCACCTTCAGACGTTTCCGAGTTGTCCACCACTCCATCGGATTCTAAATCCTAGAAGCAGTGTACTAGTCTTTTCTCCTGGTCATTAACAGCAGCCATGGAGTTGTAGGCCTAATCCGTATTATTAGGGAGTCGCAATGGTGCTCCTGTAATAATACCTCTAATAGAAGGACATTCCAGGCGATATGCATTTGGCAGAGTTCTAACATAGAATCGGCGTGAGATTGTGAATGCCGCCGCTGTTATCGTACATTTTGCACCGGAAATGTAGTGGAATCTTGTTGATCAAGATGGCGTCAGGAGCAATTAATTCACTTTGATTCGTCGTCATACGAGTAGAATTGGCGAGTCAAGGCGAACATTTTATTATAGAAAGATTGTGGATTTCTTCCGTCTGGATTACATGGTGATAGGTTGTGACTAAATGGTTTATCGCGTATTGTGACTTCGTCGTCGTGCATGCTCCTCAGAATATCGATCGCAATCTTGTGGTTCTATTTTGTCACAGCAAGTCCTTGAATCGCTTGCATGGCTGTTCTTCGTAGGCATGATTTCAATAAGGAAAACTTGGTCGTGCCGTCTAGCTCGGTTTTGTTATCTAGTTTGTTTTGTTATCTCGAGAGAAAAATTCGAGGAACTTCAGCAAGTTGCCGTCAAAAGTTGGAAGATCCAGTCTGCTCAAGATAGATGCATTCACGAAGTTCATTGTTGTCATGAAGTGAGGGGAATGTGTCGAGCTGGCGTTATTAGTAGATCTATATACAGTACCGGACATGTTCCTCCGTTCATTCGCCGGAAATCCCGGAAAGGTCAACATAGGCCGCTTTGGAACGGTCCAAAGCGGCCTTTTTAAATAACTTGCTGTGACTAACTATGTGAATAACTATGGAACATCACTGCCATCAATGCCAAGATTCGATGACAGTGGACAGTCATATTTTCGTTTCCATTTTCACATTGAGTTTCATAAGTCGGTGGGCAACTATAGTTGAGTGTGTGCTGAGCCTAATTATTTTACATGATTCACTTGTTTGTCATTTGCATTTAGCGGCTTATGAACACTTTGTTTGCGATGCTTTGCGTTGCTGAAATCCTTTGTTTGTTGAAAGAAGTAAACCAAACATATCGAGGATCATGTCACGATCGTTCAGAAGAAAGGCTACGAAGATCATCGCGCTATTCACTGATGGCTTGTCAATAGACGATCCACTGAAGCCATCCGCGCACCTTCGGCTAATGAGAAGTTAGTAGAAATCGAGTCGTTTTCTAGTTTCTATTCTCATTTTCATATCGATGTTCAACAGGAGTGAAGATCTACGTGGTGAGTGTGAGTGTCGATGGTTTCACAACGAATATGCAACGTATCGCCGGCGAAGGCGCAAACGTGTACGGGTGAGAAGCCATAGTTTATTGCGTCCCGTGTAAACCGGCTAATGTCGTATGTTGAGATGAATGGACTGCCCGACTGTATTTTTGCAAGTCTCGTGGGATACATTCCTGCTGGAACATTATGGAAATTTGTTGGGTGAAGGAGCACAAATAAGTTATGAGGATATGTATTTAGTGGTCAGAGTTAGTGGAATACAGCTTCTTGGATACTAGTCGTCACTCTGTAGTATGCCTCGGGTATGAAACTAATTAAATGTTGGATGACGGCTAATCCTCACACGGCCGTGCTTATTTCCCTTTATCCATAGGCTTTAGTAATGCAAATAAATGTGCAAAAATTTACATACCTCAATTACCTCAGCATCCCCACCAGGGGTGTGCGTTAAATTTTTTCGGTAAATTTTTAACGACCGCCTTTTAACGAGAGATTTTTGCGTTAAAAAGGGTAAATTCGGTAAATTCGTTAAAAAATATCTCTTAGCTGCATTTAGTTTGGCTGCATTTTAGCATGTAAAAAGTCAGGCCTTTTTTCCTTATTGAATTTTTTTCGACTCCATCTGCATGATAATTATATAACGATGCCTTCACCTTCGCAGCAAATAACAAAAGTCCATCTATCATCAACAAAATTGCTATGAGAGAGAGATCATGAAAATTTTGAAACCAAACAGTATCAAGACTTCTAAAATAGGAAATTTCTTACTATGCCTAGTTCCTTTAGCTGGTAGAAAGTCGTCCAGCTTCTGGGAAGATCCAAGGTGCATCGTATCGCAGCTCAACGCTTTTGAGCTTTTCTTTTTCTTCTTGACGAAATTTTTTTTACAAAACCTTACCCACTAAGCAGACTTTTGCGGCCCAACTGATGAACGCTATTAAAGTAAATTCGCATATTAGGCGAAAAAATCCACACACATGAAGGAAATTTCTTGCTAGAACCGGATCTGCACCCTTAAAGATATACCTCTTTCATAAACCTTTGAAAACTCTTTATGCGATAAACAGCTTGTAAAGCACCAGTTTTTATACTAACTTACATAGACAGTACCGCGCATAGGTTTTGGTCAATTGGCGAAAAGAACGCTTTTGAGCGGGCGCGACAATCTGTAGAGCGAGCGACAGCTTGTAGAGAGTGAGCGTTTAGGGAGTTTTAACAGAAATTCTTTGCCGTCCTACTCAGGAATTGTTCTAAGGCTGTCCAGCTTGCCTTTGGAGTGCGCCATGAACAATGCATATAGAATCGAACATCCAAACCCGAAACCTGCATATAGAATCGAATCGAACCCCCCCCCCCCCCGGGACAACTTATAGAGTGAGCGTTTGTAGAGTTTTATCAGAAATACCTAGCCCTACTCGCATAGCCTGTGTTTCTTAGCGTTTTCATCGCATTCTCTTTGCTTTTCAACCCCGCTTACGAACAAATATAATAAAAACTGTAAAAGAACTGAATGGTCGGTAATTATGAACAACTAATATGTAACAATCAAACGCAAGAAACGGACTAGGAAGTCGGAAAGCTGTGGCGGAGAAAAGTGGGGTCGCACGCAAATAAATTGGTTAAGGAGCAAAGAAAGCGCCAACAAAAGGAAAATGCATCGAAACTCGAGAACAATATCGATTACCTACCCTGATTCAAGTAAGTAGAAGGCTTCCTTGGTATGCTGCGAAAACTCTTCCAAAAAATTGTTAAAAATGGATTTACATGAAGAGGAAGCGAAATTTTAAAAATGGTCACAGAGAGTCGTTAATGCAGTTTAACGGATTTTTTCGTCGTTAAATTTCGTTAAAAAGTTTTAACGAGAAATGCCGGTAAATCCGGTAAATCGGTAAATCGTTAATCGTTAAACGCACACCCCTGATCCCCACATGCCTCTGTCACTTTCATAAACATATGTTTCGTACGTGTTCCTCGCAATGAAATAACCACCCGGGACAAAACGTATTCCTATCAAACCCTGATGCTTACATCACATCTTAAAATTTCATCATCTCTATGACTTCAAAACAGTTTCATGACTTGCCTTTAGACCAAAGGACTTGCTGCAACTAAAGGAACAAGTACTGAGTGACGTGGAGGACGCAAGGATCTGTACAAGCGATCAAACGGTTGGTTCAGAATGCTCGATGCAGGGAAAGGGGATTTCGAACTATGGGGGCACTGCCCACCACATTTGTGCTCTCAAAATTATTGACTATTCGATCGATTTCGAATGCTCACAAATTTCGTTTACTCGAATGCGAACATGTACTTTCGAAAAACGCGATGTTCCGAATATTCGAATACATGCGAAAAATGCGATTTTTGAATTTTCGTATTCTTTGAACAACTGAGTTTGGATATTGGATTCTTTGAACAGTTTTTGAGGATGAATTTAGTTCGATTCAACTTCGAATGAATAATGAATAATTCATTCGAATAGGTCATTCGAGCACAACTATACTGCCTACCCAAACATTTGCATTCCTCAACAGCTTTAACCTTTTATGGTTTCTACTTTCTAGGCCCAAAACGCAGTCAACAAAAGGTGAAATTTTAATTTTTTTTCACAGAATCTGTAAGCTGTACGCTTGCATGAATTCTAGGTAAGCATAGCAGTTTAGAAAAAAGATGCATATCGAGATGCAGCTTCGAACGCTGACTCCAGATATGCGTTCCATTTCTGCTAAATGAATCCGACAGTTAATGATCATTTTATTTGGCTCCTTTGCCCTTTAGCTGCACGCAGAGTCCTCCATTCACAAGAGATCGAGCTCAACTAGGATGGAAACTGCGCTGCCCTTCGAGCAGTGGTGGTGGAGAGGATAGAGGAGCGGCGGGGTGAGATGGTGTGGTTGGTGGTTCCCCTGTGATGCAGGATTATTGCACTTTCTAAAAAAAAACTACGATCAACCAAGGCTATCTATACCAAGGCGTCTTATCTCACTAGAATGGACTCGAATTCGTACTGAAAATTCCATACTGGCACGAAGATCCAATTTATTATGAACCAGACGTCCAACGGCCTGCCGCCCGCCAAACGTCTGGTTGGGGGCTTCGCCCGAAACCCGGAGAATAGAACACCCCGAATGTCTTCTTGTCCTCTTTAGGCCTTCTCTCATTCATTACAGTAAAAAAAAACTGGTTTTGCTATATATAATGGTATAGCAGAATACGGTAGGGCAAAATCTTCAAGAATGCTCCTATGATGCCTCACCCTCTATTGCACGTACGCGATTCATTCTCTGAAGTACTCGTTCTATTTATTAATAATGGCCCCTTTCAATGGTTCTATTACTGGACCCTTTACTGAACCCTCTTAACTGGTGTTCCCTTTATTGGCTCCCTTACTGGTCTCCCCTCGACTGGTCCTTTACTGGTACCCCATTTGTTGGTCCCCTTCACTGCACCTCCACCCCCTTCACCGCTCCCTATTACAGGTCCCACCTTCACTGGTATCCCCTTTACTGGTCCCCCTTTCATGGTCAACCCTTTCCCGGTTCCTCCTTACTGGACCACCATCCTTCATCGCTCCCCCATTACTGGTCCCACCTTGACTGGTAACACGTCGTCTGAATCCGGACAAGCCTTTCGCGACATCAGTGACACCTCTTCTGAACCCAGGCACCTGATGAACGACGTCGGCAACATGTATTCTCAAGTGACATCAGTTACACGTCTTCTTAACCCAGACACCCATTACGCGACATCAGTGACACGTCGTGCAAAGTTGGAACCCTTTACACGACATCAGTGACACGCCGTCTGAATCCGAACACCCCGTGCGCGACATCGGTGACACCTCTTCTCAACCTGAACGTCCTTTGCGCGACATTGGTGACATGTCTTCTAAACCCAGACGCCTGTTGAACGACGTCGATAACACCTCTTCTGAACTCGGACGCTCGCTTTCACGACGTTGATGACACATCTTCGGAACTCGGACGTCCTTTGCGCGACATTGGCGACACGTCTTCTGTCCCCTCCCAACACGACGTAGGTGACACCACACAACTACAACCCCCCCCCCCCCCCTCTCCCGCCCCCATGCCACACTTCTTCCCAACACACTACTTCAGCACTTCTGTGCAAACAAACAAACACACACAGACAAACGACCGTTCTCGCTTATATGTAGTAGGATAGTTGCTACAAACATCGCGAGAAGGCAAGCATGCATTATACTAGCAACTTGAAATAAAAATACGAAATGTTTAAAACATGACAGCTTAAACGGGCAAGTTTCTCACTATACGCGAATGTCATAAATTGTGTTCACACAAGCCAGGAAAGGTGCGATTGATTCGCACTTAGGCGGACGCTCTGAGTCATCGCCCCGACCAATGGCGCGCGGCCGATGACTCACACTGTCTGAGGTCTTCTAGCGGTATACAGCAGGTACAGCTGAAACCGTGGTGAGAAAGCGCTCTTTCAGTTGTTTTATATTCCGAAGAGGAGTACGCATTGCCTCTAAGCACTTGTGAACAGTACCCTTGCACTCGTGTTGTATTCTGTTCTCGACTCTAGGCTATAGCTATCAGGATTTAGTAGAAGTAGAGTAGAGTCATGATCCATCTATCATGATTTAGGAAACAAAAAATGCTCAGTATAATGAAGAACGAGGAGCTCCGTATTTGTACACATGCAGTAGTTAAGCAGTTAGCTGAAAGCTACACAAAAGGTCCTATAGGAGCTAGTGTCTTGCAGATCAATAAAACCTTCCATAATCCAGGGACAGTAAGTGGTGCTCCCTCGTTTTAAGAACTTTAACCACATTTGCTCACGAATTCACTGATTTCTTGGCCTTCCATATGGGACTAGCCGTAGTTAAAACTTTATGACTCATTTTCTGGTTGGCAACACATGGAGGTTGGATCTTCCCGAAGTGAAAGGAAACAATAAAAAAGCAGGAATCTGTTTTGGCACCTCAGGAAACAAATGCACTGTGGACTAGATAAGGCTATTAGTAGCATGTGTGCTTGTGCTATTGCATTCGCGAATGAACGCCTTTTCTGCCCAATATATCAAGAGTGCTTTCACTATCACCCGCTTCTTGACGACAACTGAGGTGAGGAATAGGTGGAGGATGGACCGAAGATTAGCACTGCTACTACTTTTCCAATCTGCACTTCAAAACTAAGGACGAGAAGGTCGACATTAAGAGCGGTATAATGTTAAAAATTGAAGCAATTTGTTTATAATGACGTTTTCGCGCAGTTTTCGCCACTGCCATTGGAAAACAACTGCGTTTACTTCACGCTGTTCTTCTCAAGGCACCTTATCATACTCCCACACCCTTCGTATGGATGCGGACGTATGAGTCATCCGGCTGCCGGCCGGCCGCGCGCCATTGGTCGGGGCGATGACTCAGAGCGTCCGCCTAAGTGCGAATCAATCGCACCGCCAGGAAACTCACACCCGACCAGCAAAAGCCACCTTCCATCATAAATTTTGGGCCCTTTGAAAGCGCCAAGAAACACCTCGATGACAATATTTTATGGGAAGCATTAGCAGACAATACACTGATGCAGAATAAGGCAGAAGGATGGGAAAGGGGATGGAGGAATCGTCTAAGGCAAGCCTAGGGACGAACGGCTAGGGCGCCGCCAGGCTCAGACGGCAGCAGAACGCCAGAGGGGGTCAGCAGGAGGGGAAAAGATGTCGCCTGGTTCAGCTTGATCATTCTTTTATAACCAGTGCCAAGCACTGCTGTCGCTGCTACTGATTACGGAGCATCGGCATATCTGTGTGGGTATTGGGCTTTCTAGAAAATGACCTTCCATCTTTTACTGACTTTTCTACATCCTACCCCATTCGAGTGTCCCTGTCCTGGGTCTAAACAAATGGAAAGGGGGTTTATAACAGCTTTGAGATTGCGATGGTGGTGATAGCGGCCTTGTGCTGCATAAAATCTACGACGAGTTCGATTATGTTAGTCGTACTGCTCCATTGTCATCATGCACGTGCAGTGGTGGTCAGTCTCTCGATGCTGTGACTGGCTTCGGAGAATGTGATGTGCTGCGGCGCGATGAACAGTTAAAGCGACTCAGTGTCCTCGGCTTGAAACTCATCATACTGAAATTATTGGTTGAGTTTGAATAGTGGCGAGGATGTCGCTGCGAGGCGCAGTGTAGCGCTCCCGGATCCGGTATGTGAGGCTACATGCCATACCCGAAGTTGAGGGTGTCAACGACTTAATATGCACCGAGATCGCATCCTTTAGTGGTGGCTTTTACTACTTTACTTTTACTTTTGCTTTTACTTTTACTTGTCTGATTTGAACTTCATTTAATAACAATACAATGCGATCTTCCTCTCATCCCGCTTGCTCACCCACCCCGACCCCTAGGCTTCACATCAATGCGTCTAACGCGTAGGCGTTGCAACTCAGCGGTAGCGTGACTGTCGTGCGAATATCACGACAGGGGGAGAGAGTGATTTTCTACCATTTTAGTCACTTGAACGTGATGACCGTCGGGAGTTAATAGGATTGATCGACTAGCCATTATCGATTGGTCTCATCGATCTCCCTACGTGTGAGGAAATTGCAAATAAGCATTATAGTTGTGCTCTCGCAAAATCTTCGAATATTCGAATGGTTCCGAATACCCGCAATTTTCGAGCATTCGAATTTCGAATACATTCGAAAAATGCGATTTTTTAAACATTCGAATTCGAATACATTCGAAAAACGCGATTTTGTGAACATTCGATTTCGAATGCATTCGAAAAACGCGATTTTTAAACATTCGAATTCGAATACATTCGAAAAACGCGATTTTGTGAACATTCGATTTCGAATGCATTCGAAAAACGCGATTTTTAAACATTCGAATTCGAATATTCAAATTCGAATGAAAATCATTCGAATACCTATTCGAATAGGTCATTCGAGCACAACTATAATAAGCATGAAACGCATCTGTGCATCGTCAGTGAAGGAGTATCCTGGGTGGAGGGAGAACGGAAAAGAGAGGGATAGAAAAAAAGAGAGAGGTAGAGGTAGAGCGAGTGCATTGCCACCACCGGAATCGCTTTGGAGCAAGCGGGGAACGCGTCTGTCTGTCTGACTCATAGGGAGGTATATGGAGGGGGAGATGAATAGAAAGTGCAAGTTGGCACTACAGGAATCAATGAAATGTCATTACCTTCGGAAGATAGCGGTATATCGACCCGACCCGATATATTAGGTTGTAACGAATTAAATGGCACTGGCTCGCGCCATTTTTTGGCGCGTCTTTACGCGTTTGATCAAGAACAAACCGTAACATGTGGCATATCATTTAGAAGCGCAAACTTTGCTCTACCGGTGAGTACCAAATTTTCTATGTAAAAGTGGGAAAACTTTAGAGTTTTATTGACTTTTTTGCAGATGGACAAAACGGTAATCCGAGGCATTTACTTGTATGAATTCAAGCTGGGCACTACAGTTAAGGAGGCGGACGAGAAGATCAACGCCGCATTCGGTCAAGGATGTTCCACAATTCGGACGGCGTATCGTTGGTATCAGAAGTTCCAGAATGGAGATGAGAGCTTGGAAGAACATGAAGGTCGTGGGAGGCATAGTGATGTTGATGAGGACAAGCTGAAAGATGTGGTAGAGGAGGATCCACACAAAGGTACCAGGGAGATAGCGAAGGTTCTTGGCGTCAGTCACAACGCAGCTGCTCGGCATCTGAAGGAAATTGGAAAGACCAAAAAGCTGGAAAGATGGGTGCCTCACGAGTTGTCTGAGGAGCAAAGAAACCGACGATATGAGATCTCGTCCGCACTGCTTCTACGGAACGAAACGGACCCATTCCTTGATCGCATCGTAACCTGTTACGAGAAATGGATAATGTACGACAACAGGCGACGATCGGCACAGTGGGTGGACAGCGATGAGAGCCCCAAGGTTTTCGCGAAGCCGGAATTGCACCAAAAGAAAGTAATGGTGACAGTATGGTGGTGTTCGCTGGGAATTATTCACCACAGCTTCCTCCCTCCCGGTGAATCCATCACGGCAGAGAAGTACTGCATTGAAATTGAAGAAATGATGAAAAAGTTGGAGGATATCCGGCCGGCCTTGGTAAACCGAAGGCGAGTTCTCCTTCTGCACGACAATGCTCGCCCCCATGTAACACGAATGACGTTGCAGAAATTGAATGAGCTGAGCATTGAAACTCTACCACATCCTCCGTTTTCTCCCTACCTCTCCCCAACAGACTACCATTTCTTCAAGCATCTTGGCGACTTCTTGGTAGGGAAAATATTCAAATACCAACAGGATGCCGAAAGTGCCTTCGAAGATTTCGTCAATTCCAGAACTTCTGATTTTTATGCTACTGGGATAAAAAAGCTTGTGTCACGTTGGCAAAGATGTGTAGAATCAGAAGGTTTCTATTTCGATTAATAAACTTGCCTACAAGCCGAGATATTAGCTGTTTAAATTTACAGTGGTTCAGTGCCATTTATTTCGTTACAACCTAATAGATTGCCTTTTTTGGTTTTTTTTGGATTAGACTCCTAGGCGAACCGCACCAATGGGATAGGTGGTCGACAGAAACCCTTTTGAACATCCAAACGAGTCCTATCTTACGGGATCGCGCCTCTCCGGCCGAACACCCCTAAGTGGTAAAGAAGGGCAAAGAGAAGATGTGAAAGAGGGAGATAGTGAATAGCCACCACCGGAATCGCTCGAATATGATAACACTTCTTTGTCAGCGGCATCGGTCAACCTGTACTATTTGATTTTATCGATTTCCACACAGATTATACAAATCGGAGTGGAGATCGCACGTATACGATAGAGGCTGGAAAAGTTTAATAGCAACCGTTTTGAGATCTATACCATACCCTATCCTACTATTCTCTCATAGTGTACCGAGTCGCACATAATAGGCGAGAGCTGCTTTTATTTGCAGAAGTGAAGATAAGAAAGCTTAAGGAAGAAAAGAAGTCATCTTTTTGAAAAACCAAGAGTATATTTGAGCTCAAGGGATCGAGCTCTATCGTTTGGTATATACATCTCATATGAAAGATCAAAAATGACCAAAATTGAAAACATACGCTCCATTGAGAAAGCCGGCCGCGGACGAGTTGTCGGCCGCAAGGCGCCGAAAACGTTGCATGCTCACAATTCCTCTAATTTGACGTTTTATGAGAAACGGTTGGTACCGTTCGATTCGACTCTTCGAGATCTACACAACCATGTACACAACTTCGCCAAACCACCGCACTTTCGCAGTGGGTGGTCAAAGATGACTGGAGCAGACTTTTTCCATTGGAGAAGCTTATCTTCCAGGGCTTGCATGTTCTCGGAGCATCTCAAGCATGGCGCAAAGTGTTTTGTCATGCCAGGAATCCTCTGAGAGTGCGCCGTGCACAACGCATATAGGATCGAACCTGTCAATCGAGGGCGGGGGGGGGGGGACAGTTTCTAGAGTGAGCATTTAGGGAGTTTTATGAGAAATTCTCAACCGCCCTACTCAGGAATTGCTGTACTCTGTTCCGGCGAGACTTGGAGTGCGCTGTGCAATGTATGTATATAGGATGTATATAGGAACGACAATGTACATAGGATCGAACCGTGTACGATGTCTATAGGATCGACAATGTATATAGGATCGAACCTATCAATCGACTGGGTGCGACAACTCGCAAATTGCATCGCGGGCGTGTTCTGAGCGCAATAACTCTGTCAAGTTCGAGTCAATTTGGGCGAGTAAGGGTGGAAGAAACTTCACCGCTGCCCTCAGCAGCTCTACAGGGTGCGTAAAAAGTATTGACGCAGTAAATGGCGGTTGTGGAAATAGTATTGCGCAGTAAGTTTTAAAATATTCATTAGATAAATATGGAAAATGATCTTGCAAACACGACAGAATAAGTCGTAATTGACATCGGCTCCTTTACTGTGAATACAGGAGCGAAAACGACGGAGAAATTCATGAGCACGCGCCGCTAGTACTCGCTTGGATTTCGTCCCGTGCTTTTAACAGGGTAGCCTTCTGCGACTGGTCACTTCCGTTGAAAGTAACCCAGACATCATTCCCCAAAATCGCCTAAAAAGAGCAATCCAGCGGATTCATGTTTAAGCTGTGCTCGTCTGAGAAGCTGTCCACACCTGCGCGCGTTATCTGTTTGCCGTTATCGGACAGAGAGTGATAATTTTGGAGTTAAACGTTATTGTGCTTGGACGTCTTGTAATCATCATCTGTTATGACAGAGCCGCGGCTGACGTTTGGGTTGTTGACCTCTTTCCTCACCAACTGTTTCGAACAGCGCCAAATTCTCTTGTTAAGAAAGTATTCAGCTGTCTGGGTAACAGACAAAAAAAAGGGCCACCGTAACGGTGACGATCATGTTTCTTCAGTTTTTTCGTGAGTGTTTTTTGAGCACAATACAGACAACAAAAATAACGCATAAAAACCTGAGGGATAGAAACAGAAAGCCGGAGCTGAAACAAAAAGTAGGTGCGTCAATACTTTTTACGCACCCTGTAAAATGGCAGCTGGGACTAAGGCAGGCTAGGCAGCTGGACAGTTATAGGCAACCAGACATTCAGCGCCCTACTGGCCGCCAAACGTCTGGTTGGAGGCTTGGCCTCCAAACCCGGAGAATAGAACACCCGACCGTCTTCTCGTCCTCTTTAGGACTTTCCTCATCCATTAGAGTAAAAAAACCGGGTTTGCTATAAAGAATAGTATAGCGGGATACGGTAGGACAGAATCTTCAAAACTGTTCGTATGGAGCCTACCCACCCTCTATCGCACGCCCGCGATTCATTCTCTGAATACTCGTGGCGTATGTACATGGCGAGGAACACATAGAGAGCCTTACTCCGAAGTGCTTATTCTGCGGAAACACAAATGGAATCAATTGGTATTGGTAGACCGCTAGATGCAGTTCACAGTCCCACGGAAATAACATTACTCCGATTCCTTTACTCATTCTCCCTACCCCCCCCCCCCCACCTACTCCACCAATACCCCCTTACCCATGTGTAAAAAAAAACGGAAGTGAGAATCAAGTGCGCACACACTCGTTGTTACACGAAGCCTTTAAAAAGCCATCTGAAAATCTCACAGATGCTGTGCAAAGTCTTATCTGTGGCACGCCTTTTGGACCCGGATACATATTGGATAACGTCTGTAACACATTTGCTGAGTCCGGACGCATATGTCACGACGTCTACGACACGTTTTTTGCACCCCGACACACGTGGGACGACGTCTGTAGCACGTCTTCTGGCGCCACGTTGGACGACACAGAGAAAATACTGGTTGATGAATAAAAGGGGGACCAGTGAGGGTGGGACCCGGAATGGGGAGAGGTGAAGGTGGGAGGTCCAGTGAAGGGAGACCAATAAATGGGGCAGCAGTGAATTACCAGTCAAGAGGGGACCAGTAAGGAGCCAGTAGGTAGCCGATAAAGGGAAGACCATTTAAGGGGGTTCAGTAAAGGGTCCAGTAATAGAACCATTAAAGGGGGACCAGTATTTTCTCTGTGTCGTCCAACGTGGCGTCAGAAGACGTGCTACAGACGTCGTCCCACGTGTGTCGGGGTGCAAAAAACGTGTCGTAGACGTCCAGACATATGCGTCCGGACTCAGCAAATGTGTTACAGACGTTATCCAATATGTATCTGTATGTTTTCCGTACTCCCTCCATCCAGGATACTCCTTCACTGACGATGCACAGATGCGTTTCATGCTTATTATAGTTGTGCTCGAATGACCTATTCGAATAGGTATTCGAATGATTTTCATTCGAATTTGAATATTCAAATTCGAATGTTTAAAAATCGCGTTTTTCGAATGCATTCGAAATCGAATGTTCACAAAATCGCGTTTTTCGAATGTATTCGAATTCGAATGTTTAAAAAATCGCATTTTTCGAATGTATTTGAAATTCGAATGCTCGAAAATTGCGGGTATTCGGAACCATTCGAATATTCGAAAATTTTGCGAGAGCACAACTATAATGCTTATTCGCAATTTCCTCACACGTAGGGAGATCGATGAGACCAATCGATAATGGCTAGTCGATCGATCCTATTAACTCCCGACGGTCATCACGTTCAAGTGACTAAAATGGTAGAAAATCACTCTCTCCCCCTGTCGTGATATTCGCACGACAGTCACGCTACCGCTGAGTTGCAACGCCTACGCGTTAGACGCATTGATGTGAAGCCTAGGGGTTGGGGTGGGTGAGCAAGCGGGATGAGAGGAAGATCGCATTGTATTGTTATTAAATGAAGTTCAAATCAGACAAGTAAAAGTAAAAGCAAAAGCAAAAGTAAAGTAGTAAAAGCCACCACTAAAGGATGCGATCTCGGTGCATATTAAGTCGTTGACACCCTCAACTTCGGGTATGGCATGTAGCCTCACATACCGGATCCGGGAGCGCTACACTGCGCCTCGCAGCGACATCCTCGCCACTATTCAAACTCAACCAATAATTTCAGTATGATGAGTTTCAAGCCGAGGACACTGAGTCGCTTTAACTGTTCATCGCGCCGCAGCACATCACATTCTCCGAAGCCAGTCACAGCATCGAGAGACTGACCACCACTGCACGTGCATGATGACAATGGAGCAGTACGACTAACATAATCGAACTCGTCGTAGATTTTATGCAGCACAAGGCCGCTATCACCACCATCGCAATCTCAAAGCTGTTATAAACCCCTTTTCCATTTGTTTAGACCCAGGACAGGGACACTCGAACGGGGGTAGGATGTAGAAAAGTCAGTAAAAGATGGAAGGTCATTCTCTAGAAAGTCCAATACCCACACAGATATGCCGATGCTCCGTGATCAGTAGCAGCGACAGCAGTGCTTGGCACTGGTTATAAAAGAATGATCAAGCTGAACCAGGCGACATCTTTTCCCCTCCTGCTGACCCCCTCTGGCGTTCTGCTGCCGTCTGAGCCTGGCGGCGCCCTAGCCGTTCGTCCCTAGGCTTGCCTTAGGCGATTCCTCCATCCCCTTTCCTATCCTTCTGCCTTATTCTGCATCAGTGTATTGTCTGCTAATACTTCCCATAAAATATTGTCATCGAGGTGTTTCTTGGCGCTTTCAAAGGGCCCAAAATTTATGATGGAAGGTGGCTTTTGCTGGTCGGGTGTGAGTTTCCTGGCTTGTGTGAACACAATTTATGACATTCGCGTATAGTGAGAAGCTTGTCCGTTAAAGCTGTTATGTTTTAAACATTTCGTATTTTTATTTCAAGTTGCTAGTATAATGCATGCTTGCCTTCTCGCGATGTTTGTAGCAACTATCCTACTACATATAAGCGAGAACGGTCGTTTGCCTGTGTGTGTTTGTTTGTTTGCACAGAAGTGCTGAAGGAGTGTGTTGGGAAGAAGTGTGGCATGGGGGCGGGAGGGGGTTGGGGGTTGTAGTTGTGTGGTGTCACCTACGTCGTGTTGGGAGGGGACAGAAGACGTGTCGCCAATGTCGCGCAAAGGACGTCCGAGTTCCGAAGATGTGTCATCAACGTCGTGAAAGCGAGCGTCCGAGTTCAGAAGAGGTGTTATCGACGTCGTTCAACAGGCGTCTGGGTTTAGAAGACATGTCACCAATGTCGTGCAAAGGACGTTCAGGTTGAGAAGAGGTGTCACCGATGTCGCGCACGGGGTGTTCGGATTCAGACGGCGTGTCACTGATGTCGTGCAAAGGGTTCCAACTTGTCACTGATGTTGCGTAATGGGTGTCTGGGTTAAGAAGACGTGTAACTGATGTCACTTGAGAATACATGTTGCCGACGTCAGGGTTCAGAAGAGGTGTCACTGATGTCGCGAAAGGCTTGTCCGGATTCAGACTACGTGTTACCAGTCAAGGTGGGACCAGTAATGGGGGGGGGGGGGGCGGTGAAGGATGGTGACTAGAATGGACTCGAATTCGTACTGACAATTCCATACTGGCACGGAGATCCAATCTATTATGAACCAGACGTCCGACGGCCTGCCGCCCGCCAAACGTCTGGTTGGGGGCTTCGCCCGAAACCCGGAGAATAGAACACCCCGAATGTGTTCTTGTCTTCTTTAGGCCTTCTCTCATTCATTACAGTAAAAAACTGGTTTTGCTATATATAATGGTATAGCAGAATATAGAATAGGGCAAAATCTTCAAGACTGCTCCTATGGTGCCTCACCCTCTATTGCACGTACGCGATTCATTCTCTGAAGTACTCGTTCTATTTATTAATAATGGCCTCTTTCAATGGTTCTATTACTGGACCCTTTACTGAACCCTCTTAACTGGTGTTCCCTTTATTGGCTCCCTTACTGGTCTTCCCTCGACTGGTCCTTTACTGGTACCCCATTTGTTGGTCCCCTTCACTGCACCCCCACCCCCTTCACCGCTCCCTATTACTGGTTCCACCTTCACTGGTATCCCCTTTACTGGTCCCCTTTCATGGTCAACCCTTTCCCGGTTCCTCCTTACTGGACCACCGTGCCATGCGCTCGTCTGAAACCTTGCATTTCAGACTCAATTGATTAGGCATTGGCTGAACGCCTCTAATAATCTTGTTGCTACTTGGCCACTTTAACCTGTGCTGTGCTTCTTTTAACGTTGTGCGTCGACAGGTAGCTGCAGTTATAGTTATGCCGATTATCCTCTCCATTCAGCTTGAATGTTGCTTCATCAGTCCACAGAGTGCGTCATGTAAAATGAGGCTCCTGCCCTCATTTAAATCGTGCGGTCGCGGCCTTTACAGAGGCTGGGTGTGCAGACGAGGCATGGAGTAAGATATTCTTAGAGCTTCGCTTCCGGTACCACTTTGCGCTAGTGATGCCACTGGACATTTTGACCTGGATATTTAGGTAGAAAAGCCAACCGTTGTGTGGTACCTCTCGAGTGAGTTTAATACACTGTGCTTGTTCAGTCATTATGCTAAAACACTTATCCATTTCGAACTGTGTCAATGGTACAATAAAGCAGTCGTCGATATATCTACAGTACATTAAAGGCAAACGTTCCTCCTGATCCTACTCATGAAGCATATCGCAAGCACTTGCGCCATTCGTTATCCCATGGCTAGCCCTCTCGTTTGCGAAAGGTAAGATCCTGACCATTTAAGGGTGTTACATCGATTACATCTCCTGATTAGGGTCAAGATGCTCCCTTTACTAAGTAAACATGTTTCGATGTCGTTACCATGTTTATCTATCAAGCATTTCAGATAATGCTTGAGAAGCCTGGTCATTTTGGGTATTAGTGTAGAGCGAAGTGAGACAAATGATTCAACTTCATAGTTTGGGTCTAAATGTGAACGATGTAGTAATTAGAGGAACCCCCTTGTGTTGGACAGGTGGACCATGAGCAATAGCAGGAACCACGAGATTCGATTGGTTGGTTCCCAACGCAGCTGATTATAGGACAGATTTTGTAGGTGTCCGCTGACATTGACTGCATTTCGTTAGGAGGCAGCTTGTAGGTTTTGATGAGACTATAAAAAACAGCACAAGTTGAATTGCCCGGGTTGAGCCTGCTAAGAAATATCTCATCGAGTTTCCCTATCAACTTCCGCATCGTATTAGACGGACTAGGTTACCAAGATGGTTAGAGTTTAAAATGTCACGATGTTTCAGACCACCATCACTCAATCGTCAGGCCCCATGGAATACTCGAGATCAACGAATCTTCCAATTGAGGTATTCGCAGACCTTCTGAGTACTAGCGACGACCCAACTCTGATGTCATCCTACAAGGTAATCTCGAGGCTGCACGACAATGAACACAAACCGGTTAGTTTCTTGCCAGCTAAACGATGTTTTCTTCAGACTGAACTGTGACTTCAAATATTTAACAAATAAGTCAATCGCAGAGAATTACGCTGCATTCTGCCGAAGCGACAAGTACCCCGATAGCGGCCAATGTTATCTTCGAGCGAGTGCTGACAAGCGTGGATTATGCGGTATCTTTAATTATGCGTTATAAGAAAAATGTGATCTTGTACGGTGACCATGAGTGCAGGTACCAGTGACAAAGGAATTCCGTAATGAGATGTTTCCTATAAACGACAAAACATACTAGTTGAAAGCAACTCCTACAACGTTTCATTACAAATGTTTCACCCTCTTTGGTGGTGGCGTCCAAGGGAGCCGACGCGCACTGGCAAAGCCCGGCGAGTATGAAAAGTATGCAAGGGTCCCTGAGGGCATCGGGGCAAACTATTTTAGTCTAAAAGCCCTGCAACGTAAGCAACACCCGCGTGGCAACGCTGACCGTGGGTACGCTGTCCGCCCGCTTCTTGGTAGAGGTACTGGAGCGAAAAAGAATTGACATCTGTGCGGAACAGGAGACGAAGTGATACTGTAGCAAGTCAAGGAACATAGGCCGAGGCTATAAGGCCGTTCTGTGTGGCAGTCCCATGACTGCCACACAGAACGGCCTTATAGCCTCGGCCTATGTTCCTTGACTTGCTACAGTATCACTTCGTCTCCTGTTCCGCACAGATGTCAATTCTTTTTCGCTCCAGTACCTCTACTGATTCGCAGAAGTGGACGGACAAAGCGTACCCACAGTCGGCGTTGCCACTCGGGTGTTGCTTACGTTGCAGGACTTTCAGACTAAAATAGTTTGCCCGATGGCGTCAGAGACCCTCGCATACTTTCCGCACTCGCCGGGCTTTGCCGGTGCGCGTCGGCTCCCTTGGACGCCACCATCAAAGAGGGTGAAGCAATTGTAATGAAACGTGGTAGGAGTTGCTTTCGACTAGTATGTTTTATCCCTGGTTCGGATTTCACACCCAGGCCGTCCAAGCCTTTCGACCCTCCGGGGTCGGTGAATTGGTGTCAGGCTTATATGGGAAGGATAAAACGCTGAATTGTTCATAGGCTGGCTACTGCAAGTCATTGCATGGCCAAATAAGCAATATTATTTATTTAAATCGTCTCCACGACATCCCGTAGAAGTAGAATGCGCGGCGCGTTCCATACGGGATTGAGTAGTGCCGTCCATTATCCTTCATCGCTTAGTCGTCTCTGCTCTCAAAAGAGAAGGGTCTGAAGCGCATGTCTGAACGGAGGGAGCGACTCATATATGGAGAATCCCTACCCTCAATTAGTATAAAAATGTGTTTATTTTTTGCCAAGTCGTTAAACCCAAGGAGAAGAGCGTCACAATGAGATACGGCGCCTCACGAGTTTGGGTGTCTTGTACGCCCGCGATGCCCCTGCTGGGAAGCGGCTCGGAGAGCAGTGGGAGTTCGGTTGCTTCCTGCGGGGAAGGTCGGAGTATGGTTCCGCTGCCCTGCAGCATTTTGTATTTCAACTCTGGTTGAGATTTGACGGATTCTGACGTCTATACCATTTTAGACGTTTTCTGCGGATTTTCCAGCTGTACGCTGTGATATTCAACTGTGATGTATGTTCAACACCAGTGATACACAGGTACAAAGTGCATGAAACACTACTGGGCACAATACGGGCAGCGTATAAAAAGGCTCTCACAGTTTCTTTCCATCCATGGACCAATGACTTCAGGAAAGACCATCCTGCTTGGATTTTCAAAAGAGACCAGGATGTGACGTCGGAGGTGGTTAAAATGAGCAACGAGGTGTGTGGATCCCACAAATTAACCTAAACGGCATCGATACACTCCTTCCCTCATATTTGCGTGTCACCTGGAAATCAGAGGTCTGCTGACGGTTTTCTAAAACCTAACACCAACAATACCCGCCGATGCTCGAGTGGTGATCCACCTGCTTACGCTAAAACGTGACCAATCTATAGACAAGGAACCTTTGAGGGAAGAAATCAAGCTGGTCGAGCGGATGGCCTGCATACTAAGGGACTTCGAAGCACACCAACTTGAAGTTGACGAACAGCTGGGAGTGGTGGAAGAACAAGAAGAAGATTGGGATCCGCAGGATGAACTGATGGACGTGGAGAGGTAAGCAAACAGAGGGCATATGATAATGTTCCCAGATGGAACTCTTGTTTCGGAGGAAAGGGTACGTCTTCAATTGGATTTCGGTTGCGTGCTCTTAACCAAAAAATCATTTCGTCGTGGGAGGTTACTCCCATATCATGACGACTACAACTGTGGTCTCCTTCTTTGAGCATGTCGTCGTCCCACAGATGCCCGATAACTGAACTGTTAATCCGGACTCCTAGGCCGGCTTCTCGAGCCACGTGGCGATCCAGGCTACTCTACCTCGAGGAAGGACCTTGAGTGTTCGGACTACAGGGTGGCCCATAAGTCCTGCAACAAAATTAGGCGACCTTATTGGTTGTCTTTTCCAATTGCAAAGAACCGCATACCAACTGTTATGTAGCATATACTTAGTGCTATACTTCTGGAAAGTATTACGGTTGTAGCTGCTCTTATTACAAAGTAATGCGCTCTCACGTAAAAGTACCGACAATTCTTCTCTGGCCCGTGGTGGGGCGCTTCCGTTCCGATGTGACTAAATTTCGGAAGATTGGTTGTTGAACATACGGTATGATGGTGTTGTGTAGGACAGTTCAGAGGCTTCTCAAGAGTGAACATTAGATGAACGGATCTGAACTACAGTAGAAGAACGCTATTACCTTCCTGACGATACAGGATGCAGCAACCAGCTGGAACAAACGCAATATTCAGCCGTGTGCGTAATCTATTACTAAGCAATATGTAGTTTCTAGAAAACTACAAGGAAAGCGCTACAAGTCCACAAGTGAGATGAAGACCCAGCTATGAGGATAAGAGAGTAGAAGGAAAAATTTTTGAGCGCAGTTGGAGCGCGTCTTCCGAAGTGTGTATTCAGCATCTGCCTGATTTGATGAAAAATTTCTCAAAGTTGAGCGATCAGAGAAAGGTCAAAATAATAGTGCGTTTAATGCTACGTTTGCGGGAACCTGATGATATGAACACAATGGCCATGCATGGCAGGTTTTTGTCATAGACGATCTTCCAAAATGTCTCCCCTCACACCCTAGGTTTTTGTGTAAAAAGAGTGAAAATCAATAAAAATATTCGTTTGATGGGAACAAAAACAGAATACCATGTATTGGAAACTCAATCGGGCTGTTTAAAGGCAAAATGCACGTTCTGGTAAAGCGGCTCCTCTAACAGCAAAAGAAAAGGACGTGGTAGCGGTTCTCAGTCCATCCGCCAAACATTGCACCTGCGAAAGACTAGCTGTGAAATTTCTGAATCTTTAGATTTTCGATCTTTGTTTATTACCCGTCTTAAAGAAAATGTCCTGCTCTATAAAGCCTGGAACAACTATTGTTCAATATCTTCTTTGGAACGAATAAAAAATAAAATTCCGTACGAGGTGCTGCGACGCGAGCTGCAAAGCAACCCACTCGATCTGAAGGCTCTTATCAATCCAGGAGTGGTGCCTTATGAATAATGCCGCTCCACCATAATCTGCGAACCATGGGCAAACATTGTTTAAAAGTGCACCAAATTTGGTGTACTCTTAGCCTTTTCACACGCCTATGTTTTTGTTGCAGGACTTATGGGCCACCCTGTATAGCTTCGTGTGCCACCGGCCAGATTCAGCCAGCCAACGTGGGCTTCTTCAGTTACATGAAGTCGCTTATGACGCGATTTCACTCCCACGTCATTGTGCACGACCTTCCTTTTGACCTGCAAAAGCGCTGTTTGGTCGCACGAAACATGATATCAGGGATGAGTGTCCTTCAAACGCGTTTTAACGAGAAGTAACTGTATTACGTATTCAAAACGTTAATCAACGTTTTCAGACAAATTATTTTATCAAACAATCAATAACGTGCCTTCTTCTGTGAACGAATCTTCACAGTGTGCTGCGCCTGGAAATAAGAACCTAATATTAAAGGGTACAAAAATCAATCGCGAAAATTCAACACAAATAAGAAATGAAATTATGATGTAGACAAGGGGGAACACAACGGAGCGTCGCAAAGCGTCGGAATCGTTCGCACTGCGCCAGTTGGAAAGCTGGCTACATACTTGAAATCAGCCCATCAAGATCATGAAAATCGAAGCAGAATTGATGTAGCGTTGAATTTGACCTAGTTAGGATGGTTTAATTGGATTTTTGGTAGTGTCCTTCAAAATGCCTGCATTTGTAAACAATGTGTATACTCGGTTTCCCCACGAAGTCTCCTCTACTTTAATCGGAAAACTAGTTAGTGACTCCAAAAAGGTTTTTGGGTGACCTATGTACTTGCCGAACTACTGATAAATAAACATCTTTAATTTCTTAGATTTGTTACTAATTTTCAGCTAAAGTTGCGTGGACTGTTTGGGAAACGTTCTGGATCTGAAAGAGTCTAGATGTAGATTACAAAGATTTATCTCTGTAAATTTACAAGACTTTCGCTCCTCACTAATCTGAGGGGAGTGGTGGCCAAAAGTTGCTAAATGTAGAAGTAACCTTTATCTTATAGCATTATTTTACTTTTGCAGTACAAACTCACTCTTCCCCAGGATTCGCTTACTTCGAAGGCGTATGGAGCGCACTGGACAAAAGAAAAAGTGACGGTAAGCAATTGATTGACCTCGAATTGAATTATTATATTTATCTGTACTTTTCGTGTAGGTGCGCTTGTACTGACAATAAAAAGATGCATGGAAAGCGTGATTTAAAGCAGCACACTGAAAAGTAGGCAAGCTAGTGCAACTTAGAAATTCTTGCGATCGGTTCTACATGTTCTTGTATTAGGGTATCCCATAAGGAATGACTCTTCAGACCGAAAAGTTAAATTCGTACAAAGCAATTAAAACTAAGCTTAATTCGATAATATATTCCTTACAATTATTAACAATCTTTCTCCAACGTACACGCAAGATTGGATCCCGTCTTTAAAGGAATGAGCTGGCCGCGAATCGAGGAAGTGGGTCACCCAAACCCGGATTTTGTCGTAGTCAGGGAATATTTTCCCACCCAATGCGTGCTGCATCGAGCGGAAGATGTGGTAGTCGGATGGGACAATGTCAGGGCTGTACAGCGGACGGGGCAAAACGGTCTAACCAAGTTTCTCAATTTTCTACTGAACGACTTTTGCGACATGAGGCCTCGCATTATCATGTAACAAGTTGGTAGAGGGCGTGTCGACTCGATTTGGATTTAAATTTGAAGCAAGATTTGGAGTAGGATTTGGAGCAGACAAACTCTGCTGTGTCGATCTTGTCGGATCAACTTCAACGACAGTCCGTGAAAGGTCGCAATCCATGATAGGCGTTTGTCTTTCGTGCTCTTCGTCTTCAAGACTTTCGTCCCCGGCGGCAAAACGTTGAAACCACCGGTCGCTTTGTCTTTTGAAAGCGATATCCTTGTCGAATGCAGCTACCAACGAACGATACGATTCCACAGCGGATTTCCTCAATTTGAAGTCGTAGAGCAGGCACGCGCGCACAATCATTTTCTGATCTATTGTATTCCGAAGGCTATAATTTTAGAAACCGATGAAGGAATGATGTAGAAAAAATAGAAAACGTACAAGGTGAAACGCCGTAAAAAAACTTACCCTAAGTGAGCTCACAACCGATGCGAATAAGTGTGAAAAGAAGGCCACAATGAATGCGAGATTCCGTATGGGGCAACCTAATATTAGACATATTAAGTTTGCGATTGCGTAGCAGTAGGCTCGTGCATCAGGTAAATCTAGGCAGCTGGGTTAAGCTATAATGTCATTCCTCACGAACATGAGTGAGGAATCCTTCCCCAGATTTTTGGATGTTAAGTATTTTCTACCCTTGAAAATACAGGGCAGGACTTGCCAAAACAGGTTAGTTTGAGAGATAGAACTAGTTGACTGAACCCGAATTGAGAATGTCCTTTAAAGAGAACAAGAAAAGAAGAGCATTTCGCCAACAGTAGAAGAGAACAAACATTGTTGTGAACTCAGTGAACGGCTTAATTAGTGAATGTCTCAAATTTTAAGCAACGACTATAATTATTTTAGGATGTTGTAAAAGATAAACGCAGAACGAAGAAGGTACGACGAGTTATCCGTCATAAACTGAAACGGGTGCCTGTAGTTTCTCAAAAGGAGAAGACAGCTAAGGTTCGTGGAGTAGAGTTCAGAGTTGGCAATCTGCTTTGGATGGAGTTTTACATCTAGACAGGATGCTTTCTTTTTCAGCTCCGCAAAATTATCCGCAAAAAAATCCGAAAATTCATATCACGCGCAACATCGGCAACGGAAGCAACCACATCGAACGACGTATCAAGAACGGGTGACCTCATCACGGAGAAACCTTTGCAGTTGCAACCTTCACCGACTCTGATTTCACAAGATCTCATTCTTCAAGAGGTAAATTGAGCAAGAGCAAAAGACGGAGTCGCAAGAAGTTTCAGTCTCAATCACTTTTTTCTCACGTTAGTCACTCGCGTAGCACGCAACGTTGGATCCACTCACCGGCTTATGCAGTTTTAATAAAAGGGGTGGTTTGCAAGGGAGGACAATGGGAGAAGTCCTTCAATCCGAAAATACGCACATACTTTGATACCTTGGCAGTTCATCAGCATGCGTTGTGCTAACGCGGACAACAGTTGATTCGCACCACCTTTGCCGACTGAGGCGGACCGCGCTGCATTAACGATCTCAAGAATGATTCCGTCGTTCCAGTCGATGGTCTTCCAGCGATCTCCTCTTGTTCCTCGGAAGCCTTTCGTTTTTACCCCAACAGTCGTTTTTTCGCCGAAATAAGTGATTTGTGATGTCTCGACTTCACCAGGTACTACAGTAGGTCTATTAGACACAACTTCTGCCTTAGGTCTGAGCTTTATAACCGAGTTTGCCATTGATGACGCAGATTGGTCTCCATAACGACTTCAAGCACAATGCAAGTGCTCGATGAGTCGCCTGCATCGAACTAGATATGGAGTACATGTCGGGGCAGGGTTCAGTTCCTTAGCACAGAGTTGAGTATTGCGACTTTTTGGAAAGAACGAGTCGTCGAACAAAATCGATCATTAAATTTTCCAACAATTGAGCGAACGAATAGTTTTGCGTGAAAGAAACATCAAACGAATGACTTTCAAAGGTTCATTTCGAACAGCAAAGCGGTTTGAAGACTTCTGCTTCACATCTTTCCTCTTACTAAGCGAATGGATGTGGCACCACAACATGTAGAAAGTATGGATTGGCAACCAATGTCAATCGTTATTGATTCCTGGCAAGAAGATCATTTGACGTGGCAGTCATGTGTAATGGCTAGTCTGCGGACAGAGTTCACAAGAAGTGAACATTAGCGATAGGTCACCATTAATGTTCGTGTGGCCATCCGGCTTTTTCTCTCACACTCAACGACTGAATTAGCTACGTATGTCTAGTGTGGCTGTTCAGTGGTTTCATTAACGTTCATTTTCAACTGGTCATTCCTGTGCATGTTCGGAGAGGAGACTATCCGATAACTATTTGGCGGTACGAGCCACGCAATCTAGAAACAAAATTTACAAAGCTGACAAATCAACACGAAAATGATGAGGCTAACAGTAGGGCGGCTAGAGTCGTGTCGAGTTCTTTGTCACTCAAATCCGTTCCTTATATGGATGGGAGGGAGAGCCACCAGGAAATGGCTAAATTTGAAAAAGAGTGGAAGACGGCGGCATGACCTTTTCCGGCGATTGCGAATCCTCCATTCGTGCCTCCTTGCGCCACCAACAGCATGGATACTGTAGGGAAGCGAGCCCAACCAACCTGGGGCAGGAAGTACAGTACCGTCGGTAAACGTTCGCCAAAACGCGGCCGGCGCGGATTAATCCGCCGCCGGCCGCGTTTTGGCGAACGTTTACCGACGGTACTGTACTCACTTCCACCACGCCGAAAGAACACTTTCTTGGCTTTCCGTGTTTTCTGCACACGGTTCCACCTTTTAACGGAGTATCGTCGATCTCCTGAGGCACACTTGGCAGTAACCGTTAAAATAGTACATTTGCTCTGTAGAGCTAATTAGCATAGAAGCTTACCTTAATATACCATTTCACCCACTTTCACTCAAATTTGAAAAGAGCACTTTTCAATTCAAATTGGACACTCTTCTAAGCTAGCTAATGACTTTTGTAACTAAAGCGAACTCTTACAAATCGAAAAGAGCTTCTTCTACCCTAAACTAACACTAAACTGAATATTCTACAAAAAGATTAAAATAATTTTTTGTTTAAGGAAATTTCAGTATGGTTTCTTTCAAGATTTAATTCACTTACAGAAAAACTGGACACTTTGTTTGAAGTTTTGTAAAATTTTCATTTTTTTTGGAAAATAATGGTTTATATCCTATTTTAAAGAACAGAAAAGTGGCAGTTTTTTTAGTTCTAAAAGAGGATTCCGCCATGCACTTGTCCATGACGTCGCAATTTTTATCCGATTTATAGTAAATTTGCTGTTTGCATAGAGTTTTACACCTTTAAACAATATAACATAGAAAATTGTAAAAAACACACATATTCTCACTTTGATACTTTATGTAAGCAGCGTTCACACTATCAATTAAATAAAAATCGCGACGAGCTTTTCAAGTGTTTTGACCATAATCGATCCATGCTCCCAAATCTCGATGAGTTTTTGGGTTTTCCAATTGCGTAGATCACACAGACTCCATAATTCTTAAAATTGTGACCCTAGTCGCAAAGCAAAATATGTATATATCATTTTCATATTGAGTTGGACACTTTTCAAATAAAATTGGACACTTTTGATTGCAAGCTAGCTTCAGAATTTTGAAATCTAATTAAACGTCTTCCAAATTGGAAGGAATTTCTTACAAGTTAAAATACGAACACTTCAAGTAAGGAAGAATTATTATTTGTCTAAGAAAAACCTGCTGTAATCTTTTTTGAATAGTGTTTAGTTCAGCCGGACGAATGAGTGTAACAATTTTTCAAGAAAAAATAACAACCTAAATTTTGTCTTAAAGCGCAACAAAACACTTGAAGAGCTCGTGGCAATTTTTATTTAATTGATAGTGTGAACGCTGCTTACATAAAGTACCAAAGTGATAATATGTGCGTTTTTTACAATTTTCTATGTTATATTGTTTAAAGGTGTAAAACTCTATGCAAACAGCAAATTTGCTATCAATCGAATAAAAATCGCGACGTCATGGACAAGTGCATGGCAGAATCCTCTTTTAATGCTAAAAAACTGCCGCTTTTCTGCTCTTCTAAACAGGATATAAACCATTATTTTCCAAAAAAAATGAAAATTTTACAAAACTTCAAACAAAGTGTCCAGTTTTTCTGTAAGTGAATTAAATCTTGAAAGAAACCATATTGAAATTTCCTTAAATTCGAAGTTCGAAGAATTTCCTTTTCAAATTCGAGTGAAAATGGGTGAAATGGCATATTAAGGTCAGCTTCTATGCTAATTAGCTCTATCACTCGTAGTAAAGCTGTTTCACCACAAACAATTTTTAAGTAGAGAAATAAAATAGAGTTGATTGGGCTTAACAACAGCTGCTGAAATTTCTTTTGTTTGAAGCTTAAACACTGAAGAAAAAATTCGTGCTATTAGGTTGTCCGGAAAGTTCTAGCACTTCGTGTTACTATTTTTTATTTGTCTATTATTAAGCAAAAATTCAACTCGCATTGCTCATTAATGCTACTTTCTGTACAGAATTTTTTTCCATGAAAATACATAATGGTCGCTGTGTGGTGTTCGACGGCTGGTGAGATCCATTACAACTTTTTGATACCAGGCCAAAATATCACAACAGAGCCCTGCTCTATGGAAACCGGCGAATTCACCGAAATTTTCGGCAACTTCAGCCACCACCGGTCAACAGAAAAGGCCCGATTCTTCTGCACGACAACGCCCGTCCGCGAGTTAAGGGTTGAAGTTCTATCTAACCCGCCATATTCCTCAGACCTCTCTCCAACCGACTACCACCTTTTCAAACATTTTCAAAACTTTCTCAATGGTAAAACTTTTAGCAATCAAATGCAAACGAAAACAGCTTGCGCGGATTTTGTCGAATCTCGACCACCTATTTTTCCGCTGATGGAACAACTCGACCGTTGCCCCGTTAGCAGAAGTGCACTGATTCGAACGGTGCTTAATTCGACCAAATCCGATAAGAATTGAGAAAGTTATGATAGTTCAAAGTGAAGCACTCAAAGCGCTCAGAACTTTAAGGGCAACCTAATATAATCTACGCAAACCAGAAAACCCAAAAACTCGTCTAGATTTGGCAGCATGGATCGATATTGGTGGACTGCATAAAGTCGATACCGCAATTACGAGAAAGAGAAATGAGGAACTCGGTGGTCATAATGCCGAATACAGTGTCTCTGTAGCGCATGTCAAGCCAGCGCAATTATGGTCGAAGAAGGCATCTACACCAGCGCCCGAACTGGTGTGCCCAAATATTGGCTTCCGAACAGGTTGAAGATTTTTAGCGAAAAATTGCATAATTACCATACTGGGTCTTCCAGCATTCATTCTGCAAAGACTGAGCGTAAAACGCTGTAGAAACTCAGTCGCTTTTTCGAAGGAGGTCTTCACTTGAAGCAGTTGAAATTCTGCCATCTGATCACATGGCTTCTCGATATTTGATACATGGAGTCTCTACATTGTGTATGGGTAGCGTAGACCTATTTTTGGACTAACTCATTCCTTAGAACATAGGTATTCTCAGCCAAACTCGGCGACAGAAAGTGCTGCTTACCAAGGTTCACTTGCACTTTTGACGAATCGCAACCAGCACGCAAATGCTCAAAATGAACTCGAAAGTAATGTCATTTTTCCTCTTGAAAGACGAGTAGATGTCAAGCTACAATAATAAGATTTAGACTGAGCGTTCCGTTGAAATAAACGGAATCGGTTGAAGCAGCTGCAGACTCAGTGCATATCTTCCTGCTAAATTTGGTACCATATGAATTACCGCAGCCTGAAAAAGGTCATAAATGGAAGGAAAATAAAATTTAATCAGATGAAAGAGTTTTAAAATTCAACTGGGCAGCACTATTTGGGCCTGGGGGCATAATTAAGCGAAACTTGGCTACGGTGTTGGGTCGGGTCACAGTAATTAGGACTCTCCTTAATTGCGGCACTGGTTTTCAGGCTTCTATCCACTTTTTAATGCTGTTTGCATGCCCATTGCTAGGTAGGGTGATGTTAGGAGCCCTTGTAAATTTCGGTGAGGAAACCTTTATTTTAAACAAAGTTATCATGATTTGCGACGTTTGCGATGCAAAAAACGCGTTGTTGCGTCGCAAACGTCGTTTGGTTGAATGTTTAGCGGCGGTACAGTAGGTGACGGTGAGTATGTGCAAGTACAGGGATGGATACAGAATAACTGGCAGTGTTGCACTATCGTGACACCAAAATTCGAGGAAAGGTCGAATTTTTTTTTTGCCCAAACGTCCCCAGTACATTTATTTTGGGTACTGAGCACGAATACGGTATCCACTTTTGAAAAATCGGCCGACCAGGATAGGTTACTGTGGGTGTCGTGAGTAAGGATGGCGGGGTCATGATAACTGATTTCGCCCTTTCGTCGCCTATGGAAACTATTTAAGCTGCTGACCACAAATCTGTCCACCCCCACACCCATTCGCCGAACCAATCGCTGCTACCTGGCTCGTGAGCGGCGCACTTCAATGTTCCGCTTTGGTTACTGTATCCCTAACAAGCAAATTGTGAGTTCGCTGTAATTCCACTTCTGTTGCAGCCTCAAACTTTTTACAGGTTAGATTCCAATCACGACATGGCTGTTCAAGACGTCTGTTTTGCTTCATCGGTTCGCACTGAAGTGATACGGTTTTTTGCAATTTTTGACATACCCATATGTCCGCAGGAGATTTGAAAACCACCACGGTGCTTCTCAGACGACCCCCTACAACTTTCAATAGGTCACTTTGAAAATTGACCTCCCTTGCTAGACAATCGGCACGGCTCAGACCCGTTCGCTGTTTCCCTGTTAGGTCGCTGCTATTTCGCTCCGATCGAAAACTTTATGATAACACTATTTTGCAGACCCCGTATTTTTTGGATCCGGGCTGGCCGGTGGAAGTACATAGGTCGCGGTTCATGCTGGGTTGCGGTGATTTTTCACTATTCCAGGTCCCACCATATTTTTCATCAAAATACCTAGATGCCTCAGCGTGTGTCGGGATGGCACGATTATAATGTCTGACGGAAACGCCTACAGCAGGGAAGCCGTTTCGATTGGGCAGTCAATATCGATCGATGCTATCGATCGTTTGAGTGATGCTATCGATTTTCTCTCAGACCTGACCAATCGGGGTGGGAGTTGCGTGATTGTGTTGGTAGACGGAAGCGCTTCACAGCAATTGGGGCGTTTCGACCAAGCAGTGAATATCGATCGGTATTATCGATCTTTTGAACACGATACCGTATTTATCTCAGATGCACTGAAGGAAGGACCATCAATCGGAGACAGCGAATCCCACTATATGTAAAGGAGGGAGGCATGAGTCACTTTCTGTAGTGGTTTGTCTACAGCGAAAATCAAGTTTCCACTCCACCTCCTCCCAAGTTTTCGACTACACCAAGCTCTCCTATATACAATTCTTCCCGTATGTCCCTTCAAAATAAGTGGTCAATGTCATATTCTGGAAGACGCTCCATTTGATTTGGATACTGTTCACTTCGTTCTTAAGGGCATACCTTCTTTGCACGCTGGGTTATCAAGCTATTCCTGCCTGCCCAGGTCCTATACTTTTCACCGATGGACCTGTGAAGAAAGTTGGTGAGACCTACGCTCGCTTCGACTACGCTTTCAACCAAGTCTTGCCTGTAGGTCCTTAATTTTCGGCAGTGCTTTGACCAGTTCACATACTACTACAGGCTAGTATTTTTGTCTTAAGTCACCATTTCCGAAACTCATCAGACCTCGTGGCATGAAGCACCACGACTGGACGGAAGCGTCATGCACTCGAAAATTTGACGAGCTGCAGGATCTGCAGGAGCTGAGTTGTGAGCACAACCCTAGACGACCAGGAGTGCTGCGGACATTTTCCTGAGTGCCATACAGGGATGTGAGTGATACTCAACAAGGCATTAATCAATCTGTAGCATGTATTTGACTTCGACGATAGGGATGCTTCCTTACTCAGCGTTGGTTGCCGGCAAAGCCGCTGGTGGAAGTATAAACGGTGCGCAGGGGGCATACTTCCAAAGTCACGATGCCATCGGGGCGCTCAGTTCATTACCGTTCGCGGCCGCCGCAATAGTAGCGGCCTACATGTGCGGTGAGTTCCCACGCCCATCGCGGACATGGCTTACTTTTCTTGTTTTTCTGAATTTTAATTTTACAGGTTGGCATTCTGATTGGGGTGCCTTTGTCTCGACAACGGCCCTACTACCGACCGATTGGCCCGTCTTGTTCCTGTAAGGCTCTGAAGAAGGCGATACCGCCGAAACGTTAGCCAATAAAGATCTGTATAACCTCGAATGGAGCTCAGTCAAGCCAACGCAACAATTTTAATTCTACTTTCAAAATCGTGCTCCATTGCGACGGACGAGTTGTCCGGCGAAAACCGTCCCATGCTCACAATTCCTCCAATTTTAGGTTTTTTGAGAAACCGTTGGCAAATATCGATTCGTCTCTTCGAGATCTACAGAAGCATTTGTACAACTTCGCCAGACCACCGCGTTTTCGCAGTGGGTGGTCAAAAATGACTGGAGCAGACTCTTTGCGATTGGAGCAGCTTGTTTTCCAGGACTTGCATGTTTTCGGAGTATCTCAAGCATGACGTACGTCGTCAGTGCTCTATCATATCAATAATGCTCCAAGAGTGCGCCGTGTACAATGGATATAGGATAGAACTTATTAATCGAGTGGGCGAAAGCATGTTCACTCCGCTTCTATTTTTTCCTTACTGGAAAATGTAAAGCAGTCGAGACTACTTGGAACCGTTAGGGCGTTTTGATGAGAAATTTTTGGCCGCCCTACTCATAAATTGCTGTACTCTTGTCTAGGCGAGACTTTGGAGTGCGCCGTGAACAATGCGTATAGAATCGAACCTATCAATCGAGTGGGGAGACCGCTCGCAAATTGCATGCGTGGGCGTGCGTTTTCAGAGCGTAAAACTTTGTTAAGTTTGAATCTTTCCGGCTGCAACCCGATTGTTTTCTAGGCAGCACAAGTTTATTGAAGCACACTAAAGCACAACGGCGCAGTCATGAAGAGACTAAGTTGCAGCGGTGCAAAAATTCAGGTGAGGCTTGTGCGATCCAATTTTTCCCGATTTCGGTCGACACCTGCGCGAAGGCGCGGCGAGCTGACGGCCTGCAAATGTGTAGGCGAGCAGAACACTGAAGGCACTATACGATGACATGCTCAGAATTTTTCAGATGCCTAAACTGCCTTTGCCCAATTTACCATTCTACAGCGACGAATGGCAGCGGGAAAGTTTCTTCGGCTCTTACTCACCAACATTTGAGCTTTCGACAATCGCAGTGGTACCTTTCTGTTAATTTCGGAAAACTCTATCGAATGGTATCAATATCGACTGATTTTGGAAACACTTTTGAATTTTTGGCAGATTTTTTTTTTGACAACTTCGCATTGAGGACCAGGCTGCTCTAGGCAGACGGACAATGACGGCATCGAAAATCGATAGTTCGACTTGGGCCAAGATTGATATCATTAGATAGAGCTTTTCTTGCTAAACTGAACGGTTCTGCTGTAAGCAGCGAAAACTGTAATCTGATCGAGTAAGAGCGCGGAGAACATCGAGCGCTAAAAGTCAACTGCCCTAGAATATCAGCTGGGGTTAACACAGCTCAGGCAGCCGCAGAGCGTTGAGCATCTCATCGTAATGTACTTTAAGCGTTCTGCTCGCCTACGCACTTCTAGGTCGTTAGCTCCCCGCGTCTTCCCGCAGTGGTCGACCGAAATCGGAAACAAATTAGGTCGCATAAACCAAACCTGCATTTTCGCATCGCCGCTGTAACTTTGTACATTCGCTAGCTACATAGCTGATCTTCAGCGCTTTACTAGAACTTTTTACTGCCTAGAAAACTCTCGAGTTGCTGCCGGAAAGATTCGAAGTTGACAGAGTTATTACGCTCTGAACACGCCGGCACGTGCAATTTGCGAGCGGTTGCCCAACACGATTGAATGGATGGGTCCGATTCTATACGCAATGTTCACCGCGCACTCCAAAGTCTCGCCGAGATAGAGTACAGCAATCTCTGAGTAGGACGGCTGGAAATTTCTGATCAAAATGCCCAAACGGTTCGAAGTAGTCTCGAATGCTTTACATTTTCCAGTAAGGAAAAATAAAAGCGGAGTAGACATGCCTTCGCCCACTCGATTGATAAGTTCGATCCTATATGCATTGTGTACGGCGCACTCTCAGAACATCCCTGGTATAACAGAGCACTAGCAACGTACGCCATGCTTGTGATACTCCGAAAACATGCAAGTCCTGAGAAATAAACTGCTCCAATCGCAACGAGCCTGCTCGAGTCATCTTTTGGCCAACCACAGCGAAAATGCGGTGTTTTTGTGAAGCTGTATATGCCAAGGGTGTGCGTTTAACGATTAGCGACTTACCGATTTACCGGCATTTCTCGTTACAATTTTTAACGAAATTTAACGACGAAAAAATCCGTTAAATTGCATTAACGACATTTTAGGCGCCATTTTTAAAATTTCATCTCTTCTTCATGTAAATGCATTTTGGACGAATTTTTGGATGTGCATTCGCGGTATCGTTGCGATACCGAGGAAACGCCCTACTCACTTGAATCAGTGTAGGCAATCGTTTCGAGAATTTTTGGTATTTTCCTTGCTCCCTGACCAATTTGTTTGCGTACGCCCCTAATTTCTCTGCGGTAGTTTCGCGTTTTTGGACTTCCTGGGCCGTTTCTGGCGTTTGATTACTGCATATTAGTTACTGTATACTTATCAGTGAGGGCGCGTGTAGCGCAGTCGGAGGAGGCGCCGACTGTCGCGTGCACCCGATTCCAGATCCCTGATTCGGATTTCCCGCCCAGGACAACCAAGCCCTCCATCCCTCCGGGGTCGGTGAATTGGTACCAGACTTGTCTGGGAAGGATAAAGCGCTGACTTGTTCATCGGCTGGCCACCGCAAGTCATTGTATGGCCAAATACGTATTCATATCGCCTCCACGACATCACGTAGAAGTAGAATGCGCTAGCGCATCCCAAAGGGATTTAGTAACGCCGGCCTTTATCCTTTATCCTTTATACTTACCAGCCAGTCAACTTTGTGATATTGCTTTCATAAGTGGGGCTGAAGAGGCATGAGAAGGCGCAGAAATGCGGAGAAAACGCTACAAAGCAAAAACAAGAAAACAAGGACGCGAAGGAAAAACAACGGAAGAGGCTCTTTCTCTCCTTACAGCAATTTTTCAGGAAAGATGGAGGAATTTTTCCTGCAGCATTACTTGGAGATTGTTCGACTTCGATAATGCAACGTTGAGCTCCGCCAAATGATAGAGCATCGCTTTTATTGAATTTCGGGCCGCGAATCTTACTTAACATTTTCGTCTTTTTCGAGTGCTCCCTTGGCAATTTTCTTCGGGAGAAGCAAAGTCAGCATACACATGAAACAGTGAAAATTATGTATATGAAATCAATAAAGTTCAACAAAAAAGAGAAGTAGTCGATGACCACCCTTCGTCAGCTGTTATACAGGGTGTGTCGAAAAAATGTATTCACTGTTTGAAAGGTGATAACTTTGTTCATAGTAAAGGTACTAAAAAAATTAAAAACTCATATAAAAGCTTAAGAAAATAAAAATTCTCTGACATATGATAGGCATGGAATGCGCCATGCACTCGTCTAAAACTTTCCATTTCACACTCGATTGATTGTGTTTCGCTTGAATACATGTTATAATTTCTTTAAAAAGCAGGCGTTTTATTTGATTTGTGTTCATTTTAGAGTTTAATACTTAACTACACATTATAGCTTTCGAAAAGTGGAGAGTATTCTGAAAAATAAAGGTACTATGTGAAGGGTTGTAACATTGCTGCTAGTAAAGAAATTGGAGATATTTGAGACTAACGTGAAACGCAGGGCGACGTGATTACTGTGGCGTGCAAATAGTCAAGATTGCGCAATGCTCCTGCCTGAAACCTTGCATTCCAGACCCGATTGATTGTGCATGGGCTGAATGCTTGTTACAATCCTGTTGCTACTTGGTCACATTAGCCTGTGCTGTGCTTCTTTTAACGTTTTGAACTTGACAACCTCGTGAAAGACACGTTACATGCGAGTTCTTTGATTGCACGATTTAAATTTGAGCAGGAGCCGCATTTTACAAGATGCATTCTGTGGACGAATGAAGCAACATTTAAGTTGATTGGAGAGGTTAATTGGCATAACTGCAGCTACTGGACGACAAAAAACGTTAAAAGAAGCACAAGACAGGTTAATGTGGCCTAGTAGCAACAAGGTTGTAGCAGGCATTCAGCCCATGTAGCCCATTTATATGTCAATCGAGCCTGAAATGTAAGGTTTCAAGCAAGGGCATAGCACAATCTTGCCTACTTGTACGTCTCAGAAATCATGTTGCTCTGTGCTTTCATATAAGCCCCAAACATCTCCAAATGCTCTACTAACAGCAATGTTACAACCCTTCACATAGTACCTTTATTTTTAGAACACTCTCCATTTTTCGCAAGCTATAATGTGTAGTTAAATTTTAAGCTCTAAAAAAAGCACAAATCAATTGAAACGGCCACTTTGTGAAGAAATTATAACATGTACTCAAGCGAAACACAATCAACTGAGTGTAGAATGGAAAATTTCATACGAGTGCATGGCGCTTCCATGTCTCTCATATGTCAGAAAATTTCTATTTTCTTAGGCTTTCATATAAGCCTTTATCTTCTTCAGTATCTTTACCATGAACAAAGTTATCACCTTTCAAGCAGTGTATACATTTTTTGAGACACCCTTTATATGAGGTTAGTATTTATAAAATCTGTTACCCAACATGCACTCCATTGCAAGTAATACCGCTCATTAATCCAAAATCTGCTCCACAAAAATAGGAAGAAATTAAGAAATCCAAAATCCAATCGAAGCTCTAGCAAATGTGCTGTAAAGCACACTGTCAGGTGCTTCAAGAGGAAAATCAGAGCGGTCATTGCTGAAAAGTCGTCAGAGAGTGAAAGGTTGTGGCGAATTTTATATGAAGAAATTACGAGAGGTGAAGACAAAATGGCTACTTCTAATATAGGACGAGAAATGCACTTTTAAATGCTCGTGCCCCTTATGTGTTTCCTTGAAATACAGAGGAAAAAGTGCTCAACAATTGAAATCTACGTTTTTCGTCTGAAGTAAGAACTTTTTGGACCAAAGGAACGTAACCATTCTGTGAAACAGGCAGATCTATGGACCCCGTAAGTATCTTCTAAAAGCGAACTGCACCAAGGAATTTGCTGTGGTTGCTGCCTGACCTGATTCTCATTTAGACATTCTGTAGCTCTCCGAAATATTGGGTTGGAAAAGTCTGCCTAGCGAACGCAAATTCTGTGATAAGTTTTGCCAGGTCAGGACAAATGAAAACGCTTGAAAAAACGTTGGTGCACCGCACTTGGATCTTTCCAGAAACTCGACGACTTTTCACAAGCAAAATGAGCTAGGCATAGTAAGAAATTTATTATCTTATAGAAGACTTTGTTGTTACTGTTTTAGTGTTTTTTCTCGTTTAGCGATTCTGATGATGATGATAGATGGACTGTTGTCATTTGTTGCGAACATAAAGACTTGGTCATATAGTTGTCATGTCGAAAAAATCAAGAAAGAAAAGGTTTTTTCTTTGCACTTTAAAATGAGCTGAACTTACTGAAGCTAAGGAAAATATTTTATTTAACGAATTTACCGATTTTAACGCAAATATTTTTCGTTAAAAAATTATTGCTAAAAATTTACCGAAAAAAATTTAACGCACACTCCTGGTATATACACCCCTGGTATTTGAGTAGACCTCGAGAAGAAGAATCGAACCGCTGCCAACCCTTTCTCAAAAACCTGAAATTGGAGGAATTGTGAGCATGCTACGGTTTTCGACGGACAACTCGTCGGTCGCAATGGAGCACGATTTTGAAAGTAAAATTTACATTTAGGGAAATTCGGTTGAATTTGGAAATTTTTGGCATTTTTTACGCTATCTGATGAGCTTGAGCTGCTGAACTCAAAAATGTCTTGGTTTTCTCGAATAATTAACTTTAAGGGAGGTATTTCAAAAGACCGAAAAAGCCGTATTTCAAAAGAGAAAAAGAACTGCGGCTTTTTCGGGATTTATGAAAGGCTACGGCCGTAACTGGACAACTACACAATACATAATTTCACTGTGCGTTTCATTTTTTCACAACAACAATAACACATAACACAACTGCTAAACATCGCAACACTATAGCAACTTGGCTATATAACCTCTAGAAGTACAAATCTAAAGAACCTTACTTCTTAATCCAAGAACACCATAGTCCATGCAAAATCTGCTCACCCTCTGTCTGTGAAACGTGCTGTGCTTCGCAACATGTACAGAACGGCAGTGGGTGTGTGCACGGGACATGAGGAGCGCGAGGAATCACGTATGCTTGCCCGCAATATTGCACGTCTCAATGGGTACGATCCAAGGCAACGAAATGGCCGGATGGGATCTGGGCGTGGTGCAAATGCGCGGGAAAATAAAATATGTCTCCAGTTACCCTTTATTTCTGAGGAGATCACGGCAGCTGTACGTCTATGCCTGGTGCGAGCAAATTTGGACGATGATGTTGTGCTGGTCAACATAGCAGGACACAACATCAAGCGACTGCTAGTTCGCAATAGGCTTTACGATCGCTCATGTAAAGCGAGATCTGTCCTTATGGAAGAAGTGGAGACTGTGCGCAGAAAGGCGTGGTTTACCAAATTCAGTGTTCAAGCTGTGGGGAGCTATATATTGGGGAAACAGGGAGAGCGCTAAGCGTTCGCATCAGGGAACATCTTGCTGGTAAGGAAAAGCGTAGTTTGGTAACCCCACTCGGTAAACATCGAGTGGATGTCCATCACGGAGACGATTTTAATGTTAAATGCACTGTTGCTTCGTGAAAGTGAGATCGGTTCCAGAATAGCCCTAGAGGCCTTCTGGATCCGCGAGCGTAATCCAACATTGAGTAACCGAAGTGAGTGCATTTCGATCACCAGTGAGTTTTTGCCGTTTATCCCGCTGTGTGAACTCTGAGACCTCTATACACTTAACATCAGTATGGATCAGCAGTTGGCAGGTAGGTTTCAGTTGCTCAATGGTGGTAGCGTAGCTGAGCACTCCCTCAGTACTTGTGGAACAACGGTGAGTTCGGCTTGCTTCAGTAGGATTCCGCTTGACACTCGTAGGAAATATTGAAACTGACAGAGCTGGAAGACGACGTTTTTGCCGAAATGAGTGTCTGGTCTTAGGTTTCGAACTTCTTTCAGGCCTTTGAAAACGACGAAGTTGTCGAAACGTCGGCCGAATAAAGTTGTTCCACTATAACAAACCTGCGTAGCACAGAAGCATTAAGACTACTCTCGCAATATGCCGAGGTTTTATGAAAACCGAACATGGAGGCTTACTTCTTAATATTACCACATCAGTGGAAGCACTCACTTTGGGCATAAAATAAAAAAAGGTAACGGTGAGGACAGATCTCCTTTTGGGATGCGCCTCTCATCCTACTTGTCGTGGAGGCGATTTGAATGTGCATTTGGCCTGTACCTGGACTTGCGTGGAACAGCCCATGAACAAGAGAGTGTTTCATCTCCCAGACAAGTCTGGTACCGTGGACAATGGACTGCGATCTCTTGGAATGGTTAAAAAGCTCGGTCAGTGGCTCCCACACGAACTGGCCGACGACAACCGGCGAAGACGTCTGGACACATGCACTCAGCTGCTCTCCCGAAGTCGCACCTTCAACTGGCTGGAGACCATCGTCACAGGAGACGAAAAATGGGTCATCTGCGTCAACAACGCTCGTAAACGTGCGTGGTGCCAACGCGATGAAGTGCCGAAATCCTTCGTAAATGGTGAAATTCATGCGAGGGAAGTCATGTTGAGCGTCTGGTGGGGAGTTTATGTGATCTACCATTTGGAGCTGCTGCCTGACAGCACGACTGTCACTGCCGAGGTCTACGCTACCCAGCTGCAGAGACTGGCCGACAAGATGCGCAAGGAACAGGCTCGACAAAGTTCGCTTGCTGCACGATAACGCGCGCCTACACATTGCCAAGACGACTCAGAAAATTCTGGAACTCGGATGAAAGGTTGTGCCGCACCCACTGTACAGCCTAGATGTGGCTCCAGGTGAGTATCACCTTTCTTGATCACTTAAGCATCATCTGGAGGCGTTTTGAAGATCGTGATCACCTCGAAAATGACCTCCGAGCTGTTTTCGCCTCCAAGTCGCCTCACCAGAAAAACACCAGAAAAATTCGAAGTCTTGTGGAACATTGGCGGAGAATAGTCGATGTTGAGGGAAATTATTTGGTTGATTAATAAAATGTTGATAAAAATGGTGTTATTTTGAAAAAAGTGCCATATTTCTGCAGATAATTCCTGGACACCCTAATATAAGGGCCAGAAGTCCGTCCAAGAACCTGGTATCTGGTGCACGCAACAACCAGCACATCCCCTGACTGCGCTCCGCGCGCCTAGTTTGGGCATGCACAAAATAATTCGTTCATTTTACGGCGCTCTCGAGACTATGCAGCAAACTATGAAATGCATTTTATATACTTGTCGCTTTGTTGTTGCTTGCTTGAATAGTTCTGTTTCAGAGCATTTCTATGACAACGATGAACCCAGTTCCAACGCAGTTCTCAAAAACTATGAGAACAACTGTGGCAGTTCTGAACAACGGATTTCAACCGGAAGACCAGATAACATTGCTGAGAAGTGTATCCCATGAAGCGACTATAGCACGACATCGTACGCGTGCTTCCAAGAACTTTCAAGACAGGGTTCCATTTCCTTTTCCTTACGAAGACGCCGCCTTAAAACAACAAACGTTTGAGTCAATGACATCCAAAGGTCATGCCCACAGTTCTCCATCACATGTTACAACAACTGTAACCACTCCCAGCTTCGCACCGATAACCTACCATGCCAATTCTCAGACTCCTAGCCCACATGAAAGCATAGTGAGAAGATCAGCGACTTTCTTCGCGGAGCGATTTAACGGTAGCGTCATTTCCACAAAGTGGTTTATTTTCAAAAATCTTGGACTTCCAGGAACGCTACATTCCAAATGTTCACTAGACATTTTATTTGTAGTTGATAGCTCAGGATCAGTGGGAGAAATTTATGAGAAGCAAAAGGTTAGGTGATTCTACTCCTGTCTTGTTTATATCCTAAGAAGAATGCGTAATTTCAGGAGTTTTTGCTTGATCTAATGGTTTCTATCGAACCAGAAAATCGGCTACACAGAGTAGCCCTCATACAGTTCGCCGACGCAAAGCTGCAGAAAACGGAATGGTCGTTCGACCGCTTTCGCGATAGTTCACAGTTGTTGAATGCATTCAGTAGAGTACGCCACTTCACAGGTAAATTCTCTTCATTTTCTGTATGTGGAGCTAGAGGATGTAGAAAAGTTATTTTGAGAGTGGGTGATTTGAGAGCAAATAGAGATAAAACACGCCGCTACTCAAAAAGAAAACGTTGGCATGTACGCAAAATCTTGGCTAGCCTGGGTAGAGCTGGAACTTGTACCCTCCAGTTTGGGTGTAAGCTAATAGTCGCATCCCGATAACTCTTTTCAAAGGTACCGTTACGGCCTAGCTCTTGATCAGATCCCGAAAAAGCCGCATTTCCGCGGCTTTTGCGTCTTTTCGATAAAACTCGCCTAAAAGTCATTTATTTCAAAAACAAAGGAAGTATTTGAGCTCAGGAGCTCGAGCATTATCGTTTGGTATATATACATAGTTTGTTGGAGCCATGGAGATGTTCGAAATTGAAAACTTGCGCTCCATTGCGAAGGAAGGTCGCGGACACGTTGTCCGTCGCAAACCGTAGGAAACGTTGCATGCGGGGTCGAGCGTTCTACACTCTCGTCCTCTGGCCCGCCCACCTTCCCCCCCCCAACTCCTTGGGCTTGCTCGAAAGTCCAGTGGCTGCCTTACGAGATAGCGGAGACGCAGACATTTGCCACGCCTCTGTTTAAAGGGCGGGGAGTAGAACGCCACACCGCCGTTGCATGCTCACAATTCCTCCAATTTTAGGTTTTTTGAGGAACGGTTGGAGCATTTCGATTCGTCTCCTCGAGGTTTACACAGGCGTATATAGAGCTTTACTAGACCACCCCCATAATCGCAGTGGGTGGCCAAAAAATTACTGGAGCAGGACCTTGCGATTGGAGCAGCTTGTAGCTCCCAA
>OX375870.1:49454427-49487755 GCA_947359475.1 Heligmosomoides polygyrus bakeri
AAAGGCTAATACGTCACCCGGAAGTGGCGCACAGAACCCCCGCCCGAGTTCTGTGGTCAGTATGCGAGGGCTACCGAGAGCCGAACAACCTCGGCTAAAGAAGCTAGTTCGACTGGGGACTCTGAATGTGGGAACGCTGACCGGAAGATCTAGGGAAGTGGCTGACCTGATGAAGCGCAGAAGTATGCAAGTCCTGTGTCTGCAGGAAACGCGATGGAAAGGGGCGAAAGCCAGGGAGATCGGAGAAGGGGTCAAGCTGTACTACAACGGAGAGGACACCAAGAGGAACGGGGTAGGGATAGCTGTCGCGGAGTCCCTCAAGGATTCAGTAGCGGCTGCCCAAATAATAAACGACCGCATCATGTCACTGCGGCTGAACACAAAGGAGGATTACTGGACCATCATGTCTGTCTACGCTCCGCAGACAGGATGCTCCGAGCACGACAAGGATGACTTCTACCTCTCGCTCGAGGAAGCCATAAGGTCCGTACCAGAAGACGACTACCTCTCCATATCAGGGGACATGAACGGGCATGTGGGGAGTGGCAGAAGAGGAAAGGAAAGGGTTCATGGAGGTAAAGGGATCGGCCTGATAAACCCGGATGGAAAACGAATTGTGGATCTGGCTATCGCCCACGACCTGGCTGTCTGTAGCACCTTCTTCGCGAAGAGGGAGAGCCAGAAGGTGACCTATGCTAGCGGAGGAAGGAGGACGGAAGTCGACCACATCCTGGTTCGAAGGGCTGCCCGGAAAACAGTCCGGGATGTGAAGGTCATTCCGGGAGAAGACGTGGCATCACAGTATAGACCCTTGGTAGCCGACCTTAGCATACCTCTACCCGCTAGGCCCAAAGTGAGGACGGAACCCAGGATCCGATGGTGGAGACTGCGGGGTTCAGAGCGGAACGAGCTACGAAGGACAGTTCCCGAAGCAGGCCTTCCAGATCCAGCTGGTCCCGTAAATGAGACCTGAAGGAGGGTAGCCCAAACAATCCTGAGAAGTACCAAGGACACCCTGGGAGAAACAAAGGGAGGAACCAGAGGGGGTAAATCGACATGGTTCTGGAACGAAGACGTGCAGGCTGCGGTGAAGAGGAAGAAGGAGGCCTACAACCTGTGGCAGAAGACGAGGGCACCCGAGCATCTCACAGCCTACAGGGAGCTGAAGAGGCTGGCAAAAACAGCTGTAACGAAGGCAAAGAACGCGGAACTGGATGCCCTGTACGAGAAACTAGACAGGCCAGAGGGAGAGAAGTTCGCCATCTGCCTGGCCAAGGCGCGTCATAGAGCTAGCCTCGACATTCGAGTAGTGAAGTCTGTGAAGAGTGCTGACGGCAGGGTGTTACGGTCAGAGAGAGATGGGAGGAGTACTTCAAGGAACTCCTGAACGAGGAGTTCCCTCGTCGGGAGGCCGAGGAAGAACAACCAACGGAAGGACCCATCCCACCCTGGACGCAAGAAGAGGTTCGCAAGGCCATAGGGAAGGTGAGACTCGGTAAGGCAGCAGGGCCTGACGGTGTGCCAGTAGAGGCTTAGAAGGTGCTCAGGAACCTCGGAATCAACTGGCTGACGCAGTTCCTCAACAGAAAGAAAGTAAGATTCCGGATGACTGGAGGAACAGCACCATAGTCCCCATCTTCAAGCAGAAGGGAGACGCTTCCGAATGCTCCAACTGCCGAGGGATCAAACTGATCTCACACACAATGAAGATCTACGAACGACTGGTCGACTCAAGGCTGAGGAAGATGGTACCCATCTCCCAGGTGCAGTGGGGCTTCATGCCTGAGAGGTCCACCACAGACGCCATCTTCATCGCTTGTCAGGTGATGGAGAAATATCGGGAGAAACGAATACCCTGCTACCTGGCATTCTTGGACCTGGAGAAGGCCTACGACAGGCTAGCACGGGCCGTAATCTGGAATGCCCTTCGAGGGAGGGGTGTCCCGGAACGTCTGATCACGGTCATAAGGGACATGTACGAGGGCTCGAAAGCGGCGATACGAACTCCACACGGAGTGACAAGGAAAGTGGACATCACAGTGGGGGTACACCAAGGGTCGGCTCTGAGCCCGTTCCTCCTCCTGCTGACACTTGACTCTATAGTGAGCCACCTTGAGGAAAGCCCTCTCAGAACGATCCTCTACGCGGACGACATCGCCCTAGTAGCCGACAACCAGGAGGAGCTAGAGGAGGAGGTGCAGCTGTGGCAGAAAGCCCTCGCAGACAACGGCCTACGGCTGAACGTGAAGAAGACGAAGTTCATCAGCTCTGGGCAGTGCGCTGGATCGATTCTAGACTGCCAAGGGGAAACGATCGAAAAGGTGGAAGAATTCCGCTACCTCGGAAGTGACCAATCCGAGGAAGGAAGTGTGGACCAGGCGGTCAGGGGACGGATAAACGCAGCCTGGCTTAAGTGGAGGGAGTCCACAGGGATCCTCTGCGACCGTAGATGCTCCAGGACGCTCAAAGGCAAGCTCTATAGAACAGTTGTGAGACCTGCCCTCCTCTACGGCAGTGAGTGCTGGGCCCTGGGTAAGGCGCAGGAGCGGTAACTGCACGCGGCGGGGATGAGGATGCTGAGGTGGGCATGTGGATGGACCCGTCGGGACAGGGTGCGAAACGAGGATGTTAGGGCAGTGATGAAGACAGCCCCGATCCAGTTGAAGATGAGAGAGCAGCGCCTGAGGTGGTATGGACACGTCCTCAGAAGACCAGAGGATCACCCCACAAGGTTGGCCCTAGATTTCGAGGCACCCGGAAGGCGTCCAAGAGGAGCCCCAAGGAAAAGATGGAAGGACGTCATCAAGAGAGATCTCGCCGAAGTCGGCGCCACTGCAGATGACGCCCTTGATAGGATGAGGTGGCGACAGATCACAAGAACAGCGGACCCTGCGGCTGCGCGGGACTAAACGCTCAGGAGAAGAAGAAAAAGAAGGCACAAGTAGTGCTGCCCAGTTGAATTTTAAAATTTCTAAACCTTATTAAAATTATTTTCCTGACGCTCACGACCTTCTCCTGGCTGCGACGATTCATTTGCTACCAAATTTGGCAAGAAGATAATGACTTTGAGCTGCGACAGATTTAGTTTATTTCAACGGAAGATTTCTCAATCAAAACCTGTGATTGTTGCTCGCCGCTCACACATGTTTAAAAAAAAAGACATGGGTGTCTTGGATTTTTGAACGATTCAGATGATGGTAATTTTCAATTGACCGGTTTTGAGGTGTTTCAGATAACGCTATTTTCGGCAGTGGGATTTCGCACAAACCGAAACCGAATAAATCCTACCGCATATCCGAAAATGCATGAATCAGATCCCATGTCTAGACCCTAGTCTCACGCCGGCCTGCAAGCATTCTCTGTCAGATATGGTTGATGACGCTTTGGGGTTCTCCAATGCCACTGCTGGAAATGCTACTGAGCGAGGATGAGAAGTATGCGAGGGTCATTGTGGGAAACTCTAGTCCGAAGGACAACGTAGGCAACACAGGCGCAGCAATGTTGAATCTGGTTACTTGATGGATTGGTCGTGCGAGTTGGAGGAAGCGCTGTAGCGGAAAATGATAGATTTCTGTGTGGTGCAGGATACGTAGTGGTCCTCTTGCAAATCGAGGATATTGGTCTCGACTTTAAGGCCATTCTGTGCGGTAGTGCCAGGACCACCAGTGGTGTCGGTATGATCGTCTCCGAACGCTTCCGTGACGCGACCACAAACGAAGAATGTTCAGATGACCGCCTTATGAAGATTGCTGTCGTCGTAGAGCAGCGACGATGTCATTTCTTCTCTTGTATACTCTGCAAGCTGGCCGTTCCGAGCAAACCAAAGTCGAATTCTAGTCTCTGCTTGAGGAGACACAGCGGTAGTGTCGTCAGAAGATGTGATTGCTGCTGCAGATGACTCTAATTGTCATGGCGGGGCATTAAAGAAGGTTACAGCTTTCATAGTGGTTTCGAATGAGAGTCACGTGAAGCCGATGGCTAGTGTACTACCTTAGCATGTAGACCAACATGACATCACCATCATGAACACGAAAAATCGAAGACGTCACTCTACCTTATCTCGCTTTTAGCGAGAACGCAGAAACGCAGACTGCCTATGATCTTGTTATGTGTCGCGACTAAGTCCTCGTCTCAGACTCGAAAACCGTGCCGTATACGAAGATTGCCACACAGCATCATCCACTGATCTCCCCGCTGAAGACAAAATCTTCGAGGTGGAGAATATCGAGTCGACGAGCCGGCATGGTTGTGAACTATCGATGACATAAAAGAGCTTGGAGAAAAGAAACGACTGTACTATTTATTCATCAGTGACAAAGCTGTCAATAACTAGTGGAGTTATCGAGATGCGAAAAAAGAAAAAGAAAGGCAGTGGCTGCTGCACACTACGCCGATGTGAGCGGAAAACTGGATGCAATGATGACCGTTACCTTTATTAGCTCGACAGAGCTCGCTCTCGGCAGGCAGTAAACGTTGAGAAGCTCTTCTGCATTAACGACTAGGACAACCATCTTTTGTTGGATCGTAAGAGAGCTGCTAAGCGATGACAAGACTACTTCGAGGAAAACTCGGATGTAGAAATTGACAATCCTTCCGTTTCTTTTATATCTCCTGTATACGGCCCGTTAAAAAGTTCAGTTTGCGAAACTGAAGCAGCTCTGAAGGAGATGAAGTCCGGCAAAGCCACTGCTCCCTATAACGTGCTACCGACTTGTAGCCAAAACGGTTGGTGCCTTGCTTACTGGCTGACAAATTTTTTCAGTCAACTCTTTCTGAGGAGAAAGTACCTGATACTTGGCAGCAAAGCACAGTAACTCTGACGTGAAAGGAAAAGGGCAGATTTTCGAACTACGCTAGCTACCGTCAAATTCGCCTACTTTCGCACACCATGAGAATCTTTGAGCTAAATGCCAGTGGACTTATCCGGGATGTCGTCCATGCTTCCACTTACAAGAGAAAGTTCTGAAGCGAATACTAAACGGGGGGAGCGAGTCATACAGGGAGAATCCTCACCCCTCAATTAGTATGAAAATGTGTTTATTTTTGCCAAGTCGTTAAACCCAAGAAGTAGGAGGTCTCGATGGAATACAGCGCACCACGCGTTTGGGGGTCTTGTACGCCCGCAATGCCTCTGCAGGCAGTGGCTCGGAGCGCAGGTGGGTAGTGGGTTGACTCATGCGAGGGAGGTCAGGGGTTTGGTTCCTCTGCGCTGCTGCATTTTTGCATTTCAACTGATTGGTTGAGATTTGGAGGATTCTGACGACTATGGAATGTTCAGACGTTTTCTGCGCATTTTTCCAGCTGTACGCTGTAGAGAGTAACTTTTTTACGATTTGTTTTTCACTGACCGGTTATCTAACCACAAGACAATGAGAAAGCTGTTCAACATAATCCTACTATATATAAAAGAGTAAGCGGTTGTGTCTGTCCTCCTGTCTGTCCGTCCGTCTGTCTGTCCGTCTGTCCGTCCGTCTGTCCGTCCGTCTGTCCATCCGTCCTTCCGTCGGTCCATCTGGCCTTTCATAGACGTCGAGTGACAGGCGTCCGGGTTGAGACGAGGTGTGACCCACGTCGTGTCGCGTGCGTCAGAAGACGTGTCGCCGATGTCGCGCAAAGGGCGCCTGGGTTGAGAAGACATCTCACCGTCGGCGTTCAACAAACGTCCGGGTTCAGGGGTTGTGTCACCCATGTCGCGCAGTCGGTGTCTAGGATCAGAAGAGTGTCACCGATGTTGCCCGAGTGGTGTCCGGATTCAGACGACGTGTCACCGATGTCGCGCAAAGGGCGTCTGGGTTGAAAAGACATCTCACCGTCGGCGTTCAACAGGCGTCCGTGTTCAGGAGTTGTGTCACCCGTGTCGCGCAGTCGGTGTCTAGGATCAGAAGAGTGTCACCGATGTTGCCCGAGTGGTGTCCGGATTCAGACGACGTGTCACCGATGTCGCGCAAAGGGCGTCTGGGTTGAAAAGACATCTCACCGTCGGTGTTCAACAGGCGTCCGTGTTCAGGAGTTGTGTCACCCGTGTCGCACAGTGGGTGTCTAGGTTCAGAAGGGGTCTCATCGATATCGTGCAAGGGGTGTCCCAGTTCACACGACATGTCACCGATGGCTGACCAGTGAAGGGGGACAGTATGTAATGGGGACCAGCAAAGGAGGGTCCAGTAATGAGGGGAGGGGGAGTGGTAAAGAAGGACCAATAAAGAGGGGACCAGTAAAGGGGACCACTGCAGGGGGAGGGTCCAGTAATAGGGGGGGGGGGAGTGGAAAGAAGGAGGACTAGTGAAGAGGGGACCACTAAGAGGGACTACTGCAGGGGGGGAGGGTCCGGTGAGGGGGGTGAGGGGGGACCGGTAACGGGGGGGGGTGGTGATGGAGACCCAATGAAGAGGGGACCAGTATAAGGGGGAGAGGGGAGAGAGAGACGGTAAAGGGGACCAGTGAAGATGGGACCATGGGACCACTGAAGGAGGGGGTCCAGTGAAGGGGACCAGTAAGGGCGAACCATGATTTTTTATCAGTATCGTCCAACGGGTATCAGGCTTCAGAAGGCGTGCCGCTGACGTCGTTACATGTGCGTTGGGGTTCAGCATATGTATCACAGACGATATCAACATGTGCCGGGATTCAGAACACGTGACCCAGACGTCGTACAACATGAGTCCAGATCCAGAAGTCGTTCCACAGATCATACTTTGCACAGCATTTGTGAGAACATTTTAAAGGCTTCGTAGGACAAGTGTGCGCGTACTTGACTCTCACTACGCCTTTATTTATTTATTTATTATATCACTCCGGCACAACTGTAAGGGGTATTGGCGAGGTTAAGAGTGAGAGTAAGGAGAATGGTTAAAGTTATCGGAAGAACATGATTGCTGTCGGACAGTTAACGATATCGAGCGGTCTACCGACACCAATTGGTTTCATTTATGTTTCCGCAGATTAAGCACTTTGGATTGAGGCTCTCACAGTCTGTTCCTCAGGACTTAGTAGAACACGTACTTCGGAGAATGAAATGAAAGTAAGAGGGCTTAAAGAAGAAAAGAACACGGTCGGGGTGTTCTATACTCGGGGTTTGGCGGCCGCGAGGCCGCTGAACGTCTGGTTATGTATAAACGCTCAACACCAGTGATAGACAGGCACGAAGTGCATGAAACAGAAGCCGTCCGTTCGGCCAGCTTGATTTCTTTCCACGAAGGTTCCTTGTCTGAAGGTGGGCCTTACCAGCGGGAGCACATAGATCACCACTCGAGAATCGGCAGACATTGTTGGTGTTAGGTTTTGAAGACGTTGAGCAGGTAACAGGAAAAGGTGAGGGAAAAGTGTATGGATGCCGTTTAGGTTAATTCCATCCACAGACCTCGTTTCTAATGTTACCAGATTTTAACGAAAAATGCCGTTAATTCGTTAAATTCGTTAAATCGTTAACCGGTAAATGTGCACCCCTGCTATGCACTACAAATTAATCAATTGAAACGCGCCGGAAACCAACTTCGTACAGGAAAGTTGACTTGGGTGTAATGCACTAAGTCTAGCGATGAACGGAGCTAAACGATGAAACTATTAAACAGCTACTTAATAGAAAGCACCTACACAGTAAAGAAACTAAAGAAAAAGACAATAGAGCTGGAATGCAACTTAGCTCGAACCACAAAAACGAAGGCCACCGCTCACCGTCGTGTCGTCTGGACTAAATATCGGTTCGTTTTCCTTCCATGGTCTCGGAGAAGGCCATCGGCCACATTCTGCGAGTGCAAGCGCTGCTCGTTGCGACGACACGACATCTCTGAAAAGCTTATTGAGTGGGTGCGTATTATGTACCCTTGCCAAGGAGCTGAGTGAGAGCGAACACCTCGGCGGAATTTACTATGTCTGTGTCTGGAGCACCGGGATCTGCGCTTTCCCCACTTTCTCTGTGGTCTTCAATGATGGAATCTCATGAAGTCTTTAAATGGTGGCACATTGGGCACTGCTGTATACTGATGGCGTAATGCTTGCATGTGAAGCAGGGATGGGCGGAATTCCTGTTTTCTGTTTTCAGATTTTCTGGTCATTTTAGGCAATTCTTTTCTGTTTTCTGTTTTCTAAGAAAATGGCCAAAAATTTGGCCAGAAAACAGAACTGTAAACAAAATTATACCATGGAATATCAATAAAAAGAATGCAAAAAGCAGCATAGAATTATGAATTTCATTCCAACATTATGTTTGAGAGTATTTTAAATTGCAAGCGTGTTGAGTTCTATATGTGCTCGTGCAGAAATTGCGCCATACACTCGTGCACTATGCTGCTTTGCTTGTTCGGCTGATTGCGTAAATGCCGCTGACATGGAGATCCATCACAAAACATATTTCGACTTTCATAATTTGGTGTAGTACTCTTTTCGATTTTAATAGTAGTTCGGACCATCTACGAATACTTACAACTTTATATAAAGGCTACACAACTAGTATTCTGAGGGGCATTTAATTATTTATTAATTAACCGCTTGTTCTTCAGTTGCTGTGGGTAGAATTATTCTCCGCCTCAGGTTTAAAAATTGAAATTTTTTGTCCGATCATACCGAGTGATCGGTTCCCGCAGAGCATTTGGCAAGCTGCTTTTCTAACTCTGATCCTTGCTCAGATTTGTGTGCCAAAAATTAGGAAGAGACAGAAAAGTTTTAGTCACATTTGATTTCGATGATGTAGTGACGAGGTAGTGATACATGGAATGCTTCATGTCTAACCTGTATCATCTGTCGTCCCATTGATCATGAAGTTGTGCGAGCGGGCACCAGCGGTGTCTCCATTCGTCCCTCTCGCGTGTTACAGTGATCCAATGAATCCTCCTCACTCGAGGGACACAGAGAGCGTTATAACGTTCCTCCAGAGCTTTCACGAAGAACTCCCACCACCGCGTTAGTGGGCATCCTGGTGTTTTCTCGACATCCTGCGGAATCCAGTCGGCGACGGCTGTCGTCCAGCGGATGTCTGCGAGGCGCATTATGTGGCCGGCTCACCTAATTTTCGAAGACATGGCCCATGCGGCAGTGTCTCTGATCTTCGAACGTCGGTGGCTCGGAAGTCCGAAGGCCTTCTCTCGCTTGAGTGAGTCGTGTCACTCCGAGCATCGTCCTCTCGATTCCACGCTGCGCGACGCTGATCGCGTGTTCATCCTGCTTTCGTATACCCCCCAGGTCTCTGAGGCGTATTTTAGGGCAGGAAGAACAGTAGAGTCGAATAGATGGGTACGGAGCCGGACGTTTTTCGTCTTCTTCGCGACTTCTTCGACGCTCTTGAAAGTTCCCCAAGCCGCTTGTTTCCTCCTGCTCAGCTCTTGTGCTAGGTCGTCGGTCATATTGACTTCGCGATACACATAGCTGGAGCATTCTGAGGTGTTCGTTCCGTGGAACGAGAACGGGGCATCAGAAACTTGTCCGTTTCTCATCACCACATACACGATCGAAGTCGGCTAGCATTCGTTCCGCCTGACTGATGCTCGGTGTTATGAGCACGATGTCGTCAGCGAAGGGAAGATGGTGCAGTTACCTGTATATACGATGAGTAATAATAATATGGAGAGGGTATATGTTTGATCCTTATTCTATAGTCTCTGCGCATTCAAGAAAGAACCTTGACCCAAAGCTGGCGAGCTGACAGCCCGTTCAGTCATAATCTGCTCTGTGAGGCATCAAGCCAGTGCACATCTTTGGACTGCTAATGAGTAACTAGGTGCTGTAAAGAGCATCAGTGAATCGGCCTGAAAACTATAGCTGTCGTGCCGTCTCCTCCTTACTTTTACGCTTGCACGTGAGCCTACTGATGGGCGCTCGTTGTTCTCCTGCACTCTGCGGGGTAGGCCCTATTTTGGGAGGGAAAACGACGCGGAATGTGGTATTTGGGATTTTGATGTTCATCAGCAGGTCCTCAAGAATTTTCACAGTCCGCGTGACTAGTCAGGATACCACTGGGGCGTCCCCCAGTGGTATCGTGACCGTAATTATTGTTGACCCAGCTGACGGATAGTAAATATGGACACGTTCGACGTGTTGGGTAACAACATATCGTGGACTAGATTGCCTTCGCAGATTTAACGACACTAACGCAACATCAAACAACAGTTATGACGATCTACGTGTGGCGGTCACAAGTCCCACAGTTACCCAGGGTCGTGGAGGGGCGGTGGGGTCGACGACGGCGTGGCTGCTGCGGCGGTCGGCGGAGGGCCGTTGGTGGACGGCTCGGCAGCGGACGGGCCAGCAGCGGACGGGCCGGCAGGTCGCCGCACATCGGCGACAGGTCCCCCTTAATCGTGGGAACCACGACAATAGCTATGCGGAAGCTAGTCCACTTATAAGGAAAGAGGTTCTCGAATAACGAGATGAACTATGAATATAGATTCTGGCGCAGCCAGCAATACTCAACGAATCTCTGCACAGCCTTAGAGAGAGTATCTATGATCTCAAGCAATGCAGTTGAAACATGCAAACGGTGGTCAATGACCCTTCATCGAGTTCGGTGCTTTAAAAGCCAGTTTCTTACTAGTGGGACTATTAATCTAGCAATCGTGGATTTGTCACCTACATTTTGGACTGCAAGCCTTAAACCGCTATATTTGAAGATGAATGCGATAGGTAAAATTCATCAGTTATAAGCCACTTTTTTACCTTTCCTTTCTAGCCTCAACCTTTGGAAAACCAAAGTATTTCAGTTTAATAATTAGGTGGCATGGTATTTGTGAAATTTTCTGTTTTCTGACGAAAGCGATTTTCTGTTTTTTAGGAAAATTTTAAAAATTCCCGCCCATCCCTGATGTGAAGATAAGAACGAACCCGACTGGTGTGCAAGGCACGGTGCGATCACGTTACGTTGCTCCTACTCATGCTGAACGTCAAGAAGTCCGAATACCTGACGACGGTCGTGAACGAGCACGGATTTGTTATGATCAGTAACACTGAGCTGTCACTAGTTACATTCTTCAAGTACATATTTTGTATCGCTCACGACGGTATCGTCCAAGGTGAATGCACGCAGAAGGAGTGCAGCCTGGCTCTCGTTGACTGGGGTACGAGACGATGCCTGACACCTCAAATCAAAGAGCAGAACAGCCATCTGCCCAGCCACGTACGGTTCTGACAAGAGAAGGGTCTGAAGTGTATGTTTGGAAGCGAGTCATATAGGAGGAATCCCCACCCCTCAATTAGTATAAAAATGCGTTCGTTTTTTTGCCAAGTCGTTAAACCCAAGGAGTAGAGGGACCTTGAAATTACAATGGAACACGGCGCACCAGGATTTTGGGGGTCTTGCACGCCCGTGATGCCCCTTGCCAGGAAGCGGCTCAAAGCGCAGTGGAAGTAACGGTGCCCCATGCGAGGAAAGTCCGGAGTTCGGTTCTTCTCCGCTGCTGCATTTTTACATTTCAACTGGCTGGTTGAGATTTGGTGTATTCTGACGTCTATACCATTTTCAGACGTTTTCTGTGCATTTTCCAGCTGCATACTGTGGAGAGTACCTTCTTGACTTGTTTATTGCTGCCCGGTTTTTTAACCACGTCTTCGTCAACTTAAAGTTGACATGCTTCGAAGTCCTTCAGTATGCTGGCCGTCCCTTCGGCCAGCTTGATTTCTTTCCTCAAAGGTTCTCCCCATCTGACTCGTTCTCCCCGTTCAGACATACGCTTCAGACCCTTCTCTTGTGAATGCTAGCCCGTGACCTAGGGAATTAAAAGCCGCCGCAGTGCATTAGAAACGGTAATACTGCGGAGGACGTCCAGCGCTACAGTTCTGGCCGTAGCCTTTTCAAAAATGTCGAAAAGGCCGCATTTTCTCGGCTTTTTCGGCCTTTCGAAATAACTTCCTTCAAAGTTAATCAATTGCGAAAGAAAGCACTTTTTTGAGTTCAGCAGTTCAAGCTCCATCAGATAGCGATAAAAAATTGCCAAAAATTTCAAAATTCAACCGAATTTTTTCAAAGGTTAGTTTTTCGTTCAAAATCGTGCTCCATTGCGAAGGGCGGCTGCGGACGAGTTGTCGGTAGCAAGTCGTCGAAAACCGTTGCATGCTCATAACTCCTTCAGTTTTAGGTTTTTTGAGGAAAGGTTGGTACCCTTCGATTCGTCTGTTCGAGATCTACAGAACCATGTATACATCTTTATCAGACTACCGCATTTTCGAAGTGGATGGGCAAAAATGGCTGGAACGGGCTCTTTGCGATTGGAGAAGCTTAGTTTTCAGGATTTGCATGTTCTCGGAGTATATCAAACATGGCGTAAAGTGTTTCGTCATGCCAGGAATCCACTGAGAGTGCGCCGTGCCCTATGCAAATACGATCATCCTATCAATCGAGTGGGGACAGCTTGTAGTGTGAGCGTTTAGGGAGTTTTATGAGGAATTCTTAGCCGCCCTACTCAGGAGTTGCTCTAAGGCTGTCCAGCTAGCCTTTGGAGTGCGCTGTGCACTATGCATATAGGATGGAGTGGGCGATTGGGGAGTTTATGAAAAATTCTCAGCCGCCCTAGTTAGGAATTGCTCTAACACAGTCCAGCTAGCCTTTGGAGTGCGTCGTGAACAGTGCATATAGAATCGAACCTATCAATCGAGTGGGCCAGAAAGCTTGTAGAGTGAGAGTTTGAGGAATTTTATCAGAAATTCCCAGCCGCCCTACTCAGGAGTTGCTCCAAGGCTGTCCAGCTTGCATCTGGAATGCAACGAGAACAATGCATATACATTCGAACCTATCTGTCGAGGTGGCGCGACTGCTCGCAAATTGCACGCACGGGCGTGTTTGGGGCGCGATAACTCTGTCGAGTGTTAACCCTTCCGGCTGCAGTTTGTGGATTTTGTAGTCAGTAAGAAGCTTTAGCAGTTCGCCAAAGCACAGCGATGTATGCCTAGGAACGGACAAAGTTACGGCGGTGCAAAAATGTAGGTCAGGCTTGTACAACCCATTTTTTTCGATTTCTGTCGATCACTGAGGGAAGAGGCGATGAGCTGATGGCCTACAAATGCATAGGCTAACAGATCACTTAAGCTACTTTACGAGGAAGCGCTCACAGCTCTCCAGCTGCCTAATCTGCCTTAAGGCCCCCACAGACTTCTGCGGCGTCGCCACTGCCCTATGCTTAACCATAGGGCAGGGACGCAGTGTTCGCCGCCAGCGGCGCCGGCGGCGTCGCCCAGCGGCACCGGCGGCGTCGCTGGCGGAAATGACTTGAATCATTCCACCCGGCGGCGCCGCTCCAGCGTCTGTCTGTCTGCGCTCTGCGCTCTGCCCTTTCGCGGCGGGATCCAGAGCGGAGACGGTCGATGCGGGCGCGCGATCGTCATCGGGACGCGTTATTGTTAAGCACCAGTCGGTCCCGACTAGAAACAGTACAGTACCTCGCCGTCACCGCTCCCACTGATGATGAGTCAAGCCGCTGAGCGGCGCCGCTCGGCGGCGCCGCAGAAGTCTGTGGGGGCCTTTAGTTACAGCTGCCATTTTAGAGCGGTGGATGGCAACAGTGAAGCTTCTTCTGCCCTTACTCCTTCCGTCCTTGAGTTTTCGGCACACGCGGCGTCCAGCTCGATGAGCTTTATCGAACGGTGTCAATCTCGACCAATTTTGGAGATATCGATTTTTTGACAATTTCGCGTCGCGGGTGAGGCCGCAGCGGAGGGACAATGACGTCACCGAAAATCAGTATTATCGAATCTGGCCAATTTGGGCACCATTCGATAGCGATTTTGATGGTGAATGGAACGGTGTTACTTACAAGGGAATGCCGTCAGCTTCCCATGGAACTTCGGATTGAGACCTATATCACGTGAAAGAACTCGAGACGCTGATCACAGATATGTAGACCAAATTTGCTAAATGGATCTCCTAAGCGTGGTATGGCCGGCGGAAGCCGCGATGTCTTCCATGTGTTAGGCGCGCTCAATCAGCGTTGGGCGCAGTATTGGGCGGAAATCAGCGGTTCGGCTATCAGACCGTCAGCAGCGGCAGCGGCGCAGTGGTAGAGTGCTCGCTCCAAAGGATTGGGTTCATTGGTTCGGTTCCCGCCGCTGACGGTTTTTTTTGCATTTTGTGATCTATATTCGACGAGGACCTATAATCTCATTTTTAGCACATTTTTGAGCGAACGGCTAATGGCGACTTGCATTTACGTCTATTTGAAGGCGGAAACGTGTTTCAGGTAAAATGTTTTATTCATGACGTGAAGCAAGTCAGAAATTCAAATCAAAACAAAATAAAAGTAAAAATAAAATCAAAAATCAACAAAACTTAATAAACATAATAAATAAAAAGTAAAGGCACTAGTTAAAAGTTCCGACTCTACCGACACGACTTCGGTCGAAATTTTTTTTCGCTGAAACTTCGTCTAGGGGGGTTATTTGGGGTGCTAAGCACGATTCTGACATCCGTTTTTCACGATTCGGTCGGAGACCACTCATACCTTTAACTAGGGTGGTCCAGGCAGAGTCACCGATTTCGCTGGGCACTAGTTAAAAGTTCCGACTCTACCGACACGACTTCGGCCGAAATTTTTTTTCGCTGAAACTTCGTCTAGGGGGGTTATTTGGGGTGCTGAGCACGAATCTGACATCCGTTTTTCACGATTTGGTCGGAGACCACTCATACCTTTAACTAGGGTGGTCCAGGCAGAGTCACCGATTTCGCTGGGCACTAGTTAAAAGTTCCGACTCTACCGACACGACTTCGGCCGAAATTTTTTTTCGCTGAAACTTCGTCTAGGGGGGTTATTTGGGGTGCTGAGCACGAATCTGACATCTGTTTTTCACGATTCGGTCGGAGACCACTCATGCCTTTAACTAGGGTGGTCCAGGCAGAGTCACCGATTTCGCTGGGCACTAGTTAAAAGTTCCGACTCTACCGACACGACTTCGGCTGAAATTTTTTTCGCTGAAACTTCGTCTAGAGGGGTTATTTGGGGTGCTGAGCACGAATCTGACATCCGTTTTTCACGATTCGGTCGGAGACCACTCATACCTTTAACTAGGGTGGTCCAGGCAGAGTCACCGATTTCGCTGGGCACTAGATAAAAGTTCCGACTCTACCGACACGACTTCGGCCGAAATTTTTTTTCGCTGAAACTTCGTCTAGGGGGGGGGGGGGGTTATTTGGGGTGCTGAGCACGAATCTGACATCCGTTTTTCACGATTCGGTCGGAGACCACTCATACCTTTAACTAGGGTGGTCCAGGCAGAGTCACCGATTTCGCTGGGCACTAGATAAAAGTTCCGACTCTACCGACACGACTTCGGCCGAAATTTTTTTTCGCTGAAACTTCGTCTAGGGGGGTTATTTGGGGTGCTGAGCACGATTCTGACATCCGTTTTCACGATTCGGTCGGAGACCACTCATGCCTTTAACTAGGGTGGTCCAGGCAGAGTCACCGATTTCGCTGGGCACTAGTTAAAAGTTCCGACTCTACCGACACGACTTCGGCCGAAATTTTTTTCGCTGAAACTTCGTCTAGGGGGGTTATTTGGGGTGCTGAGCACGAATCTGACATCCGTTTTCACGATTCGGTCGGAGACCACTCATGCCTTTAACTAGGGTGGTCCAGGCAGAGTCACCGATTTCGCTGGGCACTAGTTAAAAGTTCCGACTCTACCGACACGACTTCGGCCGAAATTTTTTTCGCTGAAACTTCGTCTAGGGGGGTTATTTGGGGTGCTGAGCACGAATCTGACATCCGCTTTTCACGATTCGGTCGGAGACCACTCATACCTTTAACTAGGGTGGTCCAGGCAGAGTCACCGATTTCGCTGGGCACTAGTTAAAAGTTCCGACTCTACCGACACGACTTCGGCCGAAATTTTTTTCGCTGAAACTTCGTCTAGGGGGGGGGTTATTTGGGGTGCTGAGCACGAATCTGACATCCGTTTTTCACGATTCGGTCGGAGACCACTCATACCTTTAACTAGGGTGGTCCAGGCAGAGTCACCGATTTCGCTGGGCACTAGTTAAAAGTTCCGACTCTACCGACACAACTTCGGCTGAAATTTTTTTCGCTGAAACTTCGTCTAGAGGGGTTATTTGGGGTGCTGAGCACGAATCTGACATCCGTTTTTCACGATTCGGTCGGAGACCACTCATACCTTTAACTAGGGTGGTCCAGGCAGAGTCACCGATTTCGCTGGGCACTAGATAAAAGTTCCGACTCTACCGACACGACTTCGGCCGAAATTTTTTTTCGCTGAAACTTCGTCTAGAGGGGTTATTTGGGGTGCTGAGCACGAATCTGACATCCGTTTTCACGATTCGGTCGGAGACCACTCATACCTTTAACTAGGGTGGTCCAGGCAGAGTCACCGATTTCGCTGGGCACTAGTTAAAAGTTCCGACTCTACCGACACGACTTCGGCCGAAATTTTTTTCGCTGAAACTTCGTCTAGAGGGGTTATTTGGGGTGCTGAGCACGAATCTGACATCCGTTTTTCACGATTCGGTCGGAGACCACTCATACCTTTAACTAGGGTGGTCCAGGCAGAGTCACCGATTTCGCTGGGCATTAGATAAAAGTTCCGACTCTACCGACACGACTTCGGCCGAAATTTTTTTTCGCTGAAACTTCGTCTAGAGGGGTTATTTGGGGTGCTGAGCACGAATCTGACATCCGTTTTCACGATTCGGTCGGAGACCACTCATGCCTTTAATTAGGGTGGTCCAGGCAGAGTCACCGATTTCGCTGGGCACTAGTGAAAAGTTCCGACTCTACCGACACGACTTCGGCCGAAATTTTTTTCGCTGAAACTTCGTCTAGGGGGGTTATTTGGGGTGCTGAGCACGAATCTGACATCCGTTTTTCACGATTCGGTCGGAGACCACTCATACCTTTAACTAGGGTGGTCCAGGCAGAGTCACCGATTTCGCTGGGCACTAGTTAAAAGTTCCGACTCTACCGACACGACTTCGGCCGAAATTTTTTTCGCTGAAACTTCGTCTAGGGGGGGGTTATTTGGGGTGCTGAGCACGAATCTGACATCCGTTTTTCACGATTCGGTCGGAGACCACTCATACCTTTAACTAGGGTGGTCCAGGCAGAGTCACCGATTTCGCTGGGCACTGGTTAAAAGTTCCGACTCTACCGACACGACTTCGGCCGAAATTTTTTTCGCTGAAACTTCGTCTAGGTGGGTTATTTGGGGTGCTGAGCACGAATCTGACATCTGTTTTTCACGATTCGGTCGGAGACCACTCATACCTTTAACTAGGGTGGTCCAGGCAGAGTCACCGATTTCGCTGGGCACTAGTTAAAAGTTCCGACTCTACCGACACGACTTCGGCCGAAATTTTTTTTTCGCTGAAACTTCGTCTAGGGGGGTTATTTGGGGTGCTGAGCACGAATCTGACATCCGTTTTTCACGATTCGGTCGGAGACCACTCATACCCTTAACTAGGGTGGTCCAGGCAGAGTCACCGATTTTGCTGGGCATCAGTAAAAAGTTCCGACTCTACCGACACGACTTCGGCCGAAATTTTTTTCGCTGAAACTTCGTCTGGGGGGGGGGGTTATTTGGAGTGCTGAGCACGATTCTGACATCCGTTTTTCACGATTCGGTCGGAGACCACTCATACCTTTAACTAGGGTGGTCCAGGCAGAGTCACCGATTTCGCTGGGCACTAGTTAAAAGTTCCGACTCTACCGACACGACTTCGGCCGAAATTTTTTTTCGCTGAAACTTCGTCTAGGGGGGTTATTTGGGGTGCTGAGCACGAATCTGACATCCGTTTTTCACGATTCGGTCGGAGACCACTCATACCTTTAACTAGGGTGGTCCAGGCAGAGTCACCGATTTCGCTGGGCACTAGTTAAAAGTTCCGACTCTACCGACACGACTTCGGCCGAAATTTTTTTCGCTGAAACTTCGTCTAGGTGGGTTATTTGGGGTGCTGAGCACGAATCTGACATCCGTTTTTCACGAGTCGGTCGGAGACCACTCATACCTTTAACTAGGGTGGTCCAGGCAGAGTCACCGATTTCGCTGGGAACTAGTTAAAAGTTCCGACTCTACCGACACGACTTCGGCCGAAATTTTTTTCGCTGAAACTTCGTCTAGGTGGGTTATTTGGGGTGCTGAGCACGAATCTGACATCTGTTTTTCACGATTCGGTCGGAGACCACTCATACCTTTAACTAGGGTGGTCCAGGCAGAGTCACCGATTTCGCTGGGCACTAGATAAAAGTTCCGACTCTACCGACACGACTTCGGCCGAAATTTTTTTTCGCTGAAACTTCGTCTAGGGGGGTTATTTGGGGTGCTGAGCACGATTCTGACATCCGTTTTCACGATTCGGTCGGAGACCACTCATGCCTTTAACTAGGGTGGTCCAGGCAGAGTCACCGATTTCGCTGGGCACTAGATAAAAGTTCCGACTCTACCGACACGACTTCGGCCGAAATTTTTTTTCGCTGAAACTTCGTCTAGAGGGGTTATTTGGGGTGCTGAGCACGAATCTGACATCCGTTTTCACGATTCGGTCGGAGACCACTCATGCCTTTAACTAGGGTGGTCCAGGCAGAGTCACCGATTTCGCTGGGCACTAGATAAAAGTTCCGACTCTACCGACACGACTTCGGCCGAAATTTTTTTTCGCTGAAACTTCGTCTAGGGGGGTTATTTGGGGTGCTGAGCACGATTCTGACATCCGTTTTCACGATTCGGTCGGAGACCACTCATGCCTTTAACTAGGGTGGTCCAGGCAGAGTCACCGATTTCGCTGGGCACTAGATAAAAGTTCCGACTCTACCGACACGACTTCGGCCGAAATTTTTTTTCGCTGAAACTTCGTCTAGAGGGGTTATTTGGGGTGCTGAGCACGAATCTGACATCCGTTTTCACGATTCGGTCGGAGACCACTCATGCCTTTAACTAGGGTGGTCCAGGCAGAGTCACCGATTTCGCTGGGCACTAGATAAAAGTTCCGACTCTACCGACACGACTTCGGCCGAAATTTTTTTTCGCTGAAACTTCGTCTAGAGGGGTTATTTGGGGTGCTGAGCACGAATCTGACATCCGTTTTCACGATTCGGTCGGAGACCACTCATGCCTTTAACTAGGGTGGTCCAGGCAGAGTCACCGATTTCGCTGGGCACTAGTTAAAAGTTCCGACTCTACCGACACGACTTCGGCCGAAATTTTTTTCGCTGAAACTTCGTCTAGGGGGGTTATTTGGGGTGCTGAGCACGAATCTGACATCCGCTTTTCACGATTCGGTCGGAGACCACTCATACCTTTAACTAGGGTGGTCCAGGCAGAGTCACCGATTTCGCTGGGCACTAGTTAAAAGTTCCGACTCTACCGACACGACTTCGGCCGAAATTTTTTTCGCTGAAACTTCGTCTAGGGGGGGGGGTTATTTGGGGTGCTGAGCACGAATCTGACATCCGTTTTTCACGATTCGGTCGGAGACCACTCATACCTTTAACTAGGGTGGTCCAGGCAGAGTCACCGATTTTGCTGGGCACTAGTTAAAAGTTCCGACTCTACCGACACAACTTCGGCTGAAATTTTTTTCGCTGAAACTTCGTCTAGAGGGGTTATTTGGGGTGCTGAGCACGAATCTGACATCCGTTTTTCACGATTCGGTCGGAGACCACTCATACCTTTAACTAGGGTGGTCCAGGCAGAGTCACCGATTTCGCTGGGCACTAGATAAAAGTTCCGACTCTACCGACACGACTTCGGCCGAAATTTTTTTTCGCTGAAACTTCGTCTAGAGGGGTTATTTGGGGTGCTGAGCACGAATCTGACATCCGTTTTCACGATTCGGTCGGAGACCACTCATGCCTTTAACTAGGGTGGTCCAGGCAGAGTCACCGATTTCGCTGGGCACTAGTTAAAAGTTCCGACTCTACCGACACAACTTCGGCTGAAATTTTTTTCGCTGAAACTTCGTCTAGAGGGGTTATTTGGGGTGCTGAGCACGAATCTGACATCCGTTTTTCACGATTCGGTCGGAGACCACTCATACCTTTAACTAGGGTGGTCCAGGCAGAGTCACCGATTTCGCTGGGCACTAGTTAAAAGTTCCGACTCTACCGACACGACTTCGGCCGAAATTTTTTTCGCTGAAACTTCGTCTAGGTGGGTTATTTGGGGTGCTGAGCACGAATCTGACATCTGTTTTTCACGATTCGGTCGGAGACCACTCATACCTTTAACTAGGGTGGTCCAGGCAGAGTCACCGATTTCGCTGGGCACTAGATAAAAGTTCCGACTCTACCGACACGACTTCGGCCGAAATTTTTTTCGCTGAAACTTCGTCTAGGGGGGGGGGTTATTTGGGGTGCTGAGCACGAATCTGACATCCGTTTTTCACGATTCGGTCGGAGACCACTCATACCTTTAACTAGGGTGGTCCAGGCAGAGTCACCGATTTCGCTGGGCACTAGTTAAAAGTTCCGACTCTACCGACACGACTTCGGCCGAAATTTTTTTCGCTGAAACTTCGTCTAGGTGGGTTATTTGGGGTGCTGAGCACGAATCTGACATCTGTTTTTCACGATTCGGTCGGAGACCACTCATACCTTTAACTAGGGTGGTCCAGGCAGAGTCACCGATTTCGCTGGGCACTAGATAAAAGTTCCGACTCTACCGACACGACTTCGGCCGAAATTTTTTTTCGCTGAAACTTCGTCTAGGGGGGTTATTTGGGGTGCTGAGCACGATTCTGACATCCGTTTTCACGATTCGGTCGGAGACCACTCATGCCTTTAACTAGGGTGGTCCAGGCAGAGTCACCGATTTCGCTGGGCACTAGATAAAAGTTCCGACTCTACCGACACGACTTCGGCCGAAATTTTTTTTCGCTGAAACTTCGTCTAGAGGGGTTATTTGGGGTGCTGAGCACGAATCTGACATCCGTTTTCACGATTCGGTCGGAGACCACTCATGCCTTTAACTAGGGTGGTCCAGGCAGAGTCACCGATTTCGCTGGGCACTAGATAAAAGTTCCGACTCTACCGACACGACTTCGGCCGAAATTTTTTTTCGCTGAAACTTCGTCTAGAGGGGTTATTTGGGGTGCTGAGCACGAACCTGACATCCGTTTTCACGATTCGGTCGGAGACCACTCATGCCTTTAACTAGGGTGGTCCAGGCAGAGTCACCGATTTCGCTGGGCACTAGTTAAAAGTTCCGACTCTACCGACACGACTTCGGCCGAAATTTTTTTCGCTGAAACTTCGTCTAGGGGGGTTATTTGGGGTGCTGAGCACGAATCTGACATCCGCTTTTCACGATTCGGTCGGAGACCACTCATACCTTTAACTAGGGTGGTCCAGGCAGAGTCACCGATTTCGCTGGGCACTAGTTAAAAGTTCCGACTCTACCGACACGACTTCGGCCGAAATTTTTTTCGCTGAAACTTCGTCTAGGGGGGGGGGTTATTTGGGGTGCTGAGCACGAATCTGACATCCGTTTTTCACGATTCGGTCGGAGACCACTCATACCTTTAACTAGGGTGGTCCAGGCAGAGTCACCGATTTTGCTGGGCACTAGTTAAAAGTTCCGACTCTACCGACACAACTTCGGCTGAAATTTTTTTCGCTGAAACTTCGTCTAGAGGGGTTATTTGGGGTGCTGAGCACGAATCTGACATCCGTTTTTCACGATTCGGTCGGAGACCACTCATACCTTTAACTAGGGTGGTCCAGGCAGAGTCACCAATTTCGCTGGGCACTAGATAAAAGTTCCGACTCTACCGACACGACTTCGGCCGAAATTTTTTTTCGCTGAAACTTCGTCTAGAGGGGTTATTTGGGGTGCTGAGCACGAATCTGACATCCGTTTTCACGATTCGGTCGGAGACCACTCATGCCTTTAACTAGGGTGGTCCAGGCAGAGTCACCGATTTCGCTGGGCACTAGTTAAAAGTTCCGACTCTACCGACACAACTTCGGCTGAAATTTTTTTCGCTGAAACTTCGTCTAGAGGGGTTATTTGGGGTGCTGAGCACGAATCTGACATCCGTTTTTCACGATTCGGTCGGAGACCACTCATACCTTTAACTAGGGTGGTCCAGGCAGAGTCACCGATTTCGCTGGGCACTAGATAAAAGTTCCGACTCTACCGACACGACTTCGGCCGAAATTTTTTTTCGCTGAAACTTCGTCTAGAGGGGTTATTTGGGGTGCTGAGCACGAATCTGACATCCGTTTTCACGATTCGGTCGGAGACCACTCATGCCTTTAACTAGGGTGGTCCAGGCAGAGTCACCGATTTCGCTGGGCACTAGTTAAAAGTTCCGACTCTACCGACACAACTTCGGCTGAAATTTTTTTCGCTGAAACTTCGTCTAGAGGGGTTATTTGGGGTGCTGAGCACGAATCTGACATCCGTTTTTCACGATTCGGTCGGAGACCACTCATACCTTTAACTAGGGTGGTCCAGGCAGAGTCACCGATTTCGCTGGGCACTAGATAAAAGTTCCGACTCTACCGACACGACTTCGGCCGAAATTTTTTTTCGCTGAAACTTCGTCTAGAGGGGTTATTTGGGGTGCTGAGCACGAATCTGACATCCGTTTTCACGATTCGGTCGGAGACCACTCATGCCTTTAACTAGGGTGGTCCAGGCAGAGTCACCGATTTCGCTGGGCACTAGTTAAAAGTTCCGACTCTACCGACACGACTTCGGCCGAAATTTTTTTCGCTGAAACTTCGTCTAGGGGGGTTATTTGGGGTGCTGAGCACGAATCTGACATCCGTTTTTCACGATTCGGTCGGAGACCACTCATACCTTTAACTAGGGTGGTCCAGGCAGAGTCACCGATTTCGCTGGGCACTAGTTAAAAGTTCCGACTCTACCGACACGACTTCGGCCGAAATTTTTTTCGCTGAAACTTCGTCTAGGGGGGGGGTTATTTGGGGTGCTGAGCACGAATCTGACATCCGTTTTTCACGATTCGGTCGGAGACCACTCATACCTTTAACTAGGGTGGTCCAGGCAGAGTCACCGATTTCGCTGGGCACTAGATAAAAGTTCCGACTCTACCGACACGACTTCGGCCGAAATTTTTTTCGCTGAAACTTCGTCTAGAGGGGTTATTTGGGGTGCTGAGCACGAATCTGACATCTGTTTTTCACGATTCGGTCGGAGACCACTCATACCTTTAACTAGGGTGGTCCAGGAGAGTCACCGATTTCGCTGGGCACTAGATAAAAGTTCCGACTCTACCGACACGACTTCGGCCGAAATTTTTTTCGCTGAAACTTCGTCTAGGGGGGGGGGTTATTTGGGGTGCTGAGCACGAATCTGACATCCGTTTTTCACGATTCGGTCGGAGACCACTCATACCTTTAACTAGGGTGGTCCAGGCAGAGTCACCGATTTCGCTGGGCACTAGATAAAAGTTCCGACTCTACCGACACGACTTCGGCCGAAATTTTTTTCGCTGAAACTTCGTCTAGGGGGGTTATTTGGGGTGCTGAGCACGAATCTGACATCCGCTTTTCACGATTCGGTCGGAGACCACTCATACCTTTAACTAGGGTGGTCCAGGCAGAGTCACCGATTTCGCTGGGCACTAGTTAAAAGTTCCGACTCTACCGACACGACTTCGGCCGAAATTTTTTTCGCTGAAACTTCGTCTAGGGGGGGGGGGTGGTTATTTGGGGTGCTGAGCACGAATCTGACATCCGTTTTTCACGATTCGGTCGGAGACCACTCATACCTTTAACTAGGGTGGTCCAGGCAGAGTCACCGATTTTGCTGGGCACTAGTTAAAAGTTCCGACTCTACCGACACAACTTCGGCTGAAATTTTTTTCGCTGAAACTTCGTCTAGAGGGGTTATTTGGGGTGCTGAGCACGAATCTGACATCCGTTTTTCACGATTCGGTCGGAGACCACTCATACCTTTAACTAGGGTGGTCCAGGCAGAGTCACCGATTTCGCTGGGCACTAGATAAAAGTTCCGACTCTACCGACACGACTTCGGCCGAAATTTTTTTCGCTGAAACTTCGTCTAGGGGGGGGGGTTATTTGGGGTGCTGAGCACGAATCTGACATCCGTTTTTCACGATTCGGTCGGAGACCACTCATACCTTTAACTAGGGTGGTCCAGGCAGAGTCACCGATTTCGCTGGGCACTAGATAAAAGTTCCGACTCTACCGACACGACTTCGGCCGAAATTTTTTTCGCTGAAACTTCGTCTAGGGGGGTTATTTGGGGTGCTGAGCACGAATCTGACATCCGCTTTTCACGATTCGGTCGGAGACCACTCATACCTTTAACTAGGGTGGTCCAGGCAGAGTCACCGATTTCGCTGGGCACTAGTTAAAAGTTCCGACTCTACCGACACGACTTCGGCCGAAATTTTTTTCGCTGAAACTTCGTCTAGGGGGGGGGGTTATTTGGGGTGCTGAGCACGAATCTGACATCCGTTTTTCACGATTCGGTCGGAGACCACTCATACCTTTAACTAGGGTGGTCCAGGCAGAGTCACCGATTTTGCTGGGCACTAGTTAAAAGTTCCGACTCTACCGACACAACTTCGGCTGAAATTTTTTTCGCTGAAACTTCGTCTAGAGGGGTTATTTGGGGTGCTGAGCACGAATCTGACATCCGTTTTTCACGATTCGGTCGGAGACCACTCATACCTTTAACTAGGGTGGTCCAGGCAGAGTCACCATTTCGCTGGGCACTAGATAAAAGTTCCGACTCTACCGACACGACTTCGGCCGAAATTTTTTTTCGCTGAAACTTCGTCTAGAGGGGTTATTTGGGGTGCTGAGCACGAATCTGACATCCGTTTTCACGATTCGGTCGGAGACCACTCATGCCATTAACTAGGGTGGTCCAGGCAGAGTCACCGATTTCGCTGGGCACTAGTTAAAAGTTCCGACTCTACCGACACAACTTCGGCTGAAATTTTTTTCGCTGAAACTTCGTCTAGAGGGGTTATTTGGGGTGCTGAGCACGAATCTGACATCCGTTTTTCACGATTCGGTCGGAGACCACTCATACCTTTAACTAGGGTGGTCCAGGCAGAGTCACCGATTTCGCTGGGCACTAGATAAAAGTTCCGACTCTACCGACACGACTTCGGCCGAAATTTTTTTTCGCTGAAACTTCGTCTAGAGGGGTTATTTGGGGTGCTGAGCACGAATCTGACATCCGTTTTCACGATTCGGTCGGAGACCACTCATACCTTTAACTAGGGTGGTCCAGGCAGAGTCACCGATTTCGCTGGGCACTAGTTAAAAGTTCCGACTCTACCGACACGACTTCGGCCGAAATTTTTTTCGCTGAAACTTCGTCTAGAGGGGTTATTTGGGGTGCTGAGCACGAATCTGACATCTGTTTTTCACGATTCGGTCGGAGACCACTCATACCTTTAACTAGGGTGGTCCAGGCAGAGTCACCGATTTCGCTGGGCACTAGATAAAAGTTCCGACTCTACCGACACGACTTCGGCCGAAATTTTTTTCGCTGAAACTTCGTCTAGGGGGGGGGTTATTTGGGGTGCTGAGCACGAATCTGACATCCGTTTTTCACGATTCGGTCGGAGACCACTCATACCTTTAACTAGGGTGAACTAGGGTGGTCCAGGCAGAGTCACCGATTTCGCTGGGCACTAGATAAAAGTTCCGACTCTACCGACACGACTTCGGCCGAAATTTTTTTCGCTGAAACTTCGTCTAGGGGGGTTATTTGGGGTGCTGAGCACGAATCTGACATCCGCTTTTCACGATTCGGTCGGAGACCACTCATACCTTTAACTAGGGTGGTCCAGGCAGAGTCACCGATTTCGCTGGGCACTAGTTAAAAGTTCCGACTCTACCGACACGACTTCGGCCGAAATTTTTTCGCTGAAACTTCGTCTAGAGAGGGGGGGGTTATTTGGGGTGCTGAGCACGAATCTGACATCCGTTTTTCACGATTCGGTCGGAGACCACTCATACCTTTAACTAGGGTGGTCCAGGCAGAGTCACCGATTTTGCTGGGCACTAGTTAAAAGTTCCGACTCTACCGACACAACTTCGGCTGAAATTTTTTTCGCTGAAACTTCGTCTAGAGGGGTTATTTGGGGTGCTGAGCACGAATCTGACATCCGTTTTTCACGATTCGGTCGGAGACCACTCATACCTTTAACTAGGGTGGTCCAGGCAGAGTCACCGATTTCGCTGGGCACTAGATAAAAGTTCCGACTCTACCGACACGACTTCGGCCGAAATTTTTTTCGCTGAAACTTCGTCTAGGGGGGGGGGTTATTTGGGGTGCTGAGCACGAATCTGACATCCGTTTTTCACGATTCGGTCGGAGACCACTCATACCTTTAACTAGGGTGGTCCAGGCAGAGTCACCGATTTCGCTGGGCACTAGATAAAAGTTCCGACTCTACCGACACGACTTCGGCCGAAATTTTTTTCGCTGAAACTTCGTCTAGGGGGGTTATTTGGGGTGCTGAGCACGAATCTGACATCCGCTTTTCACGATTCGGTCGGAGACCACTCATACCTTTAACTAGGGTGGTCCAGGCAGAGTCACCGATTTCGCTGGGCACTAGTTAAAAGTTCCGACTCTACCGACACGACTTCGGCTGAAATTTTTTTCGCTGAAACTTCGTCTAGGGGGGGGGGTTATTTGGGGTGCTGAGCACGAATCTGACATCCGTTTTTCACGATTCGGTCGGAGACCACTCATACCTTTAACTAGGGTGGTCCAGGCAGAGTCACCGATTTTGCTGGGCACTAGTTAAAAGTTCCGACTCTACCGACACAACTTCGGCTGAAATTTTTTTCGCTGAAACTTCGTCTAGAGGGGTTATTTGGGGTGCTGAGCACGAATCTGACATCCGTTTTTCACGATTCGGTCGGAGACCACTCATACCTTTAACTAGGGTGGTCCAGGCAGAGTCACCGATTTCGCTGGGCACTAGATAAAAGTTCCGACTCTACCGACACGACTTCGGCCGAAATTTTTTTTCGCTGAAACTTCGTCTAGAGGGGTTATTTGGGGTGCTGAGCACGAATCTGACATCCGTTTTCACGATTCGGTCGGAGACCACTCATACCCTTATTCGGTCGGAGACCACTCATACCTTTAACTAGGGTGGTCCAGGCAGAGTCACCGATTTCGCTGGGCACTAGATAAAAGTTCCGACTCTACCGACACGACTTCGGCCGAAATTTTTTTTTCGCTGAAACTTCGTCTAGAGGGGTTATTTGGGGTGCTGAGCACGAATCTGACATCCGTTTTCACGATTCGGTCGGAGACCACTCATGCCTTTAACTAGGGTGGTCCAGGCAGAGTCACCGATTTCGCTGGGCACTAGTTAAAAGTTCCGACTCTACCGACACGACTTCGGCCGAAATTTTTTTCGCTGAAACTTCGTCTAGGGGGTTATTTGGGGTGCTGAGCACGAATCTGACATCCGTTTTTCACGATTCGGTCGGAGACCACTCATACCTTTAACTAGGGTGGTCCAGGCAGAGTCACCGATTCGCTGGGCACTAGTTAAAAGTTCCGACTCTACCGACACGACTTCGGCCGAAATTTTTTTCGCTGAAACTTCGTCTAGGGGGGGGGGTTATTTGGGGGTGCTGAGCACGAATCTGACATCCGTTTTTCACGATTCGGTCGGAGACCACTCATACCTTTAACTAGGGTGGTCCAGGCAGAGTCACCGATTTCGCTGGGCACTAGTTAAAAGTTCCGACTCTACCGACACGACTTCGGCCGAAATTTTTTTCGCTGAAACTTCGTCTAGGTGGGTTATTTGGGGTGCTGAGCACGAATCTGACATCTGTTTTTCACGATTCGGTCGGAGACCACTCATACCTTTAACTAGGGTGGTCCAGGCAGAGTCACCGATTTTGCTGGGCACTAGTTAAAAGTTCCGACTCTACCGACACGACTTCGGCCGAAATTTTTTTTTTCGCTGAAACTTCGTCTAGGGGGGTTATTTGGGGTGCTGAGCACGAATCTGACATCCGTTTTTCACGATTTGGTCGGAGACCACTCATACCTTTAACTTGGGTGGTCCAGGCAGAGTCACCGATTTTGCTGGGCATCAGTAAAATGTTCCGACTCTACCGACACGACTTCGGCCGAAATTTTTTTTCGCTGAAACTTCGTCTGGGGGGGGGGGGGTTATTTGGAGTGCTGAGCACGATTCTGACATCCGTTTTTCACGATTCGGTCGGAGACCACTCATACCTTTAACTAGGGTGGTCCAGGCAGAGTCACCGATTTCGCTGGGCACTAGTTAAAAGTTCCGACTCTACCGACACGACTTCGGCCGAAATTTTTTTTCGCTGAAACTTCGTCTAGGGGGTTATTTGGGGTGCCTGAGCACGAATCTGACATCCGTTTTTCACGATTCGGTCGGAGACCACTCATACCTTTAACTAGGGTGGTCCAGGCAGAGTCACCGATTTCGCTGGGCACTAGTTAAAAGTTCCGACTCTACCGACACGACTTCGGCCGAAATTTTTTTCGCTGAAACTTCGTCTAGGTGGGTTATTTGGGGTGCTGAGCACGAATCTGACATCTGTTTTTCACGATTCGGTCGGAGACCACTCATACCTTTAACTAGGGTGGTCCAGGCAGAGTCACCGATTTTGCTGGGCACTAGTTAAAAGTTCCGACTCTACCGACACGACTTCGGCCGAAATTTTTTTTTCGCTGAAACTTCGTCTAGGGGGGTTATTTGGGGTGCTGAGCACGAATCTGACATCCGTTTTTCACGATTCGGTCGGAGACCACTCATACCCTTAACTAGGGTGGTCCAGGCAGAGTCACCGATTTTGCTGGGCACCAGTTAAAAGTTCCGACTCTACCGACACGACTTCGGCCGAAATTTTTTCGCTGAAACTTCGTCTGGGGGGGGTTATTTGGAGTGCTGAGCACGATTCTGACATCCGTTTTTCACGATTCGGTCGGAGACCACTCATACCTTTAACTAGGGTGGTCCAGGCAGAGTCACCGATTTCGCTGGGCACTAGTTAAAAGTTCCGACTCTACCGACACGACTTCGGCCGAAATTTTTTTTCGCTGAAACTTCGTCTAGGGGGGTTATTTGGGGTGCTGAGCACGAATCTGACATCCGTTTTTCACGATTCGGTCGGAGACCACTCATACCTTTAACTAGGGTGGTCCAGGCAGAGTCACCGATTTCGCTGGGCACTAGTTAAAAGTTCCGACTCTACCGACACGACTTCGGCCGAAATTTTTTTTCGCTGAAACTTCGTCTAGGGGGGTTATTTGGGGTGCTGAGCACGAATCTGACATCCGTTTTTCACGATTCGGTCGGAGACCACTCATACCCTTAACTAGGGTGGTCCAGGCAGAGTCACCGATTTTGCTGGGCACCAGTTAAAAGTTCCGACTCTACCGACACGACTTCGGCCGAAATTTTTTTCGCTGAAACTTCGTCTGGGGGGGGGGGGTTATTTGGAGTGCTGAGCACGATTCTGACATCCGTTTTTCACGATTCGGTCGGAGACCACTCATACCTTTAACTAGGGTGGTCCAGGCAGAGTCACCGATTTCGCTGGGCACTAGTTAAAAGTTCCGACTCTACCGACACGACTTCGGCCGAAATTTTTTTTCGCTGAAACTTCGTCTAGGGGGGTTATTTGGGGTGCTGAGCACGAATCTGACATCCGTGTTTCACGATTCGGTCGGAGACCACTCATGAACCTTTAACTAGGGTGGTCCAGGCAGAGTCACCGATTTCGCTGGGCACTAGATAAAAGTTTCCGACTCTACCGACACGACTTCGGCCGAAAATTTTTTTTCGCTGAAACTTCGTCTAGGGGGGTTATTTGGGGTGCTGAGCACGAATCTGACATCTGTTTTTCACGATTCGGTCGGAGACCACTCATACCTTTAACTAGGGTGGTCCAGGCGGAGTCACCGATTTCGCTGGGCACTAGTTAAAAGTTTCGACTCTACCGACACGACTTCGGCCGAAATTTTTTTTTCGCTGAAACTTCGTCTAGGGGGGTTATTTGGGGTGCTGATCACGAATCTGACATCCGTTTTTCACGATTCGGTCGGAGACCACTCATACCTTTAACTAGGGTGGGTCCAGGCAGAGTCACCGATTTCGCTGGGCACTAGTTAAAAGTTCGACTCTACCGACACGACTTCGGCCGAAATTTTTTTTTTCGCTGAAACTTCGTCTAGGGGGGTTATTTGGGGTGCTGAGCACGAATCTGACATCTGTTTTTCACGATTCGGGTCAGAGAGACCACTCATACCTTTAACTAGGGTGGTCCAGGCAGAGTCACCGATTTCGCTGGGCACTAGTGTAAAAGTTCCGACTCTACCGACACGACTTCGGCCGAAATTTTTTTTTCGCTGAAACTTCGTCTAGGGGGGTTATTTGGGGTGCTGAGCACGAATCTGACATCCTGTTTTTCACGATTCGGTCGGAGACCACTCATACCTTTAACTAGGGTGGTCCAGGCAGAGTCACCGATTTCGCTGGGCACTAGTGTAAAGTTCCGACTCTACCGACACGACTTCTCGGCCGAAATATTTTTTTCTTCGCTGAAACTTTCGTCTAGGGGGGTTATTTGGGGTGCTGAGCACGAATCTGACATCTGTTTTTCACGATTCGGTCGGAGACCACTCATACCTTTAACTAGGGTGGTCCAGGGCAGAGTCACCGATTTCGCTGGGCACTAGTTAAAAGTTCCGACCTCTACCGACACGACTTCGGCCGAAATTTTTTTCGCTGAAAACTTCGTCTAGGGGGGTTATTTGGGTGCTGAGCACGAATCTGACATCCGTTTTTCACGATTCGGTCGGAGACCCACTCATACTTTAACTAGGTTGGTCCAGGCAGAGTCACCGATTTCGCTGGGCACTAGTTACGACTTCGGCCGAAATTTTTTTCGCTGAAACTTCGTCTAGGGGGGTTATTTGGGGTGCTGAGCACGAATCTGACATCTGTTTTTCACGATTCGGTCGGAGACCACTCATACCTTTAACTAGGGTGGTCCAGGCAGAGTCACCGATTTCGCTGGGCACTAGATAAAAGTTCCGACTCTACCGACACGACTTCGGCCGAAATTTTTTTTCGCTGAAACTTCGTCTAGAGGGGTTATTTGGGGTGCTGAGCACGAATCTGACATCCGTTTTCACGATTCGGTCGGAGACCACTCATGCCTTTAACTAGGGTGGTCCAGGCAGAGTCACCGATTTCGCTGGGCACTAGTTAAAAGTTCCGACTCTACCGACACGACTTCGGCCGAAATTTTTTTCGCTGAAACTTCGTCTAGGGGGGTTATTTGGGGTGCTGAGCACGAATCTGACATCCGTTTTTCACGATTCGTCGGAGACCACTCATACCTTTAACTAGGGTGGTCCAGGCAGAGTCACCAATTTCGCTGGGCACTAGTTAAAAGTTCCGACTCTACCGACACGACTTCGGCCGAAATTTTTTTCGCTGAAACTTCGTCTAGGGGGGGGGGTTATTTGGGGTGCTGAGCACGAATCTGACATCCGTTTTTCACGATTCGGTCGGAGACCACTCATACCTTTAACTAGGGTGGTCCAGGCAGAGTCACCGATTTCGCTGGGCACTAGTTAAAAGTTCCGACTCTACCGACACGACTTCGGCCGAAATTTTTTTTCGCTGAAACTTCGTCTAGGGGGTTATTTGGGGTGCTGAGCACGAATCTGACATCTGTTTTTCACGATTCGGTCGGAGACCACTCATACCTTTAACTAGGGTGGTCCAGGCGGAGTCACCGATTTCGCTGGGCACTAGTTAAAAGTTTCGACTCTACCGACACGACTTCGGCCGAAATTTTTTTCGCTGAAACTTCGTCTAGGGGGGTTATTTGGGGTGCTGATCACGAATCTGACATCCGTTTTTCACGATTCGGTCGGAGACCACTCATACCTTTAACTAGGGTGGTCCAGGCAGAGTCACCGACTTCGCTGGGCACTAGTTAAAAGTTCCGACTCTACCGACACAACTTCGGCTGAATTTTTTTTCGCTGAAACTTCGTCTAGAGGGGTTATTTGGGGTGCTGAGCACGAATCTGACATCCGTTTTTCACGATTCGGTCGGAGACCACTCATACCTTTAACTAGGGTGGTCCAGGCAGAGTCACCGATTTCGCTGGGCACTAGATAAAAGTTCCGACTCTACCGACACGACTTCGGCCGAAATTTTTTTTTTTCGCTGAAACTTCGTCTAGAGGGGTTATTTGGGGTGCTGAGCACGAATCTGACATCCGTTTTCACGATTCGGTCGGAGACCACTCATGCCTTTAACTAGGGTGGTCCAGGCAGAGTCACCGATTTCGCTGGGCACTAGTTAAAAGTTCCGACTCTACCGACACAACTTCGGCCGAAATTTTTTTCGCTGAAACTTCGTCTAGGGGGGGGGTTATTTGGGGTGCTGAGCACGAATCTGACATCCGTTTTTCACGATTCGGTCGGAGACCACTCATACCTTTAACTAGGGTGGTCCAGGCAGAGTCACCGATTTCGCTGGGCACTAGTTAAAAGTTCCGACTCTACCGACACGACTTCGGCCGAAATTTTTTTTTCGCTGAAACTTCGTCTAGGGGGGTTATTTGGGGTGCTGAGCACGAATCTGACATCCGTTTTTCACGATTCGGTCGGAGACCACTCATACCCTTAACTAGGGTGGTCCAGGCAGAGTCACCGATTTTGCTGGGCACTAGTTAAAAGTTCCGACTCTACCGACACGACTTCGGCCGAAATTTTTTTTCGCTGAAACTTCGTCTAGGGGGTTATTTGGGGTGATGAGCACGAATCTGACATCCGTTTTTCACGATTCGGTCGGAGACCACTCATACCCTTAACTAGAGTGGTCCAGGCAGAGTCACCGATTTTGCTGGGCACTAGTTAAAAGTTCCGACTCTACCGACACGACTTCGGCCGAAATTTTTTTTTCGCTGAAACTTCGTCTAGGGGGGTTATTTGGGGGTGCTGAGCACGAATCTGACATCCGTTTTTCACGATTCGGTCGGAGACCACTCATACCCTTAACTAGGGTGGTCCAGGCAGAGTCACCGATTTCGCTGGGCACTAGTTAAAAGTTCCGACTCTACCGACACGACTTCGGCCGAAATTTTTTTTTCGCTGAAACTTCGTCTAGGGGGTTATTTGGGGTGATGAGCACGAATCTGACATCCGTTTTTCACGATTCGGTCGGAGACCACTCATACCCTTAACTAGAGTGGTCCAGGCAGAGTCACCGATTTTGCTGGGCACTAGTTAAAAGTTCCGACTCTACCGACACGACTTCGGCCGAAATTTTTTTTTCGCTGAAACTTCGTCTAGGGGGGTTATTTGGGGTGCTGAGCACGAATCTGACATCCGTTTTTTCACGATTCGGTCGGAG
>OX375870.1:49487955-49522149 GCA_947359475.1 Heligmosomoides polygyrus bakeri
ATCGATAGGCACGGTTGCCGAAGTGTTCGACACGTCTACGGCTCGCCATGCACGGTTGCCGACGCTTTACAAAGCCCCGCCTCAAAGGGGTTGGAGCACAATCTCCGCCAGCAGCATATAAGCGGCCAAAGATCACGAATCGATAGCAACACCAAATCATTTGCTAGGGAAGGATAAACAGGAGCTTCTGCTGTGCTCCACTTCTCTTCCTATGAAAGAAAGTCGTGCCGGAGCAAACCAATTCGAACACTACGAACATGGAATTGCACCCCGTCATGCAAGCAATGCTGAACGCCGTGTTGCCAATGCGGAACGGTTACGATAACAAATGAACGACACCGAGATTGAGGCACTACGTGCTGCCAATGCTGAAAGGCAGCTACGTCACGCGAACAAATGAACGACACCGAGGTTGAGGCACTACGTGCTGTCATACTGAAAGGTAGCGACGTTCTCGTGAGCAAATGAACAAAACAGAGATTGAAGCGCGTCGCGCCGCAAATGCGGAACGGCAAAGACGTTCAAATATTAGTCGAGAGGAATCAGGAGGGCCCTGGGCTGTTGATTCTAAATGGCAACAACGGTTGCGACCACGCCTAGATGGGGTAGGAACTGCTTCGCGTGGAAGTAATGCTGGGCCACATCGTCGCATTGTCCCACAAAACGCTACTGGCCCTGCACGTTCTCCGCGTGGAAGGCCTTCATCCAATACGCTGGGAAACATGGATCAGGTTTGCAGTGGTTGTGGGGCATTATATTTCTCTGGCGAGAAAACCCCGCCTAACAGCACTGTATACAATATGGGTTGCGATCTTGGCAATGTTTCGGTGAATGTATTTGGAAACTTTCCAGATCTTCTGCAGCAGTGGTACACCGGTACAGGCTCGGAAAGCATCCAGTTCCTTAAGCACATGCGAAACTACAACAACAGTCTAGCCATGGCATCAACAACAGTCCAGTTAAAGAATCCGCTTGGCGGAGAACCTTACTGCTTTAAAGTACATGGCTAAATGTACCATCGTATTGGAGCGTTTCGTCCATTGGCTGGAAACGCTCCTCAATGTACACAGAGGCTAGTACGTATGGTTTTGTCATTTTAATACCGACGATTATCGACGGTATAAGATTGCAACAGCTAACGAAGTAGCTGTAGTGTACGTCGGTAACGATGAGGAGATACCCGGAGAAAGATATGTGGTCGTTTATGAACGTGGCCAAGGGTTGTGTACCATCAGCTACTTAGACAGGCTTTGAGACCTTTTTCCTATCCACTACTGTTTCCGCGAGGAGAAGATGGTAGGCATCCAGACATGGAAAAGAGCGTTACTGGGAATAACAGACGAACAAGAGTTACGTAGAAAGAGTTTTACTAATACCTGTTGTTCGCCAGAACTGGTACATTCAACCCTTTGCTCCATACTGGGAAGCTATCTAAGGAATACGATGTCGACAGTTGGTTGAAAATTGAGATGAATCGTTTTAATTACCTCCGTAAGAATCAGAAGGAACTTAGGTTGAATACAGTGAGGGTTCTACACGACTATATGATCGGAGACGATACTCATGACAGCCCACCAGGAAGAAGGATAATTTTAGAGGCAAGTTTTACAGGTGGTCCACGCCATATGATTGCGCAATATCAAGACACAATGTCAATTATCTCAATGTAAGGGAAGCCTGATATATTCCTTACATTCACATGCAATCCGAACTCGGGCGAGATTCAAAATAACTTGGCAGGTGGGCAATCCGCATCTGATAGGCCAGATTTGGTTACCGCGTTTTCAATCTCAAGCTAAAGGCTCTATGCCATAAACTTTTTAAAAGGAATGAACTGCGTGAAGTGGCTGCGTACATTTGTGTTGTTGAGTCTCAAAAACCAGGGCTACCTCAGGTGCGCATGCTCCTTACATTAAAGCAGGAGTAGAATTTGAACAATGCGAATCAAATTGATCAGATAATCAGTGCTGAACTTTCCGATCCCGATTCAGATTCCGAACTGTTTGAAATTGTATCTAAGAACATGATACACCGTCCCTGTGAGAATCTGAATCCTACCTCATCTTACATGCGAGACAGTGTGTGCACAAAGAGTTTTCCCAAAAACTTTCGCAGTAAAACATCTCTTAGTGTGGATGGCTATCCCAAGTACAAAAGACATGATGACGGACGTTATATAACGTGTCGTGGAGTTCGAATGGATAATATGTCAGTAGCACCCTATTGCCCCTACTTAACTCGGGTGTTTGAAGCACATATTAAAGTAGAAATGTGTGCTTTAATTCAAGCAGTTAAATATCTGTTCAAGTACGTGTACAAGGGACCTGACCGTGCTAGAATCCACTTCTACCAGCCTAACAATGACGCTGCTGAATCTGTTCGCGACGAAATTTAAGTATACATCGACGCGAGATATGTGTGTGCTCCTGAAGCTGTCCACCGAATATTTGGCTTTAAAATGCAGGGCCGAGGTGACGAAGTGCAACGGTTACAAGTTCACTTACCGGGCTGCGAAGCATTAACATTCGAAGCAGGCGCAGGACAACAAGCACTTATGCCGCTCAAAATCGGCTAAGCACTTTGACTGGCTTCTTCTTCAGCGTTTGTCTCGCCTAGTTGCGGGGTCCACTTTCCTGGAATGTTGGCGCCACTTTTCCCTATCAAATGCCTGATCAGGGTGCAACTAACCATCTTCAAGGCTTGATGCAGCGCACCAAGCCACCGCTATTTTGGTCGGCCTCGTGGTCGCTTACCGAGCACATCAAGGTTAAGATTAGTCTTTCAGTCAGTGTCATCTTTTGCGCGAAAGACGTGGCCGTACCATCCCAGACGAGCTTCGCGCATCTTCTCAAATATCGGGGTAAACTGCCTACTCTCTCTCTCTTTAGACCTACCCCACTTGTGCGATACCACGCAAGACTCTTAGCTGATGACGAACTTGTGCTGTACTTAACACAAGTTATTTTATAAGTTTATAACACAAATAAATAACACAAGCAAAGAAGAAGACTCACAAGCAGTGGAACTTGTGGGGAGGAGAGAGGACACTTGCGAGCTGGAGATCGTCATACGAAAAGAGGTAGACGTGGTCTCCTCTCTCCTCCACTGGCTTTTATACAGCCGCATTCTGAAGCGATTGATAACGCCAGGGATAGCAGCGAGCCGCAGCTATCGTGTCGAAACATGGCTTCAATAGCTCACACCAATAGCACACGAGGGTGAAAGAATCAAAACAACACTAAAACCTAGGAACAATACAAGAGATCAAGTCGACCTTGTCGACACTCCGCCGGCACCGTTTTATTGCAGCCACATCCTGCCGATCTCCTTCTGGACTCGCGTTAGTCGCTCGCGTACGTTGGCTCTCTTGCCTGGCACATGACATAGCGCTCTGTGGTTTCCTCTGTCTTTGGATATAAGGTCCTCCACAATCGTGCCTTCTATTTTTTTTGCAGTACCAGCAGGAGCGTTTTGTCCTGCATCTGCAACGCTCGGCTGGACAGTTCTCTAAGCAGTAACGGCATATTCCTTTTTTCATCACTATAGCAAATCGCTCGTCGCCATCGATCACAACTGGACAAGAGTCGGAATAGTGGCGAGCGACGGCCATGCAGAAGATACACTGCACCGTATCATCTACCATATCAGAATCTCTGATGGTCCAATATGGGGACTCGTGTACGATTTCTCGTAGAGCTTCTGCCTGGGCTTGCAGATGATGATCGCTTCTGTCATATCCAGACGAGGTGGCTATCGTCCTGACGATGTTGTTCGGGATGTCGCACTTGTTTTCTAGGACGATAGCCGCTAGGTGCTTGATGCTCATTCTTATGGTTTGCTGGAGGTTGTAGGTGTCGTAGCTGATGAGCAGAAGCTTGTTCTTCCTGTTCCCTTTGCTCCGCAGGAACAGGCGCCAGTTGTACCATAGAAAGGGGGACTTGTTGATGATGTTCCCTTTGCTCTACAGGAACATCATTCTCTATTTCCATGCGGTCGATATTCGCTTGTTCCTGATCTTGCTCCTGAACCTCAGAGCCAATATTGTTGCCTTGAACTTCGTCCAACATGCATTCGTCGTCGCTCACCAGATCAGGTATAGGTGATTCTAATATTGCGGTCCTATCTGTCTTCTTGGAGAGGCTGACAGTAACCTCTATGCCACAGTTTGAGGTGTTCTGCGTGGTTTTCTTTTTCTACGAATTAATCGTGTCCTGCATACGTTTCAACTCTAATTCCTGATCTTTCAACTTGTTTCGGAGCTGTCTGATTTTATTTTGGGAGCACTGATCGTCCTTGGTCATGTCGTTGCGAAGGATCTGCAACAGCTGGCGTCCTTCTTGCTCAGGATAGTATGTCGTCTTGGAGCGGTGAAAACCTCTTCGGTGTTCTCTTTCTAGTTCGTTGATCATTCCTCAAGTTGGCCTAGGTTATCGTGCACGAACTGGAACACTGTGTGGTTTGTTGTACCAGGCATGTAGATGGATCGAGTTCAGCCTGCCATTGTCCACCTGTTGTTCGAACATCCGTTCCGTGAGAAGACACCGGGTCACCAATTTGATCATCTTCTCCTTAGTCAGCTCTCCAGGTCGCAGACATCGATTATGGTGCCTCTAGGAGGAAAGCTTCATCTCGTTGAAAGTGCTGCCAGTCAGAGCGTAGTGTGGCGGCAACATTAGCTTGCTGGTGAAGAGCGTGAAGCGTCATCTCGAGGTCATTTTCGAAGCCACTTGCAGTTTGGAATCTTCGTCTTCATGTACTTGTATACGTAACTGGGATCCTTGTTCATGAGTCGCGTGTCAATGTCCATGCTGAAATTAGATGCTTTAAGATAAAATGTTTTAACGATGACTGGTATTCTTCTGCTTATTTTTACTTGTTTTGAGGACCGTTACTTATATGATCTTTTTTGACTTGTGTGAGGCCTTTTGCAGACAAGGATGGTAATTGCACGAAAAAACCTGTCTACTGGAGTAAGCAGGACAGAGATTACTATATGAATTGTCCAGAAGAAACTGCAGACCCCACATGTTGTAAGGAAATTGCAGGTCCCAAATAGTAGCAATAGGACTCATATGATGGCTGCCACTAAGCACTTCTACCAATTCATGGACACGTTGGTAATGTGACACAAGTCGGGTAAGGAAAATTCAGTATTGTTACTTGTTTCTCCTTTGACCCACTTGTGGAGTAGCTCGTTTGTTATATGAGTAAATTTAATTTAATTATATTTTCCCGGCGACTGTGATGGAACTCAGGGTTGCCGTAAAAGACTTCCAAATAACGGGAATTCCACCTGTGGTACACCGTATAGAATATGGTTCTCCTTCCTCCACAATGTCTCCTTCCTGTGGAAGCACTGAGGTATTCTCGAATTCGCTTTTGGGTTCAAAGAGTTCCAATGGAACAAGCTGATTTATGGATCGTCGAATTTTTCTTCCCGAGGGCATAATGACAGTTGCCTCTCGTACCGCACCACTAGTACTTCCTAATTCCAAGATGCGCCGCATTTTCCAGCAGTGGCGAGGTTGAACTGGAATGCAGACCAGTACTAGGTTATTCACTTTAGGTACGCAATGTGATCCCTTTTGTTTTCCTACTTCGAGTTGATGTTTCTCCCTTAACTGCTTCAAGCATTCCGTTTGCCATGCTTTCCGAAATTTTTCGGTAAGCTTACAGGAGGATTGCAACGCGCTGACTGCCTACAACTTGGTTCTTATGACTTGCTGCTCTTCTGGAGGCACGATCGTAGGATCGTCTACGTCTTTCTTCAGGCGATCCATTGGATATGGAATCTCAAACTCGTTCTGAAGAAAGTAAATAGGTCGGAGAACTTGTTCCTCGGAAGAGTTCGAGCCTGTATGTGTTAGAGTTCGTGTGTTGAGCAGGCACTCTATTTCAGTTAAAATTGTATGGAGCTCATCATAAGATGGTTTTGTTCGGCCCAGGGTTTTGTATAAGGAGTGTTTAGCTGATTTTATCAGTATTTCGTAGAACCCTCCTTTCCAAGAGGCACACGGTGTTATGTAATGCCACTCAACTTCTTTATTGCTTGTCATTGTTTGCACTTCCGAATCGCTTTGGGCGGCCGCAGCACAGTCACAAAGGACGCTATCCCCTAGTGCAAACGTTGGTGCATTATCACTTGTGACTGAGGTGGGGATTCCTCATCTACTAAAAAATCTTCTGAGCATGCGTAGGAACGATGTCGTAGAGAGGTCGGCTACCACATCGAGATGGATAAGTCTGGTGACTGTGTAAGTAATTATGCATCCGTAGCATTTCCCTTCGTTTCCGTCTGGTTGCGCCACGCTCAATGGTCCAAAATAATCCAATCCCACATGAGCAAAGGGTCGGGATTGTTGTACGCGCCGTTTAGGAAGAGCTCCCTGGTTGGGACACTTGATAGGTAAATTATTGAATTTTTGACATGGAATGCATTTCCTTACAATGCGTGTGACTTGTGCTCTTAATTTAGGAATCCAGTATCGCTGCCTGACAACGACCATGGTGTGACTAATTCCTGGATGGCCTATACTGTGAGCATCACATATGATGGCATTTGATAACCAGGAATTTTGCAAAATAATTAAAGGATTTTTTGCTTCTTCTGTCAATTGACTGTGTTCTAGTCTCCCATAGCAGCGTAGTAATCCTTCCTCGTCAGCTTTCATGTTTAAGTGGTGTAGAGACCGTAAAATTGACGGTGTTATGTTGGATTTTTGGTGAAGCCTCACCAGCAGTTTGCCCGCTGCAGTTGTTTCTTGACCCGAGATAACTGTTGAGTCAGTGTTAAATATGCGCATGGTGGAGGAGACTTGTTTAGGTGAAAGACGTTTTTTATTAACTCGGTCAACAAGCATATTGACAAACCGGAGCACGTAGGAGAAAACTCGTTTCGTCTCTCTAAGAGGACGGCCTTCAAGAAGCGGGAAGACGTCTTCTACTTTGTGTTGCTTTTCAGCCCGGTTCGCCCTTTGGCTCGCCACGAAAATCTCGCTTACATCTGTCGGAAGAGGATGGCCTGGGTCTTCTCCCTTTCTTTCGCAGACCTCCAAATATTTTATCATCTTCGACCAATTACTTATTGGCTCCTTGAGTAAAGCCGGTCCTGTCCACCAAAAGTGTTCCATCAACTCATGTTGATCTAAACCATGAGTTGATGGAACACTTTTGGTGGACAGGACCGGCTTTACTCAAGGAGCCAATAACTGTGGTACAATCTGCCGGATCTAGAGTTGTTGGAATATGGCAGAAAAACACTTCACGACCGCTGCTGTGGAGGTGGTCGATGATCCTTTCAATTTCCATGAGTCTGTTGAATACCATTACTCCAGCTTCCTTCAGTGGTCGAGATTTGATCCATTTCAGTGTTATTTCGGAGTCAGTCAGGATAAAAACTTGACGGATGGATAGCGTCGATTGGACTTGTGAGACCACTGCGTTGGTAATTCTTAGCGCTATTGTGACGGCATCTAACTCCAATTTCGGTATAGTCGCTTTCGATTTGATCGATGGCAGCTTACTTTTTGCCATTAGAAGGTTAGAATGGCCATCTGAGCAAAGGTAGATGCATGCAGGAATGGCCTCGCTGCTAGCGTCGGTGAAACTGACCAGTACCACGTTCACATCCTTTTCCATCAGGAATCGCGGAATAGTTTTTGTGAAGCCCAGCATGTCTTTGATAACTTGTCCCCATTTTTCTTTAAGATGCGGAGGAATCTCCTCATCCAAATCTAGCTCGTATTGCCAGAGACAGTGTAGGAAAAGTTTGTGAATGAGTGGTAACATGAATCCCAGGGGATCATATATCGCAGCGATGGCGCTGGCTACTGTTCTTTTTGTTAGATGCGTTATTTTCGAAATATTGCACGAGATTTCCAGACATTTTATTTCTACTTTTAATCATTTTTAGATCCTTAAAAATGAATAAATATAAAAATAAAAATGTTGTTGGCTAATCTGGTGTCGTCGACGTGTTGGTCTAGGTGATAGTACACTGTGCCAGATAGTAGGGAAGGTGATGAATTTGGACCGAAGGTTACTCGAGTAAATCTAAGGATCTGCAAGTTTTCTCGTGATGGTGGTAACTTGTGATTCCGAAGCCACAAGCAGCGTGTCACATCCCTATCTTCTTCGTGAAGCATTACTTGTAGGAATGATTTTTCTACGTCTAACATAAGTGCAATCCGTCCTATTCGAAAACGTAGAAGGACTTCATAAAGAGATGGTAAAATCACAGGTCCCCGATATAATACATCGTTTAGAGATGGGCATCCCTTATAATGTGCAGATGCGTAGCAAACAATTCGAATTTTTGTAGTGGTCTTATGGGGCGTTAGCACTGCCTGATGAGGCATATAATGAACACGTGTAGTTGAACCTTTGACACTCAGATTCTCATCGACCTGTTCGAGAATGCCGAGATTCAGTTGTTCGCGGAAGATCCCGTCATACTGGTCCATTAAGTCTTTATCCTTTTGAAGCGTGTTCCATACGCTAACCAAACGGTGGAATGCTATTGCTCTATTATCTGGAAGTAGCGCAGTTACGTTCTTCCATGGAAGACGCACGTAATATCCATTTTCCTTTTTTGAATGGTTGAGTTGAAGGTTTTCCACACTTGTTTGTCTTGAGTGCAATTCCTTGTCTGGAGCTGAGAATTCTTCCGTTCCGGCTAAATCAAGTGTCGAAAACCTATCCCAAAAATCATTCTTCAGTATTGGAACATACAATGCTATTTAATTGCCCTTCGAAAGACCAGAATCCATTCCATTTTTCCAACTCGTTCTTATAGTTTTTAGGACAAGTGCTGCAGAGCTGTCCTGTGACTAAATGGCCTTGACGAGTTGGTATGACGTGGAGCCCAGATGGCAATGTGATATGATTGTGGTCATTACGAACCAGAGACCACAACTGATCACAGCCTAATATTATCATGGGCTTGACTGCTGATTTTTGACTTTGAAGGTGAATGGGAGGTTTGAGAGACTGAGCAAACTTGATATCTTGCTCTCGAATGGGTGGGCTTGCAAGGGGCTTTGTCATAGTATTGTAAGTAAAAAGTTCCAGAGAAAGTGGTTCTCCATCCATATCCCATGCTTCGAGTCGAACTCGTTTATAGCTTTTTTCTTGCACTTGTTCGTTACCGAAGGTGTGTAGGCGAAGGTAACAGGGTTAGATGTGTTTAACTTAAGCTGCTCAACCAAATCCGTGTGAATGAAGGAGATTTCTGCACCAGTGTCCAAGAGAATTGGAATTTTCTTTAGAACGTTTTTCTGGGGGTCATGAGCCGTTATTTCTCCCGTAGGAAGGAAGGTTTGTCTCGTTGGTAACGGTCCTTGATTATAATGAGCCTCCTCCAGAACACTTGTCTCTTGATTGAGCGGGGTCTCTTGAAATACCTGGTTTACTTTTGCAGTTGGTTTAGCGATCTTTGGAATTGTGCTTTTTGTAAATGCCTCTTTCCCTTTACGCACGTCCTCTTTTTGGACAGTCGAATGGGCGCGGCGGCCTGTAGAGTGACCGTTTGAGGAATTTTATCGGAAATTCCCATCCGCCCTTCTCAGGAATTGTTCTTAGACTGACCAGCTTGCCTTTGGAGTGCGCCGTGAACAATGCATACAGAAGAAGACCTATCAATCGAGTGGGGCAACCGCCAAAGTGCACGCGCGGGCGAGTTCGTAGCGCACTGTCTCTATGAATGGATTAAGTTACAGCGCTGCGAAAATGCGGGTGAGGCTTGTGTGACGCATTTTTTCTAATTTCGGTGGACCACTGCGAGAAGACGCTACGAGCTAACGGCCTCAAAATGCGTGAGCGAGCAGAATGCTGAGGGCACTTTACGATGACGTGTTTACAGCTATCCAGCTGCCCAAACTGCCTTAGTCCCATCTGCTATTTTAGAGCGCGGACGGGAGCTGTAAAGTCTCTCCGGCCCTTACTCGCCCATGTTTGCATTTTCGACACTAGCAATGCTACCGTTCTGTACTGCTCGAAGAGCTCTATCGAACGGTATCAATATCGACCACTCTCAGAAAAATTGATTTTGTGACAATTTTGCATCGGGACGAGGCTGCTCGAGGCCGCGACAGACGGACGATGACGTCATCGAAAAATCAATATCTTGGAATTGGGCCATGTTTGATACCATTCGATAGGGCTTCTCATGCTGAATTTAAAGGTGTTATTGGCAGTAGGGAAAGATGTAATCTGGGCGAGTAAGAGCGAGGAGAGCATCGACCGTGGTTGTTCTAAATTACACGCGCGGGCGTGTTCTGATCGCGGTAACTCTGTCATTTGTGAACCTTTCCAGTTGCAGCTCTTGGGTTTTGTAGAATGCAAAACGCGCTAGCAGAGCGCTGAAACGCAACAATCTAGATTATGATTGTACTAAGTTACAACGGTGCGAAAATATAGGTTAGCCTTGTGTGACACGATTTTTTCCGATTTCAGTCGTCCTCTGCTGGAATTCGTGGAGAGCTAACGGCGTACAAATGTGCATGCGAGCAGAACACTTAAGGTGCCTTAAGTGTTGTCCACGGCGCACTCCAAAGGCAAGCTGGACAGTCTTAGAACAATTCCTGATTATCGTGATTAGGACAGCCAGGAATTTCCGATAAATCTCCTCAAACGGTCACTCAACAGTCTGTTGCTCGCTCTGCAGGTTGTCTCGCCCACTCGATTGATTGTGTCGGACCTATATGCATTGTTCAACTCTACTGAGATTTATATATCAGAAGATAGAGCTCGAGCTGCTGAGCTCAAATATATGCTTATTTTCACAAGTACTTGATTTTTTAAAAAGTTATTTAAAAAAGCCGCTTTGGAACGCTCCAAAGCGGCTTTTTTGGCAATTGACCAAAAGACATGCGTGGCACTGCACAAGAATGTGTGTCAGTGCTATTTGCTCATTTGTCCTTTATTGATTTTGAGGCCATCAAATTGGGACGTCCGAAGGAGGATAATTATTTTTGACGACAGCTCCTGCTCTGTGGTTGGACTTTTTGGGTTGGTGTTATATAATAAAAAACACAAGTAAGGGTATGAAAGAAACAAAGGAAGGACTGAAAAAAAAGAAACAAATGAAATAAAAAGAGAGAGAGGAGAAGAAAATAGAGGAGAGAAGAGAAGATTATAGAAAAAACATGAGAAAGGTTCGTTTCGCCACTTCCTTCAGACGAACCTTTGTTTTGTGCTCCTACCGTGGCTCTTCAATGAAGAAGAGGAGCATTAAATAAGACATCGTTTAACTCTGTCATTGATTTTAAATTTAATAAATTATTACAATCTTTTATTTATTTTAATTCTATTTTATATAAATATGTTTTATATATGTTTTGATTACTAATTTAATGGATGAGCTTTATTTTATTTATCTATTAATTTTGTTTATTTTTTAAAATTAAATAAACACATAAGTTTAAATAGCTATATATCTAGGATTGGGCGCGTGTAGCGCAGTCGGAGGAGGCGCGACTGTCGCGTGCACCCGATACCAGGTTTCTGGTTCGGATTTCCCGCCCAGGCCAACCAAGCCTTCCATCCCTCCGGGGTCGGTGAATTGGTACCAGACTTGTCTGGGAAGGATAAAGCGCTGACTTGTTCATCGGCTGGCCACCGCAAGTCATTGTATGGCCAAATACGCATTCATGTCGCCTCCACGACATCCCGTAGAAGTAGAATGCGCTGGCGCATCCCAGAAGGGATTGAGTAACGCCGTCCTTTATCCTTTATCCTTTATATCTAGGATTAATTAATTTTTATTTTTAATTTAATATTGTTATATAAATTTTTTATATAAAAATAACTCACCATACACTTTCAGTGCATTACCATTTTGCGTTAAACTATCTTCATAAATGAAAGTACTTCTATATCACTTATTATTTTCTGATAGTATACCATGTGATTCCGTGTTTTGAAGTACACAATATCGGTGGTAAATATCATTATGTGCAGTAAAATAAGCGGAATAGGTGGCATTAAATTTTTTGTTTTGCAGACACATTCATAAAGAACATTTATACTCCATGGATTTTAGTAAATAATACATATGATAAATATTTATAATACATATAATGCTTATATTGCTAAGAGTTCTAACTAGTTATTTTATAATTTCAAATTATTATTGTATATATATACAAATGTTATATGTTGTTCGAAAAAAATGTCTTGCTCTGTAAGAATATGTATCGCGTTTATTGATTTCTACTGAATATCAACAAAATGCCAAAAAGAGAAAAATCGTCTTCACCAACAACTCCTTCTCCTTCGTCAGTTGTTGATATTCGACAGAAATCAGCGTGAGCCAATAAACGCGACACAAATTTTTACTGAGCAAAACATCTTCTTCCAAACGACATATAATACCAAGCAAAAAAGTCCAACCACAGAACCGGAGTTTTGGTAAAAATTCGGACGGAAAAGCCGGAATTCCTAATTTGATGGCCCAAAAATCAATAAAGGACAAGTGAGAAAATAGGACCAACACATATTCTTGTAGTACAGAACATTGTTTTCCAAGTGCTATAAAAATGCGCAAAAAATTACAAACCTAAGCGGAGAGAACAAATGCGCAAATGGCTACTTTTTCACTTTTTCACTTTCCACTTCAACGACCTAAAAATTGACAAAGTTCATGATGAAAAAATAAGTGCAATATATGTTCTGATAGAGCGAATCATTCGATTTCGAAAGCTATGCAGCGCTATGCAAGAGACCGCCGGCGAACTCTGCAGTGAATAAAAAAAAATTGAAAAAAAAAAAAACTGCAAGGACTTATGAGACAACCTAATATTATGTTGATTATATTTATATAATAAATGCTTGCTTCTACTTAAACACTTCAATATATTTCTTATAATTATATCTATTGAATAGTTATTTTTAATAAGCCTAGTTATCAGTTTGACAATGTTTTCAACTAAGTCGTTTAAAGCTGTACAGCATCTAATAATTCTTAATGTTTCTGTGAATATTATTGATTTTTAAATCTTAATAGATATATTTGAGTTGAAATGTAGGAATCTCATAACGTAAAATTTAAAACTGTCTGTTTTATTATATAACTTTGTTATTAATATATTCTCGACAATTCTGATATTAAGATCGAGATAATCGCAAGCGTAATCTGACTTATGCGATGTTTCAAATTGAAGAGAATTTTCATATGTTTCGTAAAGTAATTATTGTATGTATTCATTATTTTTATTCTTCTTCTTCTCTTCTTCTCCTGAGCGTTTAGTTCCGCGCAGTCGCAGGGTCCGCTGTTCTTGTGATCTGTCGCCACCTCATCCTATCAAGGGCGTCATCTGCAGTGGCGCCGACTTCGGCGAGATCTCTCTTGATGACGTCCTTCCATCTTTTCCTTGGGGCTCCTCTCGGACGCTTTCCGGGTGCCTCGAAATCTAGGGCCAACCTTGTGGGGTGATCCTCTGGTCTTCTGAGGACGTGTCCATACCACCTCATGCGCTGCTCTCTCATCTTCAACTGGATCGGGGCTGTCTTCATCACTGCCCTAACATCCTCGTTTCGCACCCTGTCCCGACGGGTCCATCCACATGCCCACCTCAGCATCCTCATCTCCGCCGCGTGCAGTTACCGCTCCTGCGCCTTACCCAGGGCCCAGCACTCACTGCCGTAGAGGAGGGCAGGTCTCACAACTGTTCTATAGAGCTTGCCTTTGAGCGTCCTGGAGCAACTACGGTCGCAGAGGATCCCTGTGGACTCTCTCCACTTAAGCCAGGCTGCGTTTATCCGTCCCTTGACCGCCTGGTCCACACTTCCTTCCTCGGATAGGTCACTTCCGAGGTAGCGGAATTCTTCCACCTTTTCGATCGTTTCCCCTTGGCAGTCTAGAATCGATCCAGCGCACTGCTCAGAGCTGATGAACTTCGTCTTCTTCACGTTCAGCCGTAGGCCGTTGTCTGCGAGGGCTTTCTGCCACAGCTGCACCTCCTCCTCTAGCTCCTCCTGGTTGTCGGCTACTAGGGCGATGTCGTCCGCGTAGAGGATCGTTCTGAGAGGGTCTTCTTCAAGGTGGCTCACTATAGAGTCAAGTGTCAGCAGGAAGAGAAACGGGCTCAGAGCCGACCCTTGGTGTACCCCAACTGTGATGTCCACTTTCCTTGTCACTCCGTGTGGAGTTCGTATCGCCGCTTTCGAGCCCTCGTACATGTCCCTTATGACCGTGATCAGACGTTCCGGGACACCCCTCCCTCGAAGGGCATTCCAGATTACGGCCCGAGCTAGCCTGTCGTAGGCCTTCTCCAGGTCCAAGAATGCCAGGTAGCAGGGTATTCGTTTCTCCCGATATTTCTCCATCACCTGACGAGCGATGAAGATGGCGTCTGTGGTGGACCTCTCAGGCATGAAGCCCCACTGCACCTGGGAGATGGGTACCATCTTCCTCAGCCTTGAGTCGACCAGTCGTTCGTAGATCTTCATTGTGTGTGAGATCAGTTTGATCCCTCGGCAGTTGGAGCATTCGGAAGCGTCTCCCTTCTGCTTGAAGATGGGGACTATGGTGCTGTTCCTGCAGTCATCCGGAATCTTACTTTCTTTCTGTTGAGGAACTGCGTCAGCCAGTTGATTCCGATGTTCCTGAGCACCTTCTAAGCCTCTACTGGCACACCGTCAGGCCCTGCTGCCTTACCGAGTCTCACCTTCCCTATGGCCTTGCGAACCTCTTCTTGCGTCCAGGGTGGGATGGGTCCTTCCGTTGGTTGTTCTTCCTCGGCCTCCCGACGAGGGAACTCCTCGTTCAGGAGTTCCTTGAAGTACTCCTCCCATTTCTCTCTGACCGTAACACCCTGCCGTCAGCACTCTTCACAGACTTCACTACTCGAATGTCGAGGCTAGCTCTATGACGCGCCTTGGCCAGGCAGATGGCGAACTTCTCTCCCTCTGGCCTGTCTAGTTTCTCGTACAGGGCATCCAGTTCCGCGTTCTTTGCCTTCGTTACAGCTGTTTTTGCCAGCCTCTTCAGCTCCCTGTAGGCTGTGAGATGCTCGGGTGCCCTCGTCTTCTGCCACAGGTTGTAGGCCTCCTTCTTCCTCTTCACCGCAGCCTGCACGTCTTCGTTCCAGAACCATGTCGATTTACCCCCTCTGGTTCCTCCCTTTGTTTCTCCCAGGGTGTCCTTGGTACTTCTCAGGATTGTTTGGGCTACCCTCCTTCAGGTCTCATTTACGGGACCAGCTGGATCTGGAAGGCCTGCTTCGGGAACTGTCCTTCGTAGCTCGTTCCGCTCTGAACCCCGCAGTCTCCACCATCGGATCCTGGGTTCCGTCCTCACTTTGGGCCTAGCGGGTAGAGGTATGCTAAGGTCGGCTACCAAGGGTCTATGCTGTGATGCCACGTCTTCTCCCGGAATGACCTTCACATCCCGGACTGTTTTCCGGGCAGCCCTTTGAACCAGGATGTGGTCGACTTCCGTCCTTCTTCCTCCGCTAGCATAGGTCACCTTCTGGCTCTCCCTCTTCGCGAAGAAGGTGCTACAGACAGCCAGGTCGTGGGCGATAGCCAGATCCACAATTCGTTTTCCATCCGGGTTTATCAGGCCGATCCCTTTACCTCCATGAACCCTTTCCTTTCCTCTTCTGCCACTCCCCACATGCCCGTTCATGTCCCCTGATATGGAGAGGTAGTCGTCTTCTGGTACGGACCTTATGGCTTCCTCGAGCGAGAGGTAGAAGTCATCCTTGTCGTGCTCGGAGCATCCTGTCTGCGGAGCGTAGACAGACATGATGGTCCAGTAATCCTCCTTTGTGTTCAGCCGCAGTGACATGATGCGGTCGTTTATTATTTGGGCAGCCGCTACTGAATCCTTGAGGGACTCCGCGACAGCTATCCCTACCCCGTTCCTCTTGGTGTCCTCTCCGTTGTAGTACAGCTTGACCCCTTCTCCGATCTCCCTGGCTTTCGCCCCTTTCCATCGCGTTTCCTGCAGACACAGGACTTGCATACTTCTTCGCTTCATCAGGTCAGCCACTTCCCTAGATCTTCCGGTCAGCGTTCCATCATTCAGAGTCCCCAGTCGAACTAGCTTCTTTAGCCGAGGTTGTTCGGCTCTCGGTAGCCCTCGCATACTGACCACAGAACTCGGGCGGGGGTTCTGTGCGCCACTTCCGGGTGACGTCCTAGCCTTTACACTGATTCTATTGCGACTTGTGATCATGGTTTTGTGACGAGGTTTCTCCATCAGCCGGCCTGTCAACCTGGGCCTGACGCTGGAACTGTTGCCATTTTTGCAATTTTTGCAGGGCATGGCGTGCCGGAGCCGGGAGTCGAACCTGTGACCGTTTGTGCATGAAACTACACTACTAACCACTAGGCTAACTCGGCCCCTATTCATTATTTTTATTATGAATTATGAGAATATCATTCATGTATCTAAATGGATGTATGTTTATATAACGATTTTGTATTTCTAGCTTTTTGCAAAATTTATATACAAATATTGATGACGTAAGATCAGCAAGTAATGGACTACAATTTTTTTCTTGCGGTACTCCTTCTGTTTATAGATTATTTCTGCAAAAATTGTAAAGCTATTAAGTAAATATTCAGTGGGGGTTCATCTAGATTAGACTTTTTCCGTTGGTATAGATGAAAGAAATTTAATCTGGATGGTTTCCGATGGGTACCGACATTACTGGAGAGACCTGCGGGAAGCCCCGTCATCTCTACCTTGGAGGCGGTTTGGATGCGGTTCATTAGTGACAGTTTTCCGCTTTTTCAGCAGCGGAATGCTGAGGCGTAGGCTTTCGTCGTGTCGCACGGGAGGTCTGAAGTGTCAAGCTGTAGTGGAGTCCAGCCCTATGCCTTTCTTGAAGACAGAACACATCAGAGACATGTTCTGGAGCAGGGCAGCGCTGCAGTCCATGTCTCCAGGTTGAACAAAGATTGGCTCCACCGTCACAACATTCAGGTAACGGACTGGCCAGCCTGTCCTCCTGACAGCAGCGGAATAGAGAACATGTGGGGCATCGTGGTTCGACGAGTCTACGCGAATAACCCACAGTTCAATGACGTGGTGGCAATTTTGATTACATGGGACACCACCGAAGATAAAATCATCAAGAACCTTGTCAATAGCATGAATAATACGATGCATGATGTTGTAAGAAGTAATGGAGTTTCGATTAACTTTTGAATACAGTAAAAAGTTAGTTTTTCGCAAGTGGATACATACTTTTGAAACGCCAAATTTCAATCAATTCTCTTCAAAAAATTGTGATTCTCGTGCGAGACGAAAAAAACCTCTTAAAGTGAGGGATTACGTATTTTCGACTACGAGGAATCTAGGGGAGCTAGTGCGGCCCTGCAGAAATCAACGCGAAACGAGATATGGGCACGTTGTAGAGTGGATACGTACTTTTAAAACTCACTGTATTTCTCAATGTTATTACATCAATATGTTGAATAAAATGTTTTTTAAGTAAAAACTTCAGTTATTTCTTTTGAAAGCAGAATTAATGGAGCTACTATATGCACCAGTGATAAATCTAAATTTGACTGGCTTTTTGTGTAGCTCTGGTGAACAATACATCAATGGAACTCCTTCTGTTTGTTCAATTTTATGTTTGTGATTTAAACAGTATTTTGTGTCTGTTAATAATTTCCGGTGCCTTCTCGTTATTATATATTTTATATGTCTGATTAGAGTAAGAAATTTTTAACTTATTAAATAGGAATCGTAGAATTGCCTTGACCTCGAGACCAAGATTGATATAATATTTATCCGGCTAACGTTTCGGCGCAACCGCCTTCGTCAGAGCCTGGAAAAACAAGGGAACTTAGAGAGGTTGTTCGTCCAAGGACTAGCTTCAAGTCACAGAGGTGTAAGAAGATAGAGATGGAACGAGACAAAGCAGAAGTGGCACAGTCCCAACTAACCTTAAGATTGCAGCCGAGAGGCTGTCACGTCACCCTCGGATGGAGGCAGATTGGATGAGTGAGACTCTCCCCTTCCAGTCATCTCTTCAGCGACCAACCCTCTATCACTATCTGGCGTTAGACCGCAAAGATCAGCAAAAGGGGCGAGCTCCTGAGTTACCATTATGCGCTCCTCTCTCCTATTCATTACGGGATCTCTTGAGGCAATCCACAGCGCTTCATGGGTCTTGCGTACTGTGATGTCGGCCTCGCGCACTAGTACTGCCACCGCTACACCAAACATTGCGCCAGCATGACTTCGCAGCCTGTGCTCTCCTAGCGGTGTCGAATGCTTGCATTTGTCAAGTCCATCCATGTGCTCCTTCATCCTCACCCAAAGTGGCCTGCCTGTCTCACCGATGTATTCCTCTTTACACTGAGAGCAGGTTATGAGGTACACCACCCCCGAGACCATGCAATCTCCTCCTTTACCGAACGGACACACCACACATGAAGGAGTAGTACAAGCGCAATCATACAGGCGGTTCCGCACGAGTTGCGCCTTGAGATTACTAGGTGGTATCTCAGTTAGCCTAATCAGGTCGTCCAATCCAGCTCTACGAATTCAGCTTCGTACTTGAGCGCTTAAAGCATCCGAAATAAATGGGACTGAGAAAGCAATCTTGGTGCGCTCTTGGTTTCTGCCCATTCGTTCTCTTGCAGGCCGACGACGTTGCACACGCAGGCTTTCAGTAACATGACCAACATATCCATTGGACAATGCAATTCGAGAAGCCATTTCCCTTGACGAACACCTGAAGTCTTGATTAGAAGACACCATGGTCGCTGTGTGGAACATTTTCTTGATAATGGCCCTTTTACTACTGCTCGGATGTGCAGAACGGAAATGCACCAAGATGTTCTTGTTACTAGGCTTTCTATACCACTTCGTGTGGAAGGTGCTGCGAGAGAAATTCACTTGCACGTTGAGGAACGGCAGCCAGTTGTTTGTCGGTTTCTCTCTTGTGAGCTTAATATGCTCCGCTTGATGATTGAGCAGGTCGAAGCAGGAATCCACTTCGCTTTGTGTTGCACAAACTATGAAACAATCATCTATATACCGACAGTAAAGTAGAGGCCTGCGTTCCAACACGGGTCTCTCTATTCTTGACATATATGCTATAGCCAGCACAGGTGCCAAACGTTGACCCATTGCGAGCCCCCTTATCTGCCTGTAGTACTCGTTGGACCATTTGAAGATGTTGCACTTAAGACACTCGTCCACGAGCGCCATTATTTGAGCTATACTGAGCCCATACAGTGAAATCTGGTCCTGGTACTCCCCAAGCATTTCGTAAACGGCTTGCATTGCATTCTCTCTAGAGACATTTGTGTACAACGATGTAACGTCAAATGACTCCATCACACAGCCGCCTTCCACATATGTCTCTCGGAGTTTTTCTAGAAATGCACAAGTATTAGGGAGGTGTGCCGGTACAAATCTGAGCAACTGCACAAGAACCACATTTAGCAGCCAAGAAATACGGTCTGCTGGGCCACCCACGCTACTTTTAATTGGTCTAACCTTGAACTGCGAAGGATCATTAAGACAATCACCTGAAGGTAGCTTATGTGTCTTAATAAGCACATACAACACTGGACAGGTGGGATGGTCACACTTCAATCGCGCTGTCAGGGTTCTTGGGAGGTTTGCTGATCGTGATATCTCAGTCCACTTCCGATTTAGCCGGCGGAACTGTCTAGCAAACTCCTCATAGGTAGACCGATTATAGACGCTAGTGTCCTGCAAATGGATTCTGGTGATGCTCTTATCCAGTTGTTGCGGCAGAACTACAAATTCCCCTCCCTTATCACTGACGCTCACTTTTATTATTCCAGACTCCCTCAAGTTCTTGATTTCGTTTAGGCCCCGTCGTTGTTCCGCTGATAAATTAGGTCTTGGCCGTTTAGTGATGTTTCGCTGTAGAACGGTAAGTAGGGAGGTAGCTAAAATTCGAAACTTGTTATCCATGGCCCAGTTTGGCTGCTGCACACTAACAAATGAGCTGGGGAATGGTACAGGTGGTAATGACACGTTGCTTGCCAAGACCGGCTGATGACCTCCTTCATCAATTCTTGCCCTACAGCGCAATTGGTCCCGTACCTTCTGCAAGCTCCCAACAATTTTCCGTACTACAACATGAGAAAGGCCCTGACTTGGAGCAAAACACGGACCCATTTCCAATGCGGAAAGCGCCTCATTCGACAGGGACACGTCACCGAGCACGGTGACTCGCTGGGGGGTCTCCGCACCCTCACCCCCTCCATGACCGGGAGAGGAAACGGACGCTGTTTGGTTATATGAGCTGTCCTCTCTGCTACTGTACATACCACCCACTAGCTCCTGAAACTTTCGCTGCAACTTTACTTTAATTCTAGAACGAACAAGATCACAAATTCCTCTTGATTCACCCACTATTCTCCTCCAAAGGGGAGTTGGCAGAAACCGTTCACAACACATCTCTTTCGAAGTACACTTGTTCAATAAACTATACACGTGATCTTGCTTGCTCCTTATCGCTATCTTCAGGATGTGCATTTCGATCTCTTTAATCTGCCTGCCCTTCCTTGTGCGGCCGCATAGCTTGTGCAATTCCTTTGATTTGATGAAGCGAGGAATTACCTTGTGCTGCAGGCACCGCTTGAGAAAATGAGTGCCTTGTCTCGCTAAGACAATCTTTTGCCTTAGAGACAAAGTTTCCATAACCAGTCGGGAGTAATTTGGTGGTACTTCACGTAGTATGTTCCATGTCCGACTGTCGCTGAATCTTGGCATAATTTTAAATAGGAATCGTAGAATAATTTTTTAACTTATTGTTTTTTAATGTAATTCCCATTTTTCAAGCTAAAGTTATTAAATAGAATCTTTTTTACAAATGAAACTATAATTGTTATTTGCTTTATCAAGAGGGCATATAACAAAATTAAAGAAAATCAACTATTGTATATTATCTGTATTAAATTTGTTAACGGATTCTTTGTTTTCTATAATAATATGATGTAGTAAAGATTTCAAGATCTTTTTCTTTGAGATATCATGTTTTTCTTTAATCAAATTAAGGTGAAAATCTTTTAACTTATATTTATTCTTAACTTTGTCCAAATAAGGAAAAAACTTCTTCGAACCAGAGTTGAATGTCTTCTTTTGAAACATTATGTTTTGGGACAAATTTTGTGCCTTTCACAATTATATTCTTAGTAGCGTTATCTGAAATTATTTCTAGATTACTACTGATTATATGTGCATGTGTTTTGTCAACAAATTTTTTATATTTTGTCTTCTTTACATAAGCATTTGCTATTAAAGATTGAATTTAATTCTGACGAGATTGTATTTCTAATTAATGCATTATAGTTGAACATTTTTTTGGAGAAAGAAGGTTGTGATTTATTTAAATACACATCTAAGAAGTAAATTTTTTAAATTAGAATTATTTTCTATAATTTCATTTATATATCTATCATTAAATTCAATCTTTAATAACTATATCTAGAACATTACTTATATATGTGACTCCTATGTTGATATAGTTATTATTCTTTTGTTCTGATTGTAAACATAAACTTTTATTTTCGTTAAAACTAAATTTATTTATTTATTTATTTATTTATTACGTGCGTAAAAGACACACGTGTAACAGAGAAAGGTAAACAAAAACAAAACCAAGCAACACTTTTACCTTTAACCACATGACCTAGTACTCGAGTAGTGTATTTGTGGATATACGCTTGAACTCAACGGATGCATGGGGTGAGGTAGGAACACCAAACCTGAGTGCTACGAATGCAGAAGCCGCTCGACAGTTAAAAGACCTAGCCCTCAAGTTAGTGGCTCTGGCAAAAATTAGTTTCATGGAACCGCCTCGAGTTCTCGACGGTGTGGTGGAGTAACATTCTGACACAGAGCAACGTTACCTCCCTGTGAGCATTTTAAGAATAGCGCAAACATCCCTCAACTTTCGGCGCGATTCCAGAGTGTGAAAACCCAAATAAGCATTTCTAATACTTGCCCTAGGATTCTAGAATAGAGAAATCCCCGGCTCTACGTAAAACTCTCCTTGTGAAACTTTTTTGAACCTTTTCTAGCGAGGCTGCATCTCTCTTTTTACGAGGTGAGAACACAACAGATCCGAATTCGACAATAGGTCTGATATACAACTTATACGCCAATGTCAGCATTCTTCTATCATTCGTTACTAAGGCTTTGAAAATTTGAAACAACCTTGTCAACCCTTTGCGACATATTAGCTTTACATGTTCTGAAAAGTCCAACTTCTCATCGTAAACGAAGCCCAAGTCTTTTACCGAGGTTACTTTCCCAATGCCCAACGATACAGTAATCTAAGGCAGCTGGTGAAGCCCAATTCTCATGTGCACTGTCTTCTCCGGAGCCAAAGGAAGACACCAACGTCTGGACCAGTCCTTGACTTCAACAATCCCCTGCTGAAGGGCTCTGCAATCATCAACAGTGGAAATTTCCCGATAGATTTTTACGTCGTCCGCGAACTGCTTTACAATAACACCAGCACTTTCCAATTCTTTTGCGAAATCTGAGGTGTAAACAGTGGACAAGAGCGGTGACAAGATGCCGCCCTGTGAGACTCTACTTTTTACATACCTTATGGATGCAAAAGCTGTACCAACTCTAACCTGAAGTGATCTGTTCGACAGGAAATCCTTAACTCATCTACAGATAATTGGATGCACCTTCAGCTGAGTTAGTTTGTAAAGCAGTTTTAAGTGGCTAACTGGTCAAAAGCCTTTGAGAAATTTAAATATATTACGTCACATGCCTTTTTCGACTTTAGGAAATACGTCCAATCATGTAGACATTCATGCATGTTAACTCCACTGACTTCTTCGGCACGAAGCCATGCTGACAATCTGGAATTAGCCCGTTTCTGGATAGATGTTTAAAAAGATGAGACTTAATCCCCTTCTCAAAGATTCTGCACAGAATCGACGTGATGCTGATAGGTCTATAGTTGTTGATATCACTCCCAGGTTTCTTTTTCAACAGAGGTGTTACATAAGAATGCTTGCAGCGTTTACGCACTTCACCATATATCAGAGATTGATTGAAAACATACGCCAGCGGACCTGCGATCACATGAGCAATGTTTTTCAAGAATATGGAAGGTATCCCATCAGGTGTGAGCGAGCATGAATCGGAAGAACTAAGAAGAAGTTTCTAGAGCATCATTCCATCAAACCACGGGACTGCGCCCATTGGCTCGTTCACTTCCGGAATGTATGTCGGCGATTCCGAAGTATCATCCAGAAAAACTTCACAAAATTTATCGGCCAATATTTCCGCCTTATCTGCATCAACAACAGCTACTGCGTCTTTTAGGATGCTTCGATTCGGATTACTCTCTCTGAGCCTATTACTCAGAAACCTGTAAAAGTTCGTTTTACGACCGGACTCTAGCATTCTCTTTTCATTTTTCGCATTATATTTTTTCAAGGCCTTCAGGAATTTTCCACTAAACTCAGTATAATTCTTCCAGTTGTCGGCAAAACTACTTTCATTAGCTAATCTAAACAAGAAATCTCTATAATCCAGCATGTTTTGTAAATATTGTGGTAAATAAGAATGGCTAGCCTCAACACGCACCCACGGAACAAATAGCTCTACAGCTTCTTTGGGATACTAATAAAGATTTCATACTTATCATCAACTTTTGTCACAGAATCCAAGCAACTCCTCCACGGAAACGAGGAAAGAAAGTGGCAAACGCTATTATAATCACACCTTTGAAACTGACGGGTATACGTGTAATTGGGCTCGATGTAATAACAACATAATCGAAACTTTACACATCTATGATCGCTCAAACCGACGGGATGGCCCACAATAACTCCATCAACAAGCGACTTCTTAGATGAGTTCGAAAGATATAGGATGTGACTGCCTGACTCATTTACAAGTTGCACAAGCCTGTGACTTCTTATCATTTCCACAAAGCAAGCGCTATCTGATGAGAATGGTTCCTGGAGATCTGTCCAGCTAATGTCAGGATAATTAAAATCACCCAACAAAACGGATGGGTGCTCACACTCAACAAGACCGCTGATAGCTGTGATTAGTTGTTTATTTTGTTCAGATTCGCAGGAAGGAGCTCGATAAACCGCGACCAATCTGAGTTTGCACCATTCTAGAAACACATCGACAGAGAGAATCTCATAGGCATTTACAACTGACTGCAAAAAAACTTCAGCAGTCCCGAAATTTTCTTTAACAAAATAGCCACGTCGCTTCCGCCCTCCTTTTTCTCTCATAATGTATGGTCAAAAATGCACGACTCATATTATTAAACAACAACGAGATAAAATGATGCGATTTTAGCCATGTTTCAGTGAAGACGTGAACATCAAAATTCGAGTTCAGTACACAATCAATGTAAACAGCATTCCTCACAATGGAACGAACATTTGCATAAAAGCATGATAAACGATTTATGAATTTCGAAGTAGGCGGCACTGGTCCAAAGGGGCGATGGGCTAGAGACAGAATGAGTGACCGTCCTAATTAAAGTGACTGGTGAACCCTCCCCACTTCACGATTGGGTGATGCAGAAGGATTCACCTGAGCTCTAGAATTACGACGGCGTCGTCGTTCCCCTAACGTCAAAGAAGGTCTAAGATAGACACGTTTCAAATTAAGAGAAGACAATCGATTCGCTCGTTTGACTGCCAAGGTTGGAAGTTAGAACAGGATAACACGACTTTAAACAGTCTGTATCCACCATCTATCGCTCTGCCTAAGCGGTACACATCAGTGGTATAACTTTCAACACCGAGGAAATGTAGAACATTACAAACATTTTCGAAATCATATGCAATACGCTCCCGTATACGAGCGTTCTTCAACTCAGGCACCCAACCAATAATGACTGATCTACGGCGTTCCGATTCACTCTCAAAATACTGGAGCTCCCCCGACTCGGTAGATGATGTAGTACGAGCCGGTGGGACAGAGGAATCGGAAGGCTGCTTCCTAGATTCAAGCGAAGCAATTGCGTTTTCAGCACGAAGCTCGTCGATCTCTTTGTCTTTTTGTTCCAAGAGACTATTCAGTTGACGCGATATGAGACTGAGCGCTTTCTTAAGACACCTTGGGACCGCCGAAGATCGTGTGATCTCGTCAAACGCAGCAATCCAATCATCCGATCCAAACTCAGCTGACGACACGCAGGCTGATGACACATCAACCTGAGTGCCGTTAACAGACGCACCAGAGCGAGTTTTCATGGTACACGAGAACATAAAACAAGAGCAGTAGACCTTTAAAAGCGACCTTCAATAGCTGATCTATTGATTGCGGGCCGCAATCCTCGCGTTCAACGCAACCACAAATGTTTAGCACGGAATACGACAGACTTCGTTGATAAATTCACCAGACAGCTACGGAGCGAGATAGCTAAATCCAACACCAGAAGGAATCAGAATCAGTGAATAGTAGTAGAAATTCGGCCGAGGCAGAACAGTAAAAAACACAGAGCGCCGGACCACACAGCCACTCGTCATGGGCGCAGGGTTTATTTACATAACATACTAACAAGATTTCTATATTTATACTGTTCCATATAATTCAAATTATCTTTATTTTAGTTTTAGGTTTTTCAAGAAAAGTTAATTATTTTCTTCCGGCAGACCATACAGTTGAAATCATGCCAAAAAAAAGTTTCAAGTCTTGATCAATGCACGATGTAAAGGTAATGGTTTTTTAAACAAATAGGTTGGATTGACTTCTGGTCGATATTTTACCGACGTCATTGGAGCGACAAAATTCAACGTTCATAAAATTGATCATCACTCGGTAGGTTTCTCCAAATTTGGAAACAATAGGTTTTTGCAATCTGATAATTTCTAAGGCTTCTCAGAAGAAGTTACAGGATGCATTCAGCTGGTTAATTCATGGCGTCCGCCGCAACGACTGAGTGACGGAATGTATAGCGATGCGATCTTGCAGGAAAGCGGTCGAGGATTCGATTCAAGGGGTTGGGTCGGCGTACTTCTGGGTAGACTCCGATTTTTGCGAATATCGCTTACTTTTTTCCTCTACAAGGCACCACGTTCGATTTTTAACTCTATGTATTTTTAACCCTTTTCATGAAGAAGTCTGATTTTGATTGCGGAAATTAACATCTGCTTTCACTGGATCATCCTTTTTTGCGGAGAAGCTCTGGTTAGTTGCTACCAGGAATGAGCGAATTATCCGTTAACAGGTTTCCGCATTGTTTTGGACTATCCGTTTTGCAGTTTGTTATCCGGATAAAGAACAAAAAATTAGCTGCTCAATCTTGACGCAGTGTTGCATGGTATGGTTAGACGATATTTCACCAATATAAAAGTGATCGTAAACAGCAACAGAAGGGCTAGGTGAGAAATTTCCTTACTTTAGCACAAGTGGCACAGACAGAAGGATGCCTAACTTCTATACCTCCTGGATCGCTAACCGTGTACCATACCATACATCTGTGAGAACTAGTAAACATTGAATTATTCGCCGGATTATCACCGCAAGTCATCTGCAGACCAGGAAGGCATGCAAGCTGCTACTACTCATTATTAGAAGTGGAGGACTTGGCGAAAGCAAGGAAGGGTCCTATCCCTTGTAGATCCACCGTGTTGGATTTGATTGCATGCGATGATGGAATCCGTTTAGTCGTTGGCTGCTATGAATCAAAAGAAAAAATCAAAGAAGAAATCATCAAACAAGTACCGCAGTATTGTAATGAATTCCAACCAAAGGGAAATAGGTTTAATCCAGATGAATTAAAATTAAGAAATGGGTATGCCGTTAGTCCATCCTTTTTGGGATGAGCCACGCTCTTACTCCTGCGGAATGTCGTGGAGGCATTTTGACTTTTGCATTTGGTTTACACAATGATCTACGGTGGCCAGTCGGTGGATAATTCAGTGTTTTATCCTTTCCAAACAAATTTTGCACCAAATCATCGACTATTTTATTACAATTGCTTCAAATATTTTTATAGGAACGGTTTTCTGAAAGCATTTTCTATCTGATTCCCGTTGATAATAGTGGTGTGTTCGTAATGTGAAGGCTTTGATCTTCACTACGAAAAATCTAAATGGTGAATAGACTATCCCGAATTAACTTTCCATGTTATGTGTTGCAAATATGCGGATTCATTCTGATCGGTCAGCTTCCTAGTGAGGGTTGTTTTTTATATATGGAACTAATCGCTTTTATAGGCGCACCAGATACTCCATTTCTGTCCTTCCGGATGTCATAACTCTCTAGATATGTATTTGGACTAGAGAATGGCTTGCAGTGACTAGCCGATGTAAAGCAAGTATTTTCATCCAGCCCAGATAAGTCCACGTTCAACTGCCTTTGATCTTGGAATACTGTCGAACAACACTGGCGTTTCTCACCAAGCCACTGAACCAATATATTAGGATACCGCACAATTAATCGCCGAAACGGACCGCTTACTTCAAACTAGTATAACTCAGCTGTAACACAGCTTATTAGAGGAAGTAAAAATCACCAAAATCTATACATTTGTGTCAATGAATAATAAATCTAATCCTTTACAATAAAAACTGTGAGATCATCAATTAACTAAATCAAGGAGGGCACATTCAACATCGGCCAAATTAGTAAATTGTTTCTGACGCAAATCAGAATCAAGAGCGAAAAGTGATAGTCAGCGGGTCGAAAGGTCAGGAGAACTTCGATACCTAAGTGGGTAAATTTTCGCCGAGCGATTTGTGAGGTGTTTGGCCTTGCGTTGTCCTGCAACAGGAGCGGCCATCGTCTATTCACCACTGCCGCAACAATTTTTGAAACTTCTCATACATTTGGTCTAAATCACAGCAGTAAGACACTGCTGTGACTGCCTGAGCAGGGTGCAAAAAGCTGTAATGGATAACACCTTGACAACACCATAACATCATAGGGTGAAGGTCGGGTTTAGGAAAGGACGTTGGAGGAGCATCCTTACCTACCCAGACAAATCCTTCTTGCTATCGTAGAGGACCCATTTTTTTATCTACAGTTATAATACGGCTAACAAAAGGCTTATTTCTAAAGCGAACTAGCAGGTTGGAGCAAGTGTCGAAACGAGCCAGACGCTGCTCATCGGTCAGCTCATGAGGCACCCTCTTCGACAACTTCTTCACATTGCCGATTCTCGCCTAATATCTTGCTACTGCACTATGATCTACGCCAAGGTCTTCTGCTGACGTATGTGTATTTTTCTCCGGATTTGCTTCAACGGCTCTCCTTAAAACTCATCGTCAAGCGACGACCTGCGCCCGCGACTTGGTGATCAGAATCGCCAGAAGCAAAGTTTTTGGAGCAGAGCCTGACTGTTCATTCGCAATCGCAGTCCGTCCCAAACGCATTGCTGAGGTTACGTAAAACTTACGTGAAACCTCTGCCGCAGATTGTCCAATTTAGATTCCTAAAGCATGATGACTCGGTAGTCGCGTCGGTTCATGATTTTACGGAGCCCTGGAAAAGGTCGGTTAGAAAGATTAGAGCGGCATCCACATATGTTTTTTGAAAGAGCAGGATAAAACCTACCAAACGGTATGTGGTGCTTTCCCTGAGACGGAATAATTTAGGGTAAAAAAAACTTCGACAAAAGCTTATTAATTTATACAGTCCTCTCCCGTTATAACGCCTCCGGATAAGACGCAACTCTCGATATACCGTAGATTTCCTCCGGCACCGGCCAGCTGGCAGCGCGAGGTACACCCGCCCCTGCTGGGGTGGGGGGGCGTGGCGTCAGGATGTACAGCCGCTGTTCTGCGGACCGCAAACTTTTGTTATGCGTGTCAAAGGTTTCGTAAGACAGCCGTTAGACTTTCGGTGAAGCTTAAGAGGTTGGGGTGAGTGAGCAAGGAGGATGAGAGGAAGATCGCACGCCTCCTAGCAGGGACGGGTATACCTCCTAACCGTACACCCGTCCAATTTACCTTTACGCCAACACAAATCAACTCCGCTAAAGACGAGTCGGATACAACGTTATAGCGCAGTTTTGAGAGGGACCCTGCGTACAAAAGACTCCCGTGAGAACGCGACCCGGCTCACATCCGGTCCCACACAAAAAATGAAGAGGAGCAAAAGGGAGAGGGTGTCTGTGATCACAAACCTACCCTTCTACTGCCTCTTCCGTAGGGGCGACCAGAACAATGGAATAGACGTTTTTCATGCGAGTGTGGCCCACAAGTGTTCATAGTCAGCAAAATGTCGAGCACAGTAAAAGACTCCCGGTAGTCGTTAGGAGCTGCCGTAAATCGGAGGGTTTTCTCTATCAGAAGCGACAGAAGGTGTAGATTAAAACTCACATTATTCAAATCAACATCCTCACATCTGTTTTAGGCTTTGAGCAGCTGCTATAGAGCGCAGTCACATGATACAGGATTACAGCAACAGCGATGTTTGATTACATGCAACATCCCCATAACGTGGGAGAGTGCTGGGAGGCCGTTGCAGCAAGGATGTGGCGGATGCGGCGCGCGATTTAACAGCGCTAATAGTGTAATGGGCTAACACCCTGTCCGGATGGTAGAGAGAGTTGATTCGAGTTCTACCCGTAACATTAGATTAGACATTTTGTTGTTGATTACTTCTAACTTTCCTCTGGAACTCGTTATTCCTCACACATATCTGTCATATTTATGCACATAGCAGAGAGTGTCTTTGAGGACAGAACTTCATCTATAATTTAAAGCTGTTACTTGCCTTCACACTCTCCTCATGGTTACGCATTTCATTGATGTAGCCATATTTAGTCATTTCATATGATTTCAGATAAATCTGTGCTTAAAAGACTGTAAAAAAGGCCAGCTCCAGTTAGGATGCGACTCCCGTTATAACGCGGATATTTCCGGTCTATTCAAACACGTTATAACAAGAGAAGACTGTATATACCTCGAAACGGAGATTATTTTGCGACAGCCTTATATTTGTGCAGGGTTTATTCGGCTGACATTTCGGCGCAACTGGATTCTTCTTGCAACTTGGATGGAAAATACAAGAGGCGTCGGAAAAATTACTCATCTAAGAAACAGCAGCATTAATTGAAGAAAAGACAAAAGGCGGCTGATGAACAATATAGCCGAACTGACCTTGTGTAAACAGGCGAAAGGCGGAGTGGCTGTCGAAGAACACAAATGCGAGTGAATGAGGGCTGAACAAATCTAACATTTCTCTACTGCCATGGGATCCCTTGTTAGCCTTTCGATTGTTCCCATGCAGTCAGTTAATTGGCTTATCGTTCGCCTCATTCTTTCTCAGTGATAATTGTATATAAATTGCAAATGGACTATGAAATGATCGTGAAAAACGCAGTTAAGCCCGAACAACAGGGTGTTGTTGCAAGGAAACGCGTAACTTTGGCCGTTCACCGTTGCACAAGTTTTGCCCTGTCACAGACCACTCCAGTCAACGAGCGCCATTTGGATCAGGCTGCATCACGCACGCATTCCCTCTTGCTTTAGGCTCTCAGCGGACGTGACTGCTGATCCAATATACTTGAAAGATGTAACTCGTGAGACCTCAGTACCATTGATCTTAATAGATCCGTGCTCGTTCACTCCCCTCGTCGACTACTCCACCTTTTTGACGTTTAGCTTGAGACCAAACAATGCCAAGCGATCGCACCACGCCTGTGCCTGTCGCTCGAGTTCGGTTTTGTCTTCACAGGCAAGCATAACGTCATTAGCATACAGCGGCATCCAAGGTGCCGCCATTTAGAGATCAGGTGATACTGCACTCACGACAACCACGAAGAGCAGTGGGGATAGCGGAGATCCCTCGTGCCCTCCTAAAGAGATGGGAAGATCCATCGAGGTGCCCGCTGGTGCTCGGACTCGACTACTTGGGCAAGAGTACAGAATGCGCACCCACTCTTTCCATGTTGTCGCAACGCGTACCATATAACATCTCACGGAACGCGGTCGAAGAACTTCTCCATGTCCAGGAAGGCAAAATGCACCGGTTTCTGTTTCTCACGGTGCTTCTCTAGCAGAAGACGAACTGCGTGAATGGTATCGATGGCGCCACAGCCAGCTAAGAAGCCACACTGATTGCTGAAAAGCTGGAAGACGTCGAAGATTTCAAAGATTTTTATGGTGTGAGAAGGAAAAGGAGGGCGAATTGAACGGTGACTAATGCAATTTGCAGGATTGCTCTTCTTCTTCCAATTTGGGATGGTCGTGCTTTGCTGCCAGCTCTCAGGCACATTCTTCTCAGCAACAACCTGCGTGAAAAACTCTGTCAGCTGTCGCTTCGCCTGGTCTCATCTTCTTCGAAACCGCTTCAGTCTCCTCTACGTTGATCTTCTGAACGGGACCGTGTACAGGCGATGCAATTGGGATAGCAGGATGGGCAAATTCAGCATTCGAGATTTCCTCGATGTAGTCGTTCAATCGCTTTACAGCCGTCTTACGATCCATCATAAGATGAACGTTCTCGTCATTAATGCTAAAGCACTTCTCGATGTCTTCTGCTTGAGGACAGCGAGCTTTGACCAGTTGATAAAGATAACGCTCACCATCGCGCGTCTTCAGCTTTTCGCTCAGGTTCAATCGCTTTATCCTTGTTTGAGTGCATCGCCCGACCTGCCTCAACCTCAGAGGGGAAGCCAAGGAGTGCAGATCAGCGGTCGGTGTGTGGAAACCATCTCATACGGCACGGTCTTCGCTTCCGTGACAAGGCCTTAGTCGTGACGCCTAACAAAGACATGGTCAGTCTGCGCTTTGGCGTCCCCGCGGAATAACGAGGTGAGGTGGGAGTCACGTTTTCGAAATTTGGTGTTCACGATGGTGAGGTAATGCGAGCGTTCAAGTACACGCTCATCAGTAGCGTTTCGTGACCCATAGCCAAAACCACCACGGCAGCTGCAACCGTCCCTTCTTGCACCGACGTGATCATGAAGGTCATCTGCAACAACATCCATATCTTCTGACGGAACTTACGCTGTTATTTCATCAAGCAGGGACCAGAACTCGCCTTTTGTTTGCTCGGAACAGCCAGACTACGGAGCATGTGCAGCAAAGAAATAACATTGTTGCTTTCCTACGGCGGTAACAATCTTCATCGAGCGGTCATCTAAGTGTTCTACGCTTGCTATGGCGTCACGGATACGTTCGGAGTCTATCATACCGACATCATTGGTGATCCTGGAACTTCCAGAACCAGCAGAGAACGCCCTTAAAGTCTTGTCATATGTCCCTTGACTTGCGGCACCTCGTCTCCTGCACCGCACAGAAATTAACTCTTCTGCGTTCCAGTGCTTCAACCAACTCGCACGAGCGGCCCGTCAACGTATCCACATTCAGCGTTGCCACGCGGGTCCTGCTTACGTTACAGGACTTTCGGACTAGCTCAGATGCCCCGATGCCGTCTTCGTGTCAGGGTCCCTCGCGTGCTCCTCACACTCGCCGGGCTTTGCGACTGTGTGGATGCCGTAGCTTTTATTCGAGAACTCTTAGGCGTTATCAATCATATCATATATGAAATAAGATGATGTGGGCCTGTCGCCTGCAATCGAGTGTTCGTGCTTAGCTTGACTCGCAGAGCGAGCAGTTTCCAGTGACATCGTGGAGGAACGGACATCGCCATAAACCTCCTGTAGTCTACCGTAGCACCAACACCGATACCACATTCTTATACTCCCTCCCAGTGTCGAACCCTTGATGCTTTTCCTGCAAGTCTTCAACGCTATCTACCCGGCCATCCAATCGCTGCCGCATCACTGGTGGATATCTATAGTTAATGTGAATTCTCGTTCCTATTGGAAAGTTGTCAAATCTCTTGTTCTGGCAACTAATGAATCTCATGTTCTTTTGCAAGTTATTTCTGCGCATGACAAATCAATTCCACGCGTCGCTTTCACTTCATCAGCCCGCACCAAAGCGCTAAGGTTTTTGTCGCTTTTGGCCTACCCAGAGGTCTGTAAAAAAATTTGGAGACAACTATGGTGCTTTCCAGACATTGCATTACAATTTTTCAAACGTCACTTTGCTTAACTCTGCGCTGATTCATTGAACCTTCCTCGTAAGCTCACACTGTAAGAGGTCTAGCGCACTCGGTTGATTCTGTCAGGACTTCAGATCGATGTTGTCTTGTTTAGCTGGTAGCCAAGGTTGGTATCACGTTTATTTGACTCGGCTTACGTTTCGGCGACCTCGCCTTCGTCAGAGCCTGAAAAAGTCGAAAAAACATTTATGAAACTGCCCTCCCAAACACCATTTCATCCTACAGGGTACTAATCTTAAGGAGAGATAGGGTCAAGATCGAACATGTTAGTTATGAAGGAACGACTGACCTTAAAGGTGGATGCCGAGATGGACCACCAGTCACCCGAAAGCTGGACTTGAACGTGGGTGAATGAGTCTACCCCGCGGGACAACCCGACTTAAATACTCTGGTGGTCAGACCATACAGATCAGAACCCGCAGAGCTCGACGAAGGGTTGCCAGTTCTTGGGTTACCGCGAGACACTCCTCCTTCCGGTTGACCTGGGGATTCCTAGCCGTGATCCAGAGCGCCTCAAGGGTCTTGCGCGCCGATATATCACTCTCTCGAGCTAAAATCGACACAGACACCTGCAGCATTGCGCCCGCATGGCATCGAACCCTGTGCTCCCCCCATGGAGTACGGACATTGCCTTTTCTAAGGCCGTCCAAGTGCTCCTTAAACCCTGATGCATAGGGGTCTGCCCGTTTCCCCTATGTAGACCTCACCACACTCATTGCATGACATGTTGTAGACAACTCCGGTCGTCATGCAATCCCCCTCCTTCCCATTAGGGCACACAACACAGGACGGAGTGGAACATGTCCTGATCATAGACACGGTTCCGAACCAGCTGTGCCTTCAAGTTGGTGGGAGGAACATCAATGATCCTCACCATATCTTGGAGATCAGCTTGCGCGCACACACTTTCGAATTTCCGTGCTCATCTCGTCTGAAATGAAGGGCACACAGAACGGTACCTTGTTGCGTTCTTCCTCGCGACGGGGCGCATTGGCTTGCCTCCTGCGCCTCCACTGCCATGACTGCACTGGGTAGCCGTTGATCTTGGCGATGTTTAGTGCCATCTTCATGGACAACGCTTTTTGTTCGCTGTCAGACGAGACTGAGCTGGCAGTTCGGAACATGTTTCTGATAATGCCCGCTTTAGTACTAGAGGGGTGGGGCAGAGCGGTAGTGAATGAGGATGTTCTTGCTACTGGGCTTGCGATACCCTCTGGTTATGATGGTTC
>OX375870.1:49522349-49654560 GCA_947359475.1 Heligmosomoides polygyrus bakeri
CAGAACGGTACCTTGTTGCGTTCTTCCTCGCGACGGGGCGCATTGGCTTGCCTCCTGCGCCTCCTCTGCCATGACTGCACTGGGTAGCCGTTGATCTTGGCGATGTTTAGTGCCATCTTCATGGACAACGCTTTTTGTTCGCTGTCAGACGAGACTGAGCTGGCAGTTCGGAACATGTTTCTGATAATGCCCGCTTTAGTACTAGAGGGGTGGGCAGAGCGGTAGTGAATGAGGATGTTCTTGCTACTGGGCTTGCGATACCATCTGGTTTTGATGGTTCCATGAGCAAGGTGGACCTGGACATTCAGAAAAGCAAGCCAGTTTTCTGTAGGACTCTCCCGGGTAAGCTTTATATGTTCTGACTGCTGATTTAGCAGCTCGATAAACAAGTGTCCAACTCAGTTTGAGTGGAACACAATATAAAGCAGTCGTCTATATACCTACAGTAAAGAGTAGGCATGCGTTCCAGAATTGGGTTTTCCACCTTAGACATGAAGGCGACCGCCAGCACAGGAGCTAACCTTTGTCCCATGGCCAGCCCTCTAATCTGCCTGTAATACTCTCCTGACCACTTGAATACGTTGCACATTAGGCATACATTGACCAGTGTCATGACCTGAGACACACTGAGACCGTACAGGTTTACGCATGTTTGACGCTCAGTGAGAATTTCAGACACGGCCTGCAAAGCGCTTTCCCTTGAAACGGGCAGACCCCTATGCATCAGGGTTAAGGAGCACTTGGACGGCCTTAGAAAAGGCAATGTCCGTACTCCATGGGGGGAGCACAGGGTTCGATGCCATGCGGGCGCAATGCTGCAGGTGTCTGTGTCGATTTTAGCTCGAGAGAGTGATATATCGGCGCGCAAGACCCTTGAGGCGCTCTGGATCACGGCTAGGAATCCCCAGGTCAACCGGAAGGAGGAGTGTCTCGCGGTAACCCAAGAACTGGCACCCTTCGTCGAGCTCTGCGGGTTCTGATCTGTATGGTCTGACCACCAGAGTATTTAAGTCGGGTTGTCCCGCGGGGTAGACTCATTCACCCACGTTCAAGTCCAGCTTCGGGTGACTGGTGGTCCATCTCGGCATCCACCTTTAAGGTCAGTCGTTCCTTCATAACTAACATGTTCGATCTTGACCCTATCTCTCCTTAAGATTAGTACCCTGTAGGATGAAATGGTGTTTGGGAGGGCAGTTTCATAAATGTTTTTCGACTTTTTCAGGCTCTGACGAAGGCGAGGTCGCCGAAACGTAAGCCGAGTCAAATAAACGTGATACCAACCTTGGCTACCAGCTAAACAAGTCAACATCGATCTGAAGTCAATATGCCAAGGTTTATCGAAAGTCGAACTTGGACAGTTCTGTCAGGACTACATGCATTGTTCTCAGAGCGAGCCATAACAGCAACTATGTAGTGCCACAGACTAACATATGCTTCCCCCCGAATACATGGATGAGCTGTTTTCGACAAGCTAGGTTCACTCTGCAAGCGGCGCCCGCTCGACTGGTTCTGTAGCGCATATACGCATCGTTTAACTCTATTGGGAATTGTATGTAAAAAGATTGGGCTTTACTTGGTGTGCTCATATATATATATATATATATATATATATATATATATATATATATATATATATATATATAAGGTTGGCAACTAATTTCGTGGACTGTCAAGAATCTTCAGCAAAAGTATTTATTAACAAATAACTAATGACAATGTTTAATTAAAATAAGATCCCTCGGAACGCAGAAGTGTTTCTCACATGTCAGGTAGCTGGTCTATCCCACGGCCATAGAGTTATTGTGCCTTTAAGGCCAAGAATCTTTGGAGGTGCATTTTGACCCGGTCCACATTATTAAATCGTCTTCCAACCAAGAAGTACTGCACCGAACTAAAAATGTGGTAGTCACTCGGCGCAAGTTCTGGGCTGTAAGGTGGATGAGTTTGACGCTCCCAGTCAAGGTCTTCTATTTTTTGAGGCGTCCGGTTCGCTACGCCCCCTCCGTTTGGTGGTGTCAAGAAGGTATTAACTTCTGGGAGTTCGTCAAGAACGGTTCCAACATTAATGCTGCAATCTACTCTTCTCATCCTGGCTGCGCGCAGGCTGAACTCCGCTGGAATCGGTTCAGACAGATTTTCAGGAGCGGAATTATCTATAGGCAAGATAACGCTAGATCACACGCCACGAATCGGGAGCTTCAAAAAATCGAAGACCTTGACTGGGAGCGTCTAACTCACCCACCTTACAGCACAGGCTGTGCGCCAAATGACTAGCACCTTTATAGCACGCTGCAGCACTTCTTGGCTGGAGGACGATTTATTAATGTGGACCAAGTCAAAATGCACCTCCAAGGATTCTTGGCTTCAAAAACACAAGAATTCTGCAGCTGTGGGATGGGCCAGGTAGCTGATAAATGGGAAGCAGTCCCACGTTCTAACAGATCTTACTTTGGTTGAAAGCTGTTATTTGTTATTTGTTTATGAACACCTTTGTTGAAGGCGTTTGAGAGTCCACGAAATTAGTTGCCAACCTATTTATATATACTATATATATATATATATAATTCAAATCAGTTTCATTAAGCCTCAGGTGGCTGGTATCGAGGTAGTAAGCTGTCACAACGATGTTTTGTTGCGATCAAAACTTCTAGCGCCAGGCGGGACTCGAACCCGCACCTCCCTCTGACCGGGCGGGAATGCTATACGCCTTTACACCACCGGCGCCGTTTGATCGAACGCAACATCCACACCTCGTGGGACCGATCAGCACTCACCCGTATCCGGGATGACCTGGCCGCTGATATCAGCACGGAACCAGTTAAGCTGATGGTCTTGCTAGAAACAATCAGTTTCATTAAGCCTCAGGTGGCTGGTATCGAGGTAGTAAGCTGTCACAACGATGTTTTGTTGCGATCAAAACTTCTAGCGCCAGGCGGGACTCGAACCCGCACCTCCCTCTGACCGGGCGGGAATGCTCTACGCCTTTACGCCCGGTCAGAGGGAGGTGCGGGTTCGAGTCCCGCCTGGCGCTAGAAGTTTTGATCGCAACAAAACATCGTTGTGACAGCTTACTACCTCGATACCAGCCACCTGAGGCTTAATGAAACTGATTGTTTCTAGCAGGACCATCAGCTTAACTGGTTCCGTGCTGATATCAGCGGCCAGGTCATCCCGGATACGGGTGAGTGCTGATCGGTCCCACGAGGTGTGGATGTTGCGTTCGATCAAACGGCGCCGGTGGTGTAAAGGCGTAGAGCATTCCCGCCCGGTCAGAGGGAGGTGCGGGTTCGAGTCCCGCCTGGCGCTAGAAGTTCTGATCGCAACAAACATCGTTGTGACAGCTTACTACCTCGATACCAGCCACCTGAGGCTTAATGAAACTGATTGTTTCTAGCAAGACCATCAGCTTAACTGGTTCCGTGCTGATATCAGCGGCAAGGTCATCCCGGATACGGGTGAGTGCTGATCGGTCCCACGAGGTGTGGATGTTGCGTTCGATCAAACGGCGCCGGTGGTGTAAAGGCGTAGAGCATTCCCGCCCGGTCAGAGGGAGGTGCGGGTTCGAGTCCCGCCTGGCGCTAGAAGTTTTGATCGCAACAAAACATCGTTGTGACAGCTTACTACCTCGATACCAGCCACCTGAGGCTTAATGAAACTGATTGTTTCTAGCAAGACCATCAGCTTAACTGGTTCAGTGCTGATATCAGCGGCCAGGTCATCCCGGATACGGGTGAGTGCTGATCGGTCCCACGAGGTGTGGATGTTGCGTTCGATCAAACGGCGCCGGTGGTGTAAAGGCGTAGAGCATTCCCGCCCGGTCAGAGGGAGGTGCGGGTTCGAGTCCCGCCTGGCGCTAGAAGTTCTGATCGCAACAAAACATCGTTGTGACAGCTTACTACCTCGATACCAGCCACCTGAGGCTTAATGAAACTGATTGTTTCTAGCAAGACCATCAGCTTAACTGGTTCCGTGCTGATATCAGCGGCAAGGTCATCCCGGATACGGGTGAGTGCTGATCGGTCCCACGAGGTGTGGATGTTGCGTTCGATCAAACGGCGCCGGTGGTGTAAAGGCGTAGAGCATTCCCGCCCGGTCAGAGGGAGGTGCGGGTTCGAGTCCCGCCTGGCGCTAGAAGTTCTGATCGCAACAAAACATCGTTGTGACAGCTTACTACCTCGATACCAGCCACCTGAGGCTTAATGAAACTGATTGTTTCTAGCAAGACCATCAGCTTAACTGGTTCCGTGCTGATATCAGCGGCAAGGTCATCCCGGATACGGGTGAGTGCTGATCGGTCCCACGAGGTGTGGATGTTGCGTTCGATCAAACGGCGCCGGTGGTGTAAAGGCGTAGAGCATTCCCGCCCGGTCAGAGGGAGGTGCGGGTTCGAGTCCCGCCTGGCGCTAGAAGTTTTGATCGCAACAAAACATCGTTGTGACAGCTTACTACCTCGATACCAGCCACCTGAGGCTTAATGAAACTGATTGTTTCTAGCAAGACCATCAGCTTAACTGGTTCCGTGCTGATATCAGCGGCCAGGTCATCCCGGATACGGGTGAGTGCTGATCGGTCCCACGAGGTGTGGATGTTGCGTTCGATCAAACGGCGCCGGTGGTGTAAAGGCGTAGAGCATTCCCGCCCGGTCAGAGGGAGGTGCGGGTTCGAGTCCCGCCTGGCGCTAGAAGTTTTGATCGCAACAAAACATCGTTGTGACAGCTTACTACCTCGATACCAGCCACCTGAGGCTTAATGAAACTGATTGTTTCTAGCAAGACCATCAGCTTAACTGGTTCAGTGCTGATATCAGCGGCCAGGTCATCCCGGATACGGGTGAGTGGTGATCGGTCCCACGAGGTGTGGATGTTGCGTTCGATCAAACGGCGCCGGTGGTGTAAAGGCGTAGAGCATTCCCGCCCGGTCAGAGGGAGGTGCGGGTTCGAGTCCCGCCTGGCGCTAGAAGTTCTGATCGCAACAAAACATCGTTGTGACAGCTTACTACCTCGATACCAGCCACCTGAGGCTTAATGAAACTGATTGTTTCTAGCAAGACCATCAGCTTAACTGGTTCCGTGCTGATATCAGCGGCCAGGTCATCCCGGATACGGGTGAGTGCTGATCGGTCCCACGAGGTGTGGATGTTGCGTTCGATCAAACGGCGCCGGTGGTGTAAAGGCGTAGAGCATTCCCGCCCGGTCAGAGGGAGGTGCGGGTTCGAGTCCCGCCTGGCGCTAGAAGTTCTGATCGCAACAAAACATCGTTGTGACAGCTTACTACCTCGATACCAGCCACCTGAGGCTTAATGAAACTGATTGTTTCTAGCAAGACCATCAGCTTAACTGGTTCCGTGCTGATATCAGCGGCCAGGTCATCCCGGATACGGGTGAGTGCTGATCGGTCCCACGCGGTGTGGATGTTGCGTTCGATCAAACGGCGCCGGTGGTGTAAAGGCGTAGAGCATTCCCGCCCGGTCAGAGGGAGGTGCGGGTTCGAGTCCCGCCTGGCGCTAGAAGTTCTGATCGCAACAAAACATCGTTGTGACAGCTTACTACCTCGATACCAGCCTCCTGAGGCTTAATGAAACTGATTGTTTCTAGCAAGACCATCAGCTTAACTGGTTCCGTGCTGATATCAGCGGCCAGGTCATCCCGGATACGGGTGAGTGCTGATCGGTCCCACGAGGTGTGGATGTTGCGTTCGATCAAACGGCGCCGGTGGTGTAAAGGCGTAGAGCATTCCCGCCCGGTCAGAGGGAGGTGCGGGTTCGAGTCCCGCCTGGCGCTAGAAGTTTTGATCGCAACAAAACATCGTTGTGACAGCTTACTACCTCGATACCAGCCACCTGAGGCTTAATGAAACTGATTGTTTCTAGCAAGACCATCAGCTTAACTGGTTCCGTGCTGATATCAGCGGCCAGGTCATCCCGGATACGGGTGAGTGCTGATCGGTCCCACGAGGTGTGGATGTTGCGTTCGATCAAACGGCGCCGGTGGTGTAAAGGCGTAGAGCATTCCCGCCCGGTCAGAGGGAGGTGCGGGTTCGAGTCCCGCCTGGCGCTAGAAGTTCTGATCGCAACAAAACATCGTTGTGACAGCTTACTACCTCGATACCAGCCTCCTGAGGCTTAATGAAACTGATTGTTTCTAGCAAGACCATCAGCTTAACTGGTTCCGTGCTGATATCAGCGGCCAGGTCATCCCGGATACGGGTGAGTGCTGATCGGTCCCACGAGGTGTGGATGTTGCGTTCGATCAAACGGCGCCGGTGGTGTAAAGGCGTAGAGCATTCCCGCCCGGTCAGAGGGAGGTGCGGGTTCGAGTCCCGCCTGGCGCTAGAAGTTTTGATCGCAACAAAACATCGTTGTGACAGCTTACTACCTCGATACCAGCCACCTGAGGCTTAATGAAACTGATTGTTTCTAGCAAGACCATCAGCTTAACTGGTTCCGTGCTGATATCAGCGGCCAGGTCATCCCGGATACGGGTGAGTGCTGATCGGTCCCACGAGGTGTGGATGTTGCGTTCGATCAAACGGCGCCGGTGGTGTAAAGGCGTAGAGCATTCCCGCCCGGTCAGAGGGAGGTGCGGGTTCGAGTCCCGCCTGGCGCTAGAAGTTCTGATCGCAACAAAACATCGTTGTGACAGCTTACTACCTCGATACCAGCCTCCTGAGGCTTAATGAAACTGATTGTTTCTAGCAAGACCATCAGCTTAACTGGTTCCGTGCTGATATCAGCGGCCAGGTCATCCCGGATACGGGTGAGTGCTGATCGGTCCCACGAGGTGTGGATGTTGCGTTCGATCAAACGGCGCCGGTGGTGTAAAGGCGTAGAGCATTCCCGCCCGGTCAGAGGGAGGTGCGGGTTCGAGTCCCGCCTGGCGCTAGAAGTTTTGATCGCAACAAAACATCGTTGTGACAGCTTACTACCTCGATACCAGCCACCTGAGGCTTAATGAAACTGATTGTTTCTAGCAAGACCATCAGCTTAACTGGTTCCGTGCTGATATCAGCGGCCAGGTCATCCCGGATACGGGTGAGTGCTGATCGGTCCCACGAGGTGTGGATGTTGCGTTCGATCAAACGGCGCCGGTGGTGTAAAGGCGTAGAGCATTCCCGCCCGGTCAGAGGGAGGTGCGGGTTCGAGTCCCGCCTGGCGCTAGAAGTTCTGATCGCAACAAAACATCGTTGTGACAGCTTACTACCTCGATACCAGCCTCCTGAGGCTTAATGAAACTGATTGTTTCTAGCAAGACCATCAGCTTAACTGGTTCCGTGCTGATATCAGCGGCCAGGTCATCCCGGAGACGGGTGAGTGCTGATCGGTCCCACGAGGTGTGGATGTTGCGTTCGATCAAACGGCGCCGGTGGTGTAAAGGCGTAGAGCATTCCCGCCCGGTCAGAGGGAGGTGCGGGTTCGAGTCCCGCCTGGCGCTAGAAGTTTTGATCGCAACAAAACATCGTTGTGACAGCTTATATATATATATATATATATACCTCTAATTTCGAAATGTGGACTTCTAATGAGCTATAAGAAGACTTCACTTTCTAGCGTAGAAGAGCGCTTTTTTGGGCCTTTTTCGCCCAATGACCAATAGACGCCGCTGGAATTGTGTATATGCAGACATTTGTAAACATAGGGCATGGTGCATAAATCGCTTGCCTGTTTGACATTAAGCCCACGAGGACGAGAATGCCTGTACTGTGCTGTCTGCAGACTTTAGCGCCGACCATGAAGGCGGCATGCTTGCACCGTTCAACGACTCCAAGCGAGGCTCTTGAGTCGTGTTCAGGGACAGGCGGGAATTTTGAAATTTTGAAAATAGAAAACAGAAAATCGAGTTTTCAGAAAAAAAAAGAAATTAGAAATTTTCGAAATTGCTTCAAAAAAATTCGAAATGCTTCAGTTATCTATTATGCATGAAAATGTATTTTTAGCAATAAGCAACACTTTTATAGCTTTACCTCAAACGAAACACTTATCGAAGGAAGCTGGATAGATTTGAAATCAAAATGAACACCAATCAAAGAAGTCGAACCGCTATATGACTAAAGCAGATCCACTTTTGTGAAAATTTGCAACTCACCACAAAAATTGAGTTAAATTGAGTTTAGCGCCTGAAATTTTATGAAAGCTTGATTTTGCAGTTGAAATAATGAATCAAATACTATTTCAACGTGTTGTAGAGCAGAAATTTTGAGCGTATGAAATGAAGAGGTTGCACCTCTCTTCTATATTGTCTCGATTTTACTTTAACTGGCAGTGTAAATGCAGCTTACCTGAAATTGCAAAATGATATGTGTATTTTCTACAATTGGTTTGTTGTCGACGGATCTCCCTCAAAAGAGCCTTTGAGCTCTCTTTTCAAGAGGGATCTCGGGCTGTTTGTCGCAGGGCCACGTGGCGTTTTCTTCCCGGGTGGTGGATAGGAGAATGATACGCGAACCAGATGCGACCGTGTGGTGCCCAGAGACGCAGGTGGGATGCAGGGACGGATTCCTTCCTCCTGCCGTGTCGGGTCGACGCGTTCCTCGTGCGTGGGAGCGGCATATTCATGCACAGTGTGCGTGGATGTGTTTGCTCCTGTGCGGATTGTAACTGTGTCGGCCCGGCCAAAAGCTTGCACTCGGTAGACTGGGAGTACATGTAAGGCGATTCGGGGCCGCCTCAAAAGTCTCGCCCCGTCCCTTCGGGCAGTCTGGCTGGCTGCCCGGAGTTCTTCTCCCCTACGACAGAGCCCGACTAGCTACCCGTGTGTACCCCAGTCAAAAACAGCACTAAAGGGCCTCATTCCCCTGACCCCGAAAGAGCCTCCATTTCTGCAGCGATGGGAAGGACGAGTACGGAGAGGCTGCTAAAATCTCAGGGCCTAACCAGGCTGCGGAAATTGAGAAGGCTAGCATGACGATTTGTACTTACAACGCCCCCACGTTGCATCGGAAGCATCCGTCGAGGACCTGATGATGCAAGACAGGAAGATCAAGTACGTCGTCATCGGACTGGCCGAGACGAGAAGACACCACCCCCTACACCCCGCCTACGACTCCGGAGAAGAACTGTTCCTCGGAACATGCGACAGCAGAGGAGTAGGCGGCGTTGGTGTCGACATCAACACGCACTTGGCCATGAACATAGATTCGTACGAGTCTCTGACAAGCCGAGTCGGACGCCTGCGACTGAGGCGATGTGGCTCCGTACCAGCTCTGACAGTGCTCGTTGCGTATGCCCAAACATCCGACTACGACGACGAAGAGGTCGAAGCCTTTTACGTGGAGCTGGAGAAGTTCTATAAGGATGATCACACCTTCTACAAGGTGATCGTCGGCGACTTCAACGCCAAGATCGGGCAACGAATGTCGCCGGAAGAACTCCACATCTGAACCCACGGTTTGGAGTGGAACGAGCAAGGTGAAAGGCTGTCTGAGTTTATCATGTCGACGAAGACCATCCATAGAATCTCACAGTTCCAGAAGCCTCTCTCCCTACGATGGACCTGGGAATCTCCCCGTGGCCAGTTCCACAACGAGATCGACCACATCATCTTCAATCGCAAGTATTGCTGACCGACGTCTCCGTTGTTCCCAAGTTCTACACGGTATCGGACCACCGCCTCCTTCGCGCAAGGTTTCGCTTTTTTTTTCGTCAAGGAGAGAAGGCCGCGACGTTCAAGAAGAGGAATCCCAGAACGACCATCAACTGGGACCTCTACACCTCTCTTGCAGGCCTTTGGGAAGATGCCGTCATGGACAACGTCGATGAGGAATGCGACCGCTTCGTGCACCATTTCCGTGATAGTGTTAAGGGAGCCGAGAGCTTGAAGACCACCAAGAGACGTCTGCCTCCGGAAACTCTCGAGCTTATACGCCAGCGTGGAGCAGCACGAGCGTCAGACAACTACCAGCTGACGTCCGAGCTTGCGAAACTATGCAGAGCGACGATAAAGGAAAATCTCAAGGAGAGAAGGGCGGAAGTGTTGGCTGAAGCAGCAGAGGCAAGGTTGAGCATCCGCAATGCCCGCCGGAACTTCGCCAACTTCAAGACCAAGATGACCGCTCTCCGACGTCCTGACGGAACCGTCACCTCTTCCAGAAGGACCATGGAGAAGGTCATCCACGATTTCTACTCCGATCTCTTAGATAGCCACGTCCACCTGCCCCCATACCATCTTCCGACGGATGGATACGTCGCCCCCTCTGTTCTCCCTTCCGAGATCCGACACGCCATCCCGTCGGTGAAGAAGCGTAGAGCACCCAGTCCCGACAAGATCAGACCCGAACACCTGAAGAACCTCCCGCCAACGCTCAACATCACCTTGGCGCGGCTCTTCACATGCTACCTGTCGGAGTGCAAGGTTCCATCTCAGTGAAAGACCAGCAAGACCGTTTTGCTGTACCAGAAGGGAGACGTGCACGACATTGGCAACTATCGCCCGATCTGCCTGCTGTCTGTAGTCTACAAGCTGTTCACTCGAGTCATCCTGAATAGGATTACCAGAACGCTGGACGAAGGAAGCCATGCGTATAAGCAAGATTTCGGAAAGGATTCAGCACGATCGACCACATACACACCATTACGAAGCTCATCGAAGTGACGCGAGAGTACGTCTTATCGAAACTGAAGCTGTCGTCGAAGCCCTGCTCACTCAGGGAAAGGTCTCAGGCGAAAGAGGAAAATGGATAGTACTGCGAGAATCGCCACCCTTCATATAGTAGAAAAACATGTTTCGTTTTTGCTGAGTCCCTGGACCCACGGGCCCTCGAAATTGGGGATACAGTATTGCACCGTCACCCGTACCTACTGTAACCTACCGTAATCGGCCAAAATTTGAAAAACGGATGTCAGATACGTGATTAGCCAATCTATTTCACTCCAAATTGTCAAATAAAGGTTTACGGTAAGCAGTGCTTCACTCGCTTTTCGTAGTTTCTGAATTACACAATTTTTTGTGTTTTTCAGCGAATGTTAAACAGTGACCTCTCAGCAGCACGGGTTACTAAAGGTACGAGTGACTAGAGCTGTCGAGGTCATAATCACCGATTTTGCCCAAACTTCTTCCAGGGGGGGGGGGGTATTTGTGATGGTGATCATCCTTTTTCCCTATTGCTCTGGAGTGCGTTAAGTTACAGCAGGTAGAGGTGATTAATGGTAAAGTCATGGTCACCGTTTTGCCGAAGCTTCGTGTTGAGCACGAATCTGACCCTTATTTGACAATATAGAGTGAAATGTATAGGAGATGTGTAGGAAGCAAATTGGTTGAGGAGGCAGCGGTCATTTTAAAAAAATGCAGAAATAGTGCATAGTACGGGAGTCGAACATCTTGCCCAGCACCTGTGAAGTAGTGTCGCACTCTGCTGAGCCACCAACTCGATTGCCGCAGACTCTTTCGCCAGGTCCTATATATCAGCACACACGTATGCGCTGACGGTGCAATCCTGTACCCCCAACTTCGAGGACCCGTAGCTCTTTGGCTTCAAGGACTCAGCAAAAACGAAAAATGTTTTTCTATTATATGAAGGGTGGAGATTTTCGAAGTACTATCCGTTTCCCCCGTTCAGACCTACGCCTCAGACCTTTCCCTGACCAGAGTCCTTCGACAGCTGTACAGTGGATTCACGACCAAGATCTCACCATTCTACAACGACGTCGTCATCGACATGAAAAGAGAGGTTCGGCAGGGAGATACCACATCCTCAAGGCTCTTCAGCGCCACCCTCGAAAACGCACAAACTAGAATGGGAAGACATGGGAGTGAAGGTCGACGGCCGGCAATTGAGCCATCTTCGCCTCGCTGATGACATCGTGCTCATATCAATGAGCATCAGACAGACGGAGCGAATGCTGGATAACTTCGATCGTGTATGTCGGAACGTTGGACTGTAGCCGAATCTTACGAAGACGATGTTCATGAGGAACGGACAAGTTTCTGATGCCCCATTCTCGCTCAACGAAACGAGCATCTCCGAATGCTCCAGCTACGTTTATCTGGGTCGCGAAGTCAATATAGCCGAGGACCTAGCGCTAAAGCTGAGCAGGAGGAAACGAGCGGCTTGGGGAGCTTTCAAGGGCGTTGAAGAAGTCGCGAAGAAGACGAAGAACGTCCAACTCCGTGCCCACCTACTTGACTACACTGTCCTTCCTGCCCTAACATACGTCTCGCAGACCTGGGCTATATGAAAGCAGGATGAACACGTGATCAGCGCCGCGCAGCGTGGAATCGAGGGGACGATGCTCGGAATGACACGACCCACGCAAGTGAGAGAAGGTCTCCGGAGTTCCGAGCTTCGTCAACATTCGGAGATCAGAGACGCTGTCGCATAGGCCAAGTCGTGGAAAATTAGGGGGGCCGGCCACGTAGTGCGCTTCCCGCTGGACGAGAGCCGTTACCGACTGGATTCCGCGGGATGTCAAGAGAACACCAGGACGTCCACTAACGCGTTGATCGGTCTTCTTCGTGAAAACCTTGAACGAACGATATGACGCTCTTCGTGTCCCTTGAGGGAGCAGGATCCATTGGAGCACCCTGGCATGTGGCAGGGACGAGTGTAGACCCTGCTGGCGCGCGCTCAAGCAACTCGATGATCAACGGGACGATATGAATATATATATCAATGAATACAATGAAATGGAAGTATTTCTGTGGTGATCTTACACTTTCGAACCAGTAGAAAACCAATTATTTTATCCTAAAGAGTTTTGTATCCAAGTGAGATTTCTGATTCATTTTCAAATAGGGTTTTTCGATCACGGCGAATTCAGCAGAAGCAGCCCCTTACCGCAAAATGTCGCAAAAAAGGCCAATTTTACAAAATTAGGGGTGTCCTTATACTTTTGAAACGCACTGTAATCGCTTCTTCGTCTTAACCTGGACCATCCACGCCCTCCAACCACTCATTGCGGAAGTCCTCTCGCCCAGGGATGGGCGGAATTTCTGTTTTCTATTTTCTGATTTTCTGGCCATTTTGGGCAACTTTTTCTGTTTTATGTTTTCCGGGAAAATGATCAAATTTGGCCAGAAAATAGAAAATAGAGATGCGATCGAAGTTATATCGTAGAAATCCAACTGAATAGATGCAAAAAGTATCATAGAATCATGAGTTTTTTGACATGATAATGTTTCTAGAGTATCTTAATTTGCAAGAAACTGGCGTTTTTTGGGACATGTTCGCGTAGAATTGCGCCATGCACCCATGGTTGTACGGCCTTGTTGGTTTTCTTGATTGTGCAAGTGCTATTGACATGGAGTCCCTTCATAGGACATTTCTCGCCTTTCATAATTTGGCTTCGTATTCTTTTCGACTTTAACAGTACATGGTTTAGACCATCTAGGATTACTTACAACTTCACACATATTGAGATTGCAAGACTGGTATTCTGAGGTTTAACCACATAAATTCCTATCTGAGAACGGTGTTTGAGCATTGAAACTGTTTTCAACCTTTTGCGACACACCTAAGTCGTGCATGAACTCCGAAACCCATCCATAACCTCATACTACTATTATAAAGGATAAAGGACGGCGTTACTCAATCCCTTCTGGGATGCGCCAGCGCATTCTACTTCTACGGGATGTCGTGGAGGCGACATGAATGCGTATTTGGCCATACAATGACTTGCGGTGGCCAGCCGATGAACAAGTCAGCGCTTTATCCTTCCCAGACAAGTCTGGTACCAATTCACCGACCCCGGAGGGATGGAAGGCTTGGTTGGCCTGGACGGGAAATCCGAACCAGGAATCTGGTATCGGGTGCACGCGACAGTCGCGCCTCTTCCGACTGCGTTACACGCGCCCATACTACTATTATACTCATATTAATCTATTATACTACTATTATACTCATATTAATCTATTTTTTTCTCAAACGAAATCAGGGGTTATTTGTTTCGGCCATAAAACCATATCCAGGTGATTACAAAGAACAAGGAGAGAAATGAAGAAAAAACGTGCTATTTTTAAGAGCATAATGTTAGAAACCCTCTTAACCAAAATGAGGTGCGACCACTCCGTCAAGGATGTTAGCGATGCACTAAATTAGCGAAATCAAAGATGACTGGAACATCTCTGTCTCTTACTAATTTCTGTACTAAAAACTGAGCAAGGTTCAGAGTTAGAAAATCAGCTTCGGCTCTGCAGGAAACGACCATTGGGTCTAACCTGCCAACAATTTTCAATTTTCAAACTGGAGGGGGAGGCTTATCCTACCCATTCTGGGACAATTGGTTTTACCTGTAAGCGTTTATTTAAATTTTACTGCACTACTAATTTAATACAATCAGTAAATCAAGTTATATTTCGATTCCTAGATCCTAGAAGTCTGTACAGTTGAATCGCCCTAGAGTAACTGTGGGTAGGATTATTTTCCAAATTATTGGACAGTCACCCCTAACGATCGCTTTCTGCAGAGTCTTCGGCGGAGTTGCTTTTCTAAACCTGAACCTTACTCAGATTTTAATACAAAATTAGTAACAGCAGAAACGTTTCATGCCACCTTTGTTTCCTCTAACGTAATGATGAACTGGTGATACATGAAATAAAAAGGTAAAGGGCGGCGTTACTCAATCCTATTTTGGGATGCGCCACGCATTCTACTCCTACAATGATATCGTAGAGGCGATTTGAATGCGTATATGGCCATACAAAGACGTGCGGTGGCCGGCCGATGAACAAGTCAGCGCTCTATCCTTCCTAGACAAGTCTGGAAGTAATTCACCGACCCCGGAGGGATGGAAGGCTTGGTTGGCCTGGGCGGGAAATCCGAACCGGGAACCTGGTATCGGGCGCGCGCGACAGCCGGCGCCTCCTCCGACTGCGCCACACGCGCCCCATACGTGAAACATTTCACGCAATAAATAAAAATAATATGATTATGATGGAGAGGATATGCTTGATCCCCATTCTGTAGCGTCTACGCGTTCAAGAAAGCACTTGGACCCAAAAACTGATGTCCTGAAAGCCGCTTCATTCACAACCTCGTGCAGTCCCCTGAACTTTCCAGCCAGTATACAACAACTTTAGTCAGCTAAGGATCTGTTAGTAATTTGGTGTTGTAATGAGTATTGGTGAGTTGACCTGTAAACTTTCAGCTACGCGGAAACTAAGCCGGTTAGTAGTAAAGACAGTCTCGAAAAAAGAGGTGAACTAAGAATATCGACTCTGGTGCAGCCAATTTACAGTCTACTGATTGCATAGAATACTCAACGAATCTCTGAACAGCTTTAGAATATGTTGTGAGAGTGTGTCCGTAAACCTAAGCAATTGAATTGAAACATGAAAAGAGTGGTCAATGAGCCCTCACGGTGTTCGGTACTCATGCGATAGGTAAAATCCATAAATCACAAGGCATTCTTCTTGTACCTCTTCTCTTTAGCTCCGCCGTTGGAGAACAAAGGCATTTATTTTCCACAGAAACGCTCGCAGTATTGAGATCAATGGTGTAATCGCTAGGGCGCTAGATGTAGTACAAGTGAACTGATGAGTAGTGTTTCATACTTCAAATGTCGAGACTCTAGGACCTGTGAATCAGGATTTACAGTCTTCTGATTGCATTGAATTTGGAGTGTAGAAAGTAGAAGTGGAAATTTAAATGAACGCTTCCAACTAACGTCCACGACCACAGTTTCTAGACATACAAAAGCTACTGAAACAATGGATCTTTGGATAGAATAATTAGCTCGTATGATAATTTTAAAATTTTCTGTTTTCTGTTTTCTGGCGTTTTTAGCTTTCCTGTTTTCTGACTTCTGTTTTCTGACGAAACCGATTTTCCGTTTTCTGTTTTCTGGGAAAATTTTTAAAATTTCCGCCCATCCCTGCTCTTGCCCTCGATGAGGCTGTAGAACAGCAGGTCAGGAAAACGTCTGGCGGTATCCTTCTCCTTAGGCAAGCTAGGGCACCCTTCCTCGCTCCTCTCTTTCCTCTCCACCCTAGGTCACCCGTTATTTTGTATCACAGAGTTACAATTGTAACTGTTTAATGTAAACCATCTTTTGCTCCTCTTATATATTCCTCTCTTATGTTCCACATTCCATATATGTATTAGGTTGGCAACTAATTTCGTGGACTCTCAAGAATCTTCAGCAAAACGCTTTATTAACAAATAACTAATGACAATCTTTAATTAAAATAAGATCCCTCAGAACGCAGAAGTGCTTCTCATATATCAGGTAGCTGGTCTATCCCACGGCCATAGAGTTATTGTGCTTTTAAGGCCAAGAATCTTTGGAGGTGCATTTTGACCCGGTCCACATTATTAAATCGTCTTCCAACCAAGAAGTACTGCACCGAACTAAAAATGTGGTAGTCACTCGGCGCAAGGCCTGTGCTGTAAAGTGGATGAGTTTGACGCTTCCAGTCAAGGTCTTCTATTTTTTGAGGCGTCCGGTTCGCTACGTTCCCTCCGTTTGGTGGTGTCAAGAAGGTATTATCTTCTGGGAGCTCATCAAGAACGGTTCCAGCATTAATGCTGTAATCTACTCTTCTCAACCTGGCCGCGCGCAGGCTGAACTCCGCTGGAATCGGTTCAGACAGATTTTCAGGAGCGGAATTATTTATCAGCAAGATAACGCCAGGTCACACGCTACGAATCGGGAGCTTCAAAAAATCGAAGACCTTAGCTGGGAGCGTCTAACTCACCCACCTTACAGCACAGGCCGTGCGCCAAATGACTAGCACCTTTACAGCACGCTGCAGCACTTCTTGGTTGGAGGACGACTTATTAATGTGGACCATGTCAAAATGCACCTCCAAGGATTCTTGGCTGCAAAAGCACAAGAATTCTACAGCTGTGGGAAGGGCCAGGTAGCTGATAAATGGGAAGCAGTCCCACGTTCCAACAGATCTTACTTTGGTTGAAAACTGTTATTTGTTATTTGTTTATGAACACTTTTGTTGAAGGCGCTTGAGAGTCCACGAAATTAGTTGCCAACCTAATATGTAGATGAACTCATACAAAAATAGTGTATTATGTATAATATCTTCACTCCGGGATCCCGCCTCTGGTCACCTCTTCTTTACGTTAATAAACTGAGCGGCTAGTTTATTACACGCTCCTCATTCACTGCTACTGGTCTTCCAGGCCGTGGTTGGCCCTCCAAGCAAAATACTCCGTTCTTAGCCTTCCAAAGCCACAATTTCGCTGTGTCGTAGGAGTCAGTGGTAGGACCCATCGTACCACATATGTTATCTACCGCGACTCTAGCATTGCTTTGCTTTTTGAACTCGCAAAGCAGAAGCAGTCGAACTTGCTTGCAGTCGAGAACGATTTTCTCTGGCATAGTCGTGCTGCAATATGACGACAATAGTGGTAAAAGTAGGTCATAGGTTATCCTGTATATGCATTACTGGTTGAAGGTTCCAGAACACGCTTCAAGCATTTGGCGGAATGCCAAAGTGAGTGGCGAGAAACGTTCCATACAACCTAATATTTAATATAAGTGACGCGATTTTCATCGGAAAAAATTACCTGAGTTATGAAATGTTGAAAAAGTTAACGTAACGGATAAAGAAATTTCCACATTATTCCAAGGATGATTTTAGTTCTCGGAAACGAATTCCGAGAACTAAAGTCATCCTTGGAATAATTGTTTTGTTGTTTTGTTGTAATTAATTGTTTTTTGTGCGCTGTTGTCAAATGTGGAACAAAACTGAGTTGAGTGTAGTAGATATTCACGTTGCCTTCTAGGCAACAACGGATAGTTTCGCCCGAGTTTCTTTCTTGGAAAGACTCTTTTGGTCGATCTATTGGATACCATGCGCACGATTTGCCTCTCGTATTGGATGGAAAGGGATCTGGGACGTTCTAAAGACTTCTTCGACCTCTACTGAACCGGATTTTTCAGAAGTGTGCCAATTGGATTCCTTGATCTCTTCAGTTGAATCGAAATTTGACGGCCTCCGACTTCGGCATCTTTAAGGGTCTTGATTTGAGCCTCTTCTTCAGTTGAAAGCATCGGACCTCGGCCATACTCTAAACAATTTCATAAGAGGAACATTGTTTAACTAAGCAGTTTCCACTTACCTGCCTTTGTGAACGACTCTTCTCTGATAGTGGCATTGTGCTTTCTGGAGAATCCAAAGTGGAGTGGTTTCACGCACTCTCTCCTCATTGCTCACATTTGTCGCAGATTTTGCCCAAATCTCCAGCTCCTATGTTTCTTTGCCGTGCTGAATTTCCTAGTACATTTTTGGATATATATTTTTTCTGACTGCAGCGAATTGAACAATAATTCTCGGCTGCACTCGTGGTGACACTGGTTACCTTTATTGCACGCCACCTCTGCAGATTGAAGCACGATTCCATTCTGACGCTCTGTTATCGGAAAATGTGAAGCACATAACGAGGTTGACAGTATACCTCTAAGAGCTGTAAGCTTGAATAAAGGAATGCTCTGTTTGGCCGTAGATATGGAATGATTGAGTCGAATTCCTCCTTCTGCTCGATAAACGTAAGGCACAGCGGCAGCTTGAACTCTCGTGATACTTCGATGAGCTTGGCAATGGTGTGTATGTGGTCGATCGTGCTAAATCCTCTCAGAAATCCTGCTTGTTCGCATGGCTGTCCTTCGTCCAGCGTTCTGGTAATCCTATTTAGGGTCACTCGAGTGAACAGCTTGTAGACTACGGACAGCAGGCAGATCGGGCGATCGTTGCCAATGTCCTGCACGTCTCTCTTCTTGTACAGCAAAACGGTCTTGCTGGTCTTCCACTGAGATGGAACCTTGCACTCCGACAGGAAGCGTGTGAAGAGTCGCACCAGAGTGTTGATAAGCACTATAGGAAAGTTGGCACGGGGACAGGTGGAAGGTGGACGTGGCTATCGAAGAGATGGGAGTATAAGTCGTGGATGACCCTCTCCATTGTCCTTCTGAAAGAGGCGACGGTTCCGTCAGGACGTCGAATAGTGGTCATCTCCTCTTGGCCTTGAAGTTGGCGAAGTTCCGGCGGGCGGTGCGGATGCTCAAGCCTGACTCTGCAGCCTCAGCCAACACTTCCGCCATTCCCTCCTTAGGATCCTCCTTTATCGCCGCTCCGCATAGCCTCGCAAGCTCGGACGTCAGCTGGTAGTTGCCTGACGCTCGTGCTGCTCCACGCTGGAGTATAAGCTCGAGAGTTTCCGGAGACAGACGTCTCTTGGTGGTCTTCAAGCTCTCGGCTCCCTTAGCACTAACGTGGAGATGGTGCACGAAGCGCTCGCATTCCTCATCGACGTTGTCCATGACGGCATCTTCCCAAAGACCGGCAAGAGAGATGTAAAGATCCCAGCTGATTGTCTTTCTGGGTCTCCTTTTCTTGAATTTTGCGGCCCTTTCTCCTTGACGCGAAAAGCGAAGCCTCGCGCGAAGTAGGCGGTGGTCCGATCCTGTGTAGAACTTGGGAACAACGGAAACGTCGGTCAGGCAATACTTGCGTTTGAAGATGATGTGGTCGATCTCGTTATGGAACTGGCCACCGGGACATTCCCAGGTTCATCGTAATACGGGAAGTTTCTGGAACTGTGAGTTTCCATGGATGGTCTTGGTCGACATGATAAACTCACCAGGAAACTATCTCAACGGTAGGTCGGAACGGCGCAAGTGTTGTATATGATCAGAATCGCCTCTCTCTGGGAAACAAGAAAATGCAAATATCTTGACCCCAATAGAACTCTGCGCAGAGTTAGGGACGACAGAAGCTGGGCAGTTGGCGGTGTTAGCCATATGCCTGCACGCGGAGGGCGAGCTCAAGTTGGCTGGAAACGGCGACTATGGGGATTACGCCGCCCATTTACGCACTGCGCCACCATCGCTCGCTCGTCATCACTGTTTCCAGCCAACTTGAGCCCGCCCTCCGCCTCCAAGCATAGGGCTAACGCCGCCAACGGCCCAACTTCCGTCGTCCCTAACTCTGTGCAGAGTTGTATTGGGGTCGAGATATTTGCGCTTTGTTATTTCCCAGAGAGAGGCGATTCTGCCCATATACAACACTTGGGCCGTTCCGACCTACCGTTGAGATAGTTTCCTGGTCAGACAGCCTTTCACCTTGCTCGCTCTACTCCAAACCGTGGGTTCAGATGTGGAGTTCTTCCAGCGATCTTCGTGGCCTGATCTTGGCGTTGAAGTCGCCGACGATCACCTTGTAGAAGGTGTTATCTTCCTTATAGAACTTCTCCAGCTCCACGTAGAAGGCTTCGACCTCTTCGTCGTCGTAGTCGGATGTTTGGGCATACGCAACGAGCACTGTCAGAGCTGGTACGGAGCCACATCGCCTCAGTCGCCGACGTCCGATTCGGCTTGTCAGAGACTCGTACAAGTCGATATTCATGGCCAATGCGTGATGACGAGTACGCCAACGCCGCCCATTCCCCTGCTGCCGCTGCTTCTGAGAAACAGTTTTTCTCCGGAGTCGTAGGCGGCGTGTAGGGGTCAGTGTCTTCTCGTCTCGGCCATTCCGATGACGACGTACTTGATCTTCCTGTCTTGCATCATCAGGTCCTCGGCGGATGCTTCCGATGCGAGCGTGCGGGCGTTTTAAGCGCAGATGGTCATCCTAGTCCTTCTCAATTTACGCAGTATGGTTAGGCCCTGAGATTTTAACAGCCTCTCCGTACTCGTCCTTCCCATCGCTGCAGAAATGGAGGCTCTTTCGGGGTCTGGAGGATGAGGCCCTTTAGGCATATGTTGTACTTCGGCGACGCGACGACCCGTCGCCGACAATCTGTTGCCGACAACCTGTCGCCGACAGCGCGGGAACCCCGGCATGACGCGCTATAGAGCGCGCGTGCACTTTGTTCCTCTCGCGCCGAGCGCTGTCGGTGATGGAGGGTATTACACCCCCTTGCGTCGCTGTCAGCAACGCGGTTGGTGGCAGTGCCGCACTGACGCGTGGCACCCCTCAGCACTGTCGCCGACGTGTAACATATGCCTTAGGCCCCTGTTATACTCCCGCGGGAGCTTCCGCGGGACGTCCGCGGACGGACGGTGCACCGCGGAATCGTCACGTCCCGGGGCGCTCAGAAAATTTTGAACAAGTAACTTGCGCCTTATGAGCTTCAAAACAAGTTACTTGCGCCTTTAGACCTCGACTTCAAGTCTCTTGCGACTTATCCCTCGCGGTTAACTAACTTGCAAGGTTGCATCCAGGAATTTTTAACGTGCACACAACTAGCTGCAGTGCAAACTTCCAAGGAACTTTCGTGCAAGCCAATGTTTCGCGCCTAATTGGTTTGAAACATTACGCACGCGTTTTCACACGCGGCGTGTGAGGAACTCTGCCGACGCTGCTCTGGCGAGCCAGCCACTGGCCTGTCCTTGCTTCTGTCACCTTCCTTATTTCTTCTGTGTGTATGTATGTGTGTTTCCGTCCGTCCCTCCGTCCGTCACAACTGGGGTGGGGCACGCACTGCGTACTGGCCATACTCAAGGGTTGATGGTGCTCAACAGCATCCCGAAACTTCAGCCCTGAGGTAATCGAGGCCACTGAACGCGAATCTGAGGTTCGTTTTTGAAATATCAATCGTCATCAATCGATATTGATCAAATTATCGATTTTCTGTGGATGTCATTCAAGCGGGCCGAAACTTCAGCCCTGGGGTAATCGAGGTCGCTGGACATGAATCTGAAGTTCGCTTTCAAAGTATCGATATTGATTAAATAGTCGATTTTTGTGGATGTCGTTTATTTTTCTATTTCTTTATAACTTACCGCGATCGACGTAGCTAAGGTGTTCTTCTTGAGGAAGCCATGACAAAGGTGGCAGCTACAATTGATGATGAGAAGCTATTACCACGACGAAGCCGTTTAGAAGTTGTTAGTGCGGTCGTGAAGCCGCTCTGACGGCTGGCACGAAATAAATAAATAGAAATGAAAGTATGCATTTTATTGGTTTGCCAGTTTCTAATTTTGTCATCGAAACCTTCTCTCAGTGTTGTAGTCATTCCAATGCGAATGAAGGGTTTAAGCAAGTCCAGAGAGGGTTGCATACTTACGTTCTTTTATAACATCCGGGAACCCAAAATATGCTGACCTTTGCCTACCCTATTTATGCACTTGTTTTTCTTAAAAATAAATAAAATATAAACCAATGAAGACATAGCTATAGCGATGTATTATTAGGTTAAGTACGATTTCAAATAGAAAGGAAATATTTCTGAGAAAGGAGAAGAGGGTGCTAGTTTGGAAAGGTAGCTAGTGCCATGTTTATTCCCACGGTTTGGAGTGGAACGAACAAGGTGAAAGGCTGTCTAAGTTCATCAAGTCGACCAAAACCATCCATGGAAACTCACAGTTCCAGAAGTCTCCCTCCCTACGATATACCTAGGAATCCCCCGGTGGCTAGTTCCACAACGAGATCGACCACATCATTTTCAACCGCAAGTATTGCCTGACCGACGTTTCCGTTGTCCCCAAGCTCTACACGGGATCGGACCACCGCCTCCTTCGCGCAAGGTTCCGCTTTTCGCGTCAAGGAGAGAAGGTCGCGAAGTTCAAGAAGAGGAATCCCAGAACGACCATCAACTGGGACATGTACACCTCTTTTGCCGGCCTTTGGGAAGATACCGTCATGGACAACATCAACGAGGAATACGGCCACTTCGCGCACCATTTCCGCGATAGTGTTAAGGGAGCCGAGAGCTTGAAGACCACCAAGAGACGTCTGCCTCCTGAAAATTTCGAGCTTATACGCCAGCGTGGAACAGCACGAGCGTCAGGCAACTACCAGCTGACGTCGGAGCTTGCGAAGCTATGCGGAGCGGCAATAAAGGAGGATCCTAAGGAGGGAATGGCGGAAGTGTTGGCTGAGGTTGCAGAGTCAGGTTTGAGCATCCGCAATGCCCGCCGGAACTTCGCCAACTTCAAGGCCAAGATGACCGCTCTCCGACGTCCTGACGGAACCGTCACCTCTTCCAGAAGGACCATAGAGAAGGTCATCCACGACTTCTACTCCGATCTCTTCGATAGCCACGTCCACCTACCCCCACGCCATATTCCGCAGGATGGATACGTGGTCCCCTCTGTTCTCCCTTCCGATATCCGACACGCCATCTTGTCGGTGAAGAAACGTACAGCATCCGGTCCCGACAGGATCAGACCCGAACACCTGAAGAACCTCCCGCCAACGCACATCAACACTCTGGCGCGGCTCTTCACACGTTACCTGTCGGGCTGCAAGGTTCCATCTCAGTGGAAGACCAGCAGGACCGTCTTGCTGTACGAGAAGGGAGACGTGCACGGCATTGGCAACTATCGCCCGGTCTGCCTGCTGTCCGTAGTTTACAAGCTGTTCACTCGAGTCATCCTGAATAAGATCAGCCAAACGCTGGACGAAGGATAGCCATGCGAACATACAGGATTTCGGAGATGATTCAGCACGAACGACCACATACACACCATTAGGATGCTCAACGAATGTCGCGAGAGTACAAGCTGGCGCTGTGCCTTACGTTCATCGACCTGAAGAAGGCATTCGACACCATCGAAACTGAAGCAGTCATCGACGCCCTGCTCACTCATCGGGTTCTCACTCAATACATCAGAGTCCTTCGAGAGCTGTGCAGTGGATTCACGACCAAGATCTCACCATTCTGCAACGAAGTCGTCATCGACGTGAAGAGAGAGGTTCGGCAGGAGGACACCATATCCCCAAAGCTTTTCAATGCCACCCTCGAAAACGTCATGCGTGAACTAGAATAGGAAGACACGGGAGTGAATGTCGACGACCGGAAACTGCACCATCTCCGCTTTGCTGACGACATCATGCTCGTAACACCGAGCATCAGCCAGGCGGAGCGAATGCTGGCCAACTTCGATCGTGTACGTGGGAACGTTGGACTGCAGCTGAATCTTATGATCACGATGTTCATGAGAAACGGACAAGTTTCTGATGCACCATTCTCGCTCAACGGAACGAGCACCTCCGAATGCTCCAGCTACGTGTACCTGGGTCGCGAAGTCAACATGGCCAACGACCTAGCGCCGGAGATGAGCAGGAGGAAACGAGCGGCTTGGGGAGCTTTTAAGAGCGTCGAAGAAGTCGCGAAGAAGACGAAGAACGTCCGACTCCGTGCCCACCTATTCGACTCCACCGTTCTTCCTGCCCTAACATACGCCTCATAGACCTGGCTATACGAAAGCTGGATGAGCATGTGATCAGCGTCGAGCAGCGCGGAATCGAGATGTCGGTGCTCGAAGAAACCCGATTCACGCAAGTGAGACAAGGAGAGAAGGCCTCCGGAGTTCCGAGCTTCGCCGACGTTCAAAGATCAGAGACGCTTTAGCGTGGGCGAAGTTGTCGAAAAATGAATGGGGCGGCCACGTAATGCGCTTCGCAGACACCCGCTGGACGAGAGCCGTTACGGACTGGATTCCGCGGGATGTAAAGAGAACACGAGGACGCCCACCAACGCGTTGGTCGGACTTCTCTTCTTCATGAAAGCCCTGAACGACCAATATGACGCTCTTTGTGGCACTCGAGCTAGGGTGATCCATTGGAGCGCTCTGGCACGCGACAGGAACGAATGGAGACGCTACTGGCGCCCGCTCGAACAAGTTGGTGATCAATGGGACGACAGGTCAAACAGGTGATACAGTATCCCACTCTTCCTTCTTTATAACATAATAGGGCTATTTTCATGAGTTCCTTGGATTAGAATGTTGCTATTAAAAACAAACGTTTAAAAATGGAAATGAAGGTTAATGGTAGAGATTAGTGAAAACCTGATGTGTGACAGACCTGTACTGTAGGAAGGAAAAAGGCATTACTATAAGGCAGTGCAAGTCGGAAAAGGTGCCATTTGAGGATAAGGAGAGAATGTTAGCCTGGCCAGATATACCCTCGCTTCCACTCTAGGCTTGCACCACGCAGTGTTATTCAGTAGAAAGGTTGAGTTTTATTTTTAGCCAAATTTGGCCGTTAGAAATCGTTATGCTATCGTTTATTTTATTATCGTTTATTACATTTCCACAAAAAGTAAAGGACCAAGGTCCATGTGAACGAATACATTTATAGTCCGTTACTTTAGATCTAAACTAGATTTATACTAACGTAGGTTACCTATGATTTACAGGTGTCTTCGGGCAACTTACATGCGAATTCTTCTGCTTGTATGCAGCTGATTACGAATGACTAGCAGGGGTATCCGTGCAACTTACATGCGAAATCTTCTGCTAGCTTGCAGCTGCTTACGAATGACTAGCAGGGGTCTTCGTGTAACGTACATGCGGCATTTATGCTAGCTTGCAGCAGCTTGCGATTAACTTGTTTGAGGCAATCTATAACCTGCATGCAGCTTGCAAGTAACTTGTTCAAAATGTTCTGAGAATGCGATTTCCGCCCATCCGCGGAAGCTCCCGCGGGAGTATAACAGGGGCCTAGTGCTGCTGTGTTTGACTGCAATGCATAAGGGTGTTAGTGAGGTTCTGTCGTGCGGGCGAAGAACTCCGGCCAGCCAGCCAGACTGCCCGAACGGATATGCGAGACTTTTCAGGCGGCCTCAAATCGCCTTACAATGTGCTCCCATCCTACTGAGTGCTAGCTTTTGGCCGGGTGGACACAGTTACAATCCGCATACAGTATGCATGAATATACACAGTGTGCTCTTGCATACAAAGAATGAGTCAACCCGACACAGCAGGAGCAAGGAGTTCATCACATGCATCCCACCCGCCCACGTCTCTGCGCAGTACGCGGCCTCATTTGGTTCGCGTTTCATTTCACTATCCACCATCCGGGCCCCACTTGGCCCCGACAGGCGGCTCATATCCCTCTTAACATGAGAGCTCGACGGTTCTCTATCGAGGGGGATCCGTGGATATTGGTACATTAGTAAGAAATATTTGAATTCATGCGTGCCATTATTCACATTGTTCAGTGCACAATTCCTTACTAGTGTAATATTGATAAATCCTTTACTAGATATTATCCAAGAATTTTTAGTCGCTAGTTCTGTTGAGACCACGGTTGATAGTAGAAAGGTCACTCGTTTTAACGGTGAGTTAATCATTGCTGGACGTGAATTACGTATGCTGTTCTCAATCCTTCTGACGATATCATAGGCCCTCGAGTTTGAGCTTTGTGTAAGAATTACAATACCGCATACCGCCCGCACAATACGGTCAAAAGTGGGCGAAAAAACGCCAAAATAGCGTCGCAAAGCGTCGCATGCTCATAACACCTTCAGTTTTCGGGTTTTTGAAATAACGTTGGAACCATTCGATTCCCCTCTTCGAGATCTACACAAACATGTATACAACTTTGCCGGAACACCTATAATTTTCGCCGTGGGTGGTCCAAAATTGACTGGAGCGGGCCTTTGCGATTAGACCAGCTTATTTCCCAGGACATGCGTGCTTTCGGAGTATTTCAAGCATGGCGTACGTTGTCAGTGCTCTGTCATTCCAGGAATGCCCCGAGAGTGCGCCGTGCACAATGCACACGGAAACGAACCTAACAATCGAGTGGGCGAGCGCATCCCACTGCGCTTCTACCTTCTTTTACTGGGAAATGCGAAATCCTCAAGACTATTTCGAACCGTTTAGAGAATGCTATCAGAAATTTCCAGCCACCCCTCTCAGTATTAGCTCCAATCTGTCCAGCGAAACGTTGGTGTGCGCCGTGTACAATGCGTACAGAGAAGAACCTTTCAGTCGAGGGGGGGGGGGATAGCTTGTAGACGGAGCGTTTGGGAAGCTTTGACAGAAATTTGCAGCCGCCCTAGTCAGGAGTTGCTCTAAGGCTGTCCAGCGAAACTTTGGTGTGCGCCGTGTACAATGCGTACAGAGAAGAACCTTTCAGTCGAGGGGGGGGGGGACAGCTTGTAGACTGAGCGTTTGGGGAGTTTTGTCAGAAATTTGCAGCCGCCCTAGTCAGGAGTCGCTCTAAGGCTGTCCAGCGAGCTTTTGGAGTGCGCCGTGAGCAATGCATGCAAATTCGTACCTTTCAATCGAGGGGGGCAACCGCTCGCAAATTGCACGCGCGGGCGTGTTCGGATCACAATGGCTCTGTCAAGTTGGACCCTTTCAGGTTGCAACTTGTGGGACTTGTAGGCAGTAGAACGATCTATTAGTATACTAAAGTAGAATGGCTTAGCTTAGGAGGGGCAATGTTACAGCGGTGCGAAAATGCAGGTGAGGCTTGCGTGACGCATTTCTTTCCGATTTTGGTGGACCACTGCGAGAAGACGCGGCGAGCTAACGGCCTCAAAATGCGTATGCGAACAGAGCACTTAAGGTACTTGACGGTGACGGGCTCAGAACTTCTCAGCTGCCTAAACTGCCTTAGCCCCATCTGCCGTTTCAGGGTGGCGTTTCCGTTTTGTTCACAACGAAAAGCTCTATCGAATGGTGTCACTCTCGACCAATTTCAAAAAAATCGCTTTTTTGACAATATCGAGGACGTGGACGCTCTAGGGCGAGCTGCGCGGACGATGACGTCATCGAAAACCGGTATTTTCCCCGTCATCGAAAATCGGTATTTAAAACCAGTAAATTGGCCAAATTTCCTCGTGCAAACTTCGTCCAAAATCATCTAGGGGTTGTTTGGGGCGCTGATTACGAATCCGACGTTCGTTTTTGAAAATTCCGGCGACTTCAGCAGGTTATTTCCCGTTTGATGGTGGTCGGGTCAGGATCACCGATCACCCTCAGTTATCGGTATGAGCGGTCTCCTGCCGTACTCGTCCAAATGTACTTCGGTATCGTGTTCGGCCCCCCGAATAAGTCCCTGACCCTATGCGAGTTTTGAGCAAAATCGATGATCCTAACCGACCACCCTCAATTATCCAGAAGAAAATCCAGAACCTACCGAAGTAAAAGGAATTTTCAAAAACGGCCGTCGGATTCGTAATCAGCGCCCCAAATAACCCCTAGACAATTTTGGACAAAGGTTGCACGAGGAGATTCGGCCAAATTAGAAAATATAGGTTTCCGATGACGTCATCATCCGCGCAGCTCGGCCTAGGTCGCCCACGTCCTCGATGCGAAACAGTCAGAAAATTGGTGCTTCCAAAATCGGTCGAAATTGATACCGTTCGATAGCGCTTTTCATGCGGAACGGAACGGTGCCATTGCGAGTGTCGAAGACTCAAATAAGTATAAGTTTATTACGTTGCTTAAGGCAAGCGTCAAATACAAGCAGAACTGCCAAAACATGAGAACAACTTACGAACAAACAAACAAAATTATTAACCAATAGTGATAAAAATTCTACGCGAAAAAGAGAAAGATGCTACGGCTTCAATAGAAAGTTCAAGACTTTACGCTTGAAATATCCAAGGTTTGTCGAAAAACCATTGTTCTTAGTCAGCTTGAGATACACGGAACCAGCTCTGTTTACAAAAAATTGGCTCTTAGAAAAATTTTAGCCCTATCAAATGCAATTTTGTTCCGCTCGCCACGCGTGATTGACGATACAAGCCTAAGCGCTGCAAGATCAAGCTTGATTTTCCCTGTAACTATTTTGTGTATCATGCACATATCAAAGACATCTCTCCTTGTACTTAGGGAAGGAATATTCAGATATTTATTTCAAATAGTAGATCGAGGAATCCTAGAATAGTGAAAGCCTCCGACTCTAACAAGCAGTTTTCGCGTAAAATTGTTTTGCACCTTCTCCAAAACAATAATGTCTTTCTTTTCAAAAGGGTGAAAAACAATACTCCCTGACTCAACTGTTGGCCTGATGTACGTGGTATAAGCCATGGTAAGTACTTTTTTGTTGTTCGTCGACAAACTCTTAAAAATCTGGAATGTACGACTTGCAGCTCTCCGCGAAATTTCTTTAAAGTGTTTACCGAATTCCAGCTTATCATTATATAGAAAGCCTAAATCCCGCACTTCATGTGATCTTATAATAGAAGAACCTGCTATACTATATTCACGAATTATCAGATGGACCCAAACGTAAGTGAACTGTCTTATGAGGCGCGAGCTTTAAGTGCCACTCCTTAGACCAGGCTACGATATTATCCACAGCATTCTGTAGAAAATTAGCATCCTGAGTGCTTGTCACTTCACGATAAATTTTTACATCATCTGCAAAAATTTTACACTTGACTCCATCTACTTGCAGTCTTGTGGGAAGATCAGCAATAAAAATATTAAACAAGATAGGTGACAAAACACCACCTTGCGGAAGCCCGCTGACGATATCCCTTGTCTGCAAAAAACTCGAACCAATTCGGACTTGGAAAGTTCTCCCAGTTGAATACTGTTCGATCCAATTTACTGCGTTTGGATAAAATTGAAGCTGTCGAATTTTATAAAGCAGCTTTTTGTGACTAACACGATCAAAAGCTTTTTCGAAATCAAAGTATATCACATCTCATGCACGCTTATTATTGAGTGAAAATGTCCAATCATTCAAGCATTCGATCAGGTTAGTCACAGTTGATTTTCCCTTTATGAAACCATGTTGTGATGCCGAAAGAATGGATTCTTTTCTAAGTGGTCGACTATATGTTCCTTCAAGGTCTTCTCAAATAGGCGGCAGAAAACAGACGTTATACTAACAGGCCTGTAGTTTTCCGGTGAAGATGAGGGATTTTTCTTCAGAATCGGGGTAAAGAATGTGTGCTTCCATCTCTCTGGAACTTGGCTGCGCATAAGGGACTGATTGAAAATACACTGCGACCGGAAAGTATAGGAACACCAGCAAATTGCGTAATTCTATTAGCTACCCGCAGGAATTGATCTGAAAATTATACTATGGAATTCCTCACGGTAAAAAACATATATACGAAAGAAATGGGCAAAATCCCCCGAGGTGGCAAGGAACGGGAAAGGATCACGTGACGGGACCCTGTTTTTGAGTGACCAGAAAGTATAGGGACACCACCAAATAAGGTGCGCGGAGAAAGGTACGTTGTTGAAAACTATTTTGCTATGCAATATACTGCCTCATAATTTGCTCATTGTAAGGATGGGTCGCGGATCGATGATAACAATAGAGGAACAAGCTCAAATCAAGGCCTTCAGAGATGCAGGACTCAGCATACGCCAAATTTCGACTCAACTGGGACGATCAAAGAACGTTATTAGCGAATTTCTACGCAGTCCTGATCTATATCACTCGAGGAAGTCTTCAGGACGTCCCAGGCTTCTTTCGACTCGAGACGAGAGGCAAATCGTGCGAATGGTTTCCAATAAATCAATCAGTTTGGAGGAAGTGCGCAAGAGTTTGAGTAAGAAAGTCTCGAAGGAAACGATTCGTTGCTGCTTAAAACGCAATGGGGATGTTGTATATACCCAGCTCCGTTCTGCTCCACGTTTGACAGAAACGCACAAAAGGAACAGGCTCGAGTTCGTCTCTAGGAACAAACGACGTCTTTGGACTAAGGCAGATTTTTGCGTTGCCAGTTCTGACGCTAGGTATTTCAACATTTCATAGTTCAGGTGATCTTCTCGGACGAAAAGCGCTTTAACCTCGATGGTCCAGATGGGAACCGATTCTACTGGCATGACTTACGCAAGGAGAAGGAGTATTTCCCAAGAAGGAATTTTGGAGGCGGCACAGTTATGGTGTGGGCGGCATTCCACGCAGAAGGAAAGCTTCCCCTTGCCTTCACATCAGCAAGGATGGACGCAGATGAATACCAGCAACTGTTGAAAACCCATCTGCTCCCATTCCTTAAACAGAATGCTGGTCAGGGATGGGTTTTTCAACAGGACAATGCACCGCCGCATGCCAGCAGATCCACAAAAGGCTTCCTCAGAAGAAATTCTGTTGAAGTTCTCGACTGGCCTGCATGTTCTCCTGAAATGAACCCAATGGAAAATATCTGGGGACACCTTGTAAGGAAGATTTACGAGCATAACCAGACATATTCTTTTCTGCAAGGACTTCGATCAGCAATTCTACGCGCTTGGGATGAACTTCCTCTACAAACTCTTCGAAATCATGCTGCTTCGATGCCAGCCCAACTTGTAGATGTTGCAATGAACCGCGGAGGACCAATTGAGTACTAGTTATCAACGACTGTTTTTTATCTTGACAATGAAGTTGTTTTTTACTAGTGTCCCTATACTTTCTGGTCAATTGAAAACGGTGTGTCTCCATATTTTATTTTCTTATTTAGCTCACATCAAACCGATTTTGCTAAAATCTTTCGATTCAAACTTCTTTGCCGTAACGAATTTTACAGTAAAAAATTCAGGTCGATTGATATCGATTAGCGTACGAAAAGTACAATTTTTAAGTGCCCCTATACTTTCTGGTCGCAGTGTATATGACAAGGGCCCAGCAATGACACACGCAACATTCTTAATGAATTTGAGAGGAATATAATCCGGTGCAAGCGAGTGTGATTCTGGCCACTTCATTAACATTTCATAAATTTGTATGAGAGTAAACATAGGGAAGGACATCATTGGAAAATTTCCCGGAACTACTGGATTACTAACTTAGGTGTAGTCAGTCTGAAATACCTTAGAAAACAGGTTTGAGAGGAGATCTGCCTTTCCTACGTCAGAGGATATAAAGGAGTTTTTATTTTTCAGAGAGCCAATCCGTCTAGAATTAGAAAGTCTCTTATTTAGCAATCTATAAATATCCTGTTTCCTGCCCGACTCAATGACGCGCTTTTCAACGCTACGATTAAATTTTTGCAGCTGTTTTAGAAAAGTTGCGGTGAAATTTTTGCAACTATCCCAGTCACCCGAAATCCGGGCAGAATTAATAAAACAAATTCAATGATCAGCCATATCCTGCAAATGGATAGGAAGATTTCTAGAAATAACAGAACTAGCTTTCCTCCAAGGAACGAAAAGAGAAATGGCGCGATGGAGAGTCTCGATGAATACTTTATATTTCCCATTAACAGACGGCTGGAGATCAAGGAGATCTAACAAACGAATCTTAACTAGAAAGTCGCATCACCTGTATCACCTGTATGTATCACCTGTCGTCCCGTTGATCATCGACTTCCTCGAGCGGGCGCCAGCAGCGTCTCCATTCGCCCCTGTCGCGAGCAAGAGTGGTCCAATGGATCCTCCTCGCTCGATGGACATGAAGAGCGTCATATCGGTCGTTCAGGGCTTTCACGAAGAAGTCCGACCAACGCGTTGGTGGGCGTCCCGGTGTTCTCTTGACATCCCGCGGAATCCAGTCGGTGACTGCTCTCGTCCAGCGGGTGTCTGCGAAGCGCATTACGTGGCCGCCCCACCTAATTTTCGACAACTTGGCCCACGCGACAGCGTCTCTGATCTTCGAACGTCGGCGAAGCTCGGAACTCCGGAGCCCTTCTCTCACTTGCGTGAGTCGTGTCACTCCGAGCCTCGTCCTCTCGATTCCACGCTGCGTGACGCTGATCGCGTGTTCATCCTGCTTTCGTATAGCCCAGGTGTCTGAGGCGTATGTTAGGGCAGGAAGAACAGTGGAGTCGAATAGGTGGGCATGGAGTCGGACGTTCTTCGTCTTCTTCGCGACTTCTTCGACGCTCTTGAAAGCTCCCCAAGCCGCTCGTTTCCTCCTGCTCAGCTCCGGCGCTAGGTCGTTGGCCATATTGACTTCGCGACCCAGATACACGTAGCTGAAGCATTCGGAGATGTTCGTTCCGTTGAGCGAGAATGGGGCATCAGAAACTTGTCCGTTCCTCATGAACATCGTCTTCGTAAGATTCAGCTGCAGTCCAAGGTTCCCACATACACGATCGAAGTCGGCCAGCATTCGCTCCGCCTGGCTGATGCTCGGTGTTATGAGCACGATGTCGTCAGCGAAGCAAAGACGATGTAGTTGCCGGCCGTCGACCTTCACTCCCATGTCTTCCCATTCTAGTTCGCGCATGACGTTTTCGAGGGTGGCGCTGAAGAGCTTCGGGGATATGGTATCACCCTGCCGAACCCCTCTCTTTACGTCGATGAGGACGTCGTTGTAGAATGGTGAGATCTTGGTCGTGAATCCACTGTACAGCTCTCGAAGGACTCTGATGTACTGAGTAGGAACACCCTGAGTGAGCAGGGCGTCGATGACCGCTTCAGTTTCGGCGGAGTCGAATGCCTTCTTTAGGTCGATGAACGTAAGGCACAGCGGCAGCTTGTACTCTCGCAACACTTCGATGAGCTTCGTAATGGTGTGTATGTGGTCGATCGTACTGAATCCTCTCCGAAATCCTGCTTGCTCGCATGGCTGTCCTTCGTCCAGCGTTCTGGTAATCCTATTCAGGGTCACTCGAGTGAACAGCTTGTAGACTACGGACAGCAGGCAGATCGGGCGATAGTTGCCAATGTCGTGCACGTCTCCCTTCTTGTATAGCAATACGGTCCTGCTGGTCTTCCACTGAGATGGAGCCTTGCACTCCGATAGGTAGCGTGTGAAGAGCCGCGCCAAGGTGATGATGAGCGTTGGCGAGAGATTCTTCAGGTGTTCGGGTCCGATCCTGCCGGGTCCGGCTGCTGTACACTTCTTCACCGACGAGATGGCGTGTCGGATCTCGGAAGGGAGAACAGAGGGGACCACGTATCCATCCTGCGGAATATGGCGTGGGGGCAGGTGGACGTGGCTATCGAAGAGATCGGAGTAGAAGTCGTGGATGACCTTCTCCATGGTCCTTCTGGAAGAGGTGACGGTTCCGTCGGGACGTCGGAGAGCGGTCATCTTGGTATTGAAGTTGGCGAAGTTTCAGCGGGCATTGCGGATGCTCAACCCTGCCTCTGCAGCTTTAGCCAACACTTCCGCCCTTCTCTCCTTAAGATCCTCCTTTATCGCCGCTCTGCATAGCCTCGCAAGCTCGGACGTCAGTTGGCAGTTGCCTGACGCTCGTGCTGTTCCATTCTTCTTCTTGAACTTCGCGGCCTTCTCTCCTTGACGCGAAAAGCGGAACCTTGCGCGAAGGAGGCGGTGGTCCGATCCCGTGTAGAGCTTGTGGATAACGGAAACGTCGGTCAGGCAATACTTGCGGCTGAGGATGATGTGGTCGATCTCGTTGTGGAACTGGCCACCGGGGGATTCTCAGGTCCATCGTAGGAAGGGAGGCTTCTGGAACTGTGAGTTTCCATGGATGGTCTTGGTCGACATGATAAACTCAGACAGCCTTTCACCTTGCTCGTTCCACTCCAAACCGTGGGTTCCGATGTGAAGTTCTTCCGGCGACCTTCGCGGTCTGATCTTGGCGTTGAAGTCGCCGACGATCACCTTGTGGAAGGCGTGATCTTCCTTATAGAACTTCTCCAGCTCCACGTAGAAGGCTTCGACCTCTTCGTCATCGAAGTCGGATGTTGGGGCATACGCGACGAAGACAGTCAAAGCTGGCACGGAGCCACATCGCTTCAGTCGCAGACGTCCGATTCGGGTTGTCAGAGACTCGTACGATTCGATGTTCATGGCCAAGTGCGTGTTGACGAGAACACCAACGCCGCCTACTCCCCTTCTGTCGCATGTTCCGAGGAACAGTTCTTCTCCGGAGTCGTAGGCTTCGTGTAGGGGTGGTGTCTTCTCGTTTCTGTCAGTCCGATGACGTCGTACTTGATCTTCCTGGCTTGCATCATCAGCTCCTCAACGGATGCTTCCGATGCAAGCGTGCGGCCGTTGTAAGTACAGATCGTCATCCTAGTCCTTCTCAATTTGCGCAGCCTGGTTAGGCCCTGAGATTTTAGCAGCCTCTCCGTACTCGTCCTTCCCATCGCTGCAGAAATGGGGGCTCTTTCGGGGTCAGGGGAATGAGGCCCTTTAGTGCTGCTGTTTTTGACTGGGGTACACACGGGTAGCTAGTCGGGCTCTGTCGTGCGGGCGAAGAACTCCGGGCAGCCAGCCAGACCGCCCGAAGGGACGGGGCGAGACTTTTGAGGCGGCCTCGAATCGCCTTACGATGTACTCCCAGTCTACCGAGTGCAAGCTTTTGGCCGGGCCGACACAGTTACAATCCGCACAGGCGCAAACACATCCACGCACACTGTGCATGAATATGCCGCTCCCACGCACAAGGAACGCCTCGACCCGACACAGCAGGAGCAAGGAGTCCATCCCCTGCATCCCACCTGCGTCTCTGGGTAGTATACGGTCGCATTTGGTTCACGTTTAATTCCCCTATCCACCACTCGGGGACGCGCCACGTGGCCCTGCGACAAGCGGCCCGAGATCCCTCTTAACAAGGGAGCCCGAAGGCTCTCTATCGAGGGAGATCCGTGGAGAAAGTCGGATACTTTACTATAATCGCATTTGGAATAATCTTGGTAGTAAACTGGAGTCGGCAGGAGTGTAGAGCATTTAACCTCAAATGTCACACTACACACATTATGATCACTTAGCCCAATTGGAGCTGAAACTTCAACGTTCTGTACGAGTTCTGGGCCATTAGAAAACACGAGATCAAGAACCGAATTAAATCTGGTGGCTTCATGCACAAGTTGTTTTAAATTATGACAAAGTAGCATTTCAGTGAACATCTTAAATTCGGCGGGAGCTTTATATTCAGAACCATCCCAATTAATACCAGGCAGGTTGAAATCACGAAGAATAATACAAGAGAATTCAAAAAAAACCAGATCACTTAAAACCTTCGCCAGCTGTCCATTATCCCGTGAAAGACATGTCGGTGCTCTATGAACTGTTATAATTCTAAATGATTCGTAGTCCTGGAATACGTCAACTACAACTATTTCGTATGCATTAGGCACGGGTTCGAAAAAACTACAAAGGCAGTAATTGTTATTTTGAATAAGAATCATAACCCACCTCCCTTTTTTACCGATCTATCACAACGAAAAATGCAGTAGTGATCAACGAAATCTGGTAGGAGGGAAGCATAGGTGTGTTGAGATTTGAGCCATGTTTCAGAAAAGGGCAGAATATTGTAGAGCTGCCCAAGTAGAAAACTAAGATAATCCTTATTCTTGACCAACGACCTAACATTCGCATAGATGCACTTCAATATGGATCGAAAAAACCGAGGACGCAAAGCTAGTTTTCCTGAACTTCCATTGAGGCCCCAGCCGTTCTGGCCGGTGTTGAATTATGGAGAGAAACGACATTCTGAGAGGAAAAAAACGAGAAGCATGAGAACTAGGAACGGCAGGATGGCCAGATCTTAGACGAGCTTCCCTTCTTTCTTTCCTTTCCTCATATGTAAAGGACTTCCGTAGGAAGACACCCTTGCCTGGAAAGGAAGAAAGAAAAGAAGCCCTTTGAACAGCAAGTTTCTGAAACTTAGAAGCAGGCAACACTACCTTAATCAATCGGTTTTTGCCAGGAAAAAATCTACCGAGACGATAGACGGTTACAGGAAAACAGTCGACGTCTAAATGTGACAATATGTTGACAACACTATCAAAATCATACTGACGGCGATCACGCATAAACTTTGATTGTCACTCAGGAACATTACCGATAACCACAGAGCGTCTTCTCTCAATCCCATTACAACTCATGCTCTATAAATGAGGTCTAGGCGGAGGCGCAGCAATCGGAGAAGCACGAGGACTTCTACTGGTGCTCTCCTCATAACACTCAGGAACTAGTAAAATCGCGGTTGTTCGAGGTGATTGCATATTACTAGCAATCTCTCCCTGAGTACTATAGGCTAGCAGTACAGGACCGTCAACTAGCATTCCTTCCCAAGGCCAAGGTTTTCCATCCAGAACCGCCTCAAATGGTATGAAGTTCCCACTAGCTCCCACTAGCTAGTTCGACACTAGTTAAAAGTTCCGACTTCACCGACACGACGTTGGTTGAAGAAATTTTTTCGCTGAAATTTTGTCTCGGGGGTTATTTGGGGTGCTGATCAGGAAACTGACATCCGTTTTTCACGATTCGGTCGGAGACTACCCATGCCGTTAACAAGGGTGGTCCAGGCAGAGTCACTGATTTTGCTGAAGCTTTGACTAGGGGTTATTTGGGGTGCTAATCATTTTTCGTATTACGCTGGAGTACGGTAGGTAGGGTGGCTAAGGTCATGGCCACCGAAAGGAAAGATACTTCTTCAGATATTCTAAAGCGTTCCTTAGGCCTTTGTTATATCGGCGACGCTGTGTTGCGCGGGCTGCTACGCACTGCGTAGCAGCCTGCGTAAAACTGTCGCCGACGTCGCCGGCAACAGCGTCGCCGAAGTATACGAAAAATTCTGTGCAGATAGCAATAATGCGCAACGCAAGTTGAATTTTTGCTTAATAATAGACGAATGAAAAATAGTAACACAAAAAGCCGAGAACTTTTCGGACAGCCTATAATAAGGTAAACTTCTTTCAGTATTCTTTGAGATTCGGCACGCATTCTACGTCTATGGATGTCTTGGAGGCAATTTGAATGCGTATTTGGCCTAAACAATGACTTGCGCTGGCCAGCCAAAGAATAAGTCATTGCTTAATCCCTTCAAAAGAAAATATGGTAGCAGTGCAGTGACCCCGCAATGCTTACTTGGCCTGGACGGGACCCAAACCAACAGCCATTTTTTGGGGTGCACGCCACAGCCTGCATCTCCTGCTGTGCTTCAATGCACACGTGGAACTATAATATAAACACATTTTTGTCCAAGCCATATGGTAAAGAAGAGACGTATGGCACTTAGCTGGTTGGTGCCCGCTGCGAGATTGCACATGCTCATGGAAGACACGAATACAGGGTTTATGTGAGCACAGACCAATGCATGTGACTGAACTCCGGGGTGTGGCCGACCTAACTTACCCCTATTAACCATGCAGGTGTGCAGTGGGCACCAGCCCGCTTAGTGTCGAAGTCATTGTTTTCTTTCTTCTTTAACAGTGGCACAGCACATAGAGCTGTTTTTTCGACCGGCTGTTATCGATCGATTTTATCGATTTTGCCCTGGGTTGGCCATTGGAAGTGGGAGTCCTGTATACGTCGGCCATATGGCAGACTTCACAAAAGGGATCGAATTTTGTTAAGTTTACCGTTTAATCAATAATCAGTATGTTGGCTTGAGAATAGTTACATTCACAAGTTCTTGGCAAATAAGAAATATTTGCTTCTACCACTTACTTGGATGAATCACCAGAAAGAAATGAGACCTGCCCTCATGCCTGGCCTATTCCTAGCTACCTGCAATACACTTTGTGATCGCCAAATTGACACTGTGAGATTTCACCTTTTAGGATGAGCAGGACAGATGTGCTACAGATTTACATATAATACTTTGTCATCAGTCCGTCAGTTAGACGAAAGCATTGTTTCATGAAAGTTCTTGAACAGCCGGTCGGCCACCAATTCAAAAAATGATCGTTTGAAGTAACCTAGAAGATTGCAGTGGCTCAGGCAGATTGCTTCTCTTTCAAATGTCTTGTAAACCTTTCGTTTGTTCCTCATGAGCAGCACCTTACAACGCACAAGTACTCCACTGGAAAAAATTCGTATTTCAATAAACAACTGAGTTAGACCCTTCCATGAGCCCTTTGATCCCATTATGTGTAAGTTCTCCATCTCATTTTTACATGTACAAGGGGTTTATGAGAGGCATGTACAAGGGGTTGTCGATAAAAACCTCGTGCTTAACTAGGAAGGGATCCGTATTGCTTCCACTTTTTCTTCCCGGCTGTGGTCTAATATTAGGTCTGTCTGTGACGCGATACGGTTCAGACCCATTATCTGTGATAGAAGACGTTGACACCTCGGTCTGCCTACCGTTCGCTTCTGCATCCCTGAAAGATCGCTACTGTTCTGCTACGCGTTCCTGCTACGTTCCTGATTGTGCTGGCCGCCGGGCGCACCTATCAGCAGGGGATGCGTTTTATTCGGGCAGTTAATATATCGATCGACATTATCGATCGGTTGAGCGGAGCTATCGTTTCTCTTTCAGACTTAATCGATTGGGATGGGTGTTGCGTGATCATAATAGTCGAAAGATCGCTAAAACAATCAATATCCAGCGATATTAGACATCGCTTGAGCGGTACTGTCGATCCTATACAAACCTAATCGATCTGGGTGGGTGTTCCGTCACTATGATGGCCGACCGAAGATCGAACAGGAAATCAGCCAGCATGACGAAGTTTCTCTCAGGCAATCAATATCGACCGATATTATTGATAATTTGAGCGGTGATATCGGTTTCCTCTCAGACCTATATCGATCCCTATTATCGATCGCATGAGGTGGCGACGTCCGTTCTTCCACGTGGTGCTACTGGAAACTGTTCGCTCTGCGAGCTAATCTAAGCACGACACTCGATTACAGGCGACAGGCCGTTGTGACAGGCCAAGAGCAGAACCCCACCAGAGGTTCATTTGAAGCTCGTTGATGAGACATTGCAGTGTATCTCTGCTTTCTTTGAATGTCACAACACTCCTCGAGGACAATATTATCCTGCTGGAGTATTCTTCGTATTCTTCATGGCCATCTACTGAAGTAGCGCCGACACCTGCATACAAGGAGAACATCTCCAGCAATTTTTGCAAGTTTGTAGAGCTCAGCTCAAATGGTTTCTTATAGAAAACCAAAGAATTTTTGTCTCTTGAACAGAGTTTTTAGCGTTTTGTAACGCTTGGTTGCGAATCTTAGTTTCAGCAGGATGAGCTACAGAGGATTGCAGAGCTCAGCTCAATTGATTTCTCATAGAAAACCAAAGACATTTTTGTCGCTTGAGCAGAGTTTGTTGAGGCCGATGCACCAAAAAATGAACTGGTGGTTCACCTTTCAATATTTATTGAGGCGAAGATATTAAACATACACCTGAGTCAGACCTCTGGTTCTGCTCTCTATCATTCGCTACCCTGCTATTTATGCAGAGCGAATGATAGCAAAACCAGTATCAATCGCTAGCCATTCTTTGGAGCTTGGCGAGTGATACTGGAAAATGCTTCCTACTCTATCAACTGAAATGTACAACGTAGCTCACATGGAGCGAAACAGACCTCTTTCGCAACGTTTCATGTGTTCTCTGATCCCGGCAGCGGCGGCTCGTCATAGCCGTGGTGATGTCTTGCGAAACATTATCAAGTGGATGTTCATTGGTGGCCACCCGGCAAGCGTTGTGATATGTAGTCAACACCGGCCGTCGTAGCTGCCGGTCACGCTGCCGTGTTATGGTGTTTAAGTTGATACGACGAACGGCTGGGTGTAGCGTCAACTGTTATCCGTCAGTGATTCAGACCTCGCTCCTTGTATAATAAGTCTATCTTACCCTTTCTCTGACATGATTTCTATGTAGTATGTTAATTTTTCTGATTTGCCTCCTCATTCTTGAAGATCGACATTGAGATCTTGGGCACTTTGAGCACAGGCTGATTTAAGAAAGATGGTCTGGCTGCTGAGGCCCAAAGGTAAACTCTTTGAGCAACAGCTGTCATCCTTTAAGATTTTCGGCGGCAGTTGAAATCCGTACGACATGCCGTCGATAGGTGATTATTTCTATAGCAGAAGGACACCTAGCGTTACGATGAGGTCGCGAATAAATGTTTGTCCGCTTCAACGATGTTGCGCTGCGGGCTTTTGAAATATTATTCAATAGCCTTCCTCACTGGCGGAGAGCCGCTCATCGCTCTCTGTCTCTGACTCTTTCTGCTGTCTTTGAGTTTTTGTATTATTTTTATTCACAAAATACTCGTTTGTTTCTAGTTACTGTTCATTTTATCTGTTTCGATCCCACATTCTCACCCCTATTTCTCTTTTCCATTTCTTTAGTGTTACATATGCACTCGCTATTCTTTTCCATTAGATTAATCCTAGTTGCTTTCTCTTGACCAGCTCAATATGTCAAAATTTCGCGGACGCCAAAGGTGTAAGAAAATTGAATCTGTGGTCGCTCCACCACAAGAGGAGATGTCTAGAATGTCTATGAGCGAAATAATGCATGCCATCACTGAGTGAAATAAGAACCCTGTAATCGTTAAATTAATTGAGGGTCTTATGGCTAAAATGGGTAAACTCTCTCAAGGGCTTTCCAAAGCGGTCGATGCTGAGAAGCGTGCCCGGAGTGTGGTTCTGTCTGGGATACCAGAACCGTATCTAGCTCCACCATCCTCCGGTAAGCAACAGCAACTAGAAAGCAAGGTAATTGAAATACTTGACCAGCTAGTAGTAAATTGTAGACCTGTTGAGATCTATCGTATGGGTAGACCTGAAAGCCACACTCACGCTCGCCTAATCAAGTTGGTCCTACCATCTCGCTCCCACTGGGTAGCCGCACTATCAAATTCGAATGAGCTGCGGTCCTCCTGCTTTACATTCGTGAATGTTTAACACTGGCGGAGCGAAAAAGGGAGTTTGACTTAAGGCGCAATGTAGTGAGCGAAATAAAGCGGCTAAAAATCACAGCAAAGTCGTCAACCGTGGAGAGATTAGGCGCTCGAAGACCTTCCAAGGGCTCGCGTATGAGGAACTAATATGTAGCAATCAAGCGCAAAAAAAACGACAATGAGGTCGAAAAGCGGGAAATAACAGCGGAGTAAGGTGGGACGCACGCAAATATATTTGTCAAGGAGCAAGGAATATGCCAAGAATTCTCAAAACACGAGGACAATATCGATAGCCTACACTGATTCAATTAGAGTTTTCTCGATATCGCAACGATACTGCAAAAGCTCATTCAAAAAATTTGTCTAAAATGCATTGACATGAAAAAGAAATAAAATTTCGAAAATGGTCACAAAATGTCGTTAATGCAATTTAGCGGACTTTTTTTTGTCGTTAAATTTCGTTAAAAAGGTTTAACGAAAAATGCCGTGAAATCGGTAAATCGTTAATCGTTAAACGCACACCTCTGGTCTACGCTTTTTTTCGATCACAGAAGAGCATTCCGTGCGCCCCGAGCCGCTTGACGGCAGCGGCATCGCTGGCATAGGAGAGACACCCAGCGCTCGTGAGGGCACCGCGCCGGCGGTCATAGTAACTTCAAGGACCTCCTGCTCCCTGGGTTTAACGACTTGGCAAGAAGAAAACACATTTTTATACTATTTGAGGGGTGGAGATTCTTCTTATATGACTCGCTCATCCCGTTCAGACATGAGCGCCCCTTGCACCTTAGACTTTTCCTTTGTTAGCGAGCGTGGTCTGGATAATGCTTGTTGTGGCCCATACTTGAAAGATTTAACGTTAACGTCATATCTTTCTGTAAAACAGTCGATGGATCATTTCTGAGTTATGTCCGCCTTTGTTGATCCTTCGTAGATAAGGAGTCTCGAATTTAAGCAGGCTTCTACTTCAACGATGCAGGTGTAGATGCCATCAAAGAATTGTGTCACGCACAGCGCAAAGCTTTCTTTAAAGGTCTCCAAGTAAAAAAAAATTAAATTATGACAAAAGAAAAATGGGATCTATCCTAGTCCGGGGGGGGGGGGCACATAACTAAAAAGTAGGTAAAAAAATGAATTGAGACTTACCGAGCGGCTCCTCGAGAACGAGTTGGAACCTAAAAGAAAGCAAAACGAACGAACAAATAAATAAAAATAAAACATCGCCGCGGTTTGCAACCGTCTCGGCGGGCAAAGAGCGACGGAATAGAGGCATGCCGCGTGCTGACCGCCGGCTGACATGTTACATATAACCAGGATCTACCTAACATGGTGAGGAGTGCACACAGCTTTGCCGGCTTCCAACCGCAACAAATGTAATTTTTTCGTGTTTTTTTTTTCTTTGTGATTTTTCTTGTTTAGGTCCTATGTTGTTCCGTAGAGGCCGCTCGGTAAGTCTCAAGTGGATTTGTTAATATAATACTTTTTACTTATGTGGCCCCCCGGACTAGGATAGATTCGAAAAATGGGTACTTGTGAAGCAAAGGGCCCATGCTGCCGTGGGGTTGCCGGTAAACATGTTAACGCGGCAAGCCCACGGCACCACGGGGCCGGTACTTATGAAGCACCCGTCCTTGGGTGCCGTGGGTTGCCGCGTTTCCGTTGCCGTTGCCGCGTTAACATGTTTCCCGGCAGCCCCACGGCACCACGGGCCCTTTGCTTCATAAGTACCGAAAAATGATTGATTTAAACGAAGTAATTGTAGTTATTCTCAATGAGTTTCTTCCACTGCTCATGCACTGAGTGAACTCCATCTCTGTAGAATTTGGTCGGTTCCCACCTGAACAATGAAGAAACAAGAGATGTATTAATGGACATTATCTCAATAACATGTTATTTCCTGTTTCACCTCTAAGCCCTATACAGAAAGAACATAGTAGAAGAACCCTTAAAACTAGTACCACCGACATACTCCCGGAGGATCATCAGTAGGGCAGGGAGTAGTGGTACGAACGTGCCCGAGCCTAAGGAGAGGTTTATATATCCTAACTTTAGGTCACATTTGGGCGGGAATAGGTCAAAGGTCAAAAAGAGAGGTAGCATATGGGTTAGAGGTGGTCATATGTCGCACTTACACTAAATTAAAAGCTGAGAAGTGGAAATATTTAAACTTTGGAAAGATTAAATATCTTTACTATATATAATCGGGAGAGGCATGAGTCATGTCTGAAGCTTCGCCGCGCTGTCCGAGGCCCGCGGCGACAGCAGGTTTGCCCTGCTGACGGCAAATGAGATGTTGACGGGAGACGTTGATCGGCCTATAGCATCTACTGTGTTTACGGAGTCACCATAATCATCTTTATCATTATCACTACTATCATTCTGAAGCCCACCGCGCCCTAAGAGGCCCGCCGCGCTGTCCGAGGCTCGCCGCGCTGTCCGAGGCTCGCCGCGCTGTCCGAGTCCCGCGGCGACAGTGGGTGAGCCCTGCTGACGACGAATGTGGTGTTGACGGGAAACGTTGATCGGTTCATCGCATCTACGGTGTTTGGAAGTCATCATTATCATCTTTATCATTATCATTACCATCATTACGAGGCCCACCGCGCTGTCCGAAGCCCGCCGCGCTGCCCGAGGCTCGCGGCGACAGCGGGTGTTTACTGCCAACGACACGTGACCTGTAGATGGCGCATGTTGATCACATCTAGGGTGTTTATCGACCAACTACCAGAGGGATGGAAATCAAAGAACAATCTATGATGTTTCGATTGACGTATCTGTTGGCGTGTACTTCTTCGTTCAGCTATCTAACATTAGCAACAGCATATTGTTATGGCCGATGGTGTTTCGATCGGGCAGTCGGTCCTATTAGTCGCTCAGAAAATCGATATCGATCGATATTATCCATCGCTTGAGCGGAGCTATTGGTTCTCGCCAGACTTAATCGGGCGGGTGTTCCGTGATTATGATGACCGACGGAAGGTTGACCAGGAAATCAGCCACCATGTTGAAGCTTCCATCAAGCAATCAATATCAACCGACACTATTGATTGGTCAATGTCATGGTCTGAAAGACGTTTCTTTTGATTTGGAAACTGTTCACTTTGATCTCAAGAGCATATATACTTCGCGCGCTGGATTACTAAGCTACTTCTACCTGCCCAGGTCCTCCAATTTTAAGGGGTGGACCAGGAGAGGTCAGCGAAGAAAGTTTGTCGGACCTACGCTCAGTTCGACTACGGTTTTAACCAAGTCTTGCTCCTTGGTCTTCAATATTCGGCAGTGCTTTGACCAGTTTCCATACTACTATATGCAGACGAGGATAGTGTTTTTTGTCTTAAGTCACCCTTTCCGAAATTCATCACATCTCGTGGCTTAAAGCACGACGACTGGACAGGAACGTCAGAAATTCGATTAGGCTTGACGAGCTGCAATAGGCTGTGAACAGAAACTTAGACGAAGCAGGAGTGCTGCGGACATTTCCCTGAGTGCTGTACTGGGATGTTACTGATATTCAGCAAGGCATCATTCGATCTGTAGTAGGCGTTCGTTTGAACATGTACGACTTCGACGCTATGGATGCTTCCTTACCCAGCGTTGGTTGCCGGCGAAGCCGGCGACCTTTGCTGGCTGAGGAAGCATCCTCTGCTAGGTTAAGGCTGCGTTCCCAGCGTGGCCTGCCACACCCGAAGCCGGCAAGCCTGGCGGGGAGGGGGACGTTCTGCCTGAAAGCGGCGCGCGCAAAGACGCGGGACAGTGCCTGCGGGGACAATTAGCGTCGACTCGTGCAGTGACACCCGCCGCTTCGTACTCAGCCAGACAGCTCTCGCCGCGGAGGCGATGCTGACCCAGCCAACAACGGGAGGGTGTAGGTCGCCCAGATTTGATGTGATAACAATCGATAGAGGGATAGGAGGCTCAGACGGCTTGCATTGGCAGTCCAGAAATTGGGATTGATCTGAACCCTACCATCTTCTATATCAGAATTTCAAGCTCTATCAAATGAACCAGGAAAGAATCTTGTCTCAATAACCCTTACAACAATTTTTTTCAGGCGCAGTTTAACTTCCGTTTATATCAGTTTTTATTAACATCAGAATTAACTGCAAGACAAGCTTCCAGGCTAGTGAATTCTAATACAGGATATGGTAGGTGTGAACCCTACCATATCCTGTATTGGAATTTCGATCTCTATCGAATGAGCTAGAAATTATCCTGTCTAAATAACCCTTAAGGTGGCGTTTGGGCGTTGTTTATTTTCGTTAAATATCAGTTTTTATTTATATCAGAATTAATTGTGAGGCATGCTTCCAGGCTGAAATTGCGCGAAGAATATAGCTAGATAGACGAGAGACCTTCTAAGAGCACCCCAAGTGCTCAACATTTTTGAAAACGACATTATGATCCTTCAATGCGTAGAGCATGTTCACAGTCTGAAATTGCCCAACGAGTTCGATTTGATAGTCGGTGAACCTCCTAAGAACACCGAAGTACTCCAGTTTTCTCTAAGCATTTTATGAGTGTTTCCTAACTCGTTAATTGGTGGAGAAGACATTGTCTATGCAGGTACATTGCCTTTGGAAGGCGAGGTCAAAAAACTGTTAGAAGCCACAAACGACTGGACGTGTGAACACTAGATTTGATGAGCCACCTATCCAGTCTTAGTCTCGATATATATGGTGTGTGCATTATAAAGTTCCACAGAAAAATCAGTTACGAAATGCTAAAAAGATGTAATGCTGAAACTAATGCTTTAAACTTCTGTTAAAAGATCTCTCGTCTATCTAATTGGAGAAACTCGTGCAATGTTAGCCTGGAAGCAAGCCTCGCATTTAATCCTGATATATGTGAATAAAAACCGATATTTAGCGAAAAATAAACAACGCCTGAAAAATGCGTTTTATGGGTTATTGAGGCAGGGATTTTCTGGATCATTCGATAGAGCTCGAAATTCTATTAGGGGAGGGGGGGGGGGGCCAAAAGTAATGAGACAATTTGAAAAAATCTTTATCTCTTTATAACTCAATTACAACTCAACGATGCTTAGGAATGTATTTGCCATTAAGGGCAATGACCTTGCTGCCATCGCTCAGATAACTTCCTGATCCCATCCTTCCAGAACTGCTTGGGCCTGGTGTTGATCAACAGCTCGATGTGGTTGTCAAGGACTGCTTGGATTCTTGTGTCCCTTCCGACCAGGAAGTCCTGTAGGCTCAAGAAGTAGTGGTAGTCGCATGGAGAGATGTTCGGCGAATACGGTAGGTGAGGCATGTGAACGTAGCCCACCTGGCCAAGCTTTTCCGTGGTTACTTGTTCCCAATTGGGTGCGGCGTTGTCGAAGAGGAGAACCTTCTTGAAGCGCTGCGAATGAATAAGAGCGAGTCGCCGGCCCATCTCTTCTATTTCGTTCACCATGGCCTTGGAGTTCATCGTAGTGCTCTTGGGAAACAGCTTCCGGTAAAGCGGCCCATGGGCGCAGACCCAAAAGCTCCAAAGGTGCCTCTCGCCGTGAACATCTCGCCGAACGAAGGTCGAGAACAGGTCACCAGCCCTCACCCAGACTCGCTGCTTGGCAGGGTTAAGGTAGAAGACGTACTTCTCATCTTGCGTGAATATTGAGCCCAGGCTGCTCGGGATTGGGAATTGGGCGAGATTTGCGCGACACAGGTCGACTCGTCAGACTGGGGTTTCGGCATGAGGCAGACTGGGGTTTGGCATGCTTCTGGAAAGGGCGGAAGTGGTAACTTCTCAGATGGGCTTCAGTAAGTAGCATACAAACATACAAATACGATAAGTACGAAACCAGACTCCAGCCACGAGATATATGTACACTGTGCCCCACCCCCCCCCCCCCTAATAGTGCAGGAGATGATAGGGTTTACATCAGTAGTATGGAAGCATGCCTCGCAATCAATTCTGATATAAATAAAAACTGATATTTAACGAAAGTTAAATAGCACCTGAAAAAAGTTGTTGTAAGAGTTATTGAGGCAAGATTCTTTCGTGGCTCATTCGATAGAGCTCGAAATTCTAATATTGAAGATGGTAGGGTTCAGACCAATCCCAATTTCTGGACTGCCAATGCAAGCCGTCTGAGCCTCCTATCCCTCTATCGAGTGTAATCACACCAAATCTGGTCGACCTACAGCCCCCCGTAGTTGGCTGGGTCAGCATCGCCTCTGCGGCGAGGGCTGTCTGGCTGAGCGCGAACCGGCGGGTGTCACTGCGCGAGTCGACGCTAATTGTCTCCGCAGGCACTGTCCCGCGTCTTTGCCCGCGCCGCTTTCAGGCAGAACGTCCCTCACCCAGCCTGGCGTGGCCCGCACTCCAGCGTACGGCGCCGGCGAAGCCGGCGACGGACGCTGGCTGAGGAAGCATCCCCTGCTAGGTTAAGGCTACGTTACCAGCGTGGCCTGCCATACCCGAAGCCGGCGAAGCCGGCGACGGACGCTGGCTGAGGAAGCATCCCCTGCTAGGTTAAGGCCACGTTCCCAGCGTGGCCTGCCATCGCCGAAGCCGGCGAAGCCGGCAAGCCTCGCGTGGCCCGCACTCCAGCGTACGGCGCCAGCGAAGCCGGCGACGGACGCTGGCTGAGAAAGCATCCCCTGCTAGGTTAAGGCTACGTTCCCAGCGTGGCCTGCCATACCCGAAGCCGGCGAAGCCGGCAAGCCTGGCGTGGCCCGCACTCCAGCGTACGGCGCCGGCGACGGACGCTGGCTGAGGAAGCATCCCCTGTTAGGTTAAGGCTACGTTCCCAGCGTGGCCTGCCATACCCGAAGCCAGCGAAGCCGGCGACGGACGCTGGCTGAGGAAGCATCCCCTGATAGGTTAAGGCTACGTTCCCAACGTGGCCTGCCATACCCGAAGCCGGCGAAGCCGGCAAGCCTGGCGTGGCCCGCACTCCAGCGTACGGCGCCGGCGAAGCCGGCGACGGACGCTGGTTGTTTCAATAAAAGATCAAGTCGTTTACCACCGGCGTGACCAGGTTCAAGTGTGGGCTGCGAGTTCTCCCAAAAATTTACGATCCCCCTCCAGAAGGTTCTTGGTACGACCCCCCCCCCCTATCGAAAAAGTTGATGGATTTCAATGTTAAATTGTCTCTTATGTTGCAAACAGTTTCAGAAAATGTGAAAAAAGGGAAAAAATAATTATTAGTAATCAACTAATAAAGCTTTGATGCAAATAAATCAGAAAAATGAAGATTTTTTAGGGATGGAAGCGACATGGCAACATCCTGAGCACCGTTTCTTCTACGAAAAGAAGACGTCGTTTGGATTTTAAACTGTATCTAATAAAAATTGAAACAGTCATTGTATTAGATAATAAATGCTTTGAATCAGTTTTCAAAATAGCTGAAATGGACCGATTTTGCTCAAAGTTCGCTGTGACGGCGCGACACATTTTTTATTTAAGGGATGTAACTACTGAAGTTGAATATGGATCTTACCCAAACCTAACTTTCAATTTGTAGCAAGAAAAAAATCAGCACTCTCCTAAGCAACCTTTCATCCGATCAGGTGGAGTGATTTTCCTATCCTAGATTTTTCCGAAGACAAAATGTTTTCTTTTTCCTAAGCAAGGTTACAACTGGAGCTGAAACTGAGGTTCACAACAACACAGCTTTTATTTAGATACTTGATCAAAAATCAGGCGTTTCCTAAGCGATCTTCCTTGCGGTCAGGTGAGGTCATGCTCGAAATTTTCATTTTTTCAAAAATAAACATTTTCTACCTGAAAGGAACGATGTCTAGAGCTGAAATGTATGTAGCTTCACAAAAGCCCAATCTTTAGTTGATACATGATTAGAAATGCAACTCAGCTGGAGCTATTTTCGATGAGATCAAGAAGGATGGATCACTGGTCGAGCGCTCGTAGATGTGACCGGAAGGTGCTATACTCGTGCTTTGTTCAACCGATCTTAACTCGTTCAGTTTTGTGATTTGTGCAAATACGGGTTGCATTCAGAACACCGGAAGAAATTCTCTTTCTTACGTGCACGAAACCACCTTTCAAAAAGGCATCTTCATGCGCTGCAGGGAGGGTGCGACCTTAGCTCGAAAAATTTGGAGTAATTTTACAAAAATGGACATAATTCTTTTAATTTTAAGAGTTGTGCAAACGCGGGCGACATTCAGAACTAGAGAAAGTGCTCTTTCTGATTATCACATCACGGCATTAAAAAAGGCATCTTCATGTGCGGTGCGGGGGCTGCGATTTTCGGCAAGAATTTCCGCAAAAATCGCAGGGAAATCCCATCCCCCCGCCGCACTTGAAGATGCCTTTTGCAAAAATTGATTTTGCATCCATAAGATAGAGAATTTCTTCTAATTTTCTGACTGCCGCCCTCATTTACACAACTCTTAAAGGCAAGAGAGTCATGCCCGCTTTTCTAAAATCGCTCCAATGTTTGCGCGCGAAAATCGCATCACTCCGGTCGCGCATGAAGATGCCTTTTTTGAAAGGCGGTTATGTGAATGTCAGAAAGAGATTTTTTCTAGTTTTCTGAATGCCACCCACATTTGCAGAAATCCCAAAACTGAACGAGTTACTATCGGTTGAACAAAGTACATGTACAGCACCTTCCAGTCACATCGACGAGCGCTCGACCAGTGATCCATCCTTCTTGATCACATCGAAAATACCTCCAGCTGAGTTGCATTTTTAGTCATGTATCAACTAAAGATTGGCCTTTTGTAAAGCTACATTTCAGCTCTAGAGATCGTTCCGCTAAACGATAAAGGATAAAGGACGGCGTTACTCAATCCCTTCTGGGATGCGTCAGCGCATTCTACTTCTACGGGATGTCGTGGAGGCGACATGAATGCGTATTTGGCCATACAATGACTTGCGGTGGCCAGCCGGTGAACAAGTCAGCACTTTATCCTTTCCAGACAAGTCTGATACCAACTCTCCGACCCCGGAGGGATGGAAGGCTTGGTTGGCCTGGGCGGAAAATCCGAACCACGAACGGTATGGCACGCGACAGTCGACACCTTTTTTTTTTTGAAAAAAAGGAAATTTTGAGCATGACCTTACCTGATCGCAAGGAAGATCTCATAGGAAAGAGTTGGTTTTGGAGGTATCGTTTTCTATCGTTTTCTAAAGTTACATTTCAGCTCTATACATCGTTCCGTTCAGGTGGAAAAATCTTTATTTCTGAAGAAAAAAATTGAGCATGACCTCACCTGATTACAAGGAAGATCGCTTAGGAAAGACTCGATTTCTTGACCAAGTAACTAAATAAAAGGTGTGCTTTTGTGAACTTCAGTTTCAGCTCCAGTTGTAGCCATGTTCAAGAAGCATTTTGTTTTTGGAAAAATGCAGTATTGGAAAATGACTCCACCTGATCGGATGAAAGGTTGCTTAGTGGAGGCCTAATTTTTTTCTGTTACAAATTGAAGGTTAGCTTTCGATAAGATCCACTTTCAACTTCAGTAGTTACATCTCTCAACAGATAACTGTCGAGCCGTCTCAGCGAAAATTGAGGAGCAATCCATTTCAGCGATTTTGAAAAAGCTGACTCAAAAAATTATTATCTAGTGCAATAGCTACTCAAATTTTTATTAGTTTCAAATCAGTACAGTTTCAAATCCAAATGACGTCTTCTTTTCGTAGAAGAAGCGGTGCTCAGGGTGTTGCCATGTCGTTGCCATGCCTAAAAAATCTTCATTTAATTGATTTATTTGCGTCAAAACTTTATTAATTGAATAATAATAATAATAAATTTATTAATTCCTATTTATTATTCCTATTTTTCTTTAATTATTATTTCAGACCTCTGCTTACAATACTTGCGGAAGAACGATCTCTCCCAGGAATTTTATCTTAGGAACCAGTACGACCTCCTTCCTCCAACCAAAATACGACCCTCTCTGTGATTTTCACACCTTACGCTGGAGCCTAGCCGTGACCTCATCGCTATCGGTGAAGGGCCTACTGCGGAGGAACTGATACATCGACCAGAACAGATGGTAGTCGAACGGCACGATGTCCGATGTGTATATTGGTTGCTTGATTTCCGTCCAGCCCAATCCCTGGATTTTTGCCTGCGTTCGAAGTACCGTATGGAGTCGGGCGTCGCCATGGTGGAGGAAACATCAGTTCGTGTCGACTCCTGTCTCCTTTAATTGCTGCTGGATCGATGGTCGAGATGTTGACAGAGGCGAACGTCGATGATAGCTAGACTACGTGGAGACAGCTGCCGATGATCTGTACCATTACGCCTCCACCAAACACACAGCGGGATATTCTTTCTTCAGCACCTCTGGCTCGTTACGTTTCAGCTCCTGAGTCTCCGAACTTGAACCCTATTGAACTAATCTGGGGAAGTATGAAGATGTTTATAAGGTTAGCTCGGAATCTTGGTTCTTATTTTAATAGTCAATGTAGTACTTTAGAAAACAAAACGTGCGAACGTTGAATGAATCAATGAGAGCTGCTTTAACATAATGAAAGTCACTCGCGCCAGAGTGTGACTCAAAATACGCTGACGAACGGAAAGGGTTTTTGAAGCAGCTGAAGCAGAAATATTGTGCAAACTAAGTAATTTCTTTTAACAGTTATTTTTCCATGCATTGCTGTTTTTTTAAATTTCCCGAGTTGCATATGTATAGCATGAGATTTGTGTGACCCGCGTATCCCACAGAGTCGGCAAAACAGTCCAGTCGTTCATAAGCTATATGATGCGATAATGTCCTATACGAAAGTAAATGTAGCATGCATAGCGCAAACCTTCCAAGCTGCTCATAATCGTGTCGTTCGTTTTAGATGTCCTCATCGTCTTATGTATATATATGTATATGTATATGTATATATATATATATTCTGCGTCTATTCTGACTCTAATTTCCACCGTTCTATTGTAATAAACACATTTGAAACTGCGAAATGTGCGGCATAAAGAAGAATGAGGCTTGGAAGTATTATTAGGTCGTTACCTAAGTTCTGTCGTTTTTTGACCTCTAACTTCACATGTGACAGACGCGGGTACTCACCACTACCGAGGAGGAGCATGTGGGCGCGTGGGCGCGTGAAGCGCAGTCGGAGGAGGCGCCGGCTGTCGCCTGCACCCGATACCAGGTTCCTGGTTCGGATTTCCCGCCCAGGCCAACCAAGCCTTCCATCCCCCCGGGATTGGTGAATTGGTACCAGACTTGTCTGGGGAGGATAAAGCACTGACTTGTACATCGGCTGGCCACCGCAAGTCGTTGTATGGCCAAATACGCATTCAACACACCTCCACGACATCCCGTAGAAGTGGAATGCGTGGCGCATCCCAAAGAGGATTGAATAACGCCGTCATTTATCCTTTATCCTTATCCTAACTTCACATGTAAGTATCTCGGCTCAAACATGACTTTATTAGGCAAAATGAAAACCATTACAATCTACACATCTTTTCCAACCAAATACTAGTTTATTTATTCCAGTAGCGTAGAACTCCGCAGTTCTAGAAGCCATGAATTCTTCGAGAGCAGATTCGCACTTCGAGCTCGCCGTTTGCAAGTACCATCAGCGCTCCTTCTACGCAACAAAAACGACCCGTTTCTGGAGCGAATTGTGACTTGTGAAAAAATGAATTGACAGTTGACGAAGAAGTGCTTAATGGTCGAATATGGACGAAGCACCTAAACACTGTTCAAAGCCGAGTATGCACCAGGAAAAGGTGATGGTGACCGTTTTGTGGTGTGCCACCGTTTTAATCCACTATAGCGTTCTCAAACGCGAAACAATCACGGCGGAAAAGTACTGTCAGTAGCTGGACGAGGTGCAGAAAAAGCTCTAGCAAATCTACCCAGCGCTGATCTACAGAAGGGGACCGATACTTTTCCGCGACAACGCTAGGCTGCAGGTATGATCACCAGACAGAAGCTACATTCTTTGGGATACGAAACACTCGACTATCCACCGTATTCGCCCGACCTATCGTCTACAGACTACCATTTTTTCAAACACCCCGACGGCTTCCTTAGCGGAAAATACTTCAGGAACGGACATGATGCAGAATATGCTCTCGAAGAATTCATCGCTTCTATGTCTCCGGAGTTCTATGCTACTAAAATAAATAAACTAATATCTCGTTTGCAAAGACGTGTAGATTGTAATGGTTTTTATTTCGACTAATAAAGTTATGTTTGGGCCAAAATATTTACATTTGGAATTAGAGGTCAAAAACGACAAGACTTAGGTAACGACCTAATAACTAGAGAGAGCAGATCAGCGGTGAACGTTCTTGGTCGAAACATACCACGCGTTTTACTTCCAGGGTATCCCGGGCGGGGTAATCAGTGATAGATCGCGGCGCTCAAACCTTAATGACTGTACTAAGGCGATATGCATACGGCATGCAGAGTCGAGGAAGGTTGCAAGGGGTCAGTCGAGGCGAGCGGTGGGCTCTCCTTGACTCGCTCCACTGCCCGATCCAAATGTCGGAACCAGTGATGGAAGAGTAGCTTAAACAAATGGGAAATAGATAACGAGACACCATTCAGTTGAAAATGAAATGGAGAACGTTTGAGCCATCGGCTTTGCAACGTGAGAAAATTTTAATCGCATTCAGCTTTTGGAGTGCCTTTGAGGTCAATTTTTTAGAGTAGAAACCTCCTGAAACCTAGTCGATATCAGCACGTGAAAGGATGCGAGGAGTCCTCCCTGAGTTCCAAACCTGTAAGTTTTCTTATCAAGGAAAATCTGTTTAAGAGCATTTGAACTGTAGGAAAAATATGCTAGTCATCGCCAAAATTGTCATGTGGGCAACTTTTGCAGCGCATAGGTGCTGAATAGGTGAAGTCGAGAAGTTTTCTCTGCGCTGCACGGTTCTCTTCGCTAAACCGATTTAACGAGTTCAAGTGACCAGAAACACGTAAAAGACGTTCAAAGTCCACAATTTTGAAGGTAGTGAAGTTATCGGATCCTCTAAGAAATTTTATCATTGTGATCGCGAAATACTAGGGAATCCAATGAACTATGTGTTATTATGTATCTGTAAGTAGGCGTAACTATAGCTTTCTGTGATGCGCCACGCACTCTATTTCCTCGTTATGTGGCTCATCAATGCGCACCACGATCTGCCCAAAGAATAAAAATTAAAAAGTTAAAATAGAAATTTAACTCTATGTACAACATTGAATTGAAAATACAAGTAAATTAATCAACTATCCACAAAGCATTGGTGAAATTGTGTAACAAAAGGAATAAAAGAGGAAAAAATTTGAAGATACGGTCAAAATTCGATCCTGGACCACACTAATTCTAAGGTGTTTGGGAGGATAACTCTGGTTAGGCGATTTACGGCACCATCAGATGGTGGGAGGGGTCACAAGGCAACGGGGCTGACTCCGGAACCAATCTGCGTCCGGACCAGGACTGTTGGACATTTGACTCGTAATAAACCTGTGCAAGTGAACGAAAAATTGAAATCGAGCCACCAGTCGGGTCAAATTTAAATGGTGAGTGCAATCGTAGGCTGTTTTTCTATTTTTGAACAATTTTTTAACGACACTCAGTTCGCATAAGGAGTGAGGTTACTGCGTAACTGAGCAACTAAAATGTCTTTCTAGCCCAGTCGAAATCTCACCTGTGGAAGACTATAAGGAGTTTCCATAGACCTCCAAATCCCTATGTTTATTTCTTCAAAGGAATGAATCTGTGGTCACTTTAATCATGGGAAAAGTGCGCGACTACCTGCGAAGAATTGTCGTGTGAGTAACTTTGCCAACGTATAATTGCTAAGGATATTGACCCTAAAGGTTCCATCTTCCCAGTTTTCAACTATCACGCCCTCAAATTGGAGACATTATCTGATAAATAAAGTTAAAGTTAAAGTTAGGCAATGAAGTTACCCAATCCTTTAAGAAATTCTATCGTTGTGATCGCGAAATGCTAGGAATCCAAAGAACTGTGTGGTGTTCTATGATGTGTCTGTAAGGTACAGTACCGGACGCGTCTTTTGAATAGACGCCGAAAAAACCGTACGTTTGCGGTTTTTGCGTCTTTTTGTTATAACTCGCCAAAAACTAATCAGGAATTGCTGTACTCTGTTCCGGCGAAACATTGAAGTGCGCTGTGCACAATATACTATATAAGATCGAACCTATCAATCGACTAAGCGAGACAGCTCGCAAATTGCACCGCGGGGGTGTTCTGAGCGCAATAACTTTGTCAAGTTCGAGTGTTTCTGGCTGAAAGGTGTGGGTTTTGTAGCCAGTGGGAAGTTCAAGAAGCACGCCGAAACATAGCGACCTAGCTTAAGACTGGACAGACTTACAGCGGTGCGAAAATGCAGGTAAGCCTTGTGTGACACGATTTTTTCCGAGTTCAGTCGACTACTACAGGAAGACGAGGCGAGCTAATGGCATCCAATTGCAGGGACGAGCACGAGCCTGAAAGCACTTTACGATGACATGCACGGAGAACATGGACCGTTGTTGTGCTAAATTGCACGCGCGGGCGTGTTCGGAGCGCGATAACTCTGTCAGCTTCCAATCTTTCTGGCTGAAACGTGTGGATTCCATAGGCAGTATCATGCTCTAGTATTGCGCCAATGCACAGCAATTCATCTTGCGAACTGGCAAGGTTACAACGGTGCGAAAATGCAGGTTGGGCATGTGTGACACGATTTTTTCAGATTTCGGTCGACCGCTGCGGGTACACGAGGCGAGCTAACGGCATGCAAACTCGCGTACGAGCAAAGCATCGAAGGCACTTTAAGATGACGTGCTCGCAGCTCTCCAGATGCCTAAACTCTTTAGCCCAATCTGCCATTTTGGAGCGGCGGAGAGCGACGGCGAAGTTTCTTCCGCCCTTACTCAGCCACATTCGAGTTCTCGACGCTCTCAATGCTACCACTCTGTTAAGCACGAGAAGCTCTATCGAATGGTGTCAATCTCGACCAATTCTTGGAATATCGATTTTTTGACAATTTCACATCAAAGGCGAGGCGGCTCAAGGCCGCGGCAGAAGGACAATGACGGCATCGAAAATCGATATTTTTGAGCCGGGCCAAGTCTGATACCGTTCGATAGAGCTTTTGGTGGTGAATTGAATGGTGTTACTGCGAGTAGCAAGAACTGTAATCTGGGCGATTAAGAGTGCGGAGAACATCGACCGTTGTTGTGCTAAATTGGACGCACGGGCGTATTCTGAGCGCAATATCTCTATCACGCCTAAATCTTTCAGCCGCGACTTGTGCATTTTGTAAGCAGTAGAACGCTCAATAGGGGGGCTAAAACACAGCAACGTATCTTATGATTGGACAAGGTTACAGGGGTGCGAAAATGCAGTTTAGCCTTGTGTGACACGATTTTTTCCGACTTCAGTCGACCACTGTAGGAACACGCGATCAGCTAGCGGCCTACGAATGCGTAGGCTAGCAAATAAGCTAAGGTACTTTACGATGAAGTGCCCATAACTCTCCAGCTGCCTAAACTGCCTTAGTTCCAGCTGCCATTTTAGAGCTGCGGAGGGCAGCGGTGAAGATTCTTCCGCACTTACTCGCCCAAGTTTGAGTTTTTGACCCAGGAGATTTCTTTGTTCAGCTCGAAAAGCTCTATCGAACAGTATTAATTTCGGCCAATTCCGGGGAAACTGATTTCTTGACAATTTCCTTCGAGGACGAGGGCTCTTCGCCGAGCCTGCCCGGACGATGACGTCATCGAAAGTCGAAGATTTCGAAAATTGCCAAATGTTCTTGTCCAAAATCATCCAGGGGTTATTTGGGGCGCTGATTACGAATCCGACGTCCGTTTTTAAGAATTCTGTCTATTTTGGTAGGTTTCTCCCCGACTGAGGTTGGTAGGGTCAGGATCACAGACCACCCTCAGTTATCGGTATGGGTGGTCGCCTGCCATAATCGGCCAAATAGACTTCGGCATCATATTCGGCACCCTGAATAAACCCTGCCCTTTGACTAAGTTTGAGCAAAATCGGTGTTCCTGACGCGACCAACCTCAGTTATCCAGAAGAAAATCCAAAACATATCGAAATCGGTGGAATTTTCAAAAACGGTCGTCGAATTCGTAATCAGCGCTCCAAATAACACCTAGATGATTTTGGACGAGGAAATTTGGCCCGGCTCAAAACTATCGATTTTCGATGACGTCATTGTCCTTCTGCCGCGGCTTTGAGCCGTCTCGCCTTTGATGCGAAGTTGTCAAAAAATCGACGTTCCCAGGATTGGTCGAGATTGACGCCATTCGATAGAGCTTCTCGAGCTGAACAGAGTGGTACCATTGAGAACGTCGAGAACTCGAATGTGGGCGGCTCCAAAATGGCAGATTGGGCTAAAGCAGTTTAGGCATCTGGAGAGCTGCGAGCATGTCATCGTAAAGTGCCTTCGGTGCTTTGCTCGTACGCGAGTTTGCATGCCGTTAGCTCGCCTCGTGTACCCGCAGCGGTCGACCGAAATCTGAAAAATCGTGTCACACATGCCCAACCTGCATTTTCGCATTGTCGTAACCTTGCCAGTTCGTGAGATAAATTACTGTGCATTGGCGCAATGCTAGAGCATAATACTGCCTATGGAATCCACACGTTTCAGTCAGAAAGATTGAAAGCTGACAGAGTTATCGCGCTCGGAACACGCCCGCGCGTGCAATTTAGCACAACAACGGTCCATGTTCTCCGTGCATGTCATCGTAAAGTGCTTTCAGGCTTGTGCTCGTCCCTGCAATTGGATGCCATTAGCTCGCCTCGTCTTCCTGTAGTAGTCGACTGAACTCGGAAAAAATCGTGTCACACAAGGCTTACCTGCATTTTCGCACCGCTGTAAGTCTGTCCAGTCTTAAGCTAGGTCGCTATGTTTCAGCGTGCTTCTTGAACTTCCCACTGGCTACAAAACCCACACCTTTCAGCCAGAAACACTCGAACTTGACAAAGTTATTGCGCTCAGAACACCCCCGCGGTGCAATTTGCGAGCTGTCTCGCCCAGTCGATTGATAGGTTCGATCTTATATACATTGTGCACAGCGCACTCCAAAGTTTCGCCGAAACAGAGTACAGCAATTCCTGAGTAGAGCGGTTGAGAATTTCTCATAAAACTCCCTAAATGCTCACCCTGCAAACTGTCCCCCCCCCCCTCGATTGATAGATTCGATCCTACACTCTCAGAGAATTCCTGGCATGACAAAACACTTTACGCTGCTTGAGATGCTCCGAGAACATGCAAGTCTCCGAGAACATGGAATATAAGCTTCTCCAGTACCAAAAAGTCATCTTTGACCACCTACTGCAAAAATGTGATGGTCTGGCAAAGTTGTATACATGATTGTGTAGATCTCGAAGAGACGAATCGAACGGCACCAACCGTTTCTCAAAAACCTCAAACTAGAGGAATTGTGAGCATGCAACGTTTTCGGCGCCTTGCGGCCGACAACTCGTCCGCGGCCGGCCTTCTCAATGGAGCGTAAGTTTTCAATTTTGGTCATTTTTGATCTTTCATATGAAATATACCAAACGGTAGAGCTCGATCTCGTGAGCTCAAATATACTCTTTTAAAGAGCACCTGAAGTCGAAGGTCTACAGAGCAGTTGTCCGACCACCAGTAGCGATGTACGGCGCTCAATGTTGGCCTGCGACTAAGGAAGTTGAAACGCGCCTCAGCGTCATGGAGACGAAGATGCTGCGCTGGACGGCTGGAGTCACGGGCATGGACCGCATCCGAAATGATGCTATTCGGCAGAAGTTCGGTGTTGCGCCGATAGCGGACAAGATGCGCGAAGCTCGCTTGCGATGGTACGGCCACGCTGTGCATGGGAAAGAAGACAGCGTCCGCAAGATAGGCCTTTAATTGGAAGTGTCAGAAAAGCGGCCTAGAGGACGTCCAAAGCAGCGTTGGTCCGATACGTTATACATGGGCATGAAAGTAACTGGCGTCCAGGATCGAGAAAAGTGTCTTCACGAAATCAGAAGAGCGGACCCCGCTACGAAGCGGGACAAGCGCTGAAGAAGAAGAATCTGTAAATTGATGGTATAAAGCTGTTTCCCAATTTGGGATTTATGCCCTTTTAATCTTCGACAAAATTAGTGACGCATTTTTAGCTCATTCTATATGTATTGTGAGACTAGTTTCAGTGAATGAATGCATTACTAGATTGCATGCCATGATTTTCTTGCTATCGACCACTGCACTTTCGACTTCTTTCGGGCTCGTCTAGACAATTTTGATAATGAAAATCGATTTTTGCTGCATAACTCTCTGACTTCAAGACCATCATATGAAGGGATAAACAGTGAAGATTCTATCCTAGCGCAAAGTTGAGACCAGCTACAAACGAATTTTTACACATTTAAAAATTCTGTACTTCAGCCTTTTCTCACTTATTCAGAATAACAGTTAATTTCCATAATTTCTGCATTAGAGAACTTCAAAGCGTTTTCTTTTTTTTCCAAACTTCAAAGTAAATACTAACCAGAAGTACTGCACACTTCTGGTTAGCCTAATGATAAAGGACTCCTCACACATCCGTTTAGAAAATTAGCCGTGAAACGGAAAAGTTACGCACTGATTATGTTATTGTCCCAAAATGTTCTACTTCGATTTCGTTTCGTGATAGCACAAATGCTAAACATTGTTTCAAAATTTATTATAAATCACAAGATGTTGAACTGTTGCTCTTTCAGTTATTGTTCTGTAATTTTATAGATTGGTTCTGTGTGGCCCACATACATATTTCAGGCAGTAGGACAAGAGTATAAAGGACGACGTCAATGGAACTTTGTCCTGTATGCGCCACGCATTTCACTCCTACAGGATATCGTGGAGGACATTTGACTGCGTACTTGGCCAATGCAAGGGACATACAGCGGGCAGCAGAATTGACAAGCAGTGTTTTATTGTTTTTTCTTTCTTTTTTACCGAACAAGTCTTGTACCAAGAAGACACATTCACCGACACCAAAAGGAACGAGAGCGGGGCCTGGTCCGGGCTCAAGCAAAGGACCTCAGTTCGAGGTACATGCGACACGCGCCTCTCCGCCACCTGCACTACCAAGCGCCCATTTCGGAAGCAAGAAGTCGTCATCTGTTCAACGAATTCGGGCAGATTTAGAATGATGTTTATGAAGCGTCTTTTACTGATTCTCAGCAAAAGCCGTTGTTATTTGCGGATGACTATGACATGTTGGACTACTCCAACTTCCATCAGCTGTTTGACATCCCATTAAATCCTCCTTCAAATTTCTAACCATACTTAAATGTTGAGTAATGAAATCTGAAGCCTGATCTATAAAAATGAAAGGATTTTAACCGAAACGCCATGAACAATCGTCACCGGAAAACAGGTAAATATGATAAGCTATGATCGTCCTCTGCAAGCTATTGTACAAGAAGGCCCCTTTTCTAAATGTGATACACATCATTCAAAACGACGAAACTTTTGACAAATACCATCATCGCGTAATAAATGGAAAATGCGAGTGGCTATGCACAAACAACTCTACATACTTGGTAAAGCAGGAGAAAGAAAACTAAACCAAATCGTGATATACAAGTCTATGTATGCTGAAGTTGTTTAAAATGTCTAAACTTGACTAAAGTTAAATGCGCGTTGAAAGCTGATGTTATAAATCAAATTTAAAGACAATTTTTCAATGGATAAAAGTACGAAGAACGGGCGTCAATCAATCATCTTTGGGGTGTGCCACGTATTGTACTTCTAAGGGATGTCGTGAAGGAAGTTGACTTACGGTGTCCTGCCAATAAAGGATTCGTTGTTCTATCCCTCCCATGTGAGACCGAACCAAGTGGGATAGAACGAGTGGATGGTGTAAGCGGGAAATCCGAACCAATAACCTGGAATCGGGTGCACGCAGCAGCCGGTACCTCCTCCGACAGCACCTCAAGACAATTTTATACAGTGTCGCACAAAGCCAAACCTCTACTAAACAACAACCAATAGGGATAGGGACACATTCGTGGAATGAAGTATCACGAAGACTACTTTGCATTTTCCCCTTGAGAAGGGCTATTAACAACTATTGCGCAATTTGCATAAAATATTACATACAAACAACTATGAAGGGTTGGGAATCGCAATCGGTGGAATCTCCGCTTAGTTACCGACAACAGTAATTAAAGAGTACCTTTGCCTAGTAAGAGTAAGGAGGAGATATTACAAAGGCAACGTCTATGAACAAAACATCCAGAAATTCTTCTTTTTGTGCAAAAGAAATCCCACTAAGATTGTCGCAGTTTCGTTCAAGTGCAGTACGACAGACTTGACATCTAGGATCTGCTGCGTACTTCATTGGCATCAAGCCGTTCACCACTTCTCTTACGGGTCCACGGAAAACGTTCGAAGCGCCCTCGACGGCTTCGGCTGAGTCGTCGAGTCTGGGTCGCTTAGCTTGTCGAGGAGACAAGACAAAATCACCTGAACAGGTGGCAACTTTAAATGTAGATGATAATGGTGCCCCTTGCCACTGGAGACAGAGTAGTGTAGACAGGCGGTCAGTCGCAGACGAAATGGACAGTAGTAGGTGAATATTCAAAGCAGGAGCAGGACAGCGAGAGCGCACAGTCAGCCGCCACTCACGGTCGATGCAGGCGGTCGAAATGATGAAAGAAAAATGATTGATGAATACAAATGAGTGGATGTGGTCTTCCCCTCCCCCCCCCCCGGTACTTCTACACATACCTTCAGCTTGACGAATCGGTGCCCAGAATGGCGTGCCTTAAGAGGAATGAGTTATTTCATCCACATCTTGAAGGTTGTCTTTCCTTGCCTGGTTCTGGGCAGCGAACAAAGCAGCGCGTCCGATCCCTCCCTTTAGGATTTGCTTGTGGGGATTTGTCGCTGTCAAACAAAAGATATCGTGAAAGCACATTAAATGAGTATTTAGTCTACACCTGTAGTGTCCAGCCGATGGACAATTTAGTGTGCGATCCTTCCCAGCCAAGCCTGGTGCCAATTCACCGAATCCGGTGGTCTAGAAGGGTAACCAGATCGAAGGACATCAATTCGAAGTGCAGACGACATCTGGCGCCTCCTCCTTCTGCGCTAGTACGTGTCCTGTGTAGTCCATCACATGTGCAAAAGAAAAGATGGAACGCTTGGTTGACGACGGCCTGGAATTCAGGGAGACTCTATTGCTCGCAAGCAACGGCTCAAAACGGCACCGCATGATATGTGAAGCTTTGAATCTTTGTATCCTTTGCATTGGCAGCCCCGCGTGGTAACCTCCTACCCCTAGACAGCCATCTTGGATTGAGGGGGAAAGCCGACATTCAAGGAGGTGGAAAGAAGAATGAGAAGAAACTGTCAGGGGAGAAGCCGACATTCAAGGAGGTGGGGAGAAGAATGAGAAGACGGACGGACCGGATAGCGATAGGGAGGAAGAAGACTATAAAAAGGGACCGCCGCTACCTGTTCTCAATGACCCCATCTGTAATTTGATGTCGGGTTTTCGAAGCGTTTCAGTACTAGTGCTTATAACATGGTGTGCTTTCTAGATGAATTCACCTGGCTGGGATCTTGGACAACTGCACATCTGAGAAGTCGGATGGCGATTCACCAGAGGTATTCCCATTCCCCCTTCATCTCGTTGGGGTTCTATTTTGAAGTTCCCTCTTGTTCGAATAAAACACAAGAAATGAACACGGTTTTCAGCACTCATGCTTTGTGTTAGATTACTACGGTGGCATCTTTGCTTTCAGTATCAGCTGAACTGCGAGAGCTCCGAGTGGCACCATTACAAGCAGCGCACGTTCCACGCACGTAAATGGCTCGGACACGTCAGATTCACGGGAAGTGCTATGTTTGTGGAGGAGAAGACACTCATTGTAAAGTGCTGAAAGCCCATAGTTTTTGCCGTATTGAAGGAAGAGATCGTGCCATGCACTCACATAGCTCATTTTCTGTACTCAACAGGCTGAACCCGCATCGAGATTGCACCTTCTCGTATCACTATCACATGCGACGGTTAATCTGCCCAAAACTAGTCAAAGGAAGGAACTCGGGGCTCTGGCTGAACTAACTTCTCAAAAGTTAAATATGCATTGCCGCGGCGATGTAAGCAGCAGTCCAATAATAATAAGTACCCGGTTTCCACTTAATTAACAATTAAAATTCCGTTTGCGTGAAGTTGCACAGTTGTCAATTTTACGTTGAAAAATAGCTGTAAAAATGCATATATGTTCATTTCTCTGTTTAAACTAAGCAGCACTTCCACTATCAATCAAAAGAAAATCGCGATGTCCTGGACTGGACAAGTGTTTTGCTTAATCTCTTCCTTCCGCACCCTAAATATGTATATCCGCAGGCCCACATCATTTAAAAAAAGGAGTAGCCTTTTATGTTACCACTGTCAGACGATAGAAGGCACTCTGAACAAGCCTGCACAACGGGAAGGAGTACATCTTATAAAAGAAGTGAAATCTGCCACGGAGGAACTGTGTGATAGTAGTATTCCATCAATCAAAAGAATACGACGAGGGAGTGGCGCAATTTCTAATGGACACAACATGGAAAGACGACTATGTGCACCTAATACGTTGTCGCCCCGCCGTAGGATTAATTGGAGAACAGCCCGTTCTTCTTAATTTTCCGTGTGGGACGGGATTTCAGTCTTGCTATAACCAACGCGTCTTAGAGCTGGTTTATACCATTTTCGCGTCGAATTGGACACTTCTCAAATCAAATTGGATAGTTTTCATATCAATAAGACACTCTTATTATACATAACACAGTGGTGTTGAATAACAGTTCCGTTTTCGCGCAACGCAAAATGCGTTATGGGGTGCCTTACATGGTGACCCCCCTAGCAATGTTAGAACCCTTCAAATAATACCTGCATTTTTATGATACTCTGTGTTTTGCATTTTGCGTTTCTTAAGCAGTAGGGTTTTTTAAGTTAGTAACTTTAGTAAGTAACTCTCTGTAGGAGCAGTAACTAGCTCTCTGTAGGATTCGATATGACAGTATATCGACCGGCAAAAAGCTAAAGACTGCGTAGAACTCATACCCTCTCAACAAAGAAGGCAAAAAGCTAGCAGCGTGCGTGAACTTAATCGCTGACGTCGAGCTCACGAAAGAAAGCCATCTGTTGGATCCCTATAGGCTCTATGATGTGCTCATGTAAGTCGACCCACGGTAGGGCTCATGATGGCGTTGTCGCTGAGACTAGGTGAGTTTGTATCCCGCTCGCGCAGGATACAAACCAAGAACTTTGAATCGGCACGGCCGGAATCTGCTCCGACTGCGCTACAGTGTGTCGTGTTACTTGTAAAGCCTGTTACCTGTAACCTATAAAATTTATAAAAAGCCAACCATTCTCTTGCCAAGGCTATCTGTGAACCAGCCGGCAGAAAGAATGGTTGGGCTTTTTTAAACTTTATTTGTAGGCGCACGTAAGTGACACGACACATGATAGCGCAGTCGGTGCAGACGCCAGCTGGTCCGACTTCAAAGTTCTCGGATCACGTGCAAGCTAACCAGGCCTTTCATCGGCCAGCTTGCACCGGGCTTGTCCGAGGAAGACAGAACCGACTTGTACATCGGCTCGCCACCGTAATTCGTTGTATGTACAGGCTAAATATCAATCGGAAGCTGTTATTAACTTTGAGGCGCAGGGTAGAACAGTCGGAGGAAGCGCAGGCTGTCGCCTTATCCTAAACCGAGGTTCCCACCGTACGAGTCTCACTAAGACCATGCAAGCGTTTCATTCATCTTGAGCCTGTGAGTTGATACTAGACTTGTCCGAGAAGAATGAAACACCGGCTTATTTACCGGCTAGCCAACGCAGTTCGTTTTTTAGGCAAAATACTCGTTCATATCGCTGCAACGATATCTCGTAATGCGTGGCGCATCCCACAAGGGTTTGTCTAATGCCGACGTTCCGTAGATGTAGAATGCGTGGCGCATCTTAAAAGTGATGGAATAACACTGTTCTTATCCCTTATCCATATCCTTATTACTGCCTTGTTTTTTTAAGCAAAACGCAAAGGAGGAACGAAAAATGACACACTGAAAAAGCCGAATGTATTAGTCAGCCTAATCAAGCGATAAAGGATAAAAGGGGTAGAGATCCGCGTTAGTGAAACTTTTTGCGAGATGCGTCACCCATTTCACTTCTACGACCTATCGTGGAGGCAATTTGAACATGTGTTTGGCCGGAGCAATGATGGGCACGTGAGGAATTGCAGAAGAGGAGTGGAAAGGGTTCATGGAGGTAAAGGGATCGGCCTGATAAACCCGGATGGAAAACGAATTGTGGATCTGGCTATCGCCCACGACCTGGCTGTCTGTAGCACCTTCTTCGCGAAGAGGGAGAGCCAGAAGGTGACCTATGCTAGCGGAGGAAGAAGGACGGAAGTCGACCACATCCTGGTTCGAAGGCCTGACCTGAAAACCGTCCGGGATGTAAAGGTCCTCCCGGGAGAAGAGGTCGCATCACAGCATAGACCCTTGTTAGCCGACCTTAGCATACCTCTACCCACAAAGCCCAAAGTGAAGACGGAACCCATGATCCGATGGTGGACACTGCGGGGCTCAGAGCGGAACGAGCTACGAAGGGCAGTGCTCGAAGCAGGTCTTCCTGATCCAACCGGCCCCGTGAACGAGACCTGGAGGAGGGTGTCCCAAACGATCCTATGATTTGCCAAGGAAACCTTCGTCGAGACAAAGGGAGGAACCAGATGGAATAAGGCTGCATGGTTCTGGAATGAAGAGGTGCGGGCTGCGGTGAGGAAAAAGAAGGAGGCCTATAAGCAGTGGCAGAAGACAAGGGCACCCGAGCGTCTTACAGTCTACAGTGAGCTGAAGCGGCTAACAAAAACAGCTGTAGCAAAGGCAAAGAGCGCGGAGATGAATACCCTATACGAAAAGCTGGACGAGCTACAGGGAGAGAAGTTCGCTACTCGGCCGGCCAAGGCACGATATAGAGCTTGCGTCGACATTCGAGTGATCAAGACGGTGAAGAGTGCTGACGGTACCGCGGAAGCCAGTCGAGGTCGGAAAAAGATGGGAGGAGTACTTCAAGGAACTGCGAACTGGGGTGCAAGAAGAACAGCAAGCGGAAGGACCCATCCCGTCCTGGACGCAGGAAGAGCTTCGCAACGCTATAGGGAAGATGAAGCTCGGAAAGGCAGCTGGGCTATATGGGGTGCCAGTAGAAGCTTGGAAGGTGCTTGGAAACTGTGGAGTGAATTGGCTGTCACAGTTCTTCAACAGAGTCACGATAGAGGGTAAGATGCCGGATGACTGGAGGAACAGCATCAAAGCCCCCATCTTCAAGCAGAACGGCGACGCGTCCGAGTGCTCCAATTGCCGTGGGATCAAACTGATCTCACACACGATGAAGGTCTGATGAAGGCAGCAGGAGTCTTCGCAACAGCCCCAACCCCGATTTCCGCGGATATCGTCGTTACCCATAGAGAGTGCATCTAGTGTAGTGCTGAAAGGTGAGGGCCAGTGCATTATTTGAGAGGCAGACTGGTCGTTTCGGAACGATTTATTGGCTGCTTTTTGGAAGCAGTCTGCCTTTGCTTTTGACTAGGTGCTCTTGGTAGGACTCGTATTCTGAGGTTAGAGCCGTGCGTGAGTTGGAGGTAGAAATGATTAAGATTCGAGGTGATCAGTTCTTGTTTTGGATGCGCCACACATTCCACATCTACGGAGTATTGTGGCAGTGATCCGAATGCGTATTTGGTCGACGCAGTGACTTACGGTTGCCATCCGATAATTAAGCCACATCGTTTTCCTACCCGGAAACGATGCTGTTCGCCGACCTCGGGTGATGTTATGGAAGGCTCGGGCCTCTGAATCATTCACTCAGTTCGAGGCACGCAGCCCCTCCTCGGGCTGCAGTACATGCACCCTAGTTTTCGAAGTTCTTGAAATTTGGAATAGACATAGGATAATTCACAGTGCGTATTGGATGCGTGATAGTGCAGACGAGGAAAACAACGCTTGTCGCGTTCACCCCAAACCATTGTACATGGCTCTTGTCTCTTCCAGGTCAGCAGACACTTCATTACATAGTGGCCTGCGAGTTGGTACCGAATTTGACTGCGAAGGATTGGCCACCACAAGTCATTGTGTGGACAAAAAACTCATTGTGAAAAGTGAAAGTCATTCCTATCGAATAATGTCTGGACTTTTCCAACATCCCATTGTAAGCACAGTATATGTAACCAGGGTTTGAAGAAAATGACGGATCCGAATTATCCGTGTCGGTGTCGGATCCATTGTCCATTAATAATATTGGTATTGTTTAGTATTACTAATGATAAAAGCCTAGCGAATATTGAAGGCTACTTAAGGCTAGTGAATATTCATTATTAAATAATAAGGTTTTCAAAATGGCCTTTTCGAAGACCCTCTGAGTGGACGGAGCGAAACGTGACCCCGACGACAATGACAAGCGGAATGTCATAGAATCTGTATGTAGCTACTTCTGGAGTAGACGCTTCTTCACGCAGAGCTAGCTTTCAGCAACCGCAGCAACTCCATTCATTCGTCTCCGAACGCTCTTCGTTTTCTTCACGAATTGTTCGACGCTCTTGAAAGCCCCCGAAAAAGCAAAAGACAGTAGAGACCAAAACATTTGTGTAAGTGTATTATTGAGAACTTTTGTATAGGTAAGCTTAAATATCAGGATCCCTAGGATTCGAATTTAGTCATCTAATCTCACCTCCCTAAAGCGAATGCGATGATCATGTCATCGTAAAGTGCTTTCAGGCTTGTGCTCGTCCGTGCATTTGGATGCCATTAGCTCGCCTCGTCTTCCTGTAGTAGTCGGCTGAACTCGGAAAAAAATCGTGTGACACAAGGTTTGCCTGCATTTTCGCACCGCTGTAACTTTGTCCAGTCTTAAGCTAGGTCGCTATGTTTCAGCGCGCTTCTTGACCTTTCCACTGCCTACAAAATCGACAACTTGCAGCCGGAAAGACTCGAACTTGACAAAGTTATTGCGCTCAGAACACCCCCGCGGTGCAATTTGCGAGCTGTCTCGCCCATTCGAGATAGATTTGATCCTATATGCATTGTGCACGGCGCACTCTCAAAGGATTCCTGGCATGACAAAACACTTTACGCCATGCTTGAGATGCTCCGAGAACATGCAAGTCCAGGAGTATAAGCTTCTCCAGTACCAAAAAGTCTGCTCCCCTCATCTTTGACCACCTACTGCAAAAATGTGATGGTCTGGCGAAGTTGTATACATGATTGTGTAGATCTCGAAGAAACGAATCGAACGGTACCAACCGTTTCTCAAAAACCTCAAATTAGAGGAATTGTGAGCATGCAACGTTTTCGGCGCCTTGCGGCCGACAACTCGTCCGCGGCCGGCCTTCTCAATGGAGCGTAAGTTTTCAATTTTGGTCATTTTTGATCTTTCATATGAAATGTATATACCAAACGATAGAGCTCGATCTCCTGAGCTCAAATATACTCTTTGTTTTTCAGATAGATGACTTTTGGCGAGTTATAACCAAAAGACTCAAAAACCGCAAAAGTGCGGTTTTTTCGGCGTCTATTCAAAAGACGCGTCCGTTAAATTGGACCGAGTATCGTTCTTCTCTAGCTATATAGTTGGGAGCAAACATACTGTGGAAATTTTCAAATTTTCTCTCGCGAGGGAAGGGGTCCCCCGTGCCTGGCAGAAATTAGGTCACTGAACTATTTATTTTTCAAGCGCTCACTGGACGTCTTGCAACTGATCGGGAAGATAGCTCGGTGCTGATCCCGAATATATGTTCCATTTTACATTCAACATAATTGGAAGAGCTCTGCAAAAGCAGCGGAAAAGGCTTTTTTTGCTTCTTCCGCCTTAGGTCGAAAGATAAGGCCGGTATTGAAGCAACATGCGTTCCTAGCGCTGCTCGCCGGTGTTTGCTAACAGGATATTTCTCATTTCGAAGCCAGCCACTGAGCCTTGAGAAATTCACTGTCTAAACATGGAACTAATCCAATCAGAGAACCAGCTTCACCTTTATTGAAATTAATAAATAAACATGACATCAGGAAATACCAGAACAATTCGAACTATGGCATCTATTATATCTCAGAAGGAATCGGCAAGGCACACACTGTCAAGTGAGAAATAATACTCACATTTGAGAATAGAGACACGTCTTTCATAATTTGCAACTTCGCACATAGTTAGAAACCTCAGGGAAAAAAGCGAATACAACTGAACCGTGAATGAGTTTCGATTGGATTTGGTTGCCCTCACCGAAAAAGAGGGGTGAAAATGCAATAACAACAAAAGTTTGAACAGATTATGGCTGTCCGTCAGGTTAACAACAACACTACATAAAACTTCGTTAAAAGAAGAGAAATGTCCTTCTTATATCACCGCAAGCAAGCAAAGGCAAAAAAGGAACGGAAATGCACATATCACAAGGGTATTCAATTCTGAGAACAATCGTCTATTTGGTAAGAATTGAACGAGAGTCCTAATACCGGCACCAAATCACAGCCTTATATAGGTATCATCTATGTGACTTCATGATCCTGTTCACGCTCTATTATCTCTAAGGTTGTGTACAAGAGCCTTCAAGAAGGCTTTCAATTCCTAATAATGTTAGCATTACATTGCATCCGATCAATTACGACAGGCGTCACCTTCAACCTTCTCCACTTAGTAAGCTCCAGAAGGAAGTTGCGCACGCTCTCCTGCTCTCTAACACCAGGAAGGTGACCTTATCGAATGCAAACTGGGATAAAGGTGGCAAAGCTCTTCGAAACCAATGTCATTGCGGAAACGCTCGCGGAACTGCTGCTGGTTTGTCTCCAAAAGGGTGGAAACGAGCTCACCCAAACCTCAGCTAACACGGATACAGTTTGAGTTTAGCTGCATTTTCATCCATCAGAGTGTAAGGGAATAGCTCAAACGCACCTATGATAAATCGTAGACTATTACGTTAGACATATACACTTGGAATCCTCGAACAAATTCCATACGAAGAGCTGCAACGACACCAATCCAATGAACGAAGCCGCATGTGAGAAAGAACCGAAAATTCCTTACAGCAAAGGCCTGCCACAGTGTTCAACTATCGTTTAGACAGCTACCGAATTCACCGTCTTGAACATAACGAGTTTTCACCGCAGATTCAGGAAAGTTTCTCTCTCTTGGAATGACTAAGAAGGTTGAGTATTCACACAATTGGACGAAATGTCGGTGGGCAACGCTTATTCCTTAGGAAGAATCGCGTTTGCACGCCAAGAACTACGCATCTGAACAAACAATCCGCTCTCGAAATGACTAGTCTTCGTTATTTTCAACTCTGAAAGCATCGAGCGCTTCGATTTTGACTGCATCCAAACCATCTATTTTCAGGTCTAAGCCTAACGTGCCGCCGAATGCTGGAAACAAGCCACTGAACGCTTCCGGCAAACTTCTCCGGTCCTCCACTACACTCGCTTGTAAGTGCGTCTTCTTATGCCGCAATAGGTTATCCTTACGGTTGAACCTGAAATGAAACGGGAGCATTGGAGCAGACAGGTCCTTGAAAACTCTATTCGTATATTAGCTGTATTTATGTGATTGATTGATTCGCATTTTGATTACATGCCCATTCCACTTCTTTCCTTGCTAATCTATCCTTCTCCATGCAATTTACATTAGCGATCAGGCAGACATAATATTTTAATTCACACCAGATCCTCTGACCAAATCCACTACGCGGAAATACCCACGTACCACGCAAGCTTGTAGGGACCTTTTCCCAATGAGCTTTATTTTTGCTTTCTACTTCACCAATTCAGTCCCTATTTAATAACTTTTTAAAGACAGTATATCGCCTTGCAGGCAGGCATGCTGTTGTGCAAGACCACAATACTGCCGCAGATCACGCAAGATATTCTTCAGAAACTTTGTTTACCGGATATTGACCGTTTGTTTATTGCCTTCACTGCACACCTTACAAGGTCCTTTACCTATCTGTTTTTGCTCATCTAGTCCTTGTTGGGGAAGAATTCAATTTATGGAGCTGGTAGTCGAGCCATAAGAATTACGGTTAGTGAAAGGGGGGGGGGGAGAGAGAGAGAGAGAGAGTTTGCTGTGCTGACGCAAGAGATGGATAGGGATGTCGAGATCACACCTTCGAGATTTTACTATCTATAGTCTATTCACTGCTAAAGAATTTGATAGAGAATAACATCGACTTAATAGGAAATGGAACGAGACTTGGAAGGTCGGCGAATCGCTTCAAGGGTATGACATCACGGCTAAAATGTGAGGCTCCTTTTACCCACTGTTAGTCTCTATTGAAGCATGTGTTGCCTCAAGCAGCAGAACCCATCGTTGATTTTTGAAAGGGGGTCGATTATCAACGGCTTCGATGGCTCTACAGACACCTGATTCAGCTGCTCGGATTCACACCAGGGATGGGCGGAATTTCTGTTTTCTGTTTTCTGTTTTCTGATTTTCTGGCCATTTTGGGCAAATTTTTTCTGTTTTCTGTTTTCTGGGAAAATGGCCAAAAATTGGTCAGAAAACAGAAAATAAAGCTGCGAACAAAATTACATCCAACAAAAAGTATCCAAAAAGTATAGTAGAATTATCAGTTTCGTTCCAAAATATTTTTCTAGAAAATTTTAAATTGCAAGCGTGTGGCGCTTTTAGATTTGCTCTGTAGAAATTGCGCCATACACTCGTGACCTATGCCGCTTTGCTTGCTTGATTGATTGTACAAGTGCTGCTGGCATGTAATTCCTTCACAGGACATTTCTGGTCTTTCATAATTTGGCTTCGTATTCTCTTGAATTTGAACAGTACGTTGCACCATCTACGATTACTTGCAACTTTATATTAAAGCTACAAAACTAGTGTTCTGATCGGCATTTAATTACCTCTTAACTAACCCGCTTGTCCTATGGTTACTGTGGGTAGGGTTATTCTCCACCTCCGGTGTAAATTTTCAAAACGGAGCCTTCTCTTTTCCAACTGCTTGGCTCTTGGCTATAAAAAATAGTAAGTGACAGAAAAGTTATGGATAGTTTTGGTTTCGCTGATGCACGGTAGTGATGCACAAAAATTTTTATGTATCACCTGAATCATTTGTCGTTCTGTAGATCATCGAATTGCTCGAGCGAGTGCCACAAGTCCATTCGTCCCTGGCGCGTGCCAGAGTGCTCCAATGGATCCTGCTCGCTCGAGGGACACGAAGAGCGCCGTATGGACGCTCAGGGCTTTCACGAAGACGTCCGACCAACACGATGGTGGGAGTCCTGGTGCTCTCTTGACATCCCACGGAATTCAGTCCGTGACGGCTTTCGTCCAGCGCGTATTTGTGAAGCGCATTATGTAACCGACCTACCTAATTTTCAACGAATTGGCCCATGTGACAGCGTCTGGTCTTCGAACGTCGACTAAGCTGGGAACTCCGGAGGCCTCTCACTTGCGTGAGTCGTGGCACTCCGAGCATCGTCATCTCGGTTCTACACTCTGTGACGTTGATCCTGCTTTCGTATGGCTCAGGCCTCTAAGTCGTATGTCAGGGCAGGGAGAACAGTGGAGCTGAATAGGTGGTCACGAAGTCGGACTTCTTCGATGCTCTTGAAGGCTCCCTAAGCCGCTCTTTTCCTGCTGTCCAGGTCCGGCACTAGCTCCCTGGGCATGTTAACTTCGCGACCCAGATACACTAGCTGGGGCGCTCAGGGTTCGTTTCGTCAAGACGGAATTGGGCATCAGAAACTTGTCCGTTCCTCTTGAGCATGGTCTTCGTAAGACTCAGTTGCGGTCCATCGTCCAAGTCCGGATTTGGGGACTTATGGTGGGCTTTGGGGATATGGTACTCCTATGCTGAACCCTTCTCTTCGCGTTGATGACGACGACATTGTGTAGAATTGTGAGATCTTGGTCGTGAATCCGCTTTGAAACTCGTGAGGGACTCCGATGTACTGAGTAGGAACGCCCTGAGTGAGCAGAGCTTCGACGAAAGCTTCAGTCTCGACGGAGTCGAATGCCTTCTTCAGGTCGATGAAAGTAAGGCACAGCGGCAGCTTGTACTCTCGCGACACTTCGATGAGCTTCGTAATGGTGTGTATGTGGTCGATCGTGCTGAATCCTCTCCGAAATCCTGCTTGTTCGCATGGCTGTCCTTCGTCCAGCGTTCGGCTGATCCTATTCAGGATGACTCAAGTGAACAGCTTGTAGACTACGGACAGCAGGCAGATCGGGCGATAGTTGCCAATGTCGTGCACGTCTCCCTTCTTGTACAGCAAGACGGTCCTGTAGTCTTCCACTGAGATGTAATATGATGTGTATGTGATCAGTAATAATAATAATAACATGATGGAGAGGGTATATGCTTGATTCCCATTCTATAGTGTCTATGCATTCAAGAAAACACCTTCACTTAAAAACTGTCGTCTGACAGCTCCGCAGTCACACTGATATACAAGTTTTTTTTTAACAATTGGGACCACTAGTCTAGCGAACGGTCTGTTTTGTGATTACGACTACATTTTGGAGTGCATCAGTGAGCCTTAAACCGCATCATTTATAAGCCACTCTTCTTCTATCCCTCCTTTTAAGCCCCAACCTTTGAAGAACCATGCATTTATTTTTCACAGAAACACTCTTAGTATTGCGATTATTGGTGTAATCGTTAGGGCCTTAGCTGTGAAATGGAGCTGATGAGTAATGTTGCATACCTCAAATGTCGAGAATCCTAGCATCTTTAAGTCGGGGTTTACAATTTGCTGATTGTATTGAATTTTGAGTATACTAGAAATTTTTATAAACGTCTACAAGTTAAAACGCTTGTTCTCGACCACATTTCTAGTCATACAAAAGTATTTGCTACCGGAAAAATGGACCTTTGAGTAGAATAATTAGATCGTATGATAATTTGAAAATTTTCTGTTTTCTGTTTTCTGATTTTCTGTTTTCTGGCGTTTTTGGCTTTTCTGTTTTCTGATTTCTGTTTTCTGACGAAAGCGATTTTCTGTTTTCTGTTTTCTGGGAAAATTTTTAAAATTTCCGCCCATCCCTGACACCCTCACATCTGTCGAACACCAATGCCTTCTTCCGGAAATTCCGTGAATTGAGGGTGGAGGAGGAATACGTTGTGGAAGCCTTCGATGTCACTTCATTGTACACTAACGTTGCGAAGGAAAGAGCCTTGCAGGCGGTATCTGAACTCCTCATTGAGCACCGAGCAAGCGCAAACTCAGATAACTCAGATAATGACGTTGGTCAATGAGTGTTTGATGTGCAACGTACGCAAGTGGTCAAAATGGTATTACAGGCATTTTAGAAGGCTAGTAATGGTTCAGAGGTTAGCTACTGTGTTAGTGGTGACGTTTATGTCCAAAGTGGAAAACACGTTCTTGGAGCGTCTGCCTGCACTTTACTGTAGGTATGTGAAAGACGACTGCTTTATAGTTTGTTCCACGCAAACTGAGATGGACAACTGTTTCCAACTGTCGAACCAGCAATGCTAACATATAAATCTTATACGAGAAAAATCTACAGAAAGTTGGCTCACTGTTCTTAATGTCCAAGTTCATCTTGATGATGTGAATATTAAGAGCAGATGGTACCGCAAGCCCATTAGCGAAAAAATCCTCATACATTTCAGCTCTGCCCATCCTTCTAGTACGAAAAAGGGTATTGTTAAAAATATGTTCTGAGCAGCAAGTTCAGTTCCGTTCGATAACGAACAAAAGTCCTCTCGGAAAATGCAGTCGACATGGCAGAAGCAAATGGGTACCCTATGCACATTATCATAAGGTGTAAGCTGCAAGCCAACTTTGGTCCGTCACGAGGAGCAGTTGAGAAAGGTACCATTCTATGGCCTCTGTTAGGGCCTCTACAGAGTCTCGCGGCAGCACCCCGAGAACTCGTCCATATCGCTCCCGCCGCAGTGGGACCCACGCTGCCACTGTGGTGGAAGCCGCGGCGCGGACGAGTTGTCGCGGAGCCGCCGCACGCAAAGGTCCCCGAGGGCTGCCGCAGTTCACGGCGGCTCTCACCCGCAGCGCCAGGAGCTGCGGGTGAGACCCGCCGGGGCGTGATACATGGGTATCGATAATGGTTCATCTACTTGGGAACATTTTTTAACGGGTTTACATGCTAGGAATAGGTTGGTGCGTAATTTCTGTACATAAAAGGGCTTGACAACCAACAATATAATCACCGCTAGTGTCGACAAATGGAGGCATATGGAATTCTGCACTCAAAACGTAGCGCAGAAAAAAAAGCGCGATGTTAGGTAACCTTAATTGCACTGAAAATCTTCGTGGCCTTCCAGTCACAAGTTAGCCGTGTGAGGTTTAGGAAACACCCTTCCACAGAAATGCAACAACAAGGCAGACCGTTCTTTTTTAGTAGGAGCTATAACTGCATCGGACAGACCTCCCGGACTCAACAAGGCATCGGAGGGAATGCTGTCATCACAAGGGCTACCACATTATCCTCGAGCTTCTTGTCAACAGAGGAAACTTTTAGTAGAGTTAGAACGACAAAAGTGAGAGCAAGCGCAAAATGGTACAGAACTGTTGTGTTAAAAGGAGTGTTCTGTTAGATTTCGGGGCTTAGGTTGAAGAACTCCTAACTTGGCTTAGAAAACGCTTCTTCACAGAAGAAAAAGCGTTTTGCTTACTACATCTCTGACATTCATAGAAGTCGCAACTGCCGGCAAATGTACGCAGTATTGCGTCGCGGCGCCGCACCACCCGCCGCTGCCATGGCGGGTCCGCGGCACCCGCAAGACTCTGCTGCCGGCCTTATACTCCCGCGGGAGCTTCCGCGAAACGTCCGCGGACGGACGGTGCACCGCGGACGGTCGTCGTCGTCCCGGGGCGGCTAGCGTCGCATCGGAGCGCGTTTCCCGCGCCGAACTCCGCGGGACGACAGCCTTCCGCGGTGCAGTGCACCGCGGACGGCTGCCCTCCCGCGGGCGGGAAGTATAACACCCCTCTCGTCGTCTGTCGGTGGCGATCCACGGACGGCGGGCGTGGCGGGCCGCGACGAGTGGCCCGGCTCGGGGTCCCGACGCGATTTCCGCCCATTCGCGGAAGCTCCCGCGGGAGTATAACAGGGGCCTATCTATATGTGCCTTCCATTCCGGACGATGTGAGGGCTGCATCTGCCCGTTTCTCCTATGTAGTCCTCCCACATTCATCGCCGTAGGATTGAGGAGCATTTGGATGGCCGTAGAAAAGCTAACGTCCTGACTTCCTGGAGAGAACAGAGGGTCCGTTGCCGTGCAAGTGCACGCTGCAGGCGTCAACGTTGGCTCGAGAGAGTGTCATCTGTGCGCGCAGGTTCTGATTTAAATGCTCTTACCCTCTGGATCACAGCTAGAAATCCTGGGGTTCACCGGAATTAGTATCTAACGGTAACACAAGAACTAAGCCCTTCTAAGACTTCTGCAAGTTCTGATTTAATTGCTCTTACCCTCTGGATCACAGCTAGGAATCGTGGTGTCGACTGGAATTAGAATCTAGCGGTATCACAAGAACTGACGCCCTTCTAACAAGGCCTCCAGAGTGGCGGTAAGCTTTTGTCCAGAACCATAGTTAGTTTTTTCGGAATGGCTTTCTGTGGTCAAAAGTGTGCGTGTGGAAGAGCGAGCGCAAAGTTCATCACACCCTTCTGCCACATAACCGAATGTGATCGATTGGCGATGTGGGTAGAGATGTCGCCTCTCAGCAGCACCGAGTGGGTTTTGCGGTTCGACTCCCGGTGTCGCCATAGTTTTTGCACACATCTGATCGTTATTATTATGTGCTTGCGTGATCACAGGAATCAATTTGTATACATGCTTTGAGTAAGTGCTAAGTATTTACCGATACCAAACCAAATTCTTGACCGAATTGATCTGTAACTTTCCATCTAATTCTAATCTTACATGCCACCTGAGCGTCACCAGTTCCATCAACTCGTCTGTCATAGTTCAAGCGCCATGCGATACGCAAGCACGCCTTTACCAAGAAACCTTCGTATTTCTCCACTTTACAAGGTGAAGCGCAGGCATTACATTGTCTCCCTTTTCCTGCGCTAGACGAGCGCAACCAATAGCCGGTGGTGCACACTTTCGCGCGACAACAAAGAGGAGTGGGGAAAGCGCAGAACCCTGGTGTACCCCGACAGAGATGGGAAACTCCATCGAGGTTTCAACTGCAGCTTGAACTCGACTCTTTGGACAAGAGTAGAAAATTCGCACCCACTCTATGAGCTCTTCAGGAACTCCATGACTTCACGCGGTACGCGTTCTCCAAGTCGAGGAAGGCGATATGCACTGACTTCAGTTTCTCGCGATGCTCGCCGCAACTTGGTTAAAGAACTTGGCCTACCACTCAGCATGGTACCACAGCTTTGACTTCCACAGATCAGCTGCCACGTCGTCGGACCCAGTCGCTTTGCCTGGCCTCATCTTCCTCAGAGCCGCTTTCGTCTCCTCCACGGTGATCTTGTGAACGGGGCCGTGAACAAAAGCCACAGAAGGGATGGCCGGATGAGGAAATTCCATAGTTGAAACTTCCTCAAAGTAACACGCCATCGCTTCAGCGCCTTTTTGCGGTCTGTCAGAAGATGGCCGCTCTCATAAGTGATGCCAAAAAACTTTTCAATATCCTCGGTTTGGCGATGGCGGCTCTTAGCAAGTCGGTACAAATACCGCTCACCATCGTGCAATTCGAGCTTCTCGTTGACATCTCCATAATGAGTAGCTTTTGCAACAGCCACGGCTTTCTTTGCAGCCTTCCTCGCTTCTTCGTACTTCCGCCAGTTATCGGCTCTCTTGTCGCCGAGAAACACGTGACAGAGCGACTTCCTCTCTCGAAATTTTGCTTTCACGTCATCGGTCCACAGCCACGTCTGCTTTTCGATGATGCGTCGTCCAGGCACCGTGATGCAGAGCTCCAACCTTGCAGCTTAACGTATCGCGTCGGCAGCGTTCTTCCAAGTTTCGTCGACAGTTGTGACTGTCGGTAACCGCACGCGAGAAATTCCTTCTCTCCCATTCGCCACCACTTCATTCTCGGTGCACCGCATCGCTCGACCTGCTTCTGCCTTGGAGGGGCGATCCTTAGGGTGCAGATCAGCGGACGCTGCTGTGGGGCGACCGTCTCATACGGCACGACCTTCGCATCTGTGACAAGACTTCGGTCGCGATCCTTCACAACGACGAAATCTATCTGAGAATTGGAGCTCCCACTATAGTACGAGATGAGGTGGGAGTCGCGTTTACGAAATACGGTGTTCACTATGGTGAGGTGCGATTCCGCATATTCAAGGATACGCTCACCATCGGCGTTACGCGACCCGTAACCGAATCCAACATGACAGCTGTACCCGTCTTTCGTCGCGCCGACGTGCCCATTAAGGTCATCAGCGACTATGATGACATCTTTCGACGGCACCTCTGCTGTCTTCTCATCAAGCAGGCTCCAAAACTCATCCTTGGCTTGATCAGAGCAGCCGGTCTGCGGAGCATATGCAGAGAAGAAGTGATAGAGTCGCTCCTTTGCGGCGACAACGATCTTCATCAATCGATCGCCAAAGTGTTCGACGCTTACAATCGAGTCACGAAATCGTTCGGAGACGATGACTCGAACTCCACTGCTGGTCCTGGGACTTCCACAAAGAACGGCCTTGAAGCCTCGTCCTATGTCCCTTGACTTGCGGCAGGACCACCTCGTCTTCTGCACCGCACAGAAATCAACTCTTCTACGCTCCAGTGCTTCAACCAACTCGCACGAGCGGCCCGTCAACCTACCCACATTCAGCGTTGCCACGTGGGTCCTGCTTACGTTACGGGACTTTCGGACTAGCTCAGTTGCCCCCCGATGCCGTCCTCGCATCAGGGACCCTCGCACACTTCTCACACTCGCCGGGCTCGGCGAGTGCGCGTCGGCTCCCGCGGACGCCGTAACACTATCTCGATACTCATGTAACGTCATCAACCATGTGATGTGACATGGGTCTTCGTAGGCCGGCCTGTCACAAGGGCCTGTCGCCTGCATTCGAGTGTCCGTGATTAGCTTAGCTCGCAGAGCGAGCAGTTTCCGGTGGCACCACGTGGAGGAACGGACATCGCCACCCATCTTTATAATTTATTTTATATACTTATTTATGCAGGCATACTTACGTGCGCGTAAACATATAGTCATCATAATCAATTAGCCATTTGTAATTTGTCCTATTATAAATATAAAGCAGACAGGCATGAATCACTGACGGGTGACTTCTGTCAACGTTTGCCGACAGTGGATGCTACACCCAACCGTTCGTCGTATCACCAACCGAAACACCAGAATATGGCAGCATGGCAGGCAGCCATGACCGCCGGTGCTTACTACCACGACGCTTCCACTGCCGAGTAGTCAAGGAACACCCACCAGGAAACACCCACTTGGTGAGGTTTCGCAAGACGTCACCAAGGCTATGACGAGCCAACGCTGCCGTGTTCAGAGAACACGTGAAGCGTTGCGGAAAAGGTCTGCGCCGCGGCACGGCTCAGACCCCCTGATCTGTGATGGAAGACGTCGTGCGCCGCACCATTCGCTTCTGCTTCACTCCAGATCGCTCCGGTCCTCTACGCGCTCTTGCTAGCGTGTACTTCTTCCTTCAGCTTCCTACACATTAGAAACAGCATTTTATGATGGCCGAAGGTGTTTCGATGGGGCAGTCGATCCTATTTCAGTCGCTCAGAAAAGTACCAGCGTCAGTCGCCGGCGAAGCCGGCGACAGACGCTGGTACTTCATTACACAAATGATCCGGGGTAAGCTGCCATCCGTGGTACACAATCCTGTTATAGAACATTTTTTTTTTGCAGCAAAAGCAACGTTAACACCGACTAGAAAACTTTTAAGTAGGGACAAGTTACCAAAACTACGACGAAGCCACTAGTTGAAACATAGCCGAAAATGGGAAGCAATAACCATGTCAACATGCACGTGATACAGAGGAAGAGGTGATGTCGAGGCACTGCCGTACGTGAGATAATTTAAAGGACCGCCTCAGTGAGATAGTTAGCGCGCCCCAACGACAAATACGGTAGCGACTCCGTAGGAAAGCTCGTCCTACAGCACTGCTTTCCACTTCACTCTAACGACAAAATCACCGCAGGTACTTCAACTGCTCATCGCCAGAGGGTCAACAGGCAGAAATCGTACCTCCAGCCAAAAAATCGTTAACATCGATCGAAATTGTTTGCATTATCAGATCTCTTACCCGCCCTGAAGCTATTCCACGCCAATGACACGTGTTTTGAATCGCGACGCACGTGGTTCTTAGGTGGAATTTTGAACAAGCAATGGTTCTATCCAATTATTCAAGAAATGAGGGAAGCTTAAATTGGGTTGCCACTTCTAGCTAAACGATTTCCGAATTTTCTTTCTTGCATAGCGTTAACTGGAAGAAAAACTACACCTTTCACCGCCTTCACACCTCGAGTTGAGAAATCTAACTAGGGAGGGGTTTCGACCTCCCATGGAAATTCAAGTTGAGAACGTGTCATTAGAAAGATTTCGAAATGCTAATTACGAATATGGGTGTCAAAATTGCAAAATGAAACCCTGAACGAGTTATGACCCGCCGAAGTTGAGTGGCATGACCACAGGCTGGCCGTGCGAAAGAGCTGGCGCGAAAGCGATGAGTCACAGGGGCTCCCTAGGTATGGACCACCGTGTGCGGCAATGGCGCAGAGGTAGTGCTCCCGCTCGAGGCGTGTGACATCGTTGGTTTGGTCACCAATGCTGCGGATTTTTTTGCACATCATGATTTATCTTCGAAATGGCCTTTATTCTAAATTATGATACGTGTTTGATTAAATAGACTGGAAGTACATGTAAGGCGATTCGAGGCCGCCTTAAGTCTCGCCCCGTCCCTTCGGGCAGTCTGGCTGGCTGCCAGGAGATCTTCGCCCGCACGACAGAGCCCGACTAGCTACCCCTGTGTACTACAGTCAAAACAGCAGCACTAAAGGGCCTCATTCCCCTGACCCCGAAAGAGCCCCCATTTCTGCAGCGATGGGAAGGACGAGTACGGAGAGGCTGCTAAAATCTCAGGGCCTAACTTTGACTGTGTCCGTCGCGCATGCCCCAACATCCGAATACGACGACGAAGAGGTCGAAGCCTTCTACGTGGAGCTGGAGAAGTTCTATAAGGAAGATCACACCTTCTGCAAGGTGATCGTCGGCGACTTCAACGCCTAGATCGGACCGCTAAGGTCGCCGGAAGAACTTCACATCGGAACCCACAGTTTGAAGTGGAACGAGCAAGGTGAAAGGATGTCTGAGTTTATCATGTCGACCAAGACCATCCATGGAAACTCACAGTTCCAGAAGCCTCCCTCCCTACGATGGACCTGGGAATCCCCCGGTGGCTAGCTCCACAACGAGATCGACCACATCATCCTCAGCCGCAAGTATTGCCTGACCGACGTTTCCGTTGTCCCCAAGTTCTACACGGGATCGGACCACCGCCTCCTTCGCGCAAGGTTCCGCTTTTCGCGTCAAGGAGAGAAGGCCGTGAAGTTCAAGAAGAGGAGTCCCAGAACAACCATCAACTGGGACCTTTACACCTCTCTTGCGGGCCTTTGGGAGGATACCGTTATGGACAACATCGACGAGGAATGCGAACACTTCGTGCACCATCTCCGCGAAAGTGCTAAGGGAGCCGAGAGCTTGAAGACCACCAAGAGACGCCTGTCTCCGGAAACTCTCGAGCTGATACGCCAGCGTGGAGCAGCACGAGCGTACCAGCTGACATCCGAGCTTGCGAAGCTATGCAGAGCGGCGATAAAGGAAGATCTTAAGGAGAGAAGGGCGGAAGTGTTGGCTGAAGCTGCAGAGGCAGGGTTGAGCATCCGCAATGCCCGTCGGGACCGCCAACTTCAAGACCAAGGTGACCGCTCTCAGACGTCCTGACGGAACCGTCACCTCTTCCAGAAGGACCATGGAGAAGGTCATCCACGACTTCTACCCCGATCTCTTCGATAGCCACGTCCACCTGCCCCCATGCCATCTTCCGACGGATGGATACGTCGTTCCCTCTTTTCTCCCTTCCGAGATCCCACACGCCATCTCGTCGGTGAAGAAACGTACAGCACCCGGTCCCGACAGGATCAGACCCGAACACCTGAAGAACCTCCCGCCAGCGCTCATCAACACCTTGGTGCGGCTCTTCACACGCTTCCTGTCGGAGTGCAAGGTTCCATCTCAGTGGAAGACCAGCAAGACCGTTTTGCTGTACAAGAAGAGAAACGTGCAGGACATTGGCAACTATCGCCCGATCTGCCTGCTGTCCGTAGTCTACCAGCTGTTCACTCGAGTCATCCTGAATAGGATCAGCAGAACGCTGGAGGAAGGACAGCCATGCGAACAAGCAGGATTTCGGAGAGGATTCAGCACGATCTACCACATACACACAGTTACGAAGCTCATCGAAGTGTCGCGAGAGTACAAGCTGCCGCTGTGCCTTACGTTCATCGACCTGAAGAAGGCATTCGACTCCGTCGAAACTGAAGCGGTCATCGACGCCCTGCTCACTCAGGGTGTTCCTACTCAGTACATCAGAGTCCTTCGAGAGCTGTACTGTGGATTCATTCAAGGCACGAGTGAATAGGGCTGTCGAGGTCATAATCACCGATTTTGCCCAAACTTCTTCCAGGGGGGGGGGGTTATTTGGGATGGTGATCACGAATCTGATATCTTTTTTCCGTATTGCGCTGGAGTGCGTTAAGTTACAGCAGGTAGAGGTGATTAATGGTAAAGTCATGGTCACCGTTTTTGCCGAAACTTCGTGTTGAGCACGAATCTGACCCTTATTTGACAATATAGAATGAAATGTATAGGAGATGTGTAGGAAGCAAATCGGTTGAGGAGGCAGCGGTCATTTTCAAAAAAATGCAGAAATAGTGCATAGTACGGGAGTCGAACATCTTGCCCAGCACCTGTGAAGTAGTGTCGCACTCTGCTGAGCCACCAACTCGATTGCCGCAGATTCTTTCGCCAGGTCCTATATATCAGCACACACGTATGCGCTGACGGTGCAATCCTGTACCCCAACTTCGAGGGCCCGTAGCTCTTCGGCTCCAAGGACTCAGCAGAAACGAAGTATGTTTTTCTATTACATGAAGGGTGGAGATTCTCGAAGTACTATCCGTTTCCCCCGTTCAGACCTACGCCTCAGACCTTTCCCTGATCAGTACATCAGAGTCCTTCGACAGCTGTACAGTAGATTCACGACCAAGATCTCACCATTCTACAACGACGTCGTCATCGACATGAAAAGAGAGGTTTGGCAGGGAGATACCACATCCTCAAGGCTCTTCAGCGCCACCCTCGAAAACGCACGAACTAGAATGGGAAGACATGGGAGTGAAGGTCGACGGCCGGCAATTGCGCCATCTTCGCCTCGCTGATGACATCGTGCTCATATCACTGAGCATCAGACAGACGGAGCGAATGCTGGATAACTTCGATCGTGTATGTGGGAACGTTGGACTGCAGCTGAATCTTACGAAGACGATGTTCATGAGGAACGGACAAGTTTCTGATGCCCCATTCTCGCTCAACGGAACGAACATCTCCGAATGCTCCAGCTATGTGCATCTGGGTCGCGAAGTCAATATGGCCAACGACCTAGCGCCGGAGCTGAGCAGGAGGAAACGAGCGGCTTGGGGAGCTTTCAAGAGCGTCGAAGAAGTCGCGAAGAAGACGAAGAACGTCCGACTCCGTGCCCACCTATTCGACTCCACTGTTCCTAACATACGCCTCAGAGACCTGGGCTATACGAAAGCAGGATGAACACGCGATCAGCGTCGCGCAGCGTGGAATCGAGAGGACGATGCTCGGAGTGACACGACTCACGCAAGTGAGAGAAGGCCTCCGGAGTTCCGAGCTTCGAAGACGTTCGAAGATCAGAGACGCTATCGCGTCGGCCAAGTTGTCGAAAATTAGGTGGGCCGGCCACGTAATGCGCTTCGCAGACACCCGCTGGACGACAGCCGTCACCGACTGGATTTCGTGGGATGTCAGAACACCAGGACGCCCACCAACGCGTTGGTCGGACTTCTTCGTGAAAGCCCTGAACGACCGCTATGACGCTCTTCGTGTCCCTCGAGCGAGGAGGATTCATTGGAGCACTCTGGCACGCGACAGGGACGAATTAAGACGCTGCTGGCGCCCGATCAAGCAAGTCGATGATCAACGGGACGACAGGTGATACAGGTGACAGGTTTGATTAAATAGGCGGGAAAACTATCATACACGATTGTAAAAATGATTGAAGCCAATGGTGACGCTGGTGACACCTCTAGACGTTTTTTTCTTTAGCGCTATGAAAATAAAAGATTGTTGGAAACACCTCCAGTTGTTCAATATAAGATTGGGACTCTGTTAGTGCAAAATTGTAAATACCATATAAATGTCAGCAGTTTTTTTGCCTTCAAACATTACGAACGTGTGTAGTTTTCCTGGCTATTTAATTAAACATGTGTCATTGAGAAAACCACGCAACTATGGGGCCGAACCAACAATGTCACACGTGAAGGGCGGGAGCTCAACCTCTGCGCCACCGCCACGCCCCACGGTACTTACTTACAGAGCCTCTGTGGGCCTCTACAGGGTCTCGCGGCAGCACCCCGAGAACTCGTCCATATCGCTCCCGCCGCAGTGGGACCCACGCTGCCACTGTGGTGGAAGCCGCAGCGCGGACGAGTTGTTGCGCACGCAAAGGTCCCCGGGGGCTGCCGCAGTTCACGGCGGCTCCCCGGGGACCTTTGCGCCCGACGGGTCTCACCCGCAGCGCCAGGAGGTGCGGGTGAGACCCGTCGGAGGGCGTGATAGTTGGGTTTCAATTATGGTTCATCTATTCTAAACATTTTTTAAACGAATCTACATGCTAGCGATATAGTAGGTTGGTGCATAATTTCTGCCCATAAAGGAGCTTGACAACCAACAATATAATCACCGGTAGTGTCGACAAATGGAGGTGTATGGAATCCTGCACTCAAAACATAACGCAAAAAAATTTAGCACGATATTAGGTAACCTTAATTGCACTGGAAATCTCCGTGGCCTTTCAGTCACAAGTTAGTCGTCTGAGGTTTAGGGAAAACCTTTGCACAGAAATGCAACAACAAAGCAGACCGTCCTTTCTAGAATGAGCTATAACTGCATCGGACAGATCTCACGGACTGAACAAGGCATCGGAGGGAATGCTGTCATCACAAGAGCTACCACATTGTCTTCGAGCTGCTTGTCAAGCGAGGAACTTTTAGTGGAGGTAGATCGACAAAAGTGAAAGCAAGCGAAAAATGGCACAGAACTGTTGAGTTATAAGAAATGTTCTATTAGATTTCGGGGCTTAGATTCAAGAACTCCTAACTTGACTTAGAAAATGCTTCTTCACAAAAGAAAGAGCGGTTTGCTTACTACATCTTTGACATTCCGAGAGGTCGCAACTGCCTGCAAAAGTATGCAGTATTGCGTACAGTAACCCTCGCAGCGCCGCACCACCCGCCGTTGTCATGGCGGGTCCGCGGCACCCGCAAGACTCTGCTGCCGGCCTATGGCCTGAGTTATACTCCCGCGGGAGCATCCGCGGAAGGGCGTGAATCGCGCCGAGACTCCTCACCTGGCCAATCGCCGCGCCTCGCCACGCCCGTCTCCGCCGTGCACCATTGGTCCGCGGACGTTCCGCGGATGCTCCCGCGGGAGTATAACCGAGGCCTATGTTATACTCCCGCGGGAGCATCCGCGGATGGGCGAAAATCGCGCCGGGCCACTCGTCGCGGCCTGCCACATCCGCCGTCCGCGGATCGCCGCCGACAGACGACGAGGGGGCTGTTATACTTCCCGCCCGCGGGACGGCAGCCGTCCGCGGTGCACCGCACCGCGGAAGGCTGTCGTCCCATGGAGTTCGGCGCGGGAAACGCGATCCAATACCACGCTAGCCGTCCCGGGCCGACAGCAACCGTCCGCAGTGCACTTTTCACCCCCGGACGTCCCGCGGATGCTCCCGCGGGAGTATAACATAGGCCTATGACTCACCGCTCTCGCGCCAGCTCCAGCCTGCAGTTCGGCCCACCCAACTTTAACAGGTCAAAACTCGATCAGGGGTTTCATTTTGCAATTTTGACACCATTTTGCTGTCCCACACCCCTCGTCTGTCCTGCGCTGCTTCCATTGGTCCCTCGGTGGACTACGGTCAGGTATGGCACTCGGACTCTCTCTCTATTGATCCCATCTACTAAATTTGGCACTGAACTTAGTAGATTCGAGGAGACATTTGGTGGGATAACTTCTTATTGATTTGGTCCTTTTCAGGCTCTGAAGAAGGCGATCTCGCCGAAACGTTGGCCAGTAAATAAATCCGTCTACCAACCTCGTGTAGAGCTCAACACGCACAACAGCAATTTTGACACCCATATTCGTAATCAGCATTCCACCTCTTTCTAATGATCCTGTTCTCAACTTCAGGCTCCATGGGAGGTCGAAACCCTTCCCTACTAAGGTGAATAAAAGACGGCATTGTCATAAAACAAAAAACATAGCACTTACCGCTTGCTACAATATGGACAAGTATGAGGGCGAAGTCCCGTGTGGATAAACTGATGTTTCTTCAGCAGGAACTTGTTCGCAAACCTCTTATTACAGTTGGCGTGCTCACAGATGAACGGTTTGTCTGAAAGCGGCAAAGCTTTAGTACGCGAATGAGAGAAACACGAGTAGCCGATGAACGTTGTTTTTCACGAGTCAAACATGTGTTGGCCTCTCCCTCCAGTTCGAAGTCGCAACTTACTTCATCCTTCCCGTTTCCTAGTGCTGTTCTCTCTCACACACTGTGTGCATGAGAGAGATTGATGATGGACAGCGGGCGGATGACCTCCCTGCCCTCACCTACTCCCTTGATAACATCTCGCCAAGAGAGGTTCACCGCCGATAGATTGAAATCGCACCCCTCTATACCTATATTTCAGCACACCAGTCTTGTGGAAGGTTCCACGCATAGACAAATATATGTCAATGCATGCCGAGCTACATTCAAGATATAGAACCCCGTACCCGTACGCTGGACGTCCTGAAAGGAAACCCCAGAAGGTTAACACGAGAGTTCGCACCTCCACTACATGCGCCTGAAAACGGCAACCCGAGTGGCAATCACGGGAAATACTGGAATTGTCATTAGACTCGCTTAACAAAGAAAGGCGTATCAATGTTTTACATGTCTGTTGAATCACAGAGCGGCCTGATTAGATGTTATGAGCAGGGATCTGCGGAAATTTTTTCGAGAAAAGCGGAACACGGAATACCGAACGGAAGAGCTCAAAAAATGGGCAAAAACCGGAATACGGAACACGGAAGCGAAAATAACTCAAAACTCACCTTATTTTTCACAAATATATATGCATAATGGTAGTTACAGCTACGTTGCCATTAACAAATTTAGGGAGCAGCAAGGCAGCATGCGACTCTTTTCCAGCAACATAAAGGATAAAAGGATAAAGGACGGCGTTACTCAATCCCTTCTGGGATGCGCCAGCGCATTCTACTTCTACGGGATGTCGTGGAGGCGAAATGAATGCGTATTTGGCCATACAATGACTTGCGGTGGCCAGCCGATGAACAAGTCAGCGCTCTATCCTTCCCAGATGAGTCTGGTACCAATTCACCGACCCCGGAGGGATGGAAGGCTTGGTTGGCCTGGGCGGGAAATCCGAACCAGGAACCTGGTATCGGATGCACGCGACAGTCGCGCCTCCTCCGACTGCGCCACACGCGCCCTCCAGCAACATATAACAATAAACAATCCTTGTATTCGTATCATTACTAAGATGAATTTTCAAACACTACTAGTGTAACAAATTGAAGTTTATGAGCGGGCCCCGCAACCAAGCGGGACAGATGCTAATGAAAATGATGAATCGAACACTAACGAAACCTTTGTGGCCTTATACTATTCGGTAGTACATCGTTTCAAGAAAAGAAAAAAGAATCCAATTTCGTTAGCACACTGTTTCGACATTAGGACGCACCACCGGTTTTGAAGGCAACACAATCAGAAAAAATGCGACGCATGGTTAATCTCCTTCTTCAGACTTTCGTTGAAGTTCAAGAGGTGAATGAAGGCAGTGCAAAACAATAAAAGAGCGGAACACGGAACGGAACGGAAGGACCAAAAACGGCAGAAAACCGGAATTCGGAACACGGAAATTCCGCACATCCCTGGTTATTATACGTTATCAGATGGATGTTTAGCTGCGAACAAAACTATTGCGCCGGGCGGAACTCGGGGGCAGACATAACTCCGACGCCGCGCGAACCCCCTCTCGTGTCGCGCGCGGTGCGCGACGAAATTGGACGAGTTCCGCGTTGGATGCTTCCGACAGGCACGGCTAGTAACGTTTCCGACAGGTACGGCTGGTAACGCTTCTGACAGGGACATGGGGCACGCCTTTGCCTCACTTCAACGTTTCTTGAAGATGGTATACGAATATGGTTTCAGTGGGGCGATCAGCGGCAGTTTATGCAGGAATCTTGATAATGTGGATGGTTTCTAGGGTCAGTATTTGCCATGTACAACTTCTTCGGCCAATTTTTACCCGTGATTATGGTCATGCTACGGAAAAAGGTAACCATCGCCTACGCTATTCTCAGACCAATTGTTTTACTGCAAGCTGTTGCCTACCACATTCTGAGAGATCTTAAGTTCCTTGCTAGAAATGTTGCTGTCGGCGGTGGAATGGACGAGTTTTACTAATATTCATGTTTGCTTCTCTTCTCCATTTCGAGATGAGTTTCTTGCAGGTAATTGAGATCGTCATAGGATTCGCCCTAATTATGCTAGTATGCGTTGGATACAAGACTTAACTGTCTGCCATGCTCCTATTCGTTTGGTTCTTTGGCCTGAATCTGTGGCTAAATGCCGGGTGGAATGTTCCGGCTGACCGATTCTACCGCGATTTCATGAAGTACGACTTCATCCAAACAATATCTATTATTGGGGATTTGCTGCTAGTCATTGCGTACGGTCCCGGTAGAGTTTCTGTTCAAGATGACAAGAAGAGGTGGTAGAACACTAGAAATGGAGCAACATCGTTGCGATTTGAAAGGCAGATGTCTTACAAGGAAATGTGATCGAGGAGGTTGGAGTTGGAACAAAATTGGTGGGTGGTGTCTTATTACATCAATGCGCCGTCGAATGCGATAGAGGCGAGGCGACAGAATGAACATAGGCTAATACCGGGAGTACAGATGGATATCAACTAGAATGGAACGAGGAATACCCGCACGAAACGACACAAGACAGCATCATCAACCGAGGGACACTGTGCGAGCTTAAATGCTGAGAACATTTCGTGCTCCGCGGCTAACCATGCGTCACCGACCGCACGTCCGCGTTTCAGCGCCGAGACGTCGCACGCGGCTAGCGCGCGACGTCGCGTCGGAGTTAAGTCCTGGAGCCGGCGGAACTAGAGCGCGTACACCTAGCCTTGCGGGTATGACGGGACCTTCACCGCCGGCGCCAACTAACGTCAATCTCACAGCTTAAGAACGTATCAATTGCACCACTGCAAGCGTAGCCCTGGCTGGTGAACGCAGCACTTGCTAACTGAACTTACCCGGGGATGCTTTCAGCTTCCCATGGAACATCGGACAGTGACCTATATCATTTAACAAAGCTCGAAACGCTGACAGTATCTACCAAACACGTTAATCGGATCTCCTAAGCGAGTTGTGACCGGTGAAGCGTTGTCGACATGTCAGGCGCGCTGATGCAGCGTTGGACGCAGTGTTACGCAATCAGAGGCGTTGTAATGTGCCTCTACAGCTACGCCAGCGGCGCACTGGTAAAGTTCTCGCTTCGCAGGAATGGGCCATTAGTTCGATTCTCATCGGTGCTGGAGTTTTCCATATTGTGACTTAGAAAAACAAGAGCAAGAATCAGCTGATCGACAGACGAGATGTAAGTTCAATTTTCTTCAAGCTCTATAAAATGCCATTTAAAAAATATATCAGTATAAAACTTTTAATATACTATTTTATATAAAAACTTATTATACTATTATAACAATATATTATAATGTTAAAGTTTTAAACAATTTCACTAAATTAACTTTGATAATTTCTACAATCTAAAAGAGTTATAACGCCTCCCTCTTCACTGAAGAGCCACCGGGGAGGGGTTATAACTAAAAAGGTTCGTCTGGAGATAGGTGGCGAAACGAACCGCCTTTAGAGAAAACAAAAAATTTTCTGGTTTAATACTCTTTTATTCACTTTATTATCTTCGACTGTAACTCTTAATCTCATTCTTAACAGATTTGTGAGCAAACGGGTGATGGCGACGTTTATTTACGTCTGTTAAGTTATTTAAAGTTGGAAACATGCTTCAGGCAATATGATGGGTTTCTGACGTGAGGGATGTCAGAAATTTACTCTAATCGATTTTAGATGTTCTAACCTTCTCCAGCATTGACGGAATAACGCAAAAAAATTGTTAAAGAAGTATGCCGTTAACAAAATGCACAACTTAGGCCGGTGCATACTTCCCTCGCTGCGGTGCTAAAGCGGCTCGCAGTTTATAACCATTCCGCCGCGGCAGCCGCAACAGTGACGGCCGGTATGCGCGATGGCTTCCCGCGTTCATCGCGGGCATGGCGTACTTTTCGAGCCGCGCACGGTGCTTAGCGTTGGTCCTGTGCGGATCGCCGTCGCACTCGCTTGCAGAGTAATGAGCGATGCGATGAGCACTGGGGACCCCACGTCCTTTCGCGTCGCTCCGCAAAACGCATTGCCGCTATTCCATCGCTGCGACAGGAAGGCCTTAGGCCTCGTGCATACTTCCCGTCGCCGCGATGGAATCGCGGCGATGAGTTTCGCAGGGCGACGCGAAAGAATTTGAACTTCTCACTGGTCGTCGCATCGCCCATCGCTCCGCAAGGGAGAGCGATGGCGATCCGTCCAGGACTAACGCTAAACACCGCGCGCGGCGCGAAAAGGTATGCCATGCCCGCGATGGGCGCGGGAAGCCATCGCGCATGCCGACCGCCACTGTTGCGGCGGACGCGTCGAGGTTTCCTTTGACTATTCGACCGCGTGCGGCGGAATGGCCATGAATTGAGCGCCGCGATGGCATCGCGGCGATGGAAGTATGCCCCCGGCCTTAGGCCCCGTTTATACTTCGTCGCGGCGCGATGCGACGCCACGTATAGTGGCTATATTGATTGTGCGACGCGATCGATCAATTTGGCCTCATTGCGTGGCCATCGCGTCGCGCCGCGACGAAGTATAAACGGGGCTTTATGCATGCTGTCTCCTTATAACAACTGACGAAGTCGTCGGTCGTACCAAAGCCTAACAAATAATCGCCAAGAGTGGTAGACGGCTCTAGACGACCATCGACGTAGCATACCAATAATATTTCAGGAAATTGGAAAATCTAGGAGCTCACAGCATTAGGCGTATTTGTGATATATTGCCCCTCTGCGTCATATTAAATACCATCTTGAAACCACCTAGGCTCTGGCCCGTTTCATAACATTTTCAATTGAACCGAAAAAAAGAAACGTCCAGGGATTGGACCAGCGACGGGTCGCTGGCTGGAATGTCGTAATCTGACAGCCTGGTATATTGCCTGAAACATGTTCCAACTTCAAATAACCTAACAAACGTAAATGAAAGTCGTCATCAGCCGTTTGCTCATAAATTTGTTCAAAATGAGATCAAAGGTCACCATAGGTCACCATCAAGTCGCAGTATGCAAAAACGCCAGCACCGACGGAAACTGTGCGCATGACCCAATTCCTGCTAAGCGAGAACACTACCAATGCCCCGCTGCCGCAACTAGTGGCTCTTCTGATTACGCAACACTGCGTGCGTCCAACGCTGTTTCACCGCGCCTAACATGTAGCCGACAGCGTGAAATTTCACCGGCCAGAACTCCCTTAAAGGCCCCACAGAGTTCTGCGGCAGCGCCGCTGCCCTATGCTTAACCATAGGGCAGAGACGCACAGCTCGCCGCCGGCGGCGTCCCTGCCCTATCCTTAACCATAGCGGCGAGTGGCGTTGCCGCAGAACTCTGTGGGGGCCTTTAGGAGATCCGTTGAACAAAGCTGGTGCATATACTGTGATCAGTGTTTTAAGCTCTTACACATGACATATGTCTTACAAGGAAAGGTTCCCACCTCAAGGTGAGCTTTTGCGATGCTATTTTGATAGGATGTAGGGCCCTGTGAGCGGAGCCCAGAACCACAGCTAGCTTTTGCTGAACGCTTTTTTGAAGGCCTGAAAAGGAGGTCTGAAAGCGCGCGCAACTATTATCAACCCCTACGACACCCCACAAGGCATGCCTCGGCGGCGCAGTTGTTAGGAGGGACGCCTCACGGGAGCACACCGCAGGGGTTTTAAGTTCGAGTCCGCGTACTGCCGAAATTTTCGCACATATTAGTTTGTTGTTATTACACTTTCTCATGCTCACAGGAGTCAATTTCATACCACCAATGTTTACAACAAACCAAGGCTGTCTATTTGCGCCCTCATGTGTACTAGTTTTCCAACAATGCCTGTCTGCACCACCACCATATCATACCATATCACCAATAATACCGTAACTGCACACAAATACGCGTACCTTATGGTTGAATATTATGGACCCGGGCCATATTGGTACATAAGTGAGCTAAAAATATCGTTCTCACCTGAAGGTGTTGTCGGCTGACTACTTCCTACCTTCACACTGAATTTCACTTCTCCGACAAGGAGAGATTGCGGTTGCGGATGCAGTAGAAGGGCTCCTTCTTCTTCTTGTTCTTCTTCTTCAGCGGTTGTCCCGCTTCGTAGCGGGGTCCGCTCTACTGGTGTCGTGACGCCACCTTTCTCGATCATGTACTTCATCAGGGTGGAGGCCAGTTACTTTCATGTCCATGTGTAACGTATCGGACCAACGCTGCTTCGGGCGTCCTCTAGGCCGCTTTCCAGATACTTCCAACTCAAGGCCTATCTTGCGGACGCTGTCTTCTTTCCCACGCAGAACGTGGCCGTACCATCGCAAGCGAGCTTTGCGCAACCTGTCCGCTATCGGCGCAACACCAAACTTCTGCCGAATAGCATCATTTCGGATGCGGTCCATGCGCGTGACTCCAGCCGTCCAGCGCAGCATATTCGTCTCCATGATGCTGAGGCGCGTTTCAACTTCCTTAGTAGAACACTCAGCGCCGTACATCGCTACTGGCCGGATGACTGCTCTGTAGATCTTCGACTTCAGGTGCTCTGGTATATTCTTATCGCAGAGCACGCCACTCAGCGAACGCCACCTGGACCAAGCTGCACTCACGCGTGAGTTCACTTCAACCTGTCAGACGCTATTGCTGATCCCAGGTATTTAAACACCGAAGTACGTGCAAGCTCAGTGCTGTTAATCTTAATGGAGCCGGACTCGTTTACGTCAGTCGTTAGGCACTCGGTCTTCTTGACGTTCAATTTGAGTCCGAACATCGCCAGGCGGTCGCACCAAGCTTGCACCTGCCACTCGAGTTCATTCTTATCTTCGCTGGCGAGCATTACGTCATCTGCATAAAGCAACGTCCATGGGATAGGCTTCTGAAGGTCTCTCGTAATGGCATCCATGACGACAATAAAGAGGAGTGGGGAAAGCGCAGAACCCTGGTGTACCCCGACAGAGATGGGAAACTCCATCGAGGTTCCCACTGCAGCTTGAACTCGACTCTTTGGACAAGATTAGAAAATTCGCACCCACTCTATGAGCTCTTCAGGAACTCCATGACTTCACGCGGTACGCGTTCTCCAAGTCGAGGAAGGCGATATGCACTGACTTCAGTTTCTCGCGATGCTCGCCACAACCTGGTTAAAGAACTTCGCCTACCACTCAGCATGGTACCACAGCTTTGACTTCCACAGATCAGCTGCCACGTCGTCGGACCAGTCGCTTTGCCTGGCCTCATCTTCCTCAGAGCCGCTTTTGTCTCCTCCACGGTGATCTTGTGAACGGGACCGTGAACAGAACCCACAGAAGGGATGGCCGGGTGATGAAATTCCATAGTGGAAATTTCCTCAAAGCAATCACGCCATCGCTTCAGCGCCTTTTTGCGGTCTGTCAGAAGATGGCCGCTCTCATCAATGATGCTAAAGAACTTTTCAATATCCTCGGTATGACGATGGCGGATTTTAGCAAGTCGGTACAAATACCGCTCACCATCGCGCGACACGAGCTTTTCGTTGACATCACTATAATGAGTGACTTTCACAACAGCCGCGGCTTTCTTTGCAGTTCCCTTCGCCTTCTGATACTTCTACCAGTTTTCGGCTGTCTTTTCGCCGAGAAACACGCGATAAAGCGCCTTCTTCTCTCGCACTTTTGCTTTCACGTCGTCTGTCCACAGCCATGTCTGCTTGTCGACTTTGCGCCGTCCAGGCTTCGTAGTGCCGAGTTTCATCGAGAGTCGTGACTGTCGGCAACCATACGCGGGAAATCACAGCTGCTTTCTTCTCTTTCATTCGCCACCACTTGATTCTTGCAGCATCGCATCGCTCGATCTGCTTCAGCCTCGGAGGGGCGATCTTTAGGGTGCAGATCAGCGGTCGATGCTGTGGGGCGACCGTCTCGTACGGCACGATCTTCGCGTCTGTGACAATGCTCCGGTCGCGATCCCTCACAAGGACAAAGTCTATCTGAGACCTGGAGCTCCCACTATAGTATGAGATGAGGTGGGAATCGCGTTTTCGGAAAACGGTGTTCACAATGGTGAGATTATGCGATTCCGCATACTCAAGAATACGCTCACCATCGGCTTTACGCGACCCGTATCCGAAACCACCATGACAGCTATACCCGTCAGCACCTATGTGTCCATTAAGGTCAGCGATTATGATGACATCTTTCGGCGGTACCTCAGCTGTCTTCTCATCAAGCAGGCTCCAAAACTCATCCTTGGCCTGATCGGAGCAGCCAGTCTGCGGAGCATACGCAGAGAAGAAGTGATAGAGTCGCTCCTTTGCGGCAACAACGATCTTCATCAACCGATCGTTAAAAAGTTCAACACTTACAATCCAGCCACGAAATCGTTCGGAGACGATTACTCCGACACCACTGGTGGTCCTGGGACTTCCACATAGAACGGCCTTGAAGCCACGTCTTATGTCCCTTGATTTGCTGCAGGACCACCTCGTCTCCTGCACCGCACAGAAATCAACTCTTCTTCGCTCCAGTGCTTCAACCAACTCGCACGAGCGGCCCGTCAACGTATCCACATTCAGCGTTGCTACGCGGGTCCTGCTTACGTTACGGGACTTTCGGACTAGCTCAGTTGCCCCCCCCCCCCCCCGATGCCGTCCTCGCATCAGGGACCCTCGCATACTTTCCACACTCGCCGGGCTCTGCGAGTGCGCGTCGGCGGACGCCGTAGCACAATCTCGAAAAACATGACTCATCACACACCATGTGATGTGACATGGGTCTTCGTAGGCCGGCCTGTCACAAGGGCCTGTCGCCTGCATTTAGCTTAGCTCACAAAGCGAGCAGTTTCCAGTGGCACCACGAGGACATCGCCACCAAGAGGGCTCCTCCTTGGAGCCATATATTGAGATTACGACTGTCAGGAAGAAGGGCCGGTTCAAGTTAGAGGTAGTATAATGAAAATGGGACCTTTCTATGTCTGTCGTACGCTTGGATGGCAGCTGGGTACATCGATGTTAACCCAGGACCTTTCTCGCACCCATGGATTGCGCGTGCAACGAAGAAGAAGTAATCACTCCTTGTCAGGGAGAAGATTGTTCCTCACTGGCTTTTGTAAGATGCTGTTGGTGTGACACGCGCTTGTGTTTTAGTTGTTTCATAGATTTGTACCATAGCTGTTGACTAAAGGGGAAGAGCAAGACAGCACTTTTTATTTCCAGAGAAATGATATGGTGCAGAAAGGCATTGTTGGAAAACCAGCACACATGAAGGCGCAAATAGACAGCCTTCGTTTGTTGTAAGCATTGATGGTATGAAATTGACTCCTGTGAGTATGAGAAGGTGTAATAACAACAAACGAATATGTGCAAAAGTCTCGGCAGTACGCGGACTCGAACTTAAAACCCCTCCGGTGTGCTACTGTGAGGCGTCCCTCCTACCAACTGCGCCGCCGAGGCATGCCTCGTGAGGTGTCGTAGGGGTTGATAATAGTTGCGCGCGCTTTCAGACCTCCTTTTCAGGCGTTCAAAAAAGCGTTCAGCAAAAGCTAGCTGTGGTTCTGGGCTCCGCTCACAGGGCCCTACATCCTGCCAAAATAGCATCGCAAAAGCTCACCTCGAGTTGGGAACCTTTCCTTATTAATAATAGAATATCCACGGATCTCCCTCGATAGAGAGCCTTCGGGCTCTCTTGTTAAGAGGGATCTCGGGCCGCTTGTCGCAGGGCCACGTGGCGCGTCCCCGGGTGGTGGATAGGGGAATTAAACGCGAACCAAATGCGACCGTGTACTGCCCAGAGACGCAGGTGGGATGCAGGGGATGGACTCCTTGCTCTTGCTGTGTCGGGTCGACGCGTTCCTTGTGCGTGGGAGCGGCATATTCATGCACAGTGTGCGTGGATGTGTTTGCGCCTGTGCGGATTGTAACTGTGTCGGCCCGGCCAAAATCTTGCACTCGGTAGACTGGGAGTACATGTAAGGCGATTCGAGGCCGCCTTAGTCTCGCCCCGTCCCTTGGGCAGTCTGGCTGGCTGCCCGGAGTTCTTCGCCCGCACGACAGAGCCCGACTAGCTACCCGTGTGTACCCCAGTCAAAAACAGCAGCACTAAAGGGCCTCATTCCCCTGACCCCGAAAGAGCCCCCATTTCTGCAGCGAAGGGAAGGACGAGTACGGAGAGGCTGCTAAAATCTCAGAGCCTAACCAGGCTGCGCAAATTGAGAAGGACTAGGATGACGATCTGTACTTACAACGCCCGCACACTTGCATCGGAAGCATCCGTCGAGGACCTGATGATGCAAGCCAGGAAGATCAAGTACGACGTCATCGGACTGACCGAGACGAGAAGACACCACCCCTACACGCCGCCTACGACTCCGGAGAAGAACTGTTCCTCGGAACATGCGACAGCAGGGGAGTAGGCGGCGTTGGTGTCCTCGTCAACACGCACTTGGCCATGAACATCGATTCGTACGAGTCTCTGACAACCCGAATCGGACGTCTGCGACTGAAGCGATGTGTTTCCGTGCCAGCTTTGACCGTATTCGTCGCGTATGTCCCAACATCCGACTACGACGACGAAGAGGTCGAAGCCTTCTACGTGGAGCTGGAGAAGTTCTATAAGGAAGATCACACCTTCTACAAGGTGATCGTCGGCGATTCAACGCCAAGATCGGACCGCGAAGGTCGCCGGAAGAACTTCACATCGGAACCCACGGTTTGGAGTGGAACGAGCAAGGTGAAAGGCTGTCTGAGTTTATCATGTCGACCGAGACAATCCATGGAAACTCGCAGTTCCAGAAGCTCCCTCCTTACGATGGACCTGGGAATCTCCCGGTGGCCAGTTCCACAACGAGATCGACCACATCATTTTCAATCGCAAGTATTGCCTGACCGACGTTTCCGTTGTCCCCAAGTTCTACACGGGATCGGACCACCGCCTCCTTCGCGCAAAGTTCCGCTTTTCGCGTCAAGGAGAGAAGGCCGCGAAGTTCAAGAAGAGGAATCCCAGAACGACCATCAACTGGGACCTTTACACCTCTCTTGCCGGCCTTTGGGAAGATGCCGTCATGGACAACATCGACGAGGAATACGACCGCTTCGTGCACCACCTCCACGATAGTGCTAAGGGAGCCGAGAGCTTGAAGACCTCCAAGAGACGCCTGTCTCCGGAAACTCTCGAGCTTATACGCCAGCGTGGAGCAGCACGAGAGTCAGGCAACTACCAGCTGACGTCCGAGCTTGCGAAGCTATGCAGAGCGGCGATAAAGGAAGATCACAAGGAAAGAAGGGCGGAAGTGTTGGCTGAAGCAGCAGAGGCAGGGTTGAGCATCCGCAATGCCCGCCGAAGCTTCGCCAACTTCAAGACCAAGATGACCGCTCTCCGACGTCCTGACGGAACCGTCACCTCTTCCAGAAGGACCATGGAGAAGATCATCCACGACTTCTACTCCGATCTCTTCGATAGCCACGTCCACCTACCCCCATGCCATCTTCCGCAGGATGGATACGTCGTTCCCTCTGTTCTCCCTTCCGAAATCCGACACGCCATCTTGTCGGTGAAGAAACGTACAGCACCCGGCCCTGACAGGATCAGACCCGAACACCTGAAGAACCTCCCGCCAGCGCTCATCAACACCCTGGCGCGGCTCTTCACACGATACCTGTCTTAGTGCAAGGTTCCATCTCAGTGGAAGACCAGCAGGACCGTATTGCTATACAAGAGGGGAGACGTGCACGACATTGGCAACTATCGCCCGATCTGCCTGCTGTCCGTAGTCTACAAGCTGTTCACTCGAGTCATCCTGAATAGGATCAGCAGAACGCTGGAGGAAGGACAGCCATGCGAACAAGCAGGATTTCGGAGAGGATTCAGTACGATCGACCACATACACACCATTACGAAGCTCATCGAAGTGTCGCGAGAGTACAAGCTGCCGCTGTGCCTTACGTTCATCGACCTGAAGAAGGCATTCGACTCCGTCGAGACTGAAGCGGTCCACGAAGCCCTGCTCACTCAGGGCGTTCCTACTCAGTACATCAGAGTCCTTCGAGAGCTGTACAGTGGATTCACGACCAAGATCTCTCCATTCTACAACGACGTCGTCATCGACGTAAGGAGAGGGGTTCGGCAAGGGGATACCATATCCCCGAAGCTCTTCAGCGCCATCCTCGAAAACGTCATGCGCGAACTAGAATGGGAGTGAAGGTCGACTGCCAGCAGCTGCACCATCTTCGTTTCGCTGACGACATCGTGCTCATAACACCGAGCATCAGCCAGGCGGAGCGAATGCTGGCCGACTTCGATCGTGTATGTGGGAATGTTGGACTGCAGCTGAATCTTACGAAGACGACGTTCATGAGGAACGGACAAGTTTCCGATGCCTCATTTTCGCTCAACGGAACGAACATCTCCGAATGCTCCAGCTACGTGTATCTGGGTCGCGAAGTCAATATGGCCAACGACCTAGCGCCGGAGCTGAGCAGGAGGAAACGAGCGGCTTGGGGAGCTTTTAAGAGCGTCGAAGAAGTCGCGATAAAGACGAAGAACGTCCGACTCCGTGCCCACCTATTCGACTCTACCGTTCTTCCTGCCCTAACATACGCCTCAGAGACTTGGGCTATGCGAAAGCAGGATGAACACGCGATCAGCGTCGCGCAGCGTGGAATCGAGAGGACGATGCTCGGAGTGACACGACTCACGCAAGTGAGAGAAGGCCTCCGGAGTTCCGAGCTTCGCCGACGTTCGAAGATCAGAGACGCTATCGCGTGGGCCAAGTTGTCGAAAATTAGGTGGGCCGGCCACGTAATGCGCTTCGCAGACACCCGCTGGACGAGAGCCGTTACCCACTGGATTCCGCGGGATGTCAAGAGAACACCGGGACGCCCACCAACGCGTTGGTCGGACTTCTTCGAGAAAGCCCTGAACGACCGATATGACGCTCTTCGTGTCCATCGAGCGAGGAGGATTCATTGGAGCACTCTGGCACGCGACAGGGACGAATTAAGACGCTGCTGGCGCCCGATCAAGCAAGTCGATGATCAACGGGACGACAGGTGATACAGGTGAATAGAATATAGTTGTATGAGAAGCTGAAGGCATTCCGTGGTTAAGGATAGATACCTCATGTTATTAGCCTAAATACATCAGAACAATCGTGTGAAGCGAACCTCAAAAGACTGTTCGACTGGTACGGTGCAGCTGACATTTAGCTCTGACCATTACGACGGATATAACCTTCCTTTAGAAAAGTTGGAACACCCACTAGCATCGACTGTGGTGTCCTTGGTAGACTTGATACACGTCGACATTCCTAACAATACAGTCCTAAAACTGCTCCTTTCTTTGATTAGTGCTAAACATATAAATCAAAATGTGGTCTCACCATCAGATGTAGTTCACTGTCCATTCTGCGGTTTAACCCCATGTTTCGTCTGAGGAAATAATTATACATAGTAGTTATACATACACGTGTATAGGTGCAATGTTCTAAACCGGCAAGGTCGTTGGTGAATATTTGTTTGATCTTGCTACTATTGACACATGCTGCTGGTTGTAGAGGCTGCATGTATAAGATGTGCAGTGTGTGAGTAACATGCCTGCTTCACACATCTTTTTCTGTTGCTTTGTTCCATGAACGCCAAGGTTGTTAGAAACACCAGCAGTTGTTAGGTATAAGATTTGTACTCTATTTGTGCAAAATAGTAGACAAAAATGTCACCATAGCAGGTTTTTGCCTTCAAACATTTTTACAAAGTGTATGATAGTTTTCCCGGCTATTTAGTTAATCACGTGTCATAATTTAGAATAAAAAGTCATTTCGAAGATAAATCATGATGTGCAGAAAACCGGTATCAATGATGTCCGGACCAACGAAGTCACACGTGACGAGCAGGAGCACTACCTCTGGGCCACCGCCGCAGCTGCTGCTCTACCCTTAGGCCTATGTTATACTCCCGCGGGAGGATCCGCGGATGGGCTGAAATCGCGCTGGGACCCCGCGCCGGGCCACTCGTCGCGGCCCGCCACACCCGCCGTCCGCGGATCGCCGCCGACAGACGACGAGGGAAGTGTTATACTTCCCGCCCGCGGGACGGCAGCCTTCCGCGGTGCACTGCACCTTTTTATTCTAAACTTTTTATTCTAAATACCGGTTTTCTGCACATGATGATTTACCTTCGAAATGACTTTTTATTCTAAATTAGGCTGTCGTCCCATGGAGTTCGGCGCGGGAAACGCGCTCCAATGCTACACTACCCGGGACGACGACGACCGTCCGCGGTGCACTTTCCGTCCGCGGACGTCCCGCGGATGCTCCCGCGGGAGTATAACATAGGCCTTGACGGAGACCCTATGACTCATCGCTTTCGCGCCAGCTCTTTCGCACGGCAGCCTGTGTACAGTCCACCCAACTTCGGCGGGTCATAACTCGCTCAGGGGTTTCATTTTGCAATTTGACACCCATACTCATAATCAGTGATCCGAGCTCTTTCTAATGATCTTGGACTCAACTTGAAGTTCCATGGGAGGTCGAAACCTTAGTGAGTAATATGTGAGTGTTTCATAAATAGCTAATCTTTGAGATAATTGTTTGTGATATTTTCTCGAACGATGAGGCAAATGTTGCAATTTTCACATCTTCGCATAATTTTCAAAAATTGCTGGCGAAACGTGATCATTATTGCGGCCAGATCTTGCTTATATTCACCATTACTAGGCTAGCCGGCTTCGCCGGCGTCGTGTGTGGTGAGCCATGTGGGGTCAGAAACCCAACCCAACCTCGAGCCCGCTGGGGTCCCCACAACCCAGCGTCGGTTGCGGGCTTCGCCCGCACCCGACTCTGGCCAGGAGGGCCACGCTAGGCTAGCCGGCTTCGCCAGCGTCGTGTGTGGTGAGCCATGTGGGGTCAGAAACAAAACCCAACCTCGAGCCCGCTGGGGTCCCCACAACCCAGCGTCGGTTGCGGAACCTCGAGCCCGCTGGGGTCCCCACAACCCAGCGTCGGTTGCGGGCTTCGCCCGCACCCGACTCTGGCCGGGAGGGCCACGCTAGGCTAGCCGGCTTCGCCAGCGTCGTGTGTGGTGAGCCATGTGGGGTCAGAAACAAAACCCAACCTCGAGCCCGCTGGGGTCCCCACAACCCAGCGTCGGTTTATATATATATATATATATATATATATATATATATATATATATATATATATATATATATGTTTGAAAGGTGATATCTTTCCTCACAGTAAAGATGCTGAAGAAGTTAAAAGCTCACATGAAAGCTTAAGAAAGTAGAAATTTTATGACGTACGAGTGGTATGGAGTGCGCCGTGCACTCCTCTGAAATTTCGCATTTTATTTACACTCGATTGATTGTGTTTCGCTTAAATACTTTTATAATTCCTTTAGGAAGTGGCCTTTTCGATTAATTTGTTTTTTTCTTTTAAGGTTTACAACTTAAAAGCAGTATGTCTTGCGAAAAAATGCAGGTTATACTAAAAATGCAGGTACTGTTGGAAAGGTTCTAACATTGCTGCTAGTGAAGCTTTTGAAGATGTTTGAGGCCCATATGAAAGCACAGAGTAACGAGATTTCTGAGACGTGCAAGTAGGCAAAATTGCGCATTGCGCTCGCCTGAAACCTTGCATTTCAGACTCGATTGATTGGGCATCGGCTGAGTGCCTCTAATAATCTTGTTACCACAAGGCCACTTTAACCTGTGCTGTGCTTCTTCTAACGTTCTCCGTCGCCCATTCAGCTTGAATGTTGCCTCATCAACCCACAGAATCCGTCTTGGAAAATGACGCTCCTGCTCACATTTAAATTGCGCAATCAATGAACTTGCATGTCACGTGTCTTTCACGTGATTGTCAAGTACAAAACGTTAAAAGGAGCACAGCACAGGTTAACGTGACCAAGTAGTAGCAAGACTGTAACAAGCATTCAGCCCATGCACAATCAACCAAGTCTGAAATGCAATGTTTCAGGCGAAGCATAGCACAATCTTGATTATTTGCATACCACAACAAACTCGTTATTCAGTGCTTTCATATGTGCCCCAAATAGCTTCAAGAGCTCCACTAGCAGCACTGTTACAGTCTTTCAAGTAATACCTGCATTTTTCGCGAGCCGTAGTGAGTTTTTAGGTTTTAAACCTTAAAAGAAGCACAAATCAATCGAAATAGTCACCTCATAGAGCAACTATAACAAGTATTCCAGCGAAACATAATCAGCAGAGTGTAAAATGCAACATTTCAGACACGGCCCACTCCATACCGTTCATATGTCAGAAAATTTCTATCTTCTTAACCTTTCATATATTCAGAACAAAGCAAGGTCAGGAAGGCCAACTGAACTGGACGACACTGAACCGCTCCATCTTATTCATAACGATAGTAGCCAGACGACACGTCAACTGGCAGAGAACCTCGAAGTGTCTCATAGGATAGTGGGAATCCATCTGAAGAATCTTGCCTGTATGGAAATTTGGAGCTCGGATTCCACATGCCCTGTCAGACACTCAGAATGATCAACGGCTCTCCATCACTGCTTCTCTTCTGATACGAAAAATAAAATCGTTTCTGCCACGGATTGTGACAGGCGATGAGTCCTGGCTTCTGTATGCCAACTTTCGAAGAAAAAGACAATGCATACAAAAAGGAGAGAACCCTAAACCTGATCTCAAGCCCAATGTTCACGAAAGGAAGATTCTCTTGAGTGTTTGGTGGATATCAGAGGAGGGATTTGCTGGGAAACTCTCACCAGGGAATGCCGTCAGCTTCCCATGGAACTTCGGATTGAGACCTATATCTCGTGAAAGAGCTCGAGACGCTGATCACAGATATGTAGACCAAATTTGCTAAATGGATTTCCTAAGCGAGTTATGGCCGGCGGAAGCCGCGATGTCTTCCATGTGTTAGGCGCGCCCAATGCTGATTGAGCGCGCCTAACACATGGAAGACATGGCGGCTTCCGCCGGCCATAACTCGCTTAGGAGATCCAATTAGCAAATTTGGTCTACATATCTGTGATCAGCGTCTCGAGCTCTTTCACGAGATATAGGTCTCAATCCGAAGTTCCATGGGAAGCTGACGGCATTCCCTGGTCAGAAGTGGAGAGACACCTACTGCTGCCGCTCACAGTGGCTAACTTCACAAAGTCGCCGCAGCTCTCCAAGAAAAGAGGCCTGAGAAGCCAAAGGTGATGATTCTGCATGACAGTGCAAACCCACGTGTTATAAAACTCTTAAGGGAAACAATAAGGGAGCTGGGCTGGGAGGTAATGCCACAACCACCGTACAGCCCTGACCTCGCCCCTACCAACTACCATGTCTTCCGTGCTCTCAAGCAAGAAATTGGAGAGAAATATTTTGAAACGGGCGAAGACCTCAAAAATTGGATTCAGCGATGGCTCTACTCCTGAACTGCAGTCTTTTACGCGAGAGGAATTAGGAAATTACCCAGTGTTTGGAAAAGTGTAGTGGATCAAAATGGAAATGATCTCAATTGTCCAACCCAGTATGAATATATATATATATATATATATATATATCATACTCCATAATAACGCGCTAAGCGGTGAGTCATACTATCGATCGGCGCCGCCGCAGAAATTAGTCATAAAAAAGGGAAAATGGAAGGAAAATTAATTCACGGAAATAGCGAAAAATACCCAGACGTCTTCTCCGTGCCTGAGAACTTCAGCCCTGGGGCAATCGAGGTCGTTGAATACGAATCTGAAGTTCGTTTTTGAAGAATCGATCGCCATCAATCGATAAAGGATAAAGGATAAAGGACGGCGTTATTCAATCCCCTTTGGGATGCGCCACGCATTCTACTTCTACGGGATGTCGTAGAGGCGAGTTGAATGCGTATTTGGCCATACAGTGACTTGCGGTGGCCAGCCGATGAACAAGTCAGTGCTTTATCCTTCCCAGACAGGTTTGGTACCACTTCACCGACCCCGAAGGGATGAAAGGCTTGGTTGGCCTGGGCGGGAAATCCGAACCAGGAACCTGGTATCGGGTGAAAGCGACAGCCGGCGCCTCCTCCGACTTCGCTCCACGCGCCCATCAATCGATATTGATCAAATTACGGTGCGGGAAAATAGCGGAAAATATCCAGACGTTTTCTACGTGCCAGGGGATTCAGAAGACGTGCGGGATACGTCGCATGACGTGCCTGGGACTCAGAAGACGTGCCAAAGACGTCGCTCAACGTGTTTGGGGATTCAGGTAGAAGTGCCCAAGACGTCGTGCAATGTGCCTGGGGATTCAGAAGGCGTGCCGAAGACGTCGTCCGCTAAGGGGGATCAGTGAGGGAGACCAGTAGCAGTAATGGGGGACCGTTTCAATAGGGGAAGACCAGTAGTGGGGAACCAACAGATCGCCCTATCACACTATATACTGTACGTACTGCGAGCCTTTTGTACTCCTAAGTAGGGAAAAAAGCTGTACGAGTAGAGCAGCTAGCTTGATGTGATTGTCCTTAGCTTAGTGATACTGCAAAATCGCGCGAAGCGTGCAACTGTCCCGTCACGCCTATCGGCGCGCCTCGAGCCTTGGCAAGCCTTAGCATGATGTTGAAGTATCACTAGGCCTTACTGCCCCTCCATTATGGTACCGCTCGACAATTACTGCCCCCCCCCCCCCTTACTAGAACTGGTCGCCCATTACCGGTACTGCTCCCTCACTACTGGTCTCTTACTGGAACTCATCCCCATTACTTGTACTGGTCCCTCCACTACTGGTCCTCCCTTACAAGGATATGGCCTGATGCGCATGTATGAACGGGGAGAGCGAGTCATATAGGAAGAATCTCCACCCCTCGATTAGTATAAAAATGTGTTTATTTTTCGCCAAGCCGTTAAGCCCAAGGAGTAAGGGTCCTTGAATTTACTGTGGAATCGGCGCCTCACGAGCGCTGGGATCTCTTGTACGTCCGCGATACATCCGCCGGCAAGCGGCTCGGAGCGCAGTGGATAATCACGTTGCTTCGTGGGGGTGGGTCGGCGGCTCGATTCTTCCGCGCTGCTGCATTTTTGCATTTCGACTGGTTGGTTGAGTTATGAGGGATCATGACGTCTATACTCTTTTCAGACGTTTCTGCACATTTTTCCAGCTGTATGCTGTGGAGACTAATATTCTTGCGACTTGTTTATTACTGACCGGTTTTTTAGCCAAAAAGAAAACAGGAAGCTATTCAACATAATAATGTATAAACGTTAAGCTCCAGTAATACACAGACACAAAGTGCATGAAACTGAAGCACTGGTCCAAATACGGACAGTGTAAAAAAGCTAAAGGCTCCTCGCAGTTTGCTTTGATACATGGACCAACGACATCGGGAAAAAACATCCTGCTCCTGTTTTATGTGACGGATGTGACGTCGTATAATCAGCTCAGAACCAAACATAAACAACCAGCTTTTCCACGCGAACATGGCGCAGACTACGGTACACCAGCGACACGACCTTCAGTGTCTTTATAGCAAATCCGTTCCTCTTCAGCTACCCGCAACTTCGATATTTACCTTCAGGATGTTGTCCCTTTTTGCACATCAAAGGGAGGTGATGCACAATGACGGGAAGTGAAATCGCTTCATTAGCGACTTCATGCAACTGAAGAAGTCCATGTCTGCTGGCTGAATCTGGCCGGTGACACGCGAAGGTATAGTCCGAATACTCAAGGTCTTCCATCGGGGTATAGTAGCTTGAATGGCCACGTCGTTTGAGAAACCGGCCTATGTGTTCAAAAAAGAGCGCATCTATCGGGCATCTGTGGGACAAAGAAATGCTCAAAGGAGAGCATAGATTGAGTCGTTATGACAAGTGAGTAACCTGCCACGACAAAAATTTCGCTATGTGGAATGCCGCCACTTTTCTCTTAAAGCTGCACGAAAAGTATGTCGTAAAAAGTACGTTGGTTCATGTAGGAAAACAAATTGTGAGAAGCCTGTAATTTTCATACGCTGTCCGATGGTAGAGCAGAATCTTCACTGCTCCTATGAAGCCCATCCACCCTCTATCGCATATACGCGATTTATTCTCCGGACTGCCGTTCTCTGCGTGGTGAGAAACAGATCATGAGAGCCCAATCCGAAGTGCTTAATCTGCAGAAAAATAATCAAAATTAATCGGTATTGGTCGACACCGTTTACGGTCCGACGGCAATAATACTCCTCCGAATCCCGTAGTCACTCTCTCTACCTTTTTTCCCCTCCCCCCTCCCCGCTACTTGCTTACCCTATGGAGTGAGAGTCAAGCACGCACATGTGACACTGCGTCCCGACTCACGTGTCACCACGTTGCTACGAAGTCTATGACACTTGTGCACCCCGACACACGTGCCACGACTTCTGTGACCCGTCTTCGGAAACCGGACGCACACCAGACGATAACTTGTCCCCCTTCCCCCCCCCCCCCACTCCCTTTAGTTATCTTCCTTTGCTGATCCCCGCTTCACTGGTCACTCTCCTACCGGTCCCCCTTATTTGCAATCCCTGCGTACGTTGGACGACGTCTTGAGCACGTGTTCTGAATCCCTACGCACGTTAGACGACGTCTAGGGCACATCTTCTGAATCCCTGCACATGTTGGACGACATCTGCGGCACGTCTTCTGAATCCATACGCTCCGCATTTGATCCCCATTCATACTCTGGCGCGTTGCCCGGTGAATGCATCGTAAACTTGGACGATCCGCCGCCAAAGAAACAGGTCGTCATCAATAGGGTTGGGCGTAAATATTGAAAATTTTTCAGAAAACAATTCAGAAAATAGAAAAGCCAAAAACGCTAGAAAACAGAAAAATCAGAAAACAGATAACAGAAAATTTCGCAATTATCATTTCAGCTATGTATTCTATCCAAATATGCATTTTTTCCAGTAGCAAATGATATTGTATGACTAGAAACGTTGCCGTATATGAGAGGCTTTACTTTCTATTGTTTCATAAATTCCTACTACATTCTAAATTCACTAAAATTTGTAAATTAGTAATTAGGTCTCAACCGAAAGATTCTATCTTATTTTTATATTTGCAGTATACAACACTACTACCGGCTCCCTCTCACTAACAGTTACATCAAAAGCCGCAAAACAATGAACCTGTTGCAAAACGTTGGTTCTACGAAAGCTGAGCTGATGAAGAGGTACAAGAGAGGATTATAAATGATGGAGGATCTTACCTGTCACATTCAGACTAAAATAGATGATTCAAGGATTACTGTAGAAAGCCACAATTTAGGCATAAGTACAAAAAAAAATGATACACTAGATTAATTGTCCCACAAACAAGAAGCTGACCTTTTGGAGTTACTAATAAATGCGAGGAGGCGCATTCGTCGCTGTTCGCATGTTTCAACCCATTTCGCCCAATTGTGTGAGTTTTGAGAGACAACTCTTGCGAAATGCTCTAAAGCTGTGTGGAGAATTGTGGAGTATTACTTGTCGCACTAGAGTCTATAATCCTAATTCGCCTCATTCTTGTACAACAGTTTTCCAAACACGTCCATTTTCCTAAAATAACTAGGTGCAATGAAATCCGTAGCAGACCAAGAATGTTATATACTAGCCGCTGTTTTCACAGAGCAACACGTCAACCTGGCTGGTAAACCCAGTGGAAGTGTCGTGACAAATTTTTGGTGAAAGTGCTTTCTTAAACGTGTCCATGTGGACACCAAGGAATGTGAAAAGTTTGTCCCTTCTCCTTCACATGGGTAATGCCCTCTAAGTGGTCAGGACGTCTGCCACTCATACGTGACCAGCATCTTCCTCAGAATTCCGATCCTGAGAGGAAAATGTTTGTTCCTAACACAGCTCTATGCGTGCGCAGAAGACAAGGTGAATCCGAGAACGACGCAGTTGTGGAAATGGATAGAAAGAAGCGAGCGATTTTCGGAGCAATCAGAAGCGCTGAAGAAGTGGTGGTTATGAAGAACGTCATGCTCTGTGCCCACCTATTTCACTCCACCGACCTTTCTGCACTAATGCGTGGCTCAAAAAAAAAAACACCCGGGCGCAACGAGATGACGCTCTCCATGTCCCTCGAACGACCAAATGAAATCGATACTCTGGCACAGGGCACGGACGAATAGAGAGTTTTTTTGCAGCCGATCAAAATCCAATCGGCAATCGCTGGGATGGTTGGTAAAACTGGCAGTTTGAAACAAGCAGAATAAGCCTTTTTCATGGAGCAACCTAATTTCAATTTGCAATGGCATGTGGTCGCTTCACATTGTACTGACGAGGAAGAACAGCTGTGGTTAGAATAAAGCAACCACCTCCAGGTTTGAAAACTGAAGTCTGTGTTCACCTACGTTTAATGATAGTTTCTTGCGGAATGTTTAGCACAACTGCGCTTAATAATCACATGAAAACCTTCCCATTTCTCTTTTTGTTCTCTTTCGACCACCTGAATTCGGTCGTGAGTAGACCGCATGGTCGTATCTCTGATTTCCTTTTATACAAACGAATCTGACGTCCATGTATGTAGTATGAGATAAACTCCCTTCCCTGTGGAGAATTTTCGTGATTAATCACTAATTAAATGTAACTTAAACACTAGCATTGTAGCTTTATCACAAAGTTTTGTACAAAGTCTTAGACAGCCCACACTACTGATGAAATTGGAAAGACGGCGAAGCAAAATTCTGAAAGGAGTGAAGTATGCTGTTAAGGAACTTTGTGTCATTAGCACTTACACCATCAATCAATCAAACAAAGCAGTACACTGGATAAGTGCATGGCGCAATCTCTACTTGTACACACATGAATATTTTATATATATATATATATATATATATATATATATATAATACATTGGATCCGATTGAAAATCTTCGGATAATTGGATGATTCGAATAAGGCCCCTTATTTTCGCGCCGGGTTTCGGATATCCGAGCGAAATTATGGAAATATTCTTAGAGAACAGTCCTACAGCAGCAGTCGTCCAGCTTCTTCAAAACATCAGCGTTAACCGCGTCCACAAAACAGCATTTTTAACGTAATACGGTAACAAATAGCCGTATCTATTCATAACGAGCCAAATATATCTGATCCTTACAATTGTTGGAATTAGAGTAGTAGAGTTCACTGGAAAGTCCACAAAATTTTCAACCACAAAGCTGCCGAAAACAGCGACTAGTCTGCTTTTTCAAACTGGCTGATCACCAAGTAGACCACACTTCAACGTACCAGTGTCATTGTCGTAGCTCATTTCGGCCATCGAAAACTCATATTTGTTGTCCTCAGAAGGTGAAGGTGAACTGTCACCATCATCAGCTAAGTCATCAACACGGTCCTCGAAACTCTCGCACTCCATCTGGCCGCCATTCATCCTTCTGAAATTTTTTGAAAGAGTGGCAAATAAACCAAAGATACCGCCAAAAAACGTGACACCTCGTGCAGAGTGCGAAACGATGACAACTATTATATATCATCGGGACACCATTCCCGTACCAGCGTTTCCCTGCAGTGGAAAGGCGGTTCGGCGTGCAGCGGGTTTCTAGTTGACAGCAATAAACTACCACAGCATCGCCTCAATCAATTAAGCAACCGCGCCTCTTTAATAGAGTAAAAATCGGGAGGAACTCTGCTTGTTTCTATCTCCTTCTGGAGACAGAGAATGGCGGCACAGATTATTAGTGTGGATATGCTGGTGTGTTTCTCGAGCTCAGATAACGACTCGAGCAAAGCGGCTGCAATTCACCTACGACCTAACTCGTTTAAGAAAAGTACGTTTAAAGTCCATGCATGAAGCCAATTCGGCTCAGTCACGGCGTGGCTGCATCCATTGAAAGAAAAATCTGTCTTGGTATTAAATACAATTGGCTCGAAACCGGTGAGTTTTCACATCACTGCTAGAATCATTCCGACCGGAACCAACTCTATCTCTATCGACATCGGGGATCTGAGCTAGTCCGAAAGTCACGCAACGAAGGCAGGACCCGCGTAGCAGCGCTGAATGTGGGTACGTTGACGGGCCGCTCGTGCGAGTTGGTAGAAGCACTGAAACGAAGAATGATAGATCTCTGTGCGGTGCTAGAGACGGTGATAATGCTGCAACTCAAGGGAGATAGGAGGCTTTAAAGCCGTTCTATTTGGAAGTCCCAGGACCACCAGTGGTGTCGGTATGATCGTCTCCGAGCATTTCCGTGAAGCGACTGCAAGCGTAGAACGTTTCGATGACCGCTTGATGAAGAATGTTGTGGCCGTAGAAGAGCGACGATGTCATTTCTCTCCCGCGTATGCTCCGCAGACAGGTTGCTCCAGCGGAAGTGCCGTCACAAGACATGATGGATGTGGAATGTGGCCTTAGTGGTCACGTCGGAACAGCGAAAGACGGCTACAGCTGTCATGGTGGTTTTGGATATGGGTCGCGCAACGCCGATGGTGAGCGTATACTTGCAGACTCACATGACCTCACCATCGTGAATAACAAATTTCGAAAGCGTGATTCCCACCCCATCTCGTTTTATAGCGGGAACACCAAAACGCAGATTGACTATGTCCTTGTTGGGCGTCGCGACCAAGGCCTTGTCACAGACGCGAAGGCCGTGCCCTATGAGACTGTTGATCGCCAACTGATCTGCTCACTTAAGATCACACCTTCGAGATGTAAACATGTCGAGCGATGCGGGTTGGCTAGAATCAAATGGTGGGAACTAAAAGAGAAGGAAGCGGCAGTTATTTCTCACATTCGGCTGCCGACGGCAATAACTCGGGCTGCACGCTTCGAACTCGGCACAACGAAGCCTAGACGACGCTGGGTCGACAAGCGGGCATGGCTGTGGATGTCAGAGAAAAGTCCGAGAAAAGAAGCGGCTCTGTCACGTATCGGATAAGCCCATAATTGGCGGAATGATCGAGAAGCGAAAATAGCGGCAAAGAAGGCGGTGGCCGCTGCTAAATCCGCACACTACGCTGATGTTAGCGAAAAAGTGTAAACGCGCGATGGTGAGCGTTATTTTTACCAACTCGGCAAAGCTAGCTGTCGCCAAGCAGAAGACATCGAGAAGTTTTTTGGCATTAACGACGAGAGCGGTCAGCTTCTGATGGATCGTAAGAAGGCTGTGAAGCGGTGGCGCGACTACTTTGAGGAAATCTCGAATGTAGAATTTGAACATCCTGCTGTGCCTTTTGCATCTCCTGTATACGGTACCGTTCCGAAACACAACGAGCAGAACAAGATGTTTTCTTTGTCCGCTGTGAGGTGTTCAACTGATTGTGACCTCCTCGTCTTTCTTCGTAGCTTTGCTCAGCTAGCTTCGTCTGTTTTTCATTTCTTCTATCGCAGAAAGATACAGAAAATCACAGTGAACGAAACCGATGCAGCCCTGAGGAAGATGGCATGAGGCAAAGCCACTTGGCCCGATGGCCTGTGGAAGTCGCAGGGTTGGTGCCCTGCTGACTGGCTGACAGAGTTTTTCAGTCAGGTTGTTGCTGAGAAGAATGTGCCTGAGAGCTGGCAGCAAAGCACAACAATCCCGATCTAAAAAAAGAAGGGCAGTCCTGCGGACTGCTCCAATTACCGTCCAATTCGCCTTCTTTCGCACACCATGAAAATCTTTGAGCAAATTGTCGATGGACGTATCTGCGATGTCATCCAGCTTTCCACTAATCAGTGTGGTTTCTCTTCAGCTGTGGCACCATTGATGCCATTCACGGCCTTCGTCTTCTGCTAGAGAGCACCGCGAGGAACACCCTTCGACCACTTTCTGCGGGAAGCTAGATTGCACGCGTTGCGACAACATGGAATCCCTGTAGAGCTTATTGAGTGAGTGCGCATTCTGTACTCTTGCCCAAAAAGAGTCGGGTGCGAGCGCCAGCAGGAAGCTCGATGGAGTTTCCAATCCCTGTAGGGGTGCTCCAGGGATCTGGCTATCCCCACTGCTCTTTGCGGTCGTCATAAATGCAATCTCACAAGATCTCCAAATGGTGGCGCCTTGGACGCTGCTGTACGCTGATGACGTCATGCTTGCATGTGAAGATAAAACCGAACTCGAGCGACAGGCACAGGCGTGGTGCGACCGCTTAGTATTGTTCGGTCTCAAGCTAAACGTCAAAAAGACGGAGTACTTGACGACGGATGTGAACGAGCACGAGCTATTAAGATCAGTGGTGCTCTCACGAGTTACATCTTTCAAGCATATTAGATCAACAGTCTGATGGTAGCCTAAAGTTGGAGGTGAGTGCGCGTGGGAGTGCAGCCTGGTCCAAATGGCGCTCGCTGACTGGGGTGCTTTGCGACAGGACAATACCCTCTTCGTCTTCTTCCTCAGCGTTTGTCCCGGCATCGTAGCGGGGTCCGCTATTCTGGTGTTATAACGCCACCTTTCCCGATCCAGCGCCAGATCAAACACCAGTACCATCGTAAGCGAGCTTTGCGCATCTTGTTAGCTATCGGCGCGATACCAAACTTCTGCTGAATAGCATCGTTTTGAATGTAGTCCATGCGCGTGACTCCAGCCGTCCAGCGCTGCATCTTCGCCTCTATGACGCTGAGGCGCGTTTCAGCTTCCTTAGTCGCAGGCCAACACTCAGCGCCGTACACCGCTTGATGGAGGTGGACTCAGTAACGTCCGTCGTTAGATATTCGATCACGTTCACGTTCAATTTGAGTCCAAAGCGCTCCAAATGATCACACCAAGCTTGCACCTCTCCCTCGAGTTCATCTTTATCTTCGCTAGTGAGCATTATGTCATCAGCATAAATCAACGTCCAAGGGACGGGCTTCTGAAGATCTCATGGTGGGAAAGTGCATACCTTGGTGTACCCCGACAGAGATGGGAAACTCCATCGAGGTTCCAACTGCAGCTTGAACTCGACTCTTTGGACAAGAGTACAAAATTCGCACCCACTCTATGAGCTCTTCGAAAACTCCATGATGTCGCAAGGCGTACCATATCACTTCACGCGGCATGCGTTCTCCAAGTCGAGGAAGACGATATGCACTGACTTCTGTTTCTCGCGATGCTCCTCTATCAGGAGGCGGGCGGCATCTATGGCATCAATGGTGCCACAACCAGCGAGCCACGAAGCCGCACTGATTGCTGGAAAGCTGGACGATGTACGAATTCGTCCTGCGACAATTCGCTCAAAGATCTTCATGCTGTGCGAAAGCAAGCGAATTGGACGGTAACTGGAGCAGTCAGCAGGGCTGCCCTTCTTCCAAATCGGAATCATCGTACTTTGGCGCCAACACTCAGGCACTTTCTTCTCCGCCACAACCTGATTAAAGAACTTCGCCAACCACTCAGCAGGGTACCAGTACTTGGACTTCCATAAATCAGCTGCCACGTCATCGGACCCAGTCGCTTTGCCTGGCCTCATCTTCTTCAAAGCCGCTTCAATCTCCTCCCTGGTGATCTTCTGGACAGGGCCGTGGTTGGAGCCGTTGATGGGATGGCTGGATGAGGAAATTCTACCGTAGGGATTTCCTCAAAGTAATCGCGCCATCGCTTCAATGCATTCTTGCGGCCCATGAGAAGATGGCCGTTCTCATAATTGATGCCGAAAAACTTCTCAATGTCCTCGGTCTGCCGATGGCGATTCTTAGCAAGCCGGTACAGATGCCGCTCACCATCGTGCGACTCGAGCTTCTCTTTGACAACTCCATAATGAGTGGCTTTTGCAACAGCCACGGCCTTCCTTGCAGCTTCTTGGTACTTCCGCCAGTTATCGGCTGTCTTTTCGCCGAGAAACACATGATAGAGCGACTTCTTCCCTCGAGCTTTTGCTTTCACGTCGTTTGTCCACAGCCATGTCTGCTTGTCGACCTTCCGTCGCCCATGCTTCGTAGTGCTAAATTCCAATCGTGCAGCTTGACGTATCGCGTCGGTTGCTTCCTTCCAGGTTTCATCGACAGTCGCGACTGTCGGTAACCGCACGCGAGAAATCACAGCTGCTTCTTTCCCTTTCATTCGCCACCACTTGATTCTAGCTACGCAACGCTCGACCTGCTTCAACGTCGGAGGAGCGATCTTCAAAGTACAGATAAGCGGATGATGCTGTGGGGCGACCGTCTCATACAGCACGACATTCGCGTCTGTGACAAGACTTCGGTCACGATCCTTTACAAGGACCAAGTTTATCTGAGTACTGGTGCTTCCGCTGTAGAACGAGACAAGGTGGGAATCGCATTTACGAAAAACGGTGTTCACTATGGTGAGGTTACCAATCTGCGTTACGCGACACATAGCCGAATCCACTACAGTACCGGACATGCCGCTTCGTCCAACAAGCACAAGCGGCGCCAAAGATGAGAAGCGGCGAAAAAGGGCGCCGGATAACGCCGTTTTCCGCTCGCCACGCGGCTCGTCTGAGGCAAGTCGCGTTAGGGCGCGGCACACTCAACTTCCGGACATTAGGCTGAATGAAGGAGCTTATCCATGGGTTCGGACGAGCATGGCCTACTGTTTGAAACTAACTGCCGGCATGGCGGGCGCTCTGAACAATGCATATAGGCCCGGAAGAATCAATCGAGTGGGCGTGACCGCTCGCAGAGTGACGCTAGGCTGATGGGCTGATGGAAGGAGCCTATCCATGCGTTTGGACGAGCATGACCTACTGTTTGGAACTAACTGCCGGCATGGTGTGCTGCGAACAATGCATATAGGCCCGACAGAATCAATCGAGTGGGCGCGACAACCTGTAGAGCGAGCGACAGCTTGGACAGTGAGCGTATGGGGAGTTTTAACGAAAATTCCTAGCCTTCCTACTAAGGAATCGCTCTAAGACTGTCCACCTCGCCTTTGGAGTGCGCCTTGAACAGTGCATGTAGAATCGAACCTATCAATCGAGTGGGTGCGACAGCTTGTAGAGTGAGAGTTTGAGGAGTTTTATCAGAAATTCCCAGCCGCCCTACTCAGGCATTGCTCTAGGACTGTTCAGCTTGCATCTGTAGCGCCGTAAATAGTGCATATAGAGTCGAACCTATCAATCGAGTGGGCGCGACAGCTTGTAGAGTGAGAGTTTGAGGAGTTTCATCAGAAATTCCCAGCCGCCCTACTCAGGCATCGCTCTAGGACTGTCCAGCTTACATCTGTGGCGCCGTAAATAATGCATATAGAATCGAACCTATCAATAGAGTGGGCGCGACCGCTCGCAAATTGCACGCGCGGGGTGTTTGAAGCGCGATAACTCTGTCAAGTGTGAACTCTTCCGACTGCAGCTTGTGGATTTTGCAGCCAGTAAGAATTTCTAATAGCAAACTAAAGCGCAGCGATGTAGCTTAAGAACGGGCAAGGTTACAGCGGTGCGAATATGCAGGTTAGGCTTGTGTGACACGATTTTTTCCGATTTCAATCGATCACTGCGGTAACACGCGAAGCGGTAATAGCCTTAAAGTGCGTAGGCGAGCAGAACAGTTAAGGTTCTTTACAGTGACATGCTCACAGCTCCCCAGCTCCCTTACTGCCTTAACCCGAGCTACCACTTTAGGGCGGCCGACTTAGCGGTTGGAGTTTCTTCCGCCACTACTCGCCCATATTTTAGTTTTCGATGGCCCCCGTAGTACCGTTCTGTTCAGCTCGAAAAGCTTTATCGAATGGTGCCAATCTCTACCAATTTTTTTTTCGAAAAAATCGATTTTGACATTTTCTCATCGAGGGAAAGGGCGCTCGAGGCCGAGCCTGCGCGCACGATGACGTCATCGAAAATCTACAGTTTCAACATTGGCCAAATCATTTCGTCCAAACCTCGTCCAAAATCACTAGGGGGTGATTTGAGGCGCTGATTACGAATCCGACGTTCGTTTGCGAAAATTTCGCCGATTTCAATGAGATGCTTTCCAGTTGAAGGTGGTCGAATCAGGATCACCGACCACCTTTAGTTGTCGGTATGTGTGGTCTCCTGCTGTAATCGTCGAAATGAACTTCGGCATCATGTTCGACATCCCGAGTAACCCATAGCTCCTATACGAAAACGAAGAAGTTTGAGCAAAGTTGGTGATCTCGAGCCTACTACCTTCAGCTATACAAAAGAAAATCAAAATCCTCTTGAAATCTTCGCAATTTTCAAAAACGGACGTCGCATTCGTAATCAGCGCCCCAAATCACCCCTAGTGATTTTGGACGAGGTTTGGATGCTCGTCCAAACGCATGGATAGGCTCCTTCCATCATCCCTTCACTCTGCGAGCGGTCGCGCCCACTCGATTGATTCTTCCGGGCCTATATGCATTGTTCAGAGCACCCGCCATGCCGGTAGTTAGTTCCAAACAGTAGGCCATGCTCGTTCGAGCGCATGGATAAGCTCCTTCATTCAGCATAACGTCCAGAAGTTGAGGGTGCCTCGCCATAACGCGACTTGCTTCAGACGCGCCGCGTGGCGAGCGGAAAACGGCGCTCTCCGGCGCTCTTTTGCGCCGCTTCTCATCTTTGGCGCCGCTTGTGCTTGTTGGACGCAGCGGCATGTCCGGTACTATATGACAGCTCTACCCGCCGACGTGCCCGTCACCAGTGACTATGGTTGCATCGTTTGACGGTACCCCTGCTGTCTTCTCATCAAGCAGGCTCCAAAACTCATCCTTGGCTTGATCACAGCAGCCAGTCTGCGGAGCAGACGCAGAGAAGAAGTGATAGCGTCGCTCCTTAGCGGCGACAACGACCTTCATCAGTCGATCGTCATAACGCTCGACGCTTACAATCGAGTCACAAAATCGTTTGGAGACGATTATTCCGACACCACTGGTGGTCCTGGGGCTTCCACATAGGACGGCCTTAAAACATCGTCCTATGTTCCTTGACTTACGTATCCCTCGTCTCATGCACCGCACAGAAATCAACTCTTCTACGCTCCGCAGCTTCAACCAACTCGCATGAGCGGCCCGTCAACGAAAATTCAGCGTAGCCACTATGGTGAGAGCTTCGTTGCGGGACTTTCAGATTAGCTCAGATGCCCCGATTGCCGTCCTCGCCCCTCTCATGCTTCTTACACTCGCCGGGCTTTGCGAGTTCGCGTCGGCTCCCGCGGACGGCGTAGCACTATCTCGAAATACATGAGCTGAAATACAGCATGTGATGTGACATGGATCTTCGTAGGCCGGCCTGTCACAAGTGCCTTTCGCCTGCAATCGAGTGTCCGTGATCGGCTTAGCTCGCAGAGCGAACAGTTTCCAGTGGCACCACGTGGAGGAACGGACATCGCCACCGCGACAGGACAACACCTGAGCACCTTAAATCAAAGGTGTATAGCACAGTCGTCCACCAAGTAGCGACGTACGGTGCTGAGTGCTGGCCCGCGATGAAGGAAATTGAGAGCCGTCTCAGTGTAATGGAAACGAGAATGCTACGGTGGACGGCCGGAGTTACGCGTTGGACCGCGTTCGCAACGACATCATACGACAGAGGTTCGGTGTCGTCCCGATATCCGACAAGCTGCACGAAGCTCGTCTACGATGGTACGGCCACGTGCTTTGCGCTAACGACGACACCGTCCGTAAGATTGGCCTGAACCTTGGGGTCCTTGACAAGCGTCCCAGAGGACGCCCGAAGCAACGTTGGCTAGATATGTTGCACCTGGACTTAAAAATAGCTGGTGTGCATCCTGATCAAGCATTTGATCGGAAGCATTGGTGTCACAACGCCGGAAGAGCGGATCCCGCTGCCAAGCGGGACAGACGCTAATGAAAATGATGATGGTAGCCCAGTACCGTTACTTTGGGTGCTGAGCACGAATATAGTATCCATTCTTGATAATTCGCTCGACTACGTTAGGTTACCTGGGGTATTCGTGGGTAAGAATGGAGGGGTCAGGATCACCGATTTCGCCTTTCCTCTCCTACGGAACTATCAGTTGACCACGAATCTGTCATCCCTTTTCTAACTTATCAATTTTTTGTACACTGCTCTTCATCTGAAAGTAGACGATTGGAAAGAAAATCTGACCACATCGGTGAAGAAAGCGATTTATGTATTGACAATGATAGCAGTGATCACCTGTGCCGACGAGGAGAACAAGTCCCCACTCCAACGATTAGCAGAGGGTGCTCGGGAAAAACGGGCAGCAAGGCGTTCATTGCAAAGGGGACCCCTCTACTGCAAGGCTGCATAGTTAGCCACTCGGCCACCTAACCCTACCGCCGATGCTGTGAATGATAAGCTTGAATATACCCTGCGGCCTAAATGCCAGATTTCTAACATCTAACCATAACTAAAGCTGCAAACCTTCTGCACTCTTTGGAACTCTCCACGGAAAATTTCTGAGTATTGCAGGACTATTCAAGGCATCCCTTTTGCATTATCATCCCGCACTGAAGTGCTACGACCTTTCGGCATTTCTGGTCTACCCAGATGTCCGCAGGAAATTTGAAAACTACTACGGTGCCTCTCAGACAATCCTCTACAAACCACAGTAGGTCTTTTTGAAAATCTCCACGGGAATTTTATTGACCTCCTTTGTTAGGCCTACAGTTACGGCCCAAACATGCCTAGTTCGAAAACCTTCCAGTATGCTCAAAATGGTGCTGAGATGCTGAGCCGCAGAACTGTGGAGATGTGAGCACACGCTATGAATTTATTTTCCAAATCAATGAAATCAACGCCTTCACATAGCTACATTGGTATAGTATAAGCTACCTCACTTGTTATAATGTTGACAGACTTCTGAATTCAAGAATCCTCGTCAGTTCTGTGCACTTCAGTTACTTGGAGCTGCAAGTGCGTCTTAAGCTGAAGAAAAATGTACAATGATTTTCAAAGCATTTGGGATCTTGACTACCGGAATCACAGATCTCCCTCGTTAGAGAGCCTCCGGCTCTCTTGTTAAGAGGGATCTCGGCCGCTTGTCGCAGGGCCACGTGGCGCGTCCTTGGGTGGTGGACAGCGGTATGAATCGCGAGCCAAATGCGATTGTGTACTGCCCACAGGCGCAGGTGGGATGCAGGGGTGAACTCCTTGATCAGAGTCGGCAGCGTAGAATCGAGAGGACGGTGCTCGGGATGACACAATTCACGCAAGAAAGACAAGGCCTCCGGAGTTCCGAGCTTCGTCAACGTTCGAAGATCAGAGACGCTGTCGTAAGTTGAAAATTAGACAGACTGGTCACGTGATGCGTTTCGCGGACACCCACCCGCTGGACGAGAGCCATCACCGGCTGGATTCTGCAGGTTGCTAAGAAACACCAGAATGCCGATCAACGTGTTGGTCGGACTTGTTCGTGAAAGCTCTGAACGAACAAGATGATGCTCCTCGTGTCCCTCGAGCGAGGAGGAACCATTGGAGCACCCTGAGGCGCGATAGGGACGAACGGTGACGCTGCTGGCGAACGCTCGAGTAACTCGATGATCAACGGATACAGGTGACTGCCAGAAATACAGGTCCATTCTGATCTTTCACGAGAAGTTCTACATGATATCGAACTGAGAGCTTTTATATCGACAGCTTCAGTGCAAAGCAATATAGGAATTCTGTGCAAAAAAAATTGTCCGCAATTTTGACAATTTAAATAGTGCGTTTCATAGATGCTACAGTCTATTCGTGCTAAGCAAAGAACAATTCCTTCTGCGCTCGGCTTCTTGCTGAGCACAACAGAAATTAAACATCTCAAAATAAAGAGGGAGATGTATACATAATTAATCTGTTCAACGGCATGTATTGTGAAGCTCTTGTCCGGGACGCTTCTCAAGCAGCGCTTGCGCAAGGCAGCTCAGCAAAGGTGTGGAACTTTATTTTTTTAAGGAACTAAGACGGAGAGTACATAATCTGTGTAGAAAGGCACCTACATTTAAAGTCCGAGGGAGATTCAGATTAATAAATAAATATTGCATAGAAAATAACTTCATAAAGTCTCGTATCAGATCTGTTCTGAATTGTGTACACAGTGATTAGGGGGTCGCTTTTTCCGTTGAGCTGTAACAGGTGAACAAACAGATCAGGTGGCTCTAGAGAATTACACATACACAACTGCTTCCTGACTTCAAATCAGCACGTAGTAGGCGCGAACTATTTCACAACTATCACACTTCAAATCGCTTATTCGTATCGTAAACGGGTTGAATTTAAGGGAAATGAATTTCGCTCCAATCAACAGATCGTCTGAAGCGTACGTCTGAACGGTGAAATCGAGTCATTTAGGAAGAATCGCCACTCGCCATTTAGTATAAAAGCGCGTTGCCCTTTTGCCAAGTCGTCAAACTAAACGACTAGGGTGCCTCAAATTTACAAGCGATGGAGTTTTCCATGGCGGGTGCCCTAACAGGGACGGGCGGAAAATTTCAAATTTTTTCCAGAAAACAGAATACAGAAAATCGCTTTCGTCAGAAAACAGAAATCAGAAGACAGAAAAGCCAAAAACGCCAGAAAACAGAAAACAGAAAATTTCGAAATTATCATCCGGCCTAATTCACCTGTATCAGCTGTCGTTCCGTTGATCGTCGACTTGTTCGAGCGGGCGCCAGCGACGTCTCCACTCGTCCCTGTCGTGTGCCAGAGTGCTCCAGTGGATCCTCCTCACTTGAGGGACATGAAGAGCGTCATAACGGTCCTTCAGGGCTTTCACGAAGAAGTCCGACCAACGCGTTGGTGGGCGTCCTAGTGTTCTCTTGACATCCCGCGGAATCCAGTCGGTAACGGCTTTCGTCCAGCGGGTGTCTGCGAAGCGCATTACGTGGCCGGCCCACCTAATTTTCGACAACTTGGCCCAGCGTCTCTGACCTTCGAACGTCGGCGAAGCTCGGAACTCCGGAGGTCTTCTCTCACTTGCGTGAGTCGTGTCACTCCGAGCATCGTCCTCTCGATTCCACGCTGCGCGACGCCGATCGCGTGTTCATCCTGCTTTCGCATAGCCCAGGTCTCTGAGGCGTATGTTAGGGCAGGAAGAACGGTAGAGTCGAATAGGTGGGCACGGAGTCGGACGTTCTTCGTCTTCTTCGCGACTTCTTCGACGCTCTTGAAAGCTCCCCAAGCCGATCGTTTCCTCGTGCTCAGCTCCGGCGCTAGGTCGTTGGCCATATTGACTTCGCGATACACGTAGCTGGAGCATTCGGAGATGTTCGTTCCGTTGAGCGAGAATTCATTTCCGGCATCAGAAACTTTTCCGTTCCTCATGAACATCGTTTTCGTAAGATACAGCTGCAGTCCAACGTTCCCACATACACGATCGAAATCGGCCAGCATTCGCTCCGCCTGGCTGATGTTCGGTGTTATGAGGACGATGTCCTCAGCGAAGCGAAAATGGTGCAGCTGCCGGCCGTCGACCTTCACTCCATGTCTTCCCATCCTAATTCGCGCATGACGTCAACAGGAGCTGTCACTGACTGTATTCTGTGGGATATCAAGAGAACTCCAGGACGCCCGCTAATACGTTGGTCGGACTTCTTCGTGAAAGTCCTGAACGTATGATATGACGCTCTTCGTGGCCCTCGAACGAGGAGAGTAATTTGGAGCACTCTGGCATGCGACAGGGACGAATGGAGACACTGGTGGTCCCCGCTTGAACAACTCGACCAATCGGACGAGAGATGATAGAGGTGATCCATGAAAAATTTCATGTATCATTTCAATCATTTCAGTGTCACTACAACTGCAAAATCAAGGCTGTCTAAAGCTTTACTGTCTCTAGTTTTTGACAACTAAAAGCTGAGCAGTGCTCAGAATTAGGAAAACGCAGGCTCTGCAGAAAGCGATCATTGAGGAAGACCGGCCACCAATTTTCAATTTTTGATCCGGAGATGGAGAATAATCCTATCCACAGTAACTCTAGGATAAGTGGTTAGTTAATGCATAAATAAATGCCCTTCAGAACACTAGTTTTATAGCTTTATAGAATTTTAATTTATCGTAGAAGGTCCAAACTACTGTTAATATCGAAAAGAGTACCAAATTATGAAAGTCGATGAATGTGCTATAAAAGAACTTCTTGTCAGCAGCACTCACTTACACAATCAATCAAGCAAACAAAGCGGCATAGTTCATGAGTATGTGGCGCAATTACTACAAGACCACAAGCCAAAAACCTCATGGTTCCCATTTTAAATACTCTAGAAACACTATTTTAGAGTGAAACTCATGATTCTGTGACACTGTTTGGCTTCTTTTTGTTGGATTTCCATGATATAATTTTGTTCGCAGCTCTATTTTCTATTTTCTGGCCAGTTTTTGGCCATTTTCTTCACAGAAAACAGAAAACAGAAAAAATTTGCCCAAAATGGCCAGAAAATCAGAAACAGAAATTCCGCCCATCCCTGCCCTAACAAGCGCTGGCGGGATCACTTGTATGCCCGCGATGCCTGGACAGCCAAGTGGTTCAGGACGCGTTGGATAACGCGACTACTTCATGAGAGGGAGGTCGGTGGCGTTGCGGCGTTTTCGTACTGCAACTGGTGGGTTGAGATTTGAGGTATCCTGACGTGCTCGCAGCTTTCAAGTGTTTTCTGCAAATTTTTCGAGCTCTATTCTGTGGAAAGCAACCTTGTTGCAACTTGCTTGTGCTGACCGGGTTTATCCGCAAGCAATGAGAAAGATATTCAACATAACGATGTATGAAAACCAGTGATGCACAGTCACATCGCGTGAGTGGAACAGAAGGGTTTGTACCAATACCTATGGCAATATGGGCAGCGTATAAACGCTACAATCTCATAACAGTTTGTTTCCCCACAAGGAAAGGTGACTTCGGGAAAGGCATCTTGCTCAGATTTTCATAGAACCAAGATACGATGTCATATAACCAGCTTTGAACCAGCCATAAGCAAACAGCGTTTCAACGCGAGGACTCTGCTGAAAAAAATGTGCACAAAAGCCCAAAAATGGTGTAGACGTTAGGGTACTTCAAATCTCAACCGAGCATTTGAAAGGCAAAAATGCCGCAACGAAAAAGAACCGGACCTTAGAACTCCTTCTCATGAAGAAGCCGCGCTACTCACTGCGGCTCGGGCTGCTTGTTGGACACAGGGTTGGCCGGTCATACGACCTGCAGAAGCTAACGAAGTAGAGCTGCACAAAAGCTGTGGAGAAGTTGAACTCCATGGGAAGTGACTACAGAAAGCAGTCTCATGAGCGCCGTATTCTCGTCACATAAAAGGAAGAGGCATAAATTCCTGCCAAGCAGGCAAGCAGTTAAGCGGATCGGATCAATTGTTATGAAATAAGAGTGAAAGTAAATATCGTTTTTTGGCAAGTAGTTCGCAGGCTACCTACCTGACGAGCTACCTTATCACCCCTAAATTGAACGCCCCAAGCGCGCAAAATGAAGGATTTTGCTGATATCCATACAGGTAGGGGATGATAGAGAGCACCTGGTTGTCCGAACCAGTGACGAGGCGCTCTGATCTGAGCCACCTGTCTCGGTTCGGCGAACCTCCGGTGGCCCTCCGGTGAAGATCTAGCGGAAGAAGTCATCTCACGCAGCCCAGACCTTCGCCAGAAGTCCAGGGTTGGACCATGAGTGGAGGAGGGACGCTCTCTTCACTCGGTTGTTCTTCACTCAGCAGCGCGATGTGGCTTCCCGCGATCCTGTGAGGTGATCGTCCGCGCGGCGGTGCGCAACGTCGATGTCGACGACGCAGCCACCGCGGCAGCCGGTGACGACGACGAGCGAGCGGGTTTCACTCCCTTCATCCGTCTCTCTCCGTTCTCGCTTTCCTTGTTCTGCGCAGAACATCTCCTCTCCGGTATGGTGCGCTGCAATTTCTCAGCAATTCCCAGCTCTCTCTTGGTCTCCATCTCCCCTCTCTCCCGCCATCTCATCCTCGATCTCGTCTTCATCTTTTTGACCGAGGTTCCGAGAATCATTACACAAATCGTTATCAATCAGGTTCGTGTGCATGTCAACAAATTCCACATACCAATGCGGTGCGTACGCGCTCGTTTCCGCAAGACAAGGAGACCTCCGCAAGACAGTGGTCAGCGGAAAATGAATGAACACCAGCCCACTGCTTCAAATCCAGAAACGGAGGCAACGCTCCAAAGCGAAGCACTTCATACTGTGGTGGAACATGCCATGAAATATCGTGGAGGCAATTTGAAGGCTTTTTTGGCAATACGATGACTTGCGGTGGCCAGCCGATGAACAAGTTAGCGCTTTTTCCTTCCCAGACAAGGCTGCTACCAATTCACCGATCCCGGAGAGGTAGAAGGCTTGGTTGGCCTGGACAGGAAATCCGAACCAGCAGCCTGGTATCGGGTGCACGCGACAACCGGCACCTCCTCCAACTGCGCTACACACGCCCATGTCCGAGAGTAGAAGCGAAAAAATGTTTTTACACTGGGTCGGAAAAAATCTCCTCCAGAAAATTGACCTGGATCGTGTTTTCTTGTTGTTAGCAAACTGTTGGCAAGGCATTATGCCTTACTCAGAAGTCCCAGGCATAAAATTTTACTTCCAATCTTGTGTTGCCATACAAATCAAGCATTTCAAAATGTAGTTGCAGATTCTGGCCTTTTTCTCCGAAAAGTCCTTAAAATTTTCCCAACTTCTGGAACCAGACTTCGACTATTAATTATAAATTTTAGACTGCATTGACCGTTTACAAGGTACAGTGAACTTCTACAGAATGAACTCCAAACTGTGGTTTCCTTTCACAAACCAATGCTAGCTATGGAAAGCGTTTCGTATAACACCTCAAAGTGCTTCTCTACGTTCATCACTTAAAAAAACTGGCATTACATACTACACAGAATAGGATAGTAGAATATAGTAGCGTAGGATCCTCAAAACAGTTCGTATGAGGCCTGCTCACCGTTTATTGCATCCACTCCATTTAGACTCCGAAGGGACCCTCTTACCGCTAGAAGCAGACGAACGGACACACATACACACAGATGTGCCCTCAATTATATCTGATCGTGTGGATCACAATCCAAAGTGTCTAATCTGCAGAAACATACAGACGATCGAACCGACGGCAATAATACTCAACCGATTATTGTAATAAATCCCCCGCCCCTTCCCCTTGTACTCCTTTACCTGGGTGCCAGCAGAAAAACACAGCGATAGACAATCATTTGCAGTCTCGTTGCACGAGGCCTGTAACACGTCTTCTGAATCACGACACACCATGCGCGATATCTTGGTCTCGTCGTCTGAATCCGGGCACATGTCGCGTGAAGTCTGTGGCACATCTTCTGTATCCCGCCGCATGTTGCACACAACATGTGGCACGTCTTCTGAATACCGACGCACGTGGTACGATGACACGGGACACATTCTCACATCACTGCGCTCGGCGCATATTCATTATCCATATCCTGACGCGTTGCCCGCTTTATGTATCCGAAACTCGGATGATCGGCTGCCAAAGCTATAAATTCGCTGATAATCGCCCATGGTTAAGCTCAAAGAAACAGCCGGCCGCCGAGCCCAAGGTGACCTTTGGATTTGGATCACCTTCTTTGTGACGGACGACGAGACACATGGATTAAATGAATTATACAAAGAAGGACACATCACCGAGCTTCCGAGTTCTCAACGTATTTCTCTCCAACAAAGGCCACCTGAAAAATAGAAGTTTCTCCCAATGACCCTTTGCAAATTGCGCATGCACGTTCTTTCTACCTGCCTGGAAAATACTTTACGAAATAAATTCCACGCAGCCAGGTCAACATTAGACAGGTCAAAGATGTTATACAAAAAGAAAATGTGGAAAGCGACTTAGATAATGAGAACGATACCACGACGAACACGTCAGTACAACAGCACCTTTTACATACAGTCACACGCAGCTACATAGGAACACTCCCTACGTGAAGCTTCGGCTAAAAAGATATAAGGCATGTGAAAGTAATCACGACAAGGTCCAAACACATTTATGTGAAGGTTACACGGGGTTCGAAAACGTAATCGGATTTTTTTGTATCTGCATTTAGAGCCCTTCCAAGTACATCGCATTTTTAGTGTTCTCAAGTATTTCTTGCAAAAACTACGTTTGGGGTCTAGAGTGGATTTTGGTAATCCAGTATATTTTTTCCTCCTCTGCAGCTATTTCCGGTTTCATATGGTGTGGCTAGGTTCTGAAATATATAACCAATTCTGGTCGAAGCGTACATGAATTTCATCTTGACCTTTTGGAGCTTACACGAGAAGATACGCTCAGAATTTCCGTATCTCACCTCGAAGCAAAACCCAGGAGGAAAACGAACTTCAGGAATAATGCGCATTAACCCGATCGTCACCATGAAAGACCTCGTAAATGACCATGTACCTGTGGTATTCATTCGTACCTGTTCTGATCCTTGCACGCACATGTGTAGCACTGGTACGAATGAATACTACTATGAATACTACTGTATGCTAATGTGTGCATCGAGGTGTCTACACTGGGGACCGCAGCTTCCCGCAGTCGTCGATGGACCAAGAGCCGTGCGGTCCGCACCAGACAGCCCCCCTAACAGAAGCCCCGCTCCTGCCATAGCGGGCTTGCTGCTTTCGCCGTCCTCGCCTCCCTATATTCTCGCCCGCCTCCACCCCCCCCCCCCCCTCCCCCACCGCACCTCATTGAATAAATCGATACATCAAAGTTCAATAAAACTGAAGCGGCGGCACAGCGTGCAAGAAGCGGCGACTTGTAAACTACGTGCATGTGCTTCTTTGCCGATTCCCTGCTCCTCGACATGGTTCCGCTGGGAGAGCGCTGTCTGCACTCAAAGAGCCTTTGACCAATCCGCTGCCCCGGCCACACACACACACACACACACACACACACACACACACACACACACACACACACACACACACACACACACACACACACACACACACACACACACACACACACACACACACACACACACACACACACACACACACACACACACACACACACACACACACACACACACACACCACACACACATACACACACATACACACATACACACACACACGTGCAGTATGTGCATGTGTACTTGCAGAGGAAGACGACTGGCAATCGGTGATGAATTACATGAGGTGCGAAGAAACCGGAATCGCATCCCCCAACAAGGTTGATTTATCATCTCGATAATCAGAGTGAACGACAGGACACTGCGTTAGCGAGAGGCGAGACCCCTTCTGGTGACTGTTCTGGTGGAGGAGGTGTTGGAGGTGCAGCTTCAACGAAGAGGCTCGTACCGTCTGCATCTGATTAACGTTCGTAGCAAGATGCCCGGTGCATTTGATGCGGCAGCTTCCTCTGCAAACCAGCGGATACATTTTCGTAGCCTCAGTTCTGTTCCGAGAGCAAACGAACCTTTCTACAATCAAACCCAGCACACTGCCACCAGACGACCAGAAACTGTGCGTGCGTGCTATCAGCAAAGGGAATCTCGGAGGCAGCTCACGAGGTACGTGACGATCCCCTTCGTTTCCGTGTACGCCCCATGCTAGCACGACCACCTCCGTTTCTGACTGTCAGTCGGTCTGTCTATCCGTCTGCATGTCTATCGGAGTACGACGATAGGGAAGAGATGTCGCACTACTTTACAACCACAAGCCAATGAACTCGCGAGGTGAGAGGCGAGAGAGGCGACACTGTATCGCTTGACAAACACGCAGCACACCACAGCGCCCCGCTCTCGCTCGCCTTTCTGCTGGTGGGAGAATACGGTAGCCGCTACGACGCATAGACATGCACACACTCACTCACATACACACATACAACATACATATATACACATACACCACTCAACCCGCTAGCAGCGAATCATCAGTCGGAGGGACGCGCACACGTGCAGCAGCTGCGGTCAACTCGGCAGCCCGGATACTGGCGCTGAGGTGGTGCTGCTCCCGGCCTCCCATACGGGCATTGTGCCCAGCGACTGCCGCCATTCTGCCGGCACAGTGTGGGACTACATGCTATTCAATGAACGTGACTCAGCCTTCCCCTTCGAGGGAAAGGCAGCGAAGGCCCGCACTTTCCCCAGCAAATGTCATTCGAGTTTCCGCGTGCCTCACTGAGAAGAAATCGCACACCATGCGGTCACATGAATCCTTCAGGTGACACTACTCGACTACGCTGAGTCAAATTGACAGACAGATAGCAGTGGTAGACAAGGGAAACAGCGGTGACAATATCAATCAGAAGAAAAATGTCGGAAGCAATAAACGAGGAAAGTTTCTGTAAAGTAGAGAATAGGATTTAAACGTACATCTGATTGATGACGCTGTTGAAAATTGACGTTTGGGGTGTCTGCATCATTCGTATCATGTTCAGATACGCTTGTGTATCAAGCATTGGCGGCGGTTGATACGAAGGTGTGACCACCGTTGGCGACTCTTCGAGTTCGGCTTTCCGTTTTTCGCTCAGCTTTCGCACGGTGGCATCCAAACTTCTCCCAGCTTTTCGTTTCGCGTTCTGAAAGAAAAATTTGTGCCATTATTGCAACAATTCAGAGTAAATTCAGTGTTCTTTTTTAATTTTTCCATCCATGCCCAATTGTTGTCGAACGCTGTTGTCAGAGAGTGGAATTTCGAGGATATTTTCTTCACCGACTGGTATTTTAGCAAACGGCGTGGTTAGAATGGAAGTTTTAGGCTGCTTAATGTATGTTTTTCAGTGCCTAATGTGTCCGAAGAAACCAAGTAATGCGGGAGGGAGTTTCTCATTAGCGATTACAACGCTATCGATGATCACAGCGGTCTAGTCCTTAGGGAACGCTTGCACGCTTCCCCATTCTTCGCCAAAAATTACTTTCAATTCGATGGAAAAGCCTAGTCCCAACGGAAGGCTTGGTTTGTGGTACCAGGTATGGCGCTTCTTCCCTTGACCGCTTCTCCGACGGTTACAATCCAAAGCTAGGTGTAGCGCAAAGGCCGTAACGCTAGCCGCTCGGATACTTCGTGGGATGCTGCTGCCGCCTTCTACATGGAAGCCACCCACCAGTCAGTGTTCCACCAAAAGCACTGACATTTGTTCGGCATAAGCCTGATCGCGATTTCGACAATCTCTATAAGACGCAGTTATGACGCTGACGTCAAAACCAATCGCTCGCACTCGGGGAAGACTCAAAGCCACGAATGGAACACATGCCGCGTCATCCTCGCTTTTCGTTGGCCATGTTCTTAGACGGCAGCGCTTTCAGGGTGGCGCTGGATCAGGGCTACCGCCACTCTCTTCCTCAGTACAATCGACGGGGGCGTGAGCATGAGAGTTTGCTGGGACTCCCTCCGCCTGCAGCGCACTCTTAATATACGAAATCGACAAGCAGGGGAAGCCATAGGAAAAACTCCGTTTCAGGGTGACGCCGTGGTAGCCGGCTCGCGAGGCGTTCAGACTGGATGCTGCGATGCTCCATCTCTACATGAGGAGGTCTGCCTGCGGCTGGCTATGTAGGACGTCCATAAACGATCCTAGACAGACGACATCAGGACCTGACTAGCTTCGAAAATTTAGAGACCTTCGCTCCCGAGGGTCATCCACTACTTAATTTACTACAGTTTGAAAAAACCCCTAAAGAAACCTGGGCTCTCCGACGAGTAGTTCAAGCATTTTGTTGCTGCCCACCAACATGACTTAAGGCCTCCGCACACTTTTGCGGCGCGGCAACGGGCGGCAGACGGCATACCTGGAGCGGAGCCTTGAACTGGTGGCGCTCCGCCTCAGTTTTGCTGAGCCGTTCATGCACACTGGTTATTGCCGGCAGGAAGCGGCAGAGGCGAGAGCGGCGAAGTAGCGTATTCTTCCCAGTCGAAAACTACTACCGCTGCGGGTAATTTGAAAATTTGTTTCAGCTGTTGGTCTCAGCTGATCAGCTGAGCTTAAGCGACACGCTTGCTTTCACTCTAGACGATCAGCTAGAGCGCAGACAATCTCTGGCGGCGGCAGCGGCAATAATTGTCTGAATCATTATCGTCGCGGCTACATTTGCGGCGCCGCCGTCGTCGCTGCAGTACAAATTCGTTAATCAAATTGTGCTGGCGGCTAGCTCTGTGTCTCTGCCCTTTGATTAAGGATAGGGCCGCGGCGTTGCCGGAAGTGTGTGAAAAGCGTTAAGGCCCATGCACACTTCTGCGACACCGCGGCGCGGCAAGTGAGGCGACAGCTACCTCCGCGAAATCCGGCGAGCGCGTTAGAGCACCGTTTTAGGCAACGGGACCGACGTCCCCGTGGATACCGCGCCACCAGGAATGGTTTGAACCATTCCAGCCTGCGGCACTCAGCACGGCGATAGCCGCCGTGACAGTCGCAAGAGCCGCAGGGAGGGGGCATGCACAGCATGCCCCCCTCCCTGCGGCAAGTGTCGCAGTGTCGCGCCGCGGCCGTCGCGGCCCTATGCTTCATCATGGCCGCGCCGCGCTGTCGCAGAAGTGTGCATGGACCTTTAGGCCTTTGGTGAACTCCCGCGAAGCCCTCAGCAACAGAGCCATCACTGACAGTGGCGGGGAGTACGATGTTTTAGAAAGGCGTTCTCCACTCTTCTCTGCATCCTTAGAAATGTTCAATGCAACGAGCCGTCTATTCTAATGAAATTGTACAAATCGTACGTCCTGCCAATCCTTGAATATGGGTCGCATATTTGGAGCCCATTCAGCAGAAAAATGCAAACCAAACTTGAAAAACTTCAGCAGGTTCTTACCAGAGTGTTAATGTGAAGATGCTCATCATCTACAACTACTTCCCCGATGCCCTATTATAGTGAAGTGTTAAATTTATTTTATCTAAGAAGCCTTTTTCACAGGCGCACCATATTCGACGATTCCTTTTGCCTCAAAGTTCTCAAAGGTAAACTGAAGATAAGGCCCTCAAGTTACTGGATATCTCGGCCATGTAATGGACGCGTTTATAGGTTTTCTATCCAGCTTTCAGCAATTCCGTTTTATAGTGGTACTCGCCGGAAGTGTCATACTGGAGTCTCCATATATCCCTTTTTAAAAAAGACTAACGCCTATGGCATACTCCCGCGTCGCTCCGGCGACGGGCTCGGGGTAACTGTCAATGATGCGCCTTCGCTGCAGTGGCGGACGGCGCAGTGTGTAGCGCAGTTGTCAGTTGCCGCGCCGTCGCTCTCGCGACGCGTCGCAGAGGGGTGTCAAGGCCCCCACATACTTCTGCGGCAACGCCGCGCCCTATCTTTAACCATAGGGCAGGGACGCAGAGCTCGCCGCCGGCGGCGTCCCTGCCCTTTCCTTAACCATAGCGGTGAGCGGCGTTGCCGCAGAAGTGAGTGGTGGCCTGTACACCTCTGGGTGGCGGGAGCGGACCATACTTCCGCGCTACGGCCGTCGCTGGACGTCGCTCGTCGCAGTGCAGTGCACAGCGGCGAGCGACGGTCGGGAAGCGATCGTCGTGCACTATTTTTTCACTTGTTTCGACTGCTCGTCGCGAGGCATCGCTGCCGCTGTGCAATGTCGCGTCGCTGCGGTGGACGGGAGTATACCATAGGCCTAAAGCAGAGAGGTTTTCTTTTAGGTCTGCAAATCACCGACTTGTGAAGTACTTCTGTATATTATGGCTCTTGAGAAGTTCATGTATTACTAGAGTATTACAACATATTCCTCAGAAAAGACAGTGGGAAACACGATCTCATTATCACTTGCAGACAACTGTGATGAGGTGAAGGATTATTTTTCATGGATTGAGTGTTTTCACTTTCGCTTTTCATATTTTTAACAAAGTATTTTACCGCACTCCAATCGTCTT
>OX375870.1:49654760-49689838 GCA_947359475.1 Heligmosomoides polygyrus bakeri
ACGATAAGACAGTGAAAGGTACCTTGGCTGAGAAGTGTCCTCTATGCGGCCGTCAAGCGCATCTGAGATGAACGTGCGTAACGTCTTCAGTTCACGCATGATCTCGTTCTTGTCCTCGTCCTTCGACAAGAGTGCCAACGGCAGGATGGTGAGATCTGTGGCAGCGAACTGCATCTGCTCCTCTCGAGTCACTAGCAAGTCGTAGAGGTCGAACACGTCCTCAGGAACCGGCGAAGTAGTCTCGGCAGCCACTTTCGAGCACAAGATGTTCTTAGCCTCAGCAATCGCTGTCTTGGGGAAGTACTCGTCGACCAGACTACGCACTTGCGGGTTTCCACGGAAATTATGGATAAAACAGAGTAGCGAGTTGACGACAACCGGCTGATGGTGGTTCATTTCGAGGCGAAGGGGTGAGAGAGGCTCGTCGTTGTAAAGTTTGGTCTCAGCGATGGTGCATGGGCGCGCCGTGAACTCGCTTTCGTTCTGCTCCTTATCGTCGCCGATGCCTGAACAAGAATATGCTAGTTATCAGTGCCGGGTTATCAGAGGGATGTGGGAGGCAGGGCCGAGGGACAACGACGTCAGCTATCACATTCATTGAAAACGAATTGCGAGACTCCACCAAAGCTACGTATCGAGCTTCTACCGCACAGCGGTCAGTGCTTGGCATTATCATTTTTTGATGGGGTATTATTCGTGAGAATGGAGCACAGTCGAGGATTTTAATGGCTGCAGAACAAAACATATTGAGGACGCGTGCGATTTGCTCTCTACTGAGCAGAAATGGATTTAGTTCCAACTGTTAAAGCAGCTCCTGACACATAGGCTGCGCCCAAATGAGGTGGAACTTGCAACTTTTTCCCGCCTACCACAGCAAACGAGCAGCCCACCTCTAGTTGCACTGCACTCCCACTGTCTGTGCGTCTGCTGGTCCTTTAAATAGATGCGAAACCGGGGTAGCTGGTCAAGAGCGGCGGGAAGAGGAAGAGCGACAAGATCTGGAGGAAGAGGCCTGTTACAGTGATTATCTCGACGAACACTGCAACGGTGCGCAGCTTCGTTCGACTAGGGGATTCCGTCGAACGCTACACCACGCCCCCTTCCCCTCGGGGCGTACCATACGAAACTCATTTACATATTAGCAAGATTCACAGCGCGACTCGCCATCAGCCAGCCAGCAAGCCTATCGGCGACGCTGTGTCGGACGGCGATGCACATTGCCGGCCAGCCATCAGATTACGAAAACTTCCCCGCGAGTCTTGACATCAATGAAGAATGAACGCAGCAGCCACCTCTACCATTTTGGTGCTGGAGGCATCCTGCAGTGGACATCAGAAAGGAGTGGATTGGAGGAGACAAGAATTGCTGCAGCTAAACATTAAGTCCACTAAATATCAGCGCAAAAATGGGAATCTCCAAAAAATTTCAAAAAATAACTTCTGAAATAAAAGAGTGTGATGGTATGGACAATGCAAAGTCAAAAATCCTAAACTATTCCAAATAAACACCTTTCATGCAAAATAAAACCTTAGTGAACAAACCCGCCGAGAGAGCAATACCAAAAACGAGTAAAAAGTGAGATGAAAGTGTTTGAGAAGCCATTGATCTAAGTTATCAAAAACTACAACCACCCAAGATTTCGGCTTGAGACCAACGCTAAAGACAAAGCATTAGAGCAATGCTATAATGCTAAACCCTACTTTGGTAAGAAGCCGCTCATGTCTTCGTCCTCGTTGTTGATAAGCACTACCTTTAAAAAATTAAACAAGTTATTTCAAAATGGCTATGAGGGGGACCATCAAACAAGCTGGGGCAATCGCGATATAAGGAGACGACGAGACCATTACTTCTTGTGTACACAAATAGTCACTCGGATTAGTTCGAGCGAAACAGCCACCTTAGAGTGCGCGCACTAACTGATAAGAAGTCCGTGTGTTGAAGGCGCGACTAATTTTCCAAAACAAAACACATCTTCCTCTTAGATTTTCGACGAGCGAATCATACCTCATCTGGGAATGCGAGCTTTGTTCCGAAAATGATAAGGGAAAAGCCGAATAAATATTTTTGCTTGCTGGCCGGGCAAAGGGATTGCGCTTTGGAGGAGGAGAAGAAGATGAAGAAGAAGAAGAAGAATGAGAAGAAGAAGAAGAAGAAGAAGATGAAGAAGAAGAAGAAGAAGAAGAAGAAGAAGAAGAAGAAGAAGAATGAGAATAAGAACGCAAAAAGCAGCATTGCGCTCAGGAACCAAGAAATCCTGCGCATCGGTGCGCTTGATTCCCTGCAGCGTTATCCCAGGTTCAGTGATGGTGATGTGGCAGTACTCGAAGGAGACCGATGGTTCACCGCTCGGTAGGTTCGCGTAGGGAAGGAAAGGGAACGGGCGGACGGAACGAAGCGCCAAGCATCGGGGCAAAGCGACGTCTCCTCTGTTCCCAATATACGAGATCGCCCGCGATTAAGTAAGTCAAATAGGTTGACGCTCGCCACACACGTCTTCTCTAGACATCATCGAGTGTTAGCTCTCTCTCTCTTTCTCTCGACGTCGAATCATAGCAGTGATAAGGGGAGCAGCACGCAACGGTGTGCACCCCGTCCCTCACTCATTGAGATAAGCGTTCACTATCATGCACGATCGTCGTCGTCATTTGCTAGTTGCGACAACTGTTAATGCGTATCACCGAGAAGTTATGGGCTCATGGCGCAGGTGCAAGAAGTTGGCACAAAAACGACACACCTCCACGTTATCGCCTCACACATGCACACACACTCACTCACTCACTCTCTCACACACACACACACACACACACACACACACACACACACACACACACACACACACACACACACACGCACACACACACACACACACACACACACACGCACACACACACACACACACACACACATCGAACTGATCCACGAGGTAATTCCTACGGTACGAACGAGAGCACGGCGGTGAGGACCGTAGGCAGTACGGGACTGAGCAATGAGGCCGGCATGCCCAACGCGGCTCGGCTATCACTCTGAATTCTCGCATCAGCAGTGCAGTATTTGGCAGCGCCAAATAATCGAGTGATTGACAGGAGTGCATGAGATGGGTGGAGTGCATATGGGGCGTGTGCATCATGAAAATGCTCTGCGCCTAGCTGGGAGGGGCGAGAGGACGAGCGGGAGGTGATGAAGCGGTCGCTGGTGATCGTGGCGGTGCTGTCTGTCCACGTGTGTGTGTATGATGGAAAGGCAAAACGGGGGCCAGAGGGTAGGGGAGCGAAGAGATAGCCCGAGAGTGAAGGTGGTGGCCGTTTCGCTGTCGGGACAACGACCACCAATGAAACACTGACGCCACCGAAGACGCTGGGACGACCGACCGACGGACCGACGGACGTACGGGACAACGCACGGACTGTTCTTGTGCGGAGCGCCGGTGGAGGCGAGGCGAGACCCTGCGAGTAGCGCATACGCGGAGCTGCGCGACCGCGACGATCGAGTTACTGTATCACGCTCCCTCATCGCCTCGCATATAAACACGCTCACACAGTTGTTGAATCACGCCAAAACAAACAGCCGCCATGCCCTTCTGAGCGCCGTGGAAAGTCTACAGCCCGCCGAGGCTTCACCTCTGATTTAACTGTCGCCGCTGCCGAGGACGACGTCCGCGAAGACGTGGACAGCATCAGATGGTGTTGGAGACGTGCACGGCGCGAGACAGAATACGCTCCTAGGTCCTACAGAATGCCAGCAGCAACTAAAGCGAGCCCGCTACTGAGCAGCTACACATGCTTAGGAATAGGAGCAAAATCAGTCATTTTTTGGAATGACCTTAACACGGATGGGATTTTTGAACGAAAACATATGTGTAGGTATCCGTTGTCTGGGTAGTGGTCGCTTCAGTGTTTCACATTGCAAAGTGAAGCTGACGGTTTTTATTTTTACAAAGCGCAAAAGTCCGTGCAATGCGAACGTTGCACAAGGCTCTGTAAAAGAGGGATAAAGGACGGCGTTATTCAATCCTCTTTGAGATGCGCCACGCATTCTACTTCTACGGGCTGTCGTGGAGGCGTGTTGAATGCGCATTTGGCCATACAATGAATTGCGGTGGCCAGCCGGTGTACAAGTCAGTGCTTTATCCTTCCCAGACAAGTCTGGTACCAATTCACTGACCACGGAGGGATGGAAGGCTTGGTTGGCCTGGGCGGGAAATCCGAACCAGGAACCTGGTATCGGGTGCAGGCGACAGCCGATGCCTCCTCCGACTGCACTCCACGCACCCAAGGCTCTGTAGCATGAGATAATTACAAACACTCCTACAAGCTTCCACTGCTATTTCACAGACTGCCTCTTCCCAACAAGTCTTCGTATTCGACGTTGAGCGGCGACTACCATGGTAGCTATAAGAACCCTATTAATTGATAAAAGATTAAGAGTCGATCAATCCTCCCTAGGATGCGCCACACTGCTTTTACAGGATGTCGTGGAGGCCATTTGAATGCGTATTTTGTCTATACAAAGATTTGCAATGGCCAACCGAGAAACAAGTCAGCGCTTTATCCTTCCCAGACAAGTCTGGTACGCTCACCGAAACGCAGGGATGGAAGACTTGACTGGCCTGGGCGGAAAACCCGAGCCAGGAACCTGGAATCGGGTGCGCGCGACAGCCGACACCTTTTCCGATTGCACTCTACGCCCCACCCCTCAACCATAAGCATGGAAAACGAATTCGAAATCAAGAACCACTTTACCAATTTATATACCACATTTGACTTGCTTTATCGCAACACCCTCTGATCGCATGCCATATCGCTAAGTGAAGTAATAGGTTGGCCGGAAAGTTCTGGCGGATTTTGTGGAACTGCTTTTCGTTCGTTTATCACTTCACCAATACTTGTTTTTTTCGAAGGCTTATTGAGGTATGTCGAAAGAGTAATTCCGAACGATATTTTATTTCAATTTGACACTGGTCCAATATGCGGTCGGGACACCCCGGCAGATCAACCGTGTGTGGAGGCAGGGTAGACGGTGGAAGGACCGTGCAACGTTGGTCCGAGAAGTTTCGTTCTGGAGATTTCAACCTTGAAGACGCACCCCGAAGCGGCCGTCCTACAGCAATCCAGTAGCCGTATTCATGAAACGGCGGGAGCGGGAAGGCCGGAGATGCCTTCCCGCTCCCGCCGCATCCCGCTCCCGGCTTCCCGCAACCTGGTCGCTATTCATGAACGACCGGGAAGCAGGAGCGACCGCGACGCGCGAGTTAGATTCGCAGCGGAGGCGGGAATTGCAAGATTTCAAAAACTAATTTCTCAAATTACAGGGTTTTCAACTGAATATTGAAGTATTTCTGGGTTTACCGGAATTCAAGGACACGGAATTGTGGCTCAGAAGCGCAGTGGACGGGAATAGGCTGCATTACAGTCAACACTAAGAACAACAACATTTCGAGATTTCCGTTTTCAGTCGAGAGTTTAGTTTGCGTTACCTCTTTCCTAAATTTCCAGGGGTGTGCGTAACTACGATTTACTATTTACGATTTTGAGATTTACGGCGATTTTTGAGGATTTTTTTTACGATTTACGGCTTTTTTTACGATTTACGACAAATTTTGAGTCGTAAATCGTAAATTTTCGTAAATGTGACCAGACGCTCACATCTAGCGCGCTCCAGTTTGTGTATTTTTTTGCCTAATTTTGGACAATAGGCACCTCCTGCAGCCGTTCAGAATCTGTGTGTGGAGTGATTGACGGTATTGCTTTATCAATTTTTTAGAGATTACATGAGTGGAACTGCAAATATATGCTCGAACAAGGTAGGGTTCAATTCCTTTGCCTCTACGAAGGTCTTCTTCAACGATCTCTAGGTAATTTAACGCCAGATTTGTGTACAACGAATAAAAGGCTAACATGATTTTTTTCTGGGATACTCTGCATTTCTAGGTTAACATAGATTGCAGAGATATTTTAGCTGCACTTCTCAGCAGCAAAACTTTTTGCTGTCCGAAACATTGAAGATTGTCGATTCTTCGTTTTCTTCGTGCGGACTCTCGAGCTTTGATTCACCATGGCTAGTAGTGTCAAATATCGTCTAGTTTTATGCATTTTGAAGCACTTGCCTTTCAATTTATCTCTTTCCTAAATTAACAAGCAATTTATACTAATAAATTGCGAAAGCGGCAATCGCACTTGATAGGAAGAGAATATCCACCCCTCACCCTCGAAGATGGCCTAGGAAAACGTTACGTGACGAACGACGAAGATAACTCCCCGTTAAGATGGCTTTCGATGACAAAACAGCCATCGAAATCCTATTGCGTGCAATTACACACACCTCTTCATTGACAGCTTCCCGGTGTTCCCGAACGGTTGAGTGCGGGTAGGCCGGGAGCCTCCCGCCATCGGCGCGGGAGGCTCCCGGCCTACCCAGGTTCATGAATACGAAATTTGGCTTCCCGCCCCGGTCGCTTCCCGCGGGAAGCCTTGAACGTTCTTGGGAACGTTCATGAATACGGCCACAGGATGACGACTTGAGGGCCTTCGTGGCAGCCCATCCATCACAAACAGTTGTGGGACTGCGAGAGCTCTAGGAGTAGTAAAACTGCTGTTACAGATGGTTTGAAACTTCTCAGAAAGGTGAAAAAGCTGGAAAAGTGTGTGTTCCACGATTTGAGTGATCGCCAGAATTTGTCGCGTTTCAAAATCTTTGCTTCTGTTCCTCTTTGTTTCTCCGGAATCAAGACGATCCGTTTTTGGATCGAGTCGTCACATGTGACGAGTAGTGGGCTCAGTACGATAACCGAAGGCGACCAGGGCAGTGGGTTGATGGCGACGAACCCCCAGGCACTTCCCAAAGCGGAAATCCCACCAGAAAAAGGCGATGGTAACAGTGTAGTGGTCGGCGGCTGCCCTGACTCACTACAGCTTTCTAGCCAGACCGAACCATCACAGCAGAGACCAAATCGACGAGACGTACCGAAAATTGCGTGAGCTGCAATAAGCACTGGTCAACAGAAGAGGTTCCACACCTGCTTTCGACACCTCACCTAGACAGATGCACTTTAAGAACTTCAATAGCTATCTTTCCGGCATATGTTTCCGTTGTTTCTAGAAATACGAAGTAGAGACATTTATCCTGGGAAAGGTTCAGCTACTCCCTTCGTAAAACCTCGGCATAGCAAGTTGACGTTTGCGAGCTTATATCATTGCAGTAAGTCTCATTCTCCCTACTTACTATGCAAAATTGGGGGAACAAGTTGCACGTTGGAAGGCGCGCTGCGGTCGCTACGGCTGCTGCGGCAAGCGCGATGCCTATGTGGCCGGAAGCAGGGTCTTGCGGCACCGCACTGCGATCTCGTCCATTTCGCTCCTATCGTGGTGGGACCCACTCCCGATCGCCACTATTGCTCAGACTCTATGCGATCATTGTACTCACGCACTTCCTTGCTTTCACGCGTTTAACGTGCCTAAGAGCACGTGTTAGGCATCTGTTATACTCCCGCGGGAGCATCCGCGGAACGTCCACGGACCAATGGTGCACGGCGGAGGCGGGCGTGGCGAGGCGCGGCGATTGGCCAGGTGAGGAGTCTCGCCGCGATTCCCGCCCTTCCGCGGATGCTCCCGCGGGAGTATAACAGAGGCCTTAGGCCTATGTTCTACTTCGGCGACGCGTCGACGAGGTCGCCAAGAGCTCTGCAGGGAGTGTTATACTTCCGTAGCCGACATCATCCAGGGGTGGCAGAAAATGCGCTCCGATGGAGTGCTTTGATTGTGGGTTGGTTCTTCGTTCCCGGCACTTCCATCATCCCCACCGGACTTCGAATTACGAAATCGAGAAGTGCAAAAACGCCCTTCTTGCGGACACCAATAGTGCCATTCGCTAGAACACTGAGTGTTTGGGGAGGGAGTGGGAGCCTAAACCTTACCTTTCCTTCACTTTGTCACCTTTCTTCGCTCTTCTGTCCTTCTCACTCGTTCTATCCGCGTTTTCTAGGCCTTTTCGATTTCTTGCCGAGCAACTAACACAAAATAAAACTGTGAAGAAAATAAGTAGTGTTTCCTCGCTTTCTGAAATGATACTGCAAACCTCTACGAAGAGCTTTTTCGAAATACAATTCATATCAATTAAGAGTTCCTGTGAATTTCGGAAATTCCGCGTAAATTTGATTTCAATGCGATTTAACGAAAAACGTCTCTGCTAAACTAACAATAAAAGAGTTTAACGATAAAGTCGTTAAAGCGGTAAATCAATAGTCGTTAAATGCTCAACACCCCGCACTTATTATTTATTATTATTATATTTTGTCTACAATCAATTCTACTGTTTCGAAACATATGAAGAAAATCAAGCAGTGTAAGCAACTTCGAGGCACACATGACCACCTAACGTTTCTATCCGCTGTCTGGTTACCAAATGATGACATTGAAAATGCGCTGCGATGCGAAAAATGCGCTTTGGTGCTCTCCTGTCGATGACGTCGTCGCTACAGAATCTGTCGACGACGTCGCCGACGTCGCCACAGACGCGTTGACGACGTCGGCGACATCTGTGGCGACGTTGGCGTCGCCGACATCGGTGACGGGTCGCAGCGTCGGCGACGCGTCGCCGAAGTATAACATAGGCCTTAGACAGCGGAAACTCTCCAAAACGTGCTCTGGAACACGTTAAACTCGTGAAGGTCAATGCAAGACCCCGCCCATTAGTAGGTAAGAGTGTTAGCGGTGTCAAGGAAAAAGGAAGAGAACAAGGACTACCCTATTGGGTGTCCCATTCTGACTCTTTCAGAGCGGCGGCAGATCAGATAGCAAACTAGCCGTTAGAGGCGACACCGTGAACTGACCTACGAGTGCATCTTTCTTTATAATTTCCAAGCCGGAAGAGGCCACAGTGATTGCATTTGCTACGCTTTTCTGGCCATGCTCCCTCCAACTAGGACAGATCCAAGAACGAATTTCTCCTGCACACCGTAAGAATAGATGAGGGCATAAGCTTGAGTAGACGTCAAATTGGGGTGACACTGGTCTTTGATGGGCCTCGAAAAAGTTCTCTATCACTTTCTAGTTTATAAATTTGAGAGATCTCAAAAAGGTGACATTAAGACAGCCTTCTTGGAACAAGAGTCTAACATACGTTTTTAAGTTTCGGTTGATTTCATCTCCTCAGTGATACGCTACGGTAAAGTGAAGGCCCTTACGACGAGTCTACATTAGTTGAAGGGGAGAAGAGAAACTACCTTGTGTTCAATAGTGTTTCCAATAGTTCATAAATACCAGGCTGTCCAATAATTCTTGTCCGAAAATTTCACCATTTTTAATTTTTATCAACTTTATTGAAAAACAAGTCTAACCAACAATATAATCACCACAGTTATCCACAACAGTGGCCCATCGATTGGGCAGGTCGCCGATGCCCTTCGCCCAGAACTCCGGGGGCTGCGACTCGAAGAAGTCCGCGATGTCGGATTTGAGGTTGTCGTAGTTGGTGAATTCTCTTCCGGCCAAATGGTGCTTCAGCGGGCGGAACAAGTGGTAGTCGGAGGGGGCGAGGTCCGTGGAATACGGCTGATGGGCAACCGTCTCCCAGCCGAGCGTCGCCAACTTCTGCTGGGTCTCCTTCGCCATGTGGGGGCGCGCGTTGTCGTGCAGCAGGTGGACCGAGGCCCATCGGGGACGCTTCTCTCGGATGGCGGCGGCTACTTTCTCGAGCTGATCGGTGTAGATGGAGGCGGTGACCGTCCTGCCTTGCGGGAGCAGCTTGAAGTACAGCATGCCCTTGGCGTCCCACCAGCAGCAGAGCATGATCTTCAGCGGGTGCAGGTCGGCTTTCGGCGTCGTCGGCGGCTCTTCTCCGCGCGGGATCCAGACGGCACGGCGGGCGACGTTGTCGTAGAGGACCCTGCTCTCATACCCAGTGACCAGGTCCTCGAGAAACTCCTTGCGATGCGGACGAAGGAGGAGGGACTGGCAGACGGCCACGCGGCTCTGCTTGTTGGCGTCCGTCAGACGGTGGGGGATCCAACGGGCCAGAACTTTGTGGTAGCCGAGCAAGCTGAGTCGATTGTGGATAGTGGACTTGCTGCAGTCGAGCGTCGTCGCCAGTTCACGGGTGGTGGCTTCCGGCTTCTCCTTGATACAGCGACGGACTTCGTCATCATCCACCGTAGAAGGCCTCCCGTTGTGCTCCCTGTCCTCGAGGCTCGTGTCGCCGCTCTCGAAACGATTGAACCAGCGCCTGACTGTGCGTTAGGACACTGCATCCTCCTTGCACGCTCTGCAGATGTTGGCGACCGCGGTGCCCGTGTCGTTGCCCAGCAGCCACTCGTAGTACACGAACGTACGAATTCGACCTTAGTCCATTTTAGCTTGTACTTGCAGCTAGACGCGGCGACTGCGCCTTGTATACCCCTAGCGTGAAACTCTGGAGAACCTTCTAGAAGGTTTTTACACTTGCCTGATATTATAACACTTCTAAGGAAAGTTATAGAATTTTGAAAATTTTCGGACAGGAATTATTGGACAGCCTGGTAGAAAAATGGCTACCCGATTACAGCAGAAATGGTCCAGCACATTCTAACTTACACTAACGTTGCGTAAAATTTTCGATTTCGTGCATCAAAAGATGTCATGTGAAGTACATCTAGAAGGGTGGGGATTTCCTGAGGATGTTCATAACTTGAAGCTTTCTGAAGCCGCAAGTCTAGGTGGCATTCCTCAGTTACAGGGTGTTGGCATATTCGCTCTAAAGGTTTCTGTGAAAATTCGATGAATGTTGAGAAGAAGACCGCCTCCCCCCCCCCCCCCCCTCCCGCTCTAGTCTGGCACCAAGTCGTGTTACATGGTGACTACCTTCCCAAATCCTTTCACAAATCTGACAGTAGACTCACCCACCGACAGACCCCATTTACCACGCGCGCACGACGCGAGTGCGCGCGGACTAGCGTCCGAGGATGAGCTGCGATCGGCCACCGACCGACCGACCAACGGCCGTCTGCTATGTGGAGTGACCATGCTACCGTCGTTTTCGAGGATTGCCACGTGGGCGCGCCGCTCACCTCTCGTAGCGTAGTGGCGGAGGAAGAGTGGTGATCGCCACTCCCTCACTGTAGTGGGAGCTGCGCTGCGGCGAGTCGTTGCGATGCCGCATGCCGCGACGTGCCGCGAGTGCAGCCGCAGTTCTCGGCGGCACTCTACCGCAGTCCGCTAAGGGAGGGGTGGTCTTCTTCAAACCGTCCCGGCTGCGAGGTAAGACAAGGAAATTCTATTTTTTACGATTTGATGAAATTTTTAGGGCGCTCCCATTTGTCGTTGACGAAAAGCGGACGACGATGAAGACATTGTATCTTATGAAGTGGTTTCTCTAGACAACGTCAGACCGCAGTATTGCGTACATTAATCCCCTTGCAGAATCTCGCCGCGTCAAACGCCGCCAGGTACATCGCGACATGGTGACATGCTGCAAAACTGTTTCCGGCCTGTAGCTGCAGCTCTTTTGCTGCCTATGCACAGCTTTTGAAAGCCTTCAGGTTCACTTGTTCAGAGAATACGGATATTTCGAGAGGGAAATTGGATAAACTAATCGGGGAAATAGACATTTGTCTCCATCGTGAAAAGATTTGGGGGTTCCGTTATGACACGAAGTTTGACTCCTAAAAGTCATACATGTAGATACTAAAGAGCGAAAGTCGGGAGTTCGTTGGAGCTCAAGATTCAAGCCATATCCCATACAGGCGCGCTGCGTCAGCGGCGACTATAGTTGTGCTCTCGCAAAATTTTGAATATTTGAATGGTTTCGAATACCCGCAATTTTCGAGCATTCGAATTCGAATACATTCGGAAAACCCGATTTTTTGAACATTCGAATTCGAATGCATTCGAAAAACGCGATTTTTTTGAACATTCGAATTCGAATATTCAAATTCGAATGAAAATCATTCGAATACCTATTCGAATAGATCATTCGAGCACAACTATAGTGGCGACTCGCCACGCGGGTGGAAGAGCGAAAAATTGTTTGTTCAGACAGGCGGGCTACTAGAGTGCTAGATCAGTCCCAGGGGATCGCGTTCATCGTTCCTTGCGTGTGATTTTTGTGAGTCTTCCTTCACGATTTCGGAACCGCTAGAGTAGTTGAAGTGTTTGGTTGGGTAGAGTGCATTTCAAAATCTTGCACCACCTTCAGGCTTCCGAAGACGATGATCGCGCTGAAATGAAAGGACGCATAATAAAGGTCCACCATAAAAACCTCAACCGGCACCCAAAGAACTAATACAATATTCTGGGAAAGCCCTACAGGTTCAGTTTGGTTTATTCCTATAAAAATCGTCTTATTCCTACAAAACCGCGTGTAGCGCAGACGAAGGAGGTGCCGGCTGTCGCGTGCACCCATTACCAGGTTCATGGTTCCGATTTTTCCCGCCTAGGCCAAGGAAGTCTTCCATCCCTAACGGGTCGGTGAGTCGGTACCAGGCTTGTCTGGGAAGGATAGAGCGCTGACTTGATCATCGACTGTCCACCGCAAGCCATTGCATGGCCAAATACGCATTCAAATCGCCCCACGACATCACGTAGAAGTGGAATGCGTGGCGCCTCAGGAAGGGGATTGAGTAACGCCGTCTTTTCTTCTCATTCGTATAAAGCCCAGTCCTTATTCCTATAAAAACAAGATAATTTCTCCTGAACCCGGAATGTTGTAAAGGTGGCTGTGGATAGCCAGACACTGCCGAGTCATAGCGTGGACAAAAAACAACAGCACAACAAAAAACAGGAAAAACGGCCTTCACACAAATCTTATGTCTGCCGAATTTTCGCCAGCTTTGTTAGTCCGTAGTTCTGTTATAGTAGCAGTTACAAAGGATAACAGGATAAAGGATTGCGTTACCCAATCCCTTTCGGGACGGGCTACGGGATAGCGTGGAGGTGATTTGAATGCGTACTTGGCCATACAATGACTTGCGGTGCCCAACGGATGTACGAGTCAGCGTTCTCCCGTTGACAGACGAGACTGTTGCCAGTTCACACACCCTGCAATGATGGAGGGCTGGGGCCCGAATGCATACCTCGCCCAGACGACCCTCGCCTGGAAATGGGGAGGAAATCCCGTACTTCCGCGATGCACACTATACTTGTGCTCTCGCAAAATTTTCGAATATTCGAATGGTTTCGAATACCCGCAATTTCCGAGCATTCGAATTCGAATACATTCGAAAAACCCGATTTTTTGAACATTCGAATTCGAATGCATTCGAAAAACGCGATTTTTTGAACATTCGAATTCGAATACTCAAATTCGAACGAAAATCATTCGAATACCTATTCGAATAGGTCATTCGAGCACAACTATAATGCACACCATCCTGGGAATACAGTAAGCCGGAAATTTGGCTGGAAATTGCGTTCCCCTAGGGCCTGTTCATGGGCCGTATGCTATTCTCGCCCAACTCGGGGACGGTACCCGGCGCGAAAAATCGATGGCGCATGATGTGCATACCGGGGATGTGGTCGGAGACCGCATCATACCCGGCCGGGGACGGTTGGGGAGAGAATAGCATACGGCCCCATACCTCGCCACGGGAGCGACTGATTTCCGGGCAAATCATGCTTATTGATTTTTGCTGGGAGCTCGCTTGACAGCAATCGATCCGCATGCGTTTCACGAGCGACTGTTCGCTGCCGTCGTTCCGTTCCGACGTAGGGGAATTCGGATTTTAGGTCGGGTTTTGTTGGTTGGGCAGATATGCCGCTTTTAAAACGGGGTTTTCAGCATATGCCTCCGCAGAGGAGCATTTTGTTAAACGGATGGAGACTAAAAGGACGCTTTCGTGTCTTGGTATAGGTGACGTTCAGAGAGGTCATTTTTGAGAAGCCGTGCTACCAAGTTTTCTTTGTTTTTTCCATTTAAATGAGGCTCAATTGATGCTACTGGTTGGACCACAGTTAAACAGCTGGAGTGTGGGAAAGAGGCATGTGCTCAATGTGAGTATAACAAGGTCAATTGGGTTGTTTTTGTGCTACTGCTTCCACCATTTATTGAACTTATATTTTGTGAAAACTTTCGTTAACTACTTAACATCTCTGAAATTTAAATATCAGTTAGACATTTTCTTTTCGGATTTTTGCTCCGGAGACAGGGGAGCTCCTGGTACTTGGTGCTTCTCTACGGATGTCAAAAGCTAAGTAATGCGCATGTCGAACTCATTGAAAGGCACATTTGACCTGTTTCCAGCATATTCAAGGGAATAGTTGACGTATTACTATTTGAAGCATTTCGTCTGTTATGCTTCGAGTTGCATTACCCGCTTTACTACCTTAGAGACTGCTGTCGAATAGGGACGAGGAAATAATGCCTGCCTGACTTCTTACTCCATCTCATTCTACTAGATTATGTATGCACCTGTATAAGTAATGACTAAACTCCGATTACCCTATGCCATACGACGTCTAGGTAATGATATATAATACTTCGCCCATCACCAAAAGGATTTCACTTGATCATTGTTGCAGGATGACTACCAAAACACATGAAAACAAGGGGAAACATTAAAAAATAGGCGAGTGGACGGAGCACACATATACACAGATGATATGGCACAATGGCGTTTTAATTCATTTTGCAGCAAATCTACATTCCACTTCTAAATATATCCTAACATCTGTCGTCATTCCTCGGACGTCCCTTCAGACACAGTAGAAAACAGCTTATGATCCTTGCGTAGTATACAGCGCTTCCTGGCTACGTACGAAGCGCCCGTTACGGCTAGGAAGCATCCAACCGTACATTTCCGGAGGTGTATCGCCGCTAGCCCTAGTTTATAATTGGAACGCCACGCGGCACGGCACCACGGCTGCCATAGATATCGATTTTTCGTGCCTCCCGGTCGATATCTATCTCATCGTGCCGCGCCGCGCAGCGGCTCAAGTATAAACTAGCGCTTAGGAGCACCTGTTCCCGACGGGTAAGTTCTGGGCCGGCGGGTATGCTAGGTTAGGGGTGGACATACCCACGATTCATCATAAACCTTACCCGCAAAATCGTGGGTATATCAGTGTGTAGAGAAAAGCCTCCGATCGTCGTGGGTACATCCGTGTATGTATACGCGAATTGTTCGCGTCCCATTGACAAAATGGCGCCCCAGTGAGATAAGCTGTTCTCCCGAGAGGCCTAATTGTACCTTCCCCGATTCCTTTCATGAATACGGATCGCTCCCACTACCCACTGCTGGTAGTGGGTACGATTCCCTTACGATATCTATACCTATACCCATTGCTTGATGAATCCGGGCCCTGCTTGGAGAGAGCGCGGGAAGTCCTTCGCGCCGGGGCGAGATTGGTCTTCGATGCGTCGGCGGAAAACTCGAACCAAGAACCTGGAATCGGTGCACGTGACAGCCGTCGCTTCCTCCGACAGCACTACGACACACCAATAACATCAGTCACACATAGTAAGAAATGCACTGCAGACAAAGGAAGGTATGAAACGTGGAGCCGTTGTTTTTACTGTTTTTTCTATAAATTACAATTCAATTTCAAGAATAGAGTACTTTGTAGAATGATGACTTCCAGAAAGGTCCCACCACTGCAAGAGGAAAATCAAAACCGCCGAAATGTACATATTGCTAGTGCATTACATGTCAAAGTCAATCCATGCATTATTATTTATAGGCTATTATATAGGCTTAGCTCCAATCTGTCCCAGCGAAAGTTTGGTATGCGTCGTGTACAGTGAGTACAGAAAAGAACATATCAATCGAGTGGATTCGACATCTGGTAGAGTGAGGGTTTGGGGAGTTTCATGAAAAAATTCTGGCCGCCCTATTCAGGAACTCTCAGACTTCCCAGCTAGCCTTTGGAGTGCGCAGTGAACAATGCGTATAGAATCGAACCTTTCAGTCGAGTAGGGCGACCGCTCGCAAACTGCACGCGCGCGCGTGTTTGGAGCGCGATAACTCTGTCATGTGGTTACCTTTCAGGTTGCAGTTTGTGGGTTTTTTAGGCAGTAAAACGGTCTAGTACTACACTAAAGTGAGCACAATAACTCTGTCAAGTTCGAATCGTTTCGGCTGCAACTTGTGGGACTTGTAGGCAGTACAACGGTCTAGTGGAACACTAAAGTAGAACAGTGTAGCTTAGCAAAAAGCAGTGTTAAAGGGGTGCGAAAATGCAGGTGGGGCTTGTGTGACACATTTTCTCCGATTTCCGTGGACCACTGGGGGAAGACGCGGCGAGCTAACGGGCTTAAAATGCGTATGCGAACAGAGCGCTTAAGGTACTTTACGATGACGATACTCACAACAACACAATTTTGTTCACCATTAAAAGCTCTATCGAACGATGTCAACCTAGACCAATTTCAGAAAAATCGATTTTTTGACAATTTCCCATCGAGGACGGGTGCGCTCCAGGCCGAGCCTGCGCGGACGATCACGCCATCGAAAATCGATATTTTCGAAACTGCCCAAATTTTCTCGTCCAATATCTCTAGGGGTTATTTGGGGCGCTGATTACGAATCCGACGTCTGTTTTTGAAAATCCCGCCGACTTCGGTAGGTTTTGGATTTTCTTCTGGATAATTGAGGGTGGTCGGGTCAGGACCACCGATTTTGCTCAAACTTCGTATAGGGGCGGGGACTTATTCAGGGTGCCTAACACGATGCCGAAGTTCATTTGGACGATTATAGCAGGAGACGGCTCAGACCGATAACTGAGGGTGATCGGTGATCCTGACCCTACCACCCTCAAACGGGAAGTAACCTACTGAAATCGGCGGAATTTTCAAAAACAGACTTCGAATCCGTAATAAGCGCCCAAATAACCGCCTATAGGATTTGGACGAAGTTTGCACGAGGAAATATGGCCATTTTCGAAAATATCGGCTTTCGATGACGTCATCGTCTGCGCAGCTCGGCCTGCCCCCGCCCACGCCTCGATGGGGAATTGTCAAAAAATCGATTTTTTGAAATTTGTTGAGAGTGACACCATTCTGTAGAGCTTTTCATGTTCTGAGTACGTCATCCTAAAGTTGTGAGTATCGAAGACCCAAATATGGGCGAGTAAGAGGGCAGGAAACTTCAACCGCTACGTCCACCGCCCTAAAATGGCAGATGGGGCTAAGGCAGTTTAGGGAGCTAAGTTCTGAGTACGTCATCCTAAAGTACCTTGAGCGCTCTGTTCGCACACGCATTTTAAGTCCGTTAGCTCGCCGCGTCTTCCCGCACTGGTCCACCGAAATCGGAGAAGATGCGTCACACAAGCCCCACCTGCATTTTCGCACCCCTGTTACACTGCCCCTTCCTAAGCTACACCGTTCTACTTTAGTGTTCCACTAGACCGTTGTACTGCCTACAAGTCCCACAAGTTGCAGCCGAAACGATTCGAACTTGACAGAGTTATTGTACTCCGAACAGGCACGCGCGTGCAATTTGCGAGCGCTCGCTCCACTCGACTGATAGGTTCGGTCCTATATGCATTGTTCATGGCGCACTCCAAAGACTAGCTGGTCGATCTTAGAGCAATTCCTGACTAAGGCGGCTACAAATTTCTGATAAAGCTCCCCAAACGCTCAGCCTACAAGGTGTCCCCCTCGACTGATAGGTTCGATTGTCTATACATTGTTCATGGCGCACTCCAAAGGCTAGCAGGACAGCCTGAGAGCTATTCTTGAGTAGGGCGGCTGGAAATTTTTCAGGAAACTTCCCAAACGCTCACTCTACCAGATGTCAAATCCACTCGATTGATAAGTTCTTCTCTGTACTCATTGTACACGGCGCACAACAAAGTCTCGCTGGGATAGATTGGAGCTAGTCCTGAGTGGGGTGGCTGGAAATTTCTGATAACATTCTCCAAACGGTTCGAATAGTCTTGAGGATTTCGCATTTCCCAGTACGAGATAATAGAAGCGCATTGATAGGTTCGATTCTGTGTGCATTGTGCACGGCGCACTCTCGGAGCATTTCTGGCATGACAGCGCACTGGCAACTTACACCATGCTTAAGATACTCCGAGAGCACGCATGTCCTAGGAAATAAGCTGCTCTAATTGCAAAAGCCCGCTCCAGTCATTTTTAGGCCACCCACTGCGAAAATGTGGGTGTTCCGATAAAGTTGTATAGATGGTTGTGTGGATCTCGAAGAGACGAATCGAATGGTGCCAACCTTCTTTCAAAAAACCTAAGACTGAAGGAGTTATGAGCATGCGACGCTTTGCGACGTTATCTTGGCGTCGGAAATCCCACTTTTGACCGCGCGGCGTGAGCGGTATTGTAGTGATGCCTCCTCTAGAATTATGCCGAGCCCCTCCCTCACCTCCGAAAACGTTCAGATCTCGTCATGTGGTGATACTGCAATAGATACCTCTTCAAGAGCTCCGGATATTCCTTAGAGTTTATCTCGTATATCACGATGGCCACACAATTTCGAAGGCCGCCACTTCTCGTCATTGGGGGTAGTCATACTTAAGCAAGTATGTCCTTACCTTTACTAAATCCCTGCATTTGACAGCATAACCACTATGAATACGCTTGTGTTGCGAGGAGATCAGCGATCTACCTCGAGTTTGCACCCCACTCCTGGTTGTCCGTCGACATTACCTAGTTCGAATTCCTAGCTTCAGGTTTTAGAAGCAGTTCGTTTCGTACTCCCAACAGATTTCGGGGTTTTGATAGCCTAGACTCACTAGAATCTGGTCCAGATGGTAAAGTGTATCACATCTGTGTTCGTTGTTTTCTTCCTTCTCAGATGATGCTTCCAATTTTCATACATTTATTGATCGCTCCACCAACCGCTAGTTCTACTGATGTGGTTCTCCAGCAAACGTTTCTCCTTCGATGCACAAGTTTAACCTCTACCTGCGCAGCTTCGAAGTGGAAAACTCGCTTTGCATTTGACTTCGAACACTTGCTGAACGCAGGCAGGTTGAAGTCTAGCGCTGGCATCGTTGGCACGCAATCCACGCCAGGGTGGATTGAGCCAGGAACATTGCCTATGGAGTGCGGAAGCAACTCAATCAATGGAGGAACAAGAGTGCAGGAGGAGCAGGCTCAAGCATAAGATTCGAGAACTGAAGATAGGGGTGGGGGCGTACTCTCTTGAAAAGTGTTTTTTTCTTTTCGGGCTTAGCTACGACAGCGTGGAAACTCACGCGCAGCTTCGTTTCCTCAAGTTAAGAGTATAGACTTCTTTTGAACATTAAAGAGTTTCAAATGCTGAATGTTCTTTCTACATTTAAAACTAAGGATTTTTCCGGCGAATTTCGAATCAGTGGGAAATGTTCTTTTTTAAGATTTATCTTGGACGTCATGGGCACGACAGTTTTCTACTTGAGGGAGCGACATCTACAGTTATGGCCGTAGCCTTTTCAAAAATGCCGAAAAAGCCGCATTTTCCCGGCTTTTTCGGCCTTTCGAAATAACTTCCTTCAAGGTTAACTAATTGTGAAAGTAAGCACATTTTTGAGTTCAGCAGCTCAAGCTCTATCAGATAGAGTAAAAAAAAATTGCCAAAAATTTCAAAGTTCAACCGAATTTTTTCAAAGGTTAGTTTTTCGTTCAAAATCGTGCTCCATTGCGAAGGGCGGCCGCGGACGAGTTGTCCGTCGCAAGTCGTCGAAGACCGTTGCATGCTCATAACTCCTTTAGTTTTAGGTTTTTTGAGAAACGGTTGGTACCACTCGATTCGTCTCTTCGAGATCTGCACAATCATGTATACAACATTACCAAACCACCGCATTTTCGAAATGGGTGGCCAAAAATGGCTGGAACGGGTGTAGAAGCTTATTTTTCAGGACTTGCATGTTATCGGAGTATATCAAGCATGGCGTAAAGTGTTCCTGTCAGGCAAGGAATCCTCCGAGTGCGCCGTGCACAAAGCATATGGAGTCGAACCTATCAATCGAGTGGGCGCAACAGCTTGTAGAGTGGGCGTTTGGAGAGTATTATCAGAAATTCCCAGCCGCCCTACTCAGGAATTGCTGTACTCTGTCCCCGTGACACTTTGGAGTGCGCCGCGCACAATGCATTCAGGATCTGACCTATCAATCGAGTGGGCGCGGCAGCTTGTAGAGTGCGCGTTTGGGGAGTTTTATCAGAAATTCCTAGCCGCTCTACTCAGGAATTGCTCTAAGACTGTCCAGCTAGCCTTTGGAGGGCGCCGTGAACAATGTATATAGGATCATACCTATCAATCGAGAGAGGGGGACAGCTTGTAGTGTGAACGTTTGGGAAATTTTATCACAAATTTGCAGCCGGCCTACTCAGGAATTGCTGTACTCTGTTTTGTTGAGACTTAGAGATGTGCCGTGAACAATGCATATAGGATCGAACCTATCAAGCGAGTGGGGCGACCGCCCGCAAATTGCACGCGCAGACGTGTTTGAAGCGCAATAACTCTGTAAATTTCGAACCGTTTCGGCTGCAACTCGTGGGTCTTGTAGGAAGCAAAAACTTCTAATAGTGCGTTGAAACACAGTAATGCAGCCTATTCCTGGACAAAGTTACAGGGGTGCGAATATGCAGGTGAGGTTTAGGTGATGCATTTTTTTCCGAATTCGGTGGACCACTGCGGGAAGACGCAGCGAGCTAACGGACTTAAAATGCGTAGGCGAACAGAACGCTTAGGGTACTTCACGACGACGTGCTCAGAACTTCTCAGCTGCCTAAACTGCCTTAGCCTCAGCTGCCAGTTTAAAGCGGCTGAAGATAGCGATTAGAGTTTCTTGCGCTCTTATTCGTCCAGATTTGAGCTTTTCGACACTCGCAATGGTACCGTTCCGTTCAACATGAAAAGCGTTATCGAATGGTATAAATTTCGACCAATTTTGGTAATATCGATTTTTTGACAGTTTCGCGTCTAGGACGAGGCCGCTCAAGGCCGCGGCAGAGGAACAATGACGTCATCGAAAGTCGATGTTCCCGAATCGGGCCAAAGTGGGTACCGTTCGATAGAGCCTTCTGTGCTGAATTGAATGAATCTTCATAGATTAGTGAAGGCCGTAATTTGGGTAAGTAAGAGCAGTGAGAATATCGACCGTTATTGTGCTAAATTGCAATCGCGGGCGTGTTCTGAGCGTGATAACCCTGTAACGTGTGAACCTTTCCGGTTGCAACTTGTGTGTTTTGTAGGCAGCAAAAGCCTCTAGTAGTGCACTGCAACACAGCAATGCAGCTCATGCCTGTACAAAGTTACAGTGGAGCGAACACGCAGGTAGTCCTTGTGTGGCACGATTTTTCCCGAATTTAGTCGACCGTTGCGGGAAAACTGGAGGAGCTAACAGCCTACAAGTGCGTAGGCGAGCAGAACACTAAAGGTATTTTGCAAGGGCGTGCTCATAACTTCCCTGCTGCCTAAACTGCTTTAGTCCCATCTGCCAGTTTAAAGAGGCGGAAGATAGCGGCTAGAGTTTCCAGCGCTCTTACTCGCCCATACCTGAGTTTTCGACAATAGCAATGGCACCTTTCTCCTCAGCTCGAAAAGCTCTATCGAACGGTGTCAATGTCGACCAATTCTGGGAACATCGATTTTTTGACAATTTCGCGCCGAAGACGAGGGCGCTTTAGGCCGCGGCAAAGGGACGATGACGTCACCGAAAATCGATGTACCCAAACCGGGCCAAATTGGGTACCATTCGATAGAGGTTTTTGTGCTGAATTGAACGGTGTTATTGAGCCTAGGAAAAACTGTACGCTGGACGAGTAAGAGCGCTGAAAACTTCAACCGCTATGCCCACCGCCCTAAAACGGCAGCGGGGCCTGAGGCAGTTTAATCAGCTAGGGAGTTGTGCGCACGTCATCTGAACGCACCACAAATGTTCTGCTAACGTTCGCATTTGTAGGCCGTTAGCTCTCCGCGTCTTTCCGCAGGCGTCGACTGAACTTGGAAAAAATCGTACCACACAAGGCTAACCCGCATATCCGCAGCACTGTAACATTGCCACATCCTAAGCTACAGCATTCTGCTTCAGTATTCTACTAGACCGTCTTACTGCCTACTACGCCAACGAGTTGCAGCCGAAACAAGTCGAACTTTACAGAGTTATTGCGCTCCGAACACGCCCGCGCGCAATTTAGCACAACAACGGTCGATGTTCTCCTCGCTCTTACTCGCCCAGATTACAGTTTTCCCTACAAGTAATAACACCATTCATTTCAGCATGAAAAACTCTATCGAATGGTATTAAGATTGGTCCAATTCGATGATATAGGTTTTCGATGACGTCACCGTCCCTCTGCCGCGGCCTCGAGCGCCCTCGTCTTTGACTCGAAGTTGTTAAAAATCGATATTTCCAAAATCGGCTGGAATTGATGCTGTTCGATAGCGCCTTTCATGCTGAACAGAGCGGTACGATTATGAGTGTCGAAAGCTCAAATCTGGACGAATAAGAGCGCAAAAAACTCTAACCGCTATCTTCCGCCTCTTTAAACTGGCAGCTGAGCCCAAGGAAGTTTAGGCAGCTGGGGAGTTTTGAGCAGGTCATCGTGAAGTACCTTAGACGCCCTGTTGACATACGCATTTCAAGGCCGTTAGCTCTCCGCGTCTTCCCGCAGTGGTCTACCGAAATCGGAAAAAATGCATCACACAACACCTCACCTGCATTTTCGCACCCCTGTAACATTGCCTTTTCCTAAGCTACACCATTCTACTTTGGCATACTACTACACCATTTTACTTCCTACAAGATCCACAAGTTGCAGCCGAAACGATTCGAACATGACAAAGTTATTGCGCTCCGAACACACCCCCGCGTTCAATTTAGCACAATAACGGTCGATGTTCTCCCTGCTCTTACCCGTCCAAATTACAGTTTTTCCTACGCTCAATAACACCATTCAATTCATCATAAGAACCTCTATCGAACGGTACCCAATTTAGCCCGGTTTGGGAACATCGATTTTCGGTGACGTCATCGTCCCTTTACCGCGGCCTAAAGCGCCCTCGTCTTCGGCGCGAAATTGTCAAAAAATCGATGTTCCCAGAATTGGTCGACATTGACACCGTTCGATAGAGCTTTTGGAGCTGAGGAGAACGGTGCCATTGCTATTGTCGAAAACTCAGATATGGACGAGTAAGAGCGCTGGAAACTTCACCGCTGTACTCCGCCACTCTAAACTGGCAGATGGGGCTAAAGCAGTTTAGGCAGCAGGGAAGTTATGAGCAAGCCCTTGCAAAATACCTTTAGTGTTCTGCTCGCCTACGCACTTGTAGGCTGTTAGCTCCTCCAGTTTTCCCGCAAGGGTCGACTAAATTCGGGAAAAATCGTGTCACATAAGGACAACCTGCATATTTGCTCCACTGTAACTTTTTCCATTCATAAGCTGCACTACCGTGTTTTAGCGCACTACTAGACGTTTTTGCTGCCTACAAAACACACAAGTTGCAGCTGTAAAGGTTCACAAATTATAGAGTTATCGCGCTCAGAACACGCCCGCGTATGGTGCAATTTGCGAGCGGTCTCGCCCACTCGATTGATAGGTTCGACCCTATATGCATTGTTCACGGCGCACTCCAAAGTCTCGCCGGGACAAATTGGAGGAATCCCTGACTAGTGCGGCTGCAAATTTCTGATAGAATTCATCAACGCTCATTCTACAACCTGCCCCCCCCCTCTCGATTAAGGTTCGATTATACATGCATTGTTCCAGGCGCACTCTCGGAGAAGTCCTGGCATTACAGAACACTTTGCGCCATGATTGAGATACTCCTGAGACATGCAAATCCTCGAAAATAAGCTTCTCCAATCGCAAAAAGTCTGCTTCAGTCATTTTTGCCCACCCACTGCGAAAATGCGGTGGCCTGATAAAGGTGTATTCATAATTGTGCAGATCTCGAAGAGACGAATCGAGCGGTACCAACCGTTTCTCAAAAAACCTAAAACGAAAGGAGTTATGAGCATGCAACGGTTTTCGACGACTTGCGACCAACAACTCGTCCGCGACCGCCCTTCGCATTGGAGCGCAGGTTTTCAATTTCGAATATTTTCATGGCTCCATATGAAGAATGTACATCAAACAATAGAGCTCGAGCTCCTGAGCACAAATATATCTATCGTTTTTGAAAAGAACGAATTCTGGGCGAGTTATACTCAAAAGACGCAAAAGCCGGGAAAACGCGGCTTTTTCGGGATTTGATCAAAAGATACGGCCTTAACTGTACGTCCCAAACTGCACTATAAAATTTTCTGTTAATTAGTAAGGATGAGTTAAGCGCTTTCCCTACAAGAATTTTGAAAGCGCACATCGAATCGATGGCGGAATAGCAACCGAAGGATGGACTTCTCGCGGAAATAATTCTCTCCCATCTAAATGAAAAACATCAGAGAGTGAAATAGTACCATATAAAATTTTGAGCTGTGGTTATTATATACAGCAAAACCAAGCTTCTCCGCAGCGACCTTCAGTATGATTAGGGCGTATCGCATTCAAAATTCTTGTTTTTCATGGAAATTATTCAATTTCTACTTGAAGCAGACACCCGTGCAGTTAGAGTTCTTTCACAAAATATCAAGTCATCATGATTTTCTGAAGCATAGTGGATCGACCTTTGGTCGATACTTCACCGACATCATTGGAGCGACGAAATTGGACGGTCACAAAAACGATCATAACTCGGTAATTTTCTTGAATTTCAAAAAATCCAGTAAAGTTTTAAAAACTAGAGAAAAAGTATTTACCTACCGTACAAAAATCAGTTTTCGAAAAAGATCTCCACACGGGAAGGGAGGTTCGATTTCTGGTTGGTTGTTGCCGAAAAACTTGCCGGATATCGAAGCCCCGCCCAGCACGAAGACCTCTTTTTTAAGGGCTCGTTTTTACATGGTAAGAAAGCTTTTTTCTCCTATTTTTCCAAAAAAGGTTGGTTTTTTCGAAGTTCAAGAAAATTACAGAGTTATGATCATTTTTGAGAACGTCCAATTTCGTCGCTCCAATGATATCGGTGCAAGACAATTCAACCTGTTCGATTAAGAAAATCATCATTTTTTCCAGTGCGTATTGTTTAAAACTTGCAATTTTTGTGGCAGAATTTAAGCCGTATAGGTGGTCTGCAAAATGGCTAATTTTTCATTAAAAACCATAAATTTGAAAACCATCGGCCCTTATCGTTGTGATTAACTTAGAAACTGCTCGCAAAACTTTCTAGCTGTTAAATAAACAACCAGTGTTCAAAACGGTGGTCAAGATTGTGCTTTAATCAAACAAATCGCCAAATCAATCAATTAATAACATGTCTTCTTTTGCGAACGAATCTCCACTGTGTCCTATTACATTTTACAGTCAGAGGAGATAGAAGCGCAGTGGATATGCTTTGGCCCACTCGATTAATAGGTTCTACTCTGTTTGCGTTGTTCAAGGCACACTCTAGGAGCATGCCTGTACTACGAAAGCATGCATGTCCTGGGCAGTGAACTGCGCTAGTCATTTTTTTCGCCACCCACAGCGAACGTGCAGCATTCTGGTACAGCTGTATACATATTTGTGTAGATCCCGAAAAGACGAATCAAGCGGTGCTAACCTTTTCTCAATGAACTTAAAGCTGAGGGAGTTATGAGCATGCGGCGGTTAGCAATGAATTAATCCGTTGCAAACCGTATTTCGACCGCGCGACGTGAGCGGTATTGCTCACCTCTGGAAAGAAGAGGTAAGAAACAAAACAGCGATGGAGACAAGGGGGGGGAGAGTCGTATCAAATCCGCTCTGGAAAGGGTCGGATTCGATACGACCTCTCCATCTTTTTTTCGGCAAAAATCAAACCACACGCTTGACCCTGTGCACGAGGGATGGTCCGAGATGTCGAGACCTCAAAATCTTCCTCTTGGCCACAGTCCATTAAGGTTCACCAGAATCGTCGAAGTCGAATCGTCTCTACGGCGCCGTATTCTTGGAAACTTTGTCGTGGTTCGATAGATTTCAATGCTCTTCCTTGTGAAATCCATGTCATGATAAATATGCGCATTTTAAGCATCAACTCTACAGCAGTGTGGGATACATAAAGGATAAAAGGCGACTTTAATTAACCATTTTGTCGGATGCGCTAGGACTTCTACTTCTAGGGGCATCGAGGAGGCAAATCAAATGCGTTTTGGCCTGTGCACTGGTTTGCAGCGACCAGCCGACGGAAGAGTCAGTGTTTTGGCCATCCCAAACAAGCCTGATACCGATCCGCTGCCTGATACCCCTAGAGGATTGAAGGCTTCGATACCATGAGCAGGTACTAGATCAGGAACTGTTAATAGGGTTGCTTGTGACAAACGAGTTCTCCGATTGCGCTACCACGCGCACATATGGGCTACATACCTGTGGAGAATTACAAAGCAATTACACGGCTCAAGCCCTCAAGCAATTACACGGTGGCGATGTCCGTTCCTGCACGTGGTGCCACTGGAAACTGTTCGCCTCTGCGAGCTAAGCTAATCACGGACATTCGAGTGCAGGCGACAGGCCCTAGTGACAGGCCGGCCTATGGAGATCCCATGTCACATCACATGGTTGATGACGTTAAGTGAGTATCGAGATAATGCTACGGCGTCCGCGGGAGCCGACGCGGACTCGCAGAGCCCGGCGAGTGTGAGAAGTATGCGAGGGTCCCTGATGCGAGGACGGCATCGGGGGGAAACTGAGCTAGTCCGAAAGTCCCGTAACGTAGGCAAGACCCGCGTAGCTACGCTGAATGTGGGTACGTTGACGGGCCGCTCGTGCGAGTTGGCAGAAGCACTGGAGCGAAGACGAATCGACTTATGTGCGGTACAGGAGACGAGGTGGTCCTGTTGTAAGTCGAGGGACATAGGCCGAGGCTTCAAGGCCATTCTGTGCGGCAGTCCCAGGACCACCAGCGGAGTTGGTGTAATCGTCTCCGAACGTTTCCGAGACGCGATTATAAGCGTGGAACGTCTTAATGACCGCTTGATGAAGGTCGTAGTCGCTGCTGAACAGCGTATGTATCATTTCTTCTCTGCATACGCTCCGCAGGCAGGCTGCTCTGAGAGAGCCAAGGATGAGTTTTGGACCCTGCTTGATGAAAAGATAGCAGAGGTACCGTCAGAAGACGCTGTCGTTATCGCAGGTGACCTCAACGGTCATGTGGGAACTGCGAAAGATGGTCGCAGCTGTCACGGCGGTTTCGGATATGGAGCACGTAACGCTGATGGTTAGCGAATCCTTGAGTATGCGGACTCGCATAACCTCATCATCGCGAACACCGTATTTCGAAAGCGTGAGTCCCATCTGGTGTCGTTCTATAGCGGGAGCACCAAGACACAGGTCGACTTCATCCTTGTGAAGCATCGCGATCGAAAGCTGTTACAGATGCGAAAAAATATGCACTCTTAAGTTCGCCCCTCCGAGGCTGAGGCATTTCGAGCGATGCGGTCCACCGAGAATCAAGTGGTGGCGGTTGAAGGAAGACGCTGCAGCTTTTGTTTCTCGTATTCGGTTACCGACGGTGACAACCGTCGACGAAACATGGAAAGGTGCAACCGATACGATTTTACAAGTTGCATGCTCTGAATTAGGCATGACTAAGCCTGGACGCCGCAAGATCGAGAAGCTGGCGTGGCTGTGGACTAACGACGTAAGAGAAAAAGTCCGAGAGAAGAAAAAATTATATCACGCGTTCCTGCGCGACAAGACTGCAGACACATGGCGATAAACTCGAGACGCGCGATGGTGAACGACACCTTTGTCGACTTGTCAAGGCACGCCATCGTCAGGCCGAGGACATCGAGAAATTCTTGGGCATCAACGACGAGAATGGCCATCTACTGACGAACCGCAAGAGGGCTATGAAACGATGGCATGACTACTTCGAGAGAATTTCGACAGAAGAGTTTGCCCATCCGCCCATCCCTTGCGTCCCTCCTACGCACGGTCCTGTGCAGAAAATCACTGTGGAGGAGACGGAAGCGGCTTTGAAGAAGATGAAGCCAGGCAAAGCAACGGGCCCCGATGATATAGCGGCCGACCTATGGAATTTGAGGTGCTGGAGTCCTGCTGAGTGGCTAACGAAGTTTTTCAACCAGGTTGTTGCGGAAAAGAAGGTACCTGGTAGTTGGCAGGAAAGCACGACGATCCCGATATGGAAGAAGAAGGGCAGTCCTGCGGACTGCACGAATTACCGTCCAATTCGCTTGCTCTCGCACAGCATGAAAATCTTCGAGCGAATTGTAGATGGACGTATTCGCGATATCGTCCAACTTTCCACCAATCAATGTGGCTTCGTAGCGGGCAGTGGCACCATCGATGCCATACATGCTGCTCGTCTTCTGGTAGAGAGACATCGCGAAAAGCAGAACCCGCTGCACATAGCTTTTCTCGACTTAGAGAAAGTATTTGATCGTGTACCGCGTGAGGTTATATGGTACGCCTTACGACAACACGGTGTTCCCGAAGAGCTTATTGAGTGGGTGCGCATACTTTACTCTAATCCAAAGAGTAGTGTGCGAGCGCCAGCCGGCACATCGGCGGAGTTTCCTATCTCCGTTGGTGTTCACCAGGGCTCTGCGCTTTCCCGCTCCTATTCATTGTCGTAATGGATGCCATTTCGAGAGACCTTCAGAAGCCTGCCCCCTGGACGCTGCTGTATGCAGATGACGTAATGCTTGCAAGCGAAGAGAAGAGCGAACTCGAGCGACAAGCGCAAGCTTGGTACGACCGCTTGGCGATGTTCGGGCTCAAGCTAAACGTCAAAAAATCTGAGTACTTGACGAGAGACGTAAACGAAGCCGGGTCCATTGAGATCAATGGCACTGCGCTAGTACGAACGGCAAATTTCAAGTACCTTGGATCTGCAATTGCGTCTGATGGTAGTCTGACGTTCGAGGTGAACTCGCGCGTGAGCGCAGCGTGGTCCAAATGGCGCTCGATGACATGCGTTTTATGCGACAGGAAGATACCGGAACGCCTTAAATCGAAGATATATAGAACCATCGTCCGACCAGTAGCGATGTATGGAGCTGAGTGCTGGCCTGCAACCAAGGAGGTTGAGACTCGCCTCAGCGTAATGGAAACGAAAATGCTGCGATGGACGGCTGGTGTTACGCGTCTGGACCGTATTCGCAACGATGAAATACGCCAGAGGTATGGTGTCGCTCCAATTGCTGACAAGTTACGTGAAGCTCGCCTTCGGTGGTATGGCCACGTTCTTCGAGCTAGTGGTGACACTATTTGGAAGATTGGCCTTAACATAGATGTGCCCGGAAAACGGCCTAAAGGGCGGCCGAAGCAGCGATGGCTTGATACGTTGCATGTGGACCTAAAGGTTACTGGTATCCATCCCGATCAAGCATTTGATCGCGTAAAGTGGCGTCACCACACCAGAATAGCGGACCCCGCCTCGAAGCGGGACAAACGCTGAAGAAGAAGAAGAAGAAGAAGAAGCCCCTCAGCTTGACTGGTTCTATGCTGATTTCAGCTGCCGGCTCTTCCCGATATACTGGTGAGTGATGATGGGTCCCACGAGGTGTGGATGTTGCGTTCGATCAAACAGCGCAGATGGTGTAATGGTGTAGAGCATTCCCGCTAGGGGTGCACACAAAATTCTGGGCGTTAAATTTTTTTAACGAAATTTTTAAGGGGGAATTTTCGTTAAATTTCCGGTAAATCGTTAAATTTCGTTAAAAAGTACAGTTAGCTGCAAACCATTATTTCAAGTGAAAAAAATCAAGGAAAACATGCGTTTCAACTTCTAGGGGTCAACAGATAAAGTTCAAGGAATGGAGTGTAACGAGGGTCGAACGTTCTACCCCCTCGTCCCCCTAGCGCGCCCACCCCCCCCCCCCCCCAACCCCTGGGCTTGCTCGAGAGTCCAGTGGCTGCCTTACGAAATACAGTACCGGACATGCCGCTGCGTCGAACAAGCACAAGCGGCGCCAAAGATGAGAAGCGGCGCAAAACGGCGCCGGAGAGCGCCGCTTTCCGCTCGCCACGCTTCGCGTCTGAGGCAAGTCGCGTTAGGACGCGGCGTCCTCAACCTCTGAGATATTAGGCTGATGGAAGGAGCCTACCCATGCGCTTGGACGAGCATGACCTACTATTTAGAACTGCCGGCATGGCGTGCTGTGAACAATGCATATAGGCCCGACAGAATCAATCGAGTGAGCGCGACAACCTATAGAGCGAGCGACAGCTTGTAGAGTGAGCGTATGGGAATTTTAAAGGGAATTCTTAGCCTTCCTACACAGGAATTACTCTAGGACTGTTCAGCTTGCATCTGAAGTGCGCCGTGAACAATGCAAATAGAAAAGAACCTATCAATCGAGTGGGCGCGACAGCTTGTACAGTGAGCGTTTAGGGAGTTTATCATAAATCCTTAGCCGTCCTACTCAGGAGTTGCTCTAAGACTGTCCAGCATGTATCTGGAGTGCACCGAGAACAATGCATATACAACCGAACCTATCAGTCGAGGTGGCGCGGCCGCTCGCAAATTGCAGCCGCTGGCGTGTTTGGAGCGCGATAACTCTGTCAATTGTGAACCCTTCCGGCTGCAGCTCGTGGATGGATTTTGTAGTCATTTAGAAGCTCTAGCAGACTGCCAAAGAATAGCGGTGTCGCCTAAAAACAGACAAAGTTACGGTGGTGCGAAAATGCAGGTGAGGCTTGTACAACCCATTTTTTTCGATTTCAGTCGATCACTGTGGGAAAAGGCGATGAGCTGACGGCTTACAAATGCACAGGCTAACAGGTTACTTAAGGTACTTTACGAAGAAGCACTCAGGCCTAACCTGCCTTAGCTACAGCTGCAGCTTTAGAGCGACGGACGGCAACAGTGAAGCTTCTTCCGCACTTACTCCTTCAGTTCTTGAGTTTTCGGCACTCGCAATGACACCTTTCTGTTCAGCTCGATGAGCTCTATCGAACGGTGTCAATCTCGACCAATTTTGGAGACATCGATTTTTTGACAATTTCGCATCGGAGGTAAGGCCGCAGCGGAAGGCCGATGACGTCACCGAAAACCAGTATTTTCGAATCTGGACAAGCTGGGCACCATTCGATAGCGCTTTTGATGTTGAATCGAACGGTGTTACTCTTAGGAGTGAAAACTGTGATGTGAGCGAGTAAGAGCAAGGAGAACATCGACCATTGTTGTGGTGAATTGCGCGCGCGGCGGGTTCTGAGCGCGATAGCTCTGTAATGTGTGAACCTTTCCGGATGCAGCCTGTGAGTTTTGTAGGCAGCAAAATGTTCTAGTAGCGAGCTGAAACATAGTAGTGTAGCTTATGATTGGACAAAGTTACAGCGCTGCGAAAATGCAGGTTAGCCTTGTGTGGCACAATTTTTTCATTTTCAGTCAACCCCTGCGGGAAGACCCGCAGAGCTAACGGCATGCAACTCCATGAGGTAGCAGATCACTGAAAGCACTTCGCATTGACTTGCTCACAACTCCCTAGCTTATTAAATTGCTTTAGTACCAGCTGCCAGTTTAGAGTGGCGGAGTACAGCGGTGAAGTTTCCAGCGCTCTTACTCGTCCATATCTGAGTTTTCAACAATAGCAATAGCGCTGTTCTCCTCAGCTCGAAAAGCTCTATCGAACGGTATCAATCTCGACCAATTCTGGGAACATCGATTTTTTGATTTCGCATCGAAGACGAGGGCGCTCTAGGTCGCCGTAGAGGGCGATGACGTCATCGAAAATCGATGTTTCCGAACCGGGCCAAATTGGTTACCATTTGATAGAGCTTTTCGTGCTGAATTGAAAGCTTCTGCTACGTGTACGAAAACCGTAATCTGGGTGAGTGAGAGCTGGGAGAATATCGACTGTTATTGTCCTAAATTGCACGCGCTGGCGTGTTCAGGGTGCAATAACTCTGTCAAGTTCGAGTCGTTTCGGCTGCAACTCGTGGGTCTTGTAGGCAGTAAAATGGCCTAGCAGTGAACTAAAGAAGAATGGTGTAGCTTAGGAAGAGGCAATGTTACAGGGGTGCGAAGATGCGGATGAGGCTTGTGTGACGCATTTTTTCCGATTTCGGTGGACCACTGCGGGAAGACGCAACTAGCTAACGCGCTTAAAATGGGGGAACAGCATGCTTAGGGTACTTTACGACGACGTGCTCAGAACCTCTCATCTGCCTAAACTTCCTTAGCCACAGCTGCCAGTTTAAAGCGTCGGAAGATAGCGGTTAGAGTTTCCTGCGCTCTTACTTGCCAAGATTTGATTATTCGACACTCGCAATGGTATTCTTCTGCTCAGCATGAAAAGCGCTATCGAATGGTATGAATTTATACCGGTTTTGAAAACACCGATTTTTTTACGGTTTCGCATCGAGGACGAGGCCGCACAAAGCCGCGGCAGAGGGACGATGACGTCTTCGACAATCGATGTTTCCGAACCGAGCCAAACTGGATACCATTCGATAGAGCTCTTCGTGCTGAATTGAATTATGTTAGTGAGAGCAGCAAGAACTGTATTCTGGGCGAGTAAGAGCGCAGGAAACTTCAACCGCTAAGCCCGCCACCCTAAAATGGCAGCTGGGACTAAGGCAATTTAATAAGCTAGGGAGTTGTGAGCATGTCTCCTGAAAGCAACTTCAGTGTTCTGCAAGCATGCGCATTTGTATGCCGTTAGCTTTTCGCGTCTTCCCGCAGGGGTCGACTGAAATTGGAAAAAATCGTGCCACACAAGGCTAACCTGCATTTTCGCAGCGCTGTAACTTTGTCCAATCATAAGCTACATTACTGTGTTACAGCACTCTACTATAACATTTCGCTTACTACAAAATCCACAAGCTGCAGCCGAAAGGGTTCACACTTGACAGAGTTATCGCGCTCCAAACACGCCCGCGCCTGCAATTTGTCACATCAACGATCGATGTTCTCCGCGCCCTTACTCGCTCACATCACAGTTCTCGCCACGCCAACTAACACCGTTCCATTCAAGATCAAAAGCGCTATCGAATGGTGCCCAACTTGGCCAGATTCGAAAATACTGATTTTCGGTGACGTCATCGGCTGCGGCCTCACCACCGATGCGTAATTGTCAAAAATCGATATCTCCAAAATTGGTCATGATTGACACCGTTCGATAGAGCTCATTGAGCTGAATGGGAAGGTGTCATTGCAAGTGCCAAAAACTTAAGGACGGAAGGAGTAAGTGCGGAAGAAGCTTCACTGTTGCCGTCCGCCGGTCTAAAACGGCAGCTGCAACTAAGGCAGGTTAGGCAGATGGAGAACTGTGAGCGTTTCCTCGTAAAGTACCTTAAGTGACCTGTTAGCCTATGTATTTGTAGGCCAGGCCGTCAGCTCATCGCCTCTTCCCACAGTGATCGACTGAAATCGAAAAAAAATGGGTTGTGCAAGCCTGACCTGCATATTCGCACCACCGTAACTTTGTCCGTACTTAGGCAACATCGCTGTGCTACAAGCTGTCGCGCCCACTCGATTGATAGGTTCGATTCTATATGCATTGTTCACTGTGCACTCCAGATGCAAGCTCGACAGCCCTTGAGCAACTCCTGGGTAGGGCGGCTAGGGATTTCTGATAAAAACTCCCTAAACGCTCACTCTACAAGCTGTCGCGCCCACTCGATTGATAGGTTCTTTTCTATTGCATTGTTCACGGCGCACTCCAGATGCAAGCTGGTCAGTCCTAGAGCAATGCCTGAGTAGAGCGGCTAGGAATTTCTGATAAAGCTCCCTAAACCGCTCACTCTATAGGCTGTCGAGCCCACTCGATTGATAAGTTCGATTCTATATGCATTGTTCACGGCGCACTTCAGATGCAAGCTGAACAGTCCTAGAGTAATTCCCGAAAAGGAAGGTTAGAAATTTCCTTTAAAACTCCCCATACGCTCACCTCTACAAGCTGTCGCTCGCTCTATAGGTTGTCGCGCTCACTCGATTGATTCTGTCGGGCCTATATGCATTGTTCACAGCACGCCATGCCAGCAGTTACCTCCAAACAGTAGGTCATGCTCGTCCAAGCGCATGGGTAAGCTTCTTCCATCAGCCTAACGTCCAGAAGTTGAGGACGCCGCGCCCTAAACGATTTGCATCCGGCGCGACGCGTGGCGAACGGAAAACGGCGCTCCCCGGCGCCGTTTTGCGCCGCTTCTCATCTTTGGCGCCGCTTGTGCTTGTTGGACGCTGCGGCATGTCCGGTACTGCAATGAAGACCCAGACATTCGCCACGCCTCTGTTTAGAGGGCGGGGGGGGGTATAACGCCACCCCGTCGAGTGTAACACTGCAACGTAAAATAAGCAATTCACCATCATAATCAAACACAGAAAAATAAACAAGCCTTCAGCAACAAATTATCTATAGAGTGTGGAATAAGAACACGATGGAATTATTAATCAAGATTCAAAATTAATTATCATTTTTATTTCACACCCTGATTCAAGATGGTTACCGACAAGGTATCTTAAAATGTGCGATCAGGCAAAACCCGGAGTTCCCCTATCCTAGATCTTTGCGAAACCGTTTCGAGTGAATGTTCTACGAGCATATGCAATCCCGATGCGGGTACCAACTTATTCAGTGCAGAAAGATTTAATAAAGATACAATTCAAAGCCTGTCAGTGGAATGTGAACACGTTGTCGAACGCAGGATTTTTGAGTGTCTAGTGTGTGGGACGACATCGTGTCACACGGTCCTCCACTGCCCAAAGGTGTGATACGGCGTCAACGTGTTAATGTTCAGAAAAGGTAGCTTTCCAAATTTTTCATATTAGCGTTTTTAAATCGTTTAAAATATGTCCAGCGGCCGAAGACATTCTCTCCGTCTTTCAGGTGGCGAACAAAAGGTCGTGGAGGCGATTTGAATGCGTACTTGGTAGTACAATGACTTGTGGTGGCCAGCCGATGAACAAGAGACAGGTCTTGTACCAACTCACCGACCGCGGAAGGCTTAGTTGGCCTGGGCGGGAAAATCCATGAACCTGGTATCGGGGCAAGCGACAGCCGGCACCTCCACCGACTGCACTACACGCACCCCCCAGAATCCATTTTAAAAAATTCAAAAATTCAAAACAAATTCATGCAAGCATTAAAATATTTTTGCTGATTTCAATAGTTTTTTTGGGAACAGTCATAATAGGGAGGATGAGACCTGCAATATTAGTGAAGACTAAGGCCAAATGTGATAAACTCACTGAGAATAACGTCCGTTAACAATTCCGTTAA
>OX375870.1:49690038-49730225 GCA_947359475.1 Heligmosomoides polygyrus bakeri
CAGCGTACCAAATAACCCACTAGATGAATTTGAATGAAGTTTGGACAAGAACATTTGGCAATTTTCGAAATCGTCGACTTTCGATGACGTCATCGTCCGGGCAGGCTCGGCGAAGAGCGCCTTCGTCCTCGAGTGAAATTGTCAAAAAAATTTATTTTCCCGGAATTGGCCGAAATTAATACCGTTCAATAGAGCTTTTCGAGTTGAACAAAATGGTGCTATCTCTTGTGTCAAAAACTCAAATGTGGGCGAGTAAGGGCGGAAGAATCTTCACTGCTGCCCTCCGCAGTTCTAAAATGGCAGCTGGGACTAAGGCAGTTTCGGCAGCTGGAGTTCCGGCTTCATCGAAAAGTACCTTAGCTAATTTGCTAGCCTACGCATTCGTAGGCCGCTAGCTGATCGCGTGTTCCCTGCAGTGGTCGACTGAATTCGGAAAAAATCGCGTCACACAAGGTTTACCAGCATATTCGCACCGTCGTAACTTTGTCCACTCGTAGGCTAAATTGCTGTGTTTCAGCACACCTATTGAGCTTTCTACTGCTTATAAAATGCACAAGTTGCTGCCCGAAAGATTCAAACATGACGGAGTTATTGCGCTCAGAACACGCCCGTGCGTCAAATTTAGCACAGCAACGGTCGGTGTTCTCCGCGCTCTTAATCGCCCAGATTACAGTTCTTGCTGCTCGCAGTAACACCATTCAATTCACCACCAAAATCTCTATCGAACGGTATCAGACTTGGCCCGGCTCAAAACATCGATTTTCGATGACGTCATTGTTCTTCTGCCGCGGCCTTGAGCCGCCTCGACTTTGATGCGAAATTGTCAAAAAGTCGATATTCCCAGAATTGGTCGAGATTAATACCATTCTATAGAGCCTCTCGAGCTGAATGGAGTGGAATCATTGAGAGCGTCGAAAACTCGAATGTGTGCGAGTTAGGGCGCGGGAGGAACTTCGCGCCGTCGCCCTCCGAGGCTCCAAATGGCAGATTGTGCTAAAGCAGTTAAGCCATCTGGAGAGCTGCGAGCATGTCATCGTAAAATGCCTTCGGTGCTTTACTCGTCCGCGAGTTTGCATGCCGTTAGCTCGCCTCGTGTACCCGCAGCGGTCGACCGAATTCTGAAAAAGTCGTGTCACACATGCCCAACCTGCATTTTCACACCGCCGTAACCCCGGACGATGACGTCATCGAAAGTCGACGATTTCGAAAATTGCCAAACGTTCTTGTCCAAACTTCATTCAAATTCATCTAGTGGGTTATTTGGTACGCTGATTACGAATCCGATGTCCGTTTTCAAAAACTGCGCCGATTTCGACAGGTTTTGGATTCCCTTCTGGATAACTGAGGGTGGTCGGGTCAGGAACACCGATTTTGCTCAAACTTAGTCAAAGGGCAGGGTTTATTCAGGGTGCCGAATACGATGCCGAAGTCCATTTGGCCGATTATGACAGGAAACCACCCATACCGATAACTGAGGGTGGTCAGTGATCCTAACCCTACCAACCTCAAATGGCTGTAACGTGCCAAAATTGGTAGAGTTTTCAAAAATGGAAATCGGATTCGTAATAGGCGCTTCAGATAACCCTCTTGACGATTCTAGACGAAGCCTGGACAAAAAATTAAGGCAGTTTAGGCAGCTGGAGAGTTAGGAGCAGATCGTCGTAAAGCGCCTTCAGCGCTTTGCTCACCCGCGAGTTTGCATGCCGTTAGCTCGCCTCGTGTACCCGCAGCGGTCGACCGAATTCTGAAAAAGTCGTGTCACACATGCCCAACCTGCATTTTCACACCGCCGTAACCTTGCCAGCTCGTAAGATAATGTGCTGTGCTTTGGCGCTTTTTTAGAGCATATTACTGCCTACGGAACCCACACGTTCCAGCCATAAAGGTTGGAAGCTGACAGAGTTATCGCGCTCCGAACACGCCCGCGCGTGCAATTTGCGAGCTGTCGCGCCCAGTCGATTGATAGATTCGATCCTATATACATTGTGCATAGCGCACTCCATAGTCTCGCTGGAGCAGAGTACAGCAATTTCTGAGTAGGGCGACTGAGAATTTCTGATAAAACTCCCTAAATGCTCTACAAACTGTACCCCCCTCGATTGATAGGTTCGGTCCTATATGCATTGTGCACGGCGCATTCTCAGACGATTCCTGGCATGACAAAACACCTTACGCCATACTTGAGATGCTCCGAGAACATGCAAGTCCTATAATATAAGCTTCTCCAATGGCAAAAAGTCTGCTCTCGTCATCTTTGACCACCCACTGCGAAAATGCGGTGGTTTGGCGAAGATGTATATATGGTTGTGTAGATCTCGAGGAGCCGAATCGAACGGTACCAACCGTTTCTCAAAAAAACCTTAAATTAGAGGAATGCTGAGCATGCAACGGTTTTGGCGCCTTGCGGCCGACAACTCGTCCGCGGCCGGCCTTCTCAATGGAGCGCAAGTTTTCAATTTTGGCCATTTTTGATCTTTTATATAAAGTGTATATACCAAACGATAGAGCTCGATCTCCTGAGCTCAAGTATACTCTTGGTTTTTCAAAAAGATGAATTTTGGGCGAGTTATAGCAAAAAGACGCAAAAACCGCAAAAGTGCGGTTTTTTCGGCGTCTATTCAAAAGACGCGTCCGGTACTGTATTTTAAAACACTTATTTATTATACGTAGTAATTATGCAATAGTTGGGCAGCTGCTGCAACTTTTATGGGACTCGAAAGTGCCACGTACAGCCATCCTCTCTGCACGAATTACAAACAAGAATAATGGATCATGGATAAAGGACGACTTCAGTCAATTCGTACGTTGGGATCTTCTGCCTGGCATCCTTCTCCCACAGGACACCGTTGCGGCCGAATGAATGCGCGCTTTGCACATTCGATGACTTTCTAAAAGAGATGATCAGACGAGAGACACTGTGATTTCTTCCTCTTGGATCAGAATTGTGTTGCTTCGCCTAGGCGCGGAAGGAACTTACGATCGCTTTTTGGTATCAGGTCAAATTAGGCCCACTGTTAGCTTCTCTACACCACAACTCTTCCTTGCGCAAATCAAAGACGAGTAAAAGTTGTGGCTAGGAAGTTTGACTGCAACGCGTTAGGTATTATACTAACACTAATATTACCACTCGATGTGGCGTGAAGAAAGCTGTGCCAGTTGATCTGTCACGTGCATGGAGCAGAGCATTGATGAAGGAGAAGAGGGAGCCAGCGTTTCTCTTTCTGAAGAGCGATATAACGAGCCTGGACACGACCTCCATCTATTCTGTGGCTCCAGGAATAACGCCGGATTCTGATACGCTACATATATTCGACCGTTTGCAGCGCGAAGGGTTAAAACTTTCTTGGAACAAGAGTCCTATGGGATTTGAAGGCGAGCGCTATTGTTTTGGCAAAGCGCTACACATAATTCAAAATTGTCTTAAAATTTCACAATTTTTGACCTTTCCGATTTTTTCTAACACAAAAAGCGAGAATTTATGACGATTTTATTTATAAGCTCCAACTAGGAGCTACAATTATTGGAAAAGCGAAGAACCCAATCAGCATTCGAACCGCCAAGGGTAGCATTGAGGGAAAAATAAACAAAATAAATAAAGCCAATTGCGTAAATAAAAATAAAATAAATAAAGGATAAAGGACAGCGTTAGTAAATCCCTTTTAGGATACGCCGCACATTCTACTTCCACGGGATGCAGAGGCAATTTGAATATGTACGTATTTTACAATAGAATGACTTGTGGTGGCCAGCCGATGAACAAGTCAGCGCTTTCTCCTCCCCAGACAAGTCTGGTACCAACTCACCGCCCCCGCAGGAATGGAAGGCTTGGTTGACGTTGACGCGGCACCCGAACCAGGAACCTGGTATCGGGTGCACGCGACAATCAGCACCTCCTCCGATTGGTCTCACGCGCCCACCAAAAATAAAATAAATAACAAACGAAAATTGGCTTTCATTCATAGCGAAGTCGTTAACTGGACGAACACATTGATGTATCCATACTGAGAAAGTAGCATGGTAAAATCAACGAGGGCCATTGTTGAAATAGAACAATGCGCATCTTTTCAATGCATATACTCCACGCTCTTACTGGTGAACGGAGATGAGGAAAGATAAACTGTTGCGCTCCCTTGGTTTGGCTAATGAGCAGAAGAACGCTACGTTGAACAAGAAACTCACGTTAGAAGTGGACCTTCTACGACCTTAGGAATCGTTTTGTCCAATAGCTTGACCTAAGATCTTCGCAAATACTTTTCAGCGCCAAAACGCACGCCGAAATCGCAGCGGTCACTGACTGAACGGAATGCAGAATTCTAGACTAGAAATTAAATCAAAGCTTCTCCCTTCGTAAAACCTCTGCCTTTTAAGTTCTCCAAGTGTTCGTATTGTGCCAAACGAGGTTATTATGGTGAATCATCTTTATTTTTCCTTGGCCCAACGTTTCGACGAGATCATCGTCTTCAGAGGCCTGAACGTGGTGTAAGATTGAAGTTTTACTCTACCCCGTAGCCCTCCAGCAGTTCCGAAAGCAAACAGGGCCCCGCCAAAGCATCCCGAAGAGAAGAATAAACTCGCAATTCGACCCACCAAGAGTGCCGATGTCACTCTGCGTTAGTAAGGTTAGCGAGGACGAATGAGACTTACTGCAGCGTTCGTATTCCACATATTTATTTCGTATACCACATATGGAATGATAACAACCCTGCACGTCGTCCTCCATTCTACAGCTCACATCTAAGCACAAACGGCAGAAAGTCGTGTGTGATTGACGGACGTCCATGGAGGTCGTTTATAGTGGGATTCCTTGTGAAGATCCAGTACGCCTCCAACGCTTTACGTGCTGAAATGTCTGTCTCAACCGCCCTATGCCATCCTGGAGGTGTTCTTAAATTAACACGCTCTCTTCCAGCCAGATGCTCTCTAAAGCGAACAGCTAGCCTTCTTCCGATTTCCCCAATGTATGTGGCGTTACAAGCCTGACATTCGATTTGATAAATTGCGACGAACAATCACCTAGTTTACCGTACGGACACGTAACGCAGTTCTCTGATAAGCACTGTTTATCGTAGAGCCTGTTTCTAGCTAGCTGCCGCTTGATGTTATCGTTTGGGATGTTAACTGAAACAACATCGTTTTGCAGCTGAGCTCGCACAATGCTCCTTTGAATTGCAGCGCTTACCTTATCAGAGATAAAGGGCATACAGAGGGATACCTTGCTTTCGTGCTGGTTGGCTGTTAGCTTGAACTCTGTGCCGACGATGTGAAACGGTATAGCCGTCCTCTTTGGCTATATTTGAAGCCAATCTGGATGATTCCTGGCACTCCTGATCAACTGTGCACACTTGTGAGGCCGTTCGAAACATGTTTCTTGCGACACCACGCTTTATGGCTACAGGATGAGCAGAGGTCTCGCGAGTCAGGATATTCTTTGAGCTTGGTTTCTGGTACAATTTTACACTAACAACGCCATTGGAAACACTGTCATGGGTAATCTCCATCTTCTCTCTTCTTCAAACCTCGGCATTGTAAGTTGTTAACCAGTTAAGCCTTTTGTGCCAACACGAGGTTTTCAGGTGGTTAGCCAGTAGGGACCAATGGGGCACTGCACACCGCTGTCGCCGACCGGTCCTTCTATAATTCACAATGGGACACAAACGGCAGAAAGTCACTCGTAACAGAAAAACACTCATTCCGGTTGTTCATTACTGGATTTCTTATGAAAATCCAGAATGCCTCTAACGCTCTCTTTGCCGAAATGTACCATCTTGGCCGTTGTAGGAGACATCGACATTTGAAATCGAATCACAAACTCAGCTCTAACAGCGCCTGATTCCGAAAGTAGCTGCAAATTGAACAAAACATAAAACATCGAATTTCGCCGTGCACCTCGCCACCTCGGAGGGACAAGTAGAGCGCACTTTTTTAGCTGTGCGATTAACCGGGCCTTAGATTCCGTAGGTATGATCTATAGATTGGCAGTAACAAAAGTAGTCGTACGTTCGTTTAGAGAAATGGAAGTAATCTGAAATACAGAGTCGCTGCCATAACATATATAGCGATGATACGTATGTTACATATGACAGTGTAGGAGCGGCTTTCTACCAATGTGAGATTTTAGTCGCGCTTTGCCGTGCGGATTCCATACGACAACTGCATTGAAAAACTGCCACTTATTTATGTGAAGCCTCCAAGATTAAAATGATCTTCACCATTTAGAGCTTACCTCCGCTATGTGCTTTTTATTCAAATGTGTGAACTACTGAAGCCACTTCCATTTTTCTTAAGGTGATTTCCCTGATTTCTGAAATAAAATCATCGACATCTGCATATGAAGACACGCTGCCAACTGGCATCACGTAAGTGTATGTTCTTGCTCCATAAAGGCCCTAAATTAAGCGTCTTTTTCCTCAAATGCCTTGTTAAAGCATATGTTATACTTCGTCGCCCTGTCGGCGACCCGTCACCGACAGTCGGTCGCCGACCACCGCGTCGCGGGGGTCTCATACTTCGCGTCGCAAGTTGGATAACTAGTCCGCGGATAGAAATACTAGCTGATCACATTCTGCTTCCAATTTGCTTACACGTCGCGTTATTCTTAGCATGTTTCTGGTCTTGATGAAGACTTTTTTGTTTTGTATGAATGACCGCCAGCTCGACCATTGTCAATCTGGCGGATTTTCTTTTAGGCCTATGTTATGCTTCGGTGATACTCCGACGCCGCCGACGCCGCTGCAGACGCCGTCGTGGCCACCTCGGCGACGAGGTCGACAGGAGAGCATTGGAGCGCATTTTTAGCTTCGGAGCGCAGTGTACTAATAGAAGTACGGGCAATGTTGAGCATTTAACGACTATTGATTTAACCATTTTTGTTAAATTTCTTTATTGGAGTTTAGCGAAGGTCTTTTTTGTTAAATCGCATTGAAATTAAATTTACGCGGAATTTTCGAAATTCACTGAAAAATTTAACTGTTAATTGGTGTAAATTATATTTCGAAAAGCTCTTCATCAAGGTTTGCAGTATCATTTCAGAAAGCTAGGAAACACTACTTATTCGAATCAGTTTCTCTACCGCCGTTTCGTATTTTTCTGTTTGAAGGCCGTCTTTCATATTTGGCTGCTCCGTATCAGGTTTTTCACAATTCTTCACTGTTCTCTTCTCGTTTTCAGATTTCCTCACAGTCTTATTTTATTATATTTTGTGTTACTTGCTCTGCGAGAAAGCGAAAAGATCTAGAAAACGAGAATAAAACGGGAAAGAACGACAGAGAAGCGAAGAAAGAAGACAAATCGAAGGGAACGCAAGGGTTAGGCTCCCTCTCCCTCCCACAACACTCAGTGTTCCAGCAAGCTGAAAGGATTTTCGCACAGCAGTTGGTAAAGGTTGTGAGACAAACCGTAAAAGAACGTAGAGAGTAAAAATGGCACTATTGCTGTCCTAAAGAGGGGCGTTTTTGCACTTCTCGATCTCGTAGTTCGAGGTCCGGTGGGATGATAGCAGTGCTGGAGCGGAGAACCAACCCACGATGCTATGGCGTATGTTATACTTCGGCGACGCGTCGCCAGCGGCGTCGCCGAGAGCTCGGCAGCGGGTGTTATACTTTCGCCACAGACGCGTCGACCACGTCGCCAGCGGTGCCGACGACGTCTGCGTTGGCGACGTCATCCAAGGGTAGCAGAAAATGCGCTCCGATGGAGTGCTTTGATTGTGGGTTGGTTCTTCGTTCCCGGCAATCCCATCACCCCACCGAACTTCGAACTACGAAATCGAGAAGTGCAAGAACGCCCCTCTTTAGGACACCAATAGTGCCATTTTTACTCTCAACGTTCTTTTACCGTTAGTCTCACAACCATTGCCTACTGCTGTGCGGAAATCCGTTCAGTTCTTGAATTCTTCCGGGTGCAACTTGTGTAGTTTGTAGGCAGTAAAAAGCTTTAGTAGTGAGCCAAAGAGGAGCAGTCTAGCTTATGAATGCACATAGTTACAGTGGTGAGCAAATGCAGATTAGGCTTGAGTGACCGATTTTTTCCGATTTCAGTCGACACCTACAGGAAGACGTGGAGAGCTAACGGCCTATCAATGCGTAGACGAACAGAATTCTTAAGGCACTTTACGATGACATGCGGACTAATCCTCATCTGCCTAAACTGCCTTAGCCCCAGCTGCAATTTTAGGGCAGGGGACATTAGCGATTAAAGTTTCCTGCGCTCTTACTGTTTGAGATATCGACACTCTCAATAACACCGATCTGTTCAGCAGAAAACCTCTATCGAACGGTTTAAATCTCGACCAGTTTGGGAAAATCGATTTTTTTACAATTTCGCATAGAGGACGAGGGCGCTCTGACCAAGTCTGCGTTGACGATGACGTCATCGAAAATTGATATTTTCAAAACTGGCCAAATTTCCTGGTCCAAAATCAGCTAGGGGTTATTTGGGGCGCTGATTACAAATCCGGCGTCTGTTTTTGAAACTCCGCCGATTTCGGTAGGTTTTGGATTTTCTTCTGGATAACTGAGGGTGGTCGCGTCAGGACCACCGGTTCTCCTCAAAATTCATATAGAGGCGGAGGTTTAAAAAGTGCGGAACACGATCCCGAAGTCCATTTTGACGATTTCGGCAGGAAACCACCCATACCGATGATTGAGAATGGACAGTGATCCTGACCCCACCAACCTCAGTCGGGGAGAAACCTACCAAAATAGACAGAATTTTCAAAAACGGTCGTCGGATTCGTAATCAGCACCCCAAATAACCTCATAAATGATTTTTAGCGAAACTTGGATGAAAAAAATTGCCAATTTCGAAAATATCGATTTTCGATGACGCCATCGTCGGCGCAGGCTCGGTCAAGAGCACTCTCATCCTCGACGCAAAATTGTCCAAAAATCGATTTTTCCGAAATTGCTCGATATTGACTGCATTCGATAGAGCTCAGTGTATGCTAGACACACAGAAGCTAATTCGCTTCCTACATTTTAGCGCAGTTCCCGGGAAGCTGACGGCATTCCCTGATTAGATAAGCTCCTTCCATCAACCTGACGTCACTCTGCGAGCGGTCGCGCTCCCTCGATTGATTCTGCCGGACCTATATGCATTGTTCACAGAACGCTTCATATCGGCAGTTAGTTCCAAACACTAGGTCTTCCAAACGCATGGATAAGCTCCTTCCATCAGCCTAACTTTACTATGTGAGAGGAGACCCCACTCGATTGATTCTACGGGTCCTATATGCACTGCTCACAGAGAGCACCATGGTGGCAGTTATTTCCAAAAAGCATGCCATGTCTCCCTTCTGCGCAGCAAATAAGTTGGCGAATAAAAAACAAGCAAAAGCAACATCCATATGTTGAGAATGCTTCGCCCTAAAGGCCCATGCACACTTCTGCGACAGCGCGGCGTGGCCATGATGAAGCATAGGGCCGCGACGACCGCGGCGCGACACTGCGACACATGCCGCAAGGAGGGGGCATGCCCACTCTTGCGGCTGTCGCGGCGTGTCGCTATCGCAGACGACGCCGCGCTGAGTGCCGCTGGCTGGAATGATTCAAATCATTCCTGGCGGCGCAGCATGCACGGCGAGGTTCGTCCCGTTGCCTATAACGACGCTCCAACGCGACCGCGCCGCGATCGCCGGATTTCGCGGAGGTAGCCGTCGCCCCACTTGTCGCGCCGCGGTGTCGCAGAAGTGTGCATGGGCCTTAACGCGATTTGCGTCCGGCGCGACGCGTGGCGACCGGAAAACTGCGCTTCCCAGCGCACTTTTGCGCCGCTTTTGCTTTTGGACGTTGCGGCACGCCCAGTTCACGGAATTCTGCAGATCGACGCGTTTGCAGAATTCGCGTCAGCTGAGCGATTGGAGCAAAGAGACGACAGGGACAGCGCCAGACTATGGACAGATTTCATACTAAGCTAGGTTGGGTTCTTCAGATGAGTTTCCAACTGCCGTATTTGGCTTCGCTATGGCCAAATTCTTTCGGAGCTCGCCGTCATGTGCCTTCTAGGCCATTCGGCGGGTCTAGAACAACGGAGGTAGCCGTTGTTCGGCCCCAAAAGTGCCTACATACACAGTTCATTCTGAGCCAGCTTAGGTTAGGCTCTCCAGTTGAATTCCAAGAAACCCGGCAGACTCCACTTTGACGAGGCCGTTACAGAATTCGCTTATGCCATTGCCCAATCGCTTCAGAGGAAGCACCCTGCGTCAGTGCATAGATTTTTCAGACAAATTCCAATGCCTCTTTGAGTAGCGCCTAGCTGTTTCTGGACCTGTACCTCCAAAACTTGCTGGCAACGTAGTTAGCGAGCAATCTGGGATAGAGTTCAGTCTTTTCAAGGAGATTCCAAGAACTTCAGCAGGTCAAATTCAGCCGCCGGTGTGGCTTTCCGGTGATTCTAAGGCTCCACAGCTTCAATTCATCGTAATCCATAGACTGGAGACCATTCCAGGCTTGAAATCGACATCTTCATAAACAATTTATTACTAGCAACAGCTCTAAACCAATTACAGGCGATTCTGGGCCGTTACCTCATCCCTTCAAAGGCGTATATTAGCGCGAAATTAATACAATGAATTACTGCAGCATCTCTGCGCTTTGAAACGAATTTCCGATCACCATTAATCCTTGAAAAATAAAAAATTTGTGAAATTTCAAACAGTGTCTTCACCTATAAGAGCAGAGGTAATATAAATTTCAAGCAAAGTCAAAACTAGTAAGCTTGACCATCTCGGAGTCTCTATTTTACTATGGAAAGCGGTCGTTTAGATGTTTAGTCTGATTTCAAATCTGTCAAGCTTGTCTAGGAGAGTGCTCAATTTTTGGGAATCTATGATATGTACCACGTGATCTTCCCGGCACTGAAATGTGAGACTCCGTGCCAGTGAGGAACGTGAGAATCAAAACAAGTTTCGAAATCAGGGCAAGCATAGTGCATGACAAGAACCCTTGATGGCCCTTGCACGGGACTGTGTTTTTCCTCCGCATCTCGGAGGTAAACGCTATAGTTGTGCTCGAACGAAAATGTTCCGATAATTATTCTAATTACTCGAATATTCGTTCGAATTCGAATATCCTGGTTTTCAAAAGTCGAACATTCATTCGAATTCGAACATCTAAAGAAGCCATATTCGAATGTCATTCGAAAATCGATTAATGAAGCTCTATTTGATCGAATGATTTTATTCGGATGTCGAATAAACGTTAAATGTTCAAGCATATAACTCTACTATGCAAAAGTTGTGTGATAAGTATCCTAAGTTTTGATCAGGATACCAAGTTGGAGAAAAGGAAATTGAAGCGAAAGAATAGCAGTGGATTTCTGCCTAGGTGTTTTTATGGGTCTTCATGTATCATTCTATACATCTTCTAATCCAATCCCCTCACGTCAGTGGCAACTGCCGCAGGTAGTTGCATTTGTCAAACCAGTACTGTTTTGGCTTCACTCACTCCCACAAACACAAGGAATGACGGGGTGGCGGTCTTTGTGTATGAACAGTCACCGAGCGCGCGACGATCTCTGTTCTCCCAAGTTACCGCTCAAGACCTATAGTAGGCGTCAGTCTTGAAAGTTGCCTATATCTCTTCCCGCAATTGTGGGAATTGCGGGAAAAACATCGCCAATCAGAGAAAATCTAACACTTAACCTATTTTTCGATGAAGCTTCTCGAGAAAACGCTGAGAAGGTGATACACTATCGCGCGAAGGTGGTTCTGTATAAACTTTATAACATATTATGTGTCACTCCTGATGCCAGTCTAGATAGGAGCCCATCCTGTATAGGCCTCCACACACTTTTGCGGTAACGTGGGAGCCCTATCTTTGAGCATAGGTCAGAGACGCAGAGATCGCCGCCGGCGGCAGAACTTGCTGCGTCCAAATTGCAGTTGGGGTGCGGGCTAGGCAACAGGCGAGGCGCTGTGCCGCCAGAGCGTTAGCTTCTGCCGCAAACGCTGCAGAGGCAGCAATGATTCAAGGCATTATTGCCGCTGCAGCCGCTCTGCCGCCGACAGAGTTCTGCCTGGGCTCTAGCTGATCGTAGCGGGATCCAAAATGGAAACTGTTGCTGATAATGAAACCGTGTTGGCGATGGAGCGGGGCGGTAAAGCTGAGGATGAGTGCCGCGCCACGTCGTCCTTTAACTTAGCACTCCAACTCTGCGAAGAAAGGAGAGGAAGTTCTTATTGGATGATAATTAAGGAGGCATTAGTTTTAAGGAGGCATGTTTTACTCTCTTACATGTCTCGTTGAAAGCGGTTTTAAATTGTGAGCGCTGTGCCACGTAGGAGAAAAACGGCAACAGCCACCCCACATACCATTTAAATTTTTTTTTGAATAACATTCAAAAATTTCGTAAAAGTTAACATTCAATTTTTTCTTTCCGCTTCAGTGTTTCCTACTCCGGGTTACTCCTTTTAAAGCCCTTCCCCCCGTCCTTCACGGTCTGTTTAGTTTGCAAAGAATTGCTGTACTTTTTCTAGGCGCCATCGCTTGGAAAACAACCACGTAACCTCTATAGGGGGACGCAGATGATAGATTACTTACCCGTGTCCCGAAGCTCCAGCAGTGGCCTATGACACCATAAATGGGATGAGGGTACCATGGCCAAATGGTACGGATAACAGTCAATCCCAATAGCTACGTATGCGTGCAGCAACCATTAGACTAGGAATATCTCGATCTTTTTTTCTTATGAGCACTGCTGCTTTTCATCGCGATTAATCTGGTCTTTATTATTATTTTTATTATTATTATTGCTCTTATTGTTGTTTCTTTTTCTGCATTTTCTGACCATCCTGCTTTAGTAACATGTCTTGTTTAGTTGCTTTATGGCACACTTTTTGAAGTGTACTAAATAAGTAAATAAATAAATAAATATTTAGTTGCGATCGAAGCTCTTGCGCCAGGAGAGACTCGAACCCTCACCTTCTGCTTCCCGTGCAAGGATGCTACGCCTTCCACGCAACAACCTATCAGCACTCACGTATTATATCGGGATGCACCGCTGCCCGGGGGGCGGGGGGTGAGGGTTCGAGTCCCGCCTGGTGCAAGAGTTTTGATCGCAACTAAACAACCTTCTGACAGCTATCTTCTATGCCAGCAGCTCCAGACTTAAGCAAAAAGAAAACAACTCTTGTAAACAAAGTCATAGGGTGGCTAGAGGTGCGTACCAGTTTAAAAAATTCCCCTAAATTGGTATTATGACTGACTGGAATTGGTACTCAATTCCAGACTACAAGACCAAAGGACATGCTCGGACAATATAGCTTGATTGGGGGGCTGTGCTGGTAAATCTGAATTTACATAAATCATGGTATCTTCTCAGCTAACTGAAGATTTGTTTCTGTCTCTCTCTATAACATGTTCTCGTTCCTTGTTTTATAGCCAGCTAGAGTTGTTGTTTTTTCGGTCGTTGACATTATGGACTGATATTGGCTTAAATAAACATAAGAATTACTTGAAATTTGCGCAATTCAAATTTTTCGCGTTGGGGCCACTTGGCCGCGAAGGGGCAAAATTTGTAGGGGTGGAACACATCCCTTTCTTATCACTAATGTATTCTTGTCTCATCGTTTCGATTATAGAGCTCCCGGCAAATTCGCTCAGGGCGGGGGGAGGTGGGAGTCACCATGTATTCATAGATTTTCTAGCTTCGTGAGGAAGCACATGAATGTTAATTGCCATCAGAAATTCACCAAAGGAAAGGACAGAGAGTGTTGAATAACATTTTCAATTTAGGGCCACACAAAATGCGGTATTCAAATATTCGAAAGTCGAAAAGTTTGTTCGAATGAACGAATAAGCTTATTTTGATGTGCAATAAAACGTGCCTAAAGTAAACAGACCCGACTAATATTTCAGCTGTGAAAAATGTTTAGGGAGTAAAATACGACACAACACAACACGCACATTAGTTCATTCATTCACTCACTCATTTATGCATCCTACGATTCGCTTGTAGTAACAATAAGTAACGATGTTTTGACTTTCAGACACGTTTTCATTTTCTAGCTCGCTCTTTCTAACCTCGTTTCGGATATGAAAAAGTCAGTTTTCGTTACGTAGAGCTACGCCGTGTACCCAGAAAACATCCTTGGCTCGCTCAGGAAGCTTTCGTTAGCTGCTATACCTATGATTATTTTGTAATGCTCTCTGCTTGTTTTGAAAGTGTTCCTCATTTTAGCCTCATTTTGAACACGGTGGAAATGCGTTGTTTCAGTCCATCTTTAGGATGTGCTGATCAGTTGTTGGTTTTTTTAGAGAACGCTATTCTCGTAATTTTTTCTAATTCTACGATCTCTTATCAAATGTATAATTTTTGATCCACTCCGTAACATTGGTTTTATTGCTTCCTATTTTTTCTCGGTCACTCTTCCATATTTATGAGGGGAAGGGGGGGGGGGGGGGGGGTGACTCATTGCAAACGTAAATACTTTTAGTAAGTCTCACGACTTCGTAGGTAGAGAATAAGATTTCGCTCAAACTTTGTCTTGGGAGTTAGTTGGGGCGCTGATCACGAATAACGCTTTCGGTGTTACGGTCGACCACAATAGGTGACGGTGAGTATGGGTGAGTCACCATGTGTTCAGTGGTTTTCCTCCTTCATAAGAAGGCACATGAATGTCGAATTACACCCGAAATGGTCTAACACAGTTCACCAAATGATATACACGCAATTGTTGAATAGCATTTTTAATTTCGTGCAACGCAACCTCCGACATGTGGCTGTTCTACATGCGAACCCATCCCCCCCCCCCCGACCCAATTTTGCGCCGAATGCAATGCAATGTGAAACAGCGAATTGCCTATCGGAGTACGTGCTTAATCCTTTCTCGTCAGCAGGGTGCAAAATGTATTACATATCATTACAACACTATTTCACAGTGGATCGCGAAAACGTATGATTCAGCAGAGTGCCCCCCGCCTGTGAAAATCGTCTTACATGTGCTTTTATCCGAGGTGCACGTTTTCAAAATGGAGAGAGGAAATTGAAAAGGTTATCCGATTTAATCCGAATCATCGCATTTCTCCAGGGTCCGGATAATTGGATGATTCGGATAAGGGCAATTTCACGGACTCCGGATTTTTGAATGATTCGGGTTAAGGGCCTCTACAGAGTCTCGCGGCAGCACCCGGAGAACTCTTCCATATCGCCCCCGCCGCAGTGGGGACCCACGCTGCCATTGTGGTGGAAGCCGCGGGGCGTGGACGAGTTGTAGCGGAGCGGCTGGTCGCATAGGTACCCGAGGGCTGCCATAGTTCATGACGCAGTACCAGGAGCTGCGGGTGAAACCCGTCGTGGGTAGGGCGTGATATATCGGTGTCGATTATGGGTCATCTATTTGGAAACATTTTTTAACGAATCTACATGCTAGGAATATAATAGGTTGGTGCATAATTTCTGTCCACAAAGGAGCTTGACAACCAACAATATAATCACCGTTGGTGTCGACAAATAGAGTTAACGTTGTCGACCCGCTGTGATGGCCGGAGAACGCGTTCGCTTAAAAGACAAGTTTATTTCCGGCCGCTCGGGGCCAAGACAGACGTTGACTCGCCTTATATAGGCTTCGGGTTACGGTAGCGCGGGACACTTTTGCGAGGGGACCTCTAGCATACGAAATTCAAAGTACATAAGACATCTGGTACCGGCAATCAATACTAGGCATGGAACGTCTCTACTACAACACATAGAACCCGACACAAGATCACTCCTTGACATTGGAGGCGGATGGAATCCTGCACTCAAAACGTAACGCAAAAAATCTTAGTACGATATTAGGTAACCTTAACTGCACCGAAAATCTCCGACGCCTTCCAGCCACAAGTTAGCCGTGTGAGGTTTAGGAAAAACTCTTGCGCAGAAATGCATCAACAAAACAGACCATTCTTTTTAGTATGAGCTATAACTGCATCTGGTAGACCTCCCGGACTCAACAAAGCATCGGAGGGAATGCTGGCATCACAAGGGCTACCACATTATGTTCGAGCTGCTTGTCAATCGAGGAACTTTTAGTGGAGGTAGAACCACAAAAGTGAGAGCAAGCGCAAAATGGTACAGAACTGTTGAGTTATAAGGAGTGTTCTATCTAATAGATTTCGGAGCTTACATTCAAGAACTCCTAACTTGACTTAGAAAACGCTTCTTCACAAAACAAAAAGCGTTTGGCTTACTACATCTCTGAAATTCTTAAAGATCGCAACTGCCGGCAAAAGTACGCAGTATTGCGTACAGTAACCTTCTCCGCGCCGCACCACCCGCCGTTTTCGAATGGATGATTCGGATCGCGATATCCGAATCATCCATTCGAAAATGATTCATTCGGTTCCAATGTACACCTTCCCGATGTAGTCAGCTGGTACGTTCACTTCTTAACAGTGCCGCTAGCATCTTACGGGCATGGTCGCCGACGGTCGAAAGGTTAAAACAACGAGGGAATTCAAAATGGTGCCAAGTGTTCCGGGAGGTCAGCTTATAGATGTCCCAAATGCAACGTGTAGGCGTAATATAATAGATTGTGAGCATACTACCCACGCAATAACAAGGAAAACCAAAAAAAAACCACGAAAGTTATAAAATATAAAGGTTAAAATCGCAAAAGTGGCTCAATATGCTAAGCGACCAAACAAAGGAATTAAAGGAAATTGAACGGGTAAAAATATGGTAATTAGGTGAGTTAGGTGATAGTCTTGTAGGTTAAAACGAGGAAAAGAAAAGTAGGCAGCACATCACGTTTCCTCTCTTTTCATAGTTTCAGAGCCTACAGCGTCTTCTCAGGACGAGGTTAGACCCGGGTCTTTTTCCAGTTGTTCTCTTCATTCTTTCGTTATTAGATTTATCCGACTCTACTAAATTCTCAAAATAATATTTCGTGTCTAGTTCGTTCATTAAAAAGACCTTATCAGATGACCCCACCGCTGCTTCGTGCCCCTCTGAGTATCTAAAAGGAAGGGAAAAAGCAATAAAACCCACCACACTCCTAGCCCCGCGTCGCAAAATCTGCTTCACAACGCAAAGTCTACACCGCTTACCCGCTAAAACACGTCCAAGGTGTGCTGAACAACCAGTCATCCTACCGTAATAGGCCGGCAGCAGAGTCTCACTGGTGCCGCGGACCCGCCATAATAACGGCGGGTGGTGCCGCGCCGATTGGGTTACTGTACGCAATACCGCATACTTCTGCCGGAAGTTGCGACCTCTAAGAACGTCAGAGATGTAGTAAGCAAAACGCTTTTTCTTTTGTGAAAAAGCGTTTACTGAGCCAAGTTAGGAGCTCTTGAATGTAACCCCCGAAATCTAACAGAACACTCCTTATAACTCAATAGATTTGTGACATTTTGCGCTTGCTCTCACTTTTGTCGTTCTACCTCCACTAAATGTTTCCCACTAAAGCTGCTCGGTTGACAAGAAGGTCGAAGATAATGTGGTAGCCCTTGTGATGACAGCACCCCCTCCGATGCCTTATTGAGTCCGGGAGGTCTATCAGATGCAGTTGTAGCTCATACTAAAAAGAACGGTCTGCTTTGTTGTTGTATTTCTGTGCAAAGGTTTTCCCTAAACCTCACACGGCTAACTTGTGGCTGGAAGGCCACAAAGATTTTCGGTGCAATTAAGGTTACCAAATATCGGGCTAAGATTTTTTGTATTACGTTTTGAGTGCAGGAGTCCATACCCTCCATTTGTCGACACTGATGGTGATTACATTGTTGGTTGTCAAGCTCCTTTATGGACAGAAATTATGCACCAACCTATTATTGTCCTAGCATGTAGAATCGTTAAAATAAATGTTTCCAAATAGATGAACCATAATCGACACCCATCTATAACGCCCACATCGGGTCTCACCCGCAGCTCCCGGCACAGCGGGTGAGAGCTGCCAGGAACAACGGCAGCCCTCGGGACCTTTGCGACCAGCGGCTCCGCGACAACTCGTCCGCGTCGCGGCTTCTACCACAGTGGCCGCGTGGATCCACACTGCGGCGGGAGCAGTATAGACGAGTTCTCCGGGTACTGCGACGAGACTCTGCAGAGGCCAATAGGAGCGCATGACTACGCTGCAGTAGCAGAGGGAGATATCTAATGTATGTAGGAGCCTGTGGAAGTGGTGAAGCACAGGAATAAATGCGCTAATGGCAATTTGCAATTGCTCCTCCCAAGTAGGATGGATCTGTCTTTTCCTTCTCAAAAGGAAATGTTGCTGAAAATTTCCTCGAGTTGCATTTATATTCTTACAGGTAGACTCAATGAGACCGAGTGATAGCCTCATAGAAAGCATGAATCAGATACCTGGGTGTATTTATAAATATCAGCAAAAAGGATGGAAGGCTTGAGCTCCCTAATCAGTTAAGGTGTGTTACTTCCCAAAGAACTAGTTTTCCTGACCCCACATGGTTCAGCGCTTCATAGTGAAGAAGGCAATGGTTGTCGAACCGCGATATACATCGGAGGTTTTCAATCTACTTCTGGGTGTCCCAAGCTGAGGAGTTTGACGATTCCTCGGAAGTCTAGCGAAGACTGGACTGCATCCCGAACTTGTCCTGACAAGGCTGTTCATGGGCGGTTTATTCTAACCACGACAGCACAGCAACAGCCTCAGTACACTGCGCGGCTGGGCTCTGCGGTTTGACGTGGACCGGTACGAGAATCGGTTAAAGGCGGATAAATGTCAGGTTGTACAGGACGACATTGATTCTGAACCAAGACGACACGAGAACGACAAGCGACGGAGGCTGCTCCATGCTTGGTGTCACAACGCCACGACAGTCTCCTCGAACACCGACCTACACGCTCCCCTGGAAACGGCAGGACGTACACTATCGGACGTCCCTCTCTATCCAACAAACCAAAGTAAGGCGCAAGATAAAGAGCAGCGCGCCATTGGCACCGGAAAGCGCCGTTTTCCGAAGCGCCACGCGACGCGTCGGACGCAAATCGGTTTAGGGCGCGGCATCCTCCACTTCTGGACGTAGCGCTTACTTATTTGTTATTCGCCAACTTTGTTGCGTAGAAAAGCATGACCTACTTTGTGGAACTGACTGCAGCCATGGCGCGCTCTGAGAGCAATGTATATAAGCCCGGCAGAATCAATCGAGTGGCGCGATCGCTCGCTAAGTGACATTGGGCTGATGGAAGGAGCACGCGTTTAGAAGAGCATGGCCTAATTTTTGGAACTGTTTAGAACAGCATGGCCTACTTTATGGAACCAATTGCCGCCATGGCGCGCTACGTGAGCAATGCATATAGACCCGGCACAATCAATCGAGTGAGCGCGACAACTTGGAGATTGAGGTTAGCTTGACGAAAACAGCTTATCTAAATGCGCGAAAATATAGGAAACCAATTACCCTCTGTACGTCTAGAATACAATGAGTTCTGCAATTCCACCGACTACTCCGGATTTTCCACGAGTACTGTCAAATTGGACGCGCGGGCGTGTTCGGAGCGCAACAACTCTGTCAGGTTTGAATGACCCAACGATCAGAGAGGGCCAGCCGATAACCGAGCGGATGTTTTATACCTCCCATGCAAGCCAGTATCATTAAGTTGAGCTTAGGTAGACGATATGCTTTCTAGGTGAGACAACAATCAGACACAAAAAAAATAGAAGCGCTAGAGAACGGCCCTTATTCTATTGAGCTCCCCTCTAGTGTTAGTGAACGAGAAAAGACCAAAAAACATTTTTGGAAAGCATGCTGAATGAAGATCGATTCAAATACTGCTTCTTCTTAGAACGTTCTCGGTTGTTAAGCCAACTGTGATCCTGGCCCACGTCGACCACACGTAGATAATCATTTCTGCCTAATTTACGTACGGCTCCTTATATGCTCCCCATATACCTTTTGTGCTCGCTGTTGGCGATGTCCGTTCCTCCATGTGGTGCCACTGGAAACTACCCGCTCTGCGAGCTAAGCCGAACACGGACATTCGATTGCAGGCGACAGGCCCTTGTGACAGGCCGGCCTACGAACACCCATGTCACATCGCACGGTGTATGACAGTTCAAGTATTTCGAGATAGTGCTACGGCGTCCGCGGGAGCCGACGCGCACTCGCAGAGCCCGGCGAGTGTAGAAAGTATGCGAGGGTCCCTGATGCGAGGACGGCATCGGGGGGCAACTGAGCTAGTCCGAAAGTCCCGTAACGTAGGCAGGACCCGCGTAGCAACGCTGAATGTGGGTACGTTGACGGGCCGCTCGTGCGAGTTGGTTGAAGCACTGGAGCGTAGAAGAGTTGATTTCTGTGCCGTGCAGGAGGCGAGGTGGTCCTGCAGCAAGTCAAGGGACATAGGACGTGGCTTCAAGGCCGTTCTATGTGGAAGTCCCAGGACCACCAGTGGCGGAATAATCGTCCCCGACCGATTTCGTAACTCGATTGTAAGCGTTGAGCGCTTTGACGATCGATTGATGAAGATCGTTGTCGGCGCTAAGGAGCGACTCCATCACTTCTTCTCTGCGTATGCTCCGCAGACTGGCTGCTCCGATCAAGCCAAGGATGAATTTTGGAACCTGCTTGATGAGAAGACAGCAGAGGTACCATCGAAAGATGTCATCATAGTCGCTGGTGACCTTAGTGGGCACGTAGGTGCTACAAAAGGCGGGTACAACTGTCACGGTGGTTTGGTTGTCATGGTGGATACGGAACACGAAACGCCGATGGTGAGCGTATTCTTGATTATGCGGAATCACATAGCCTCACCATTGTGAACACCGTATTCCGAAAACGCGACTCGCACCTTGTCTCATACTACAGTGGGAGTACCAAGACTCAGATAGACTAGCTCCTTGTGAGAGATCGCGACCGAAGTCTTGTCACAGACGCGAAGATCGTGCCGTATGAGACGGTCGCCCCACAGCACCGACCGCTGATCTGCACTCTGAAGATCGCCCCTCCGAGGCTGAAGCAGGTCGAGCGATGCGGTGCTGCAAGAATCAAATGGAGACGAATGAGATAGAAGGAAGCAGCTGTGATTTCTCGCGTGCAGTTACCGACAGTCACAACTGTCGACGAAACTTGGAAGAAGACGACCGACGCGGTTCGTCAAGCTGCACAGTCGGAACTCGGCATTGGCGCTCGGCAAGCCTGGGCGACGGAAGGTCGACAAGCAGGCACGGCTGCGGACAGATGACGTGAAAGCAAAAGTGCTAGAGAAGAAGTCGCACTATCACGTGTTTCTCGGCGAAAAGACGGCCGATAACTGGCGGAAGTACCAAGAAGCCAAAAAGGTTGCAAAGAAGGCCGTGGCTGTTGCAAAAGCCACTCATTATGGAGATGTCAACGAGAAGTTCGAGTCGCGCGATGGTGAGCGGTATCTGTACCGACTTGCAAAGCTTCGCCATCGGCAGACCGAGGATATTGAGAAGTTCTTGGGCATCAATGGTGAGAACGGCCATCTTCTTACGGACCGCAAGAAGGCATTGAAGCGATGGCGCGACTACATTGAGGAAATCTCTACAGTAGAATTTCCTCATCCAGCCATCGCTTCTACGGCTCCAACCCACGGCCCCGTTCAGAAGATCACCGTGGAGGAGATTGAAGCGGCTTTGAAGAAGATGAGGCCAGGCAAAGCGACTGGGCACGATGACGTGGCAGCTGACTTGTGGAAATCCAAGTACTGGTACCCTGCTGAGTGGTTGGCAAAGTTCTTTAATCGGGTTGTGGCGGAGAAGAAAGTTCCAGAGTGTTGGCGCCAAAGTACGACGATTCCGATTTGGAAGAAAAGGGGCAGTTCTGCAGACTGCTCCAATTACCATCCGATTCGCTTGCTTTCGCCCAGCATGAAGATCTTTGAGCGAGTCGTCGATGGACGGATTCGCGACATCGTTCAGCTTTCCAGCAATCAGTGCGGCTTCGTGGCTGGCTGTGGCACCGTTGATGCCATACATGCCGCCCGCCTCCTGATAGAGAAGCATCGCGAGAAACAGAAGCCAGTGCATATCGCCTTTCTCGACTTGGAGAAGGCCTTCGACCGCGTACCGCGTGAAGTGAGATGGTACGCCTTGCGTCAACAGGGAGTTCCTGAGGAGCTCATAGAGTGGGTGCGAATTCTCTACTCTTGTCCAAGGAGTCGATTTCAAGCTGCAGCTGGAACCTCGATGGAGTTTCCCATCTCTGTCGGGGTACACCAGGGTTCTGCGCTTTCCCCACTCCTCTTTGTTGCCGTCATGGATGCCATCACACGAGATCTTCAGAAGCCCGTCCCCTGGACGTTGCTTTATGCCGATGACGTGATGCTCGCTAGCGAAGATAAAGGTGAACTCGAGCGAGAGGTGCAAGCTTGGTGCGACCGCCTGGCGATGTTCGGACGCAAATTCAACGTCAAGAAGATCGAGTACCTAACGACGGACGTAACCGAGTCCAGCTCCATCAAGGTTAACGGCATCGAGCTTCCACGCACTGCGGTCTTTAAGCACCTGGGATCAGCAGTCGCGTCTGACGGCAAACTGATGGTCGAAGTGAATGCACGCGTGAGTGCAGCTTGGTCCAAGTGGCGCTCGCTGACTGGCGTGCTCTGCGACAAGAAGATACCAGAACGCTTTAAGTCGAAGATCTACAGATCAGTCGTCCGGCCAGTAGCGTTGTACGGCGCTGAGTGTTGGCCTGCCACTAAGGAAGTTGAAATGCGCCTCACCGTCATGGAGACGAAGATGCTGCGCTGGACGGCTGGAGTTACGCGCATGGACCGCATCCGAAACGATGTCATTCGGCAGAATTTCGGTATTGCACCGATAGCTGACAAGATGCGCGAAGCTCGCTTACGATGGTACGGCCGCGTTCTGCGTGGAAGGGAGGACAGCGTCCGCAAGATAGGCCTTAACTTCGAGGTAACAGGAAAGCGGCCTTGAGGGCGCCCGAAGCAGCGATGGCCTGATACGTTACACATGGACTTGAAAGTAGTTGGTGTCCACCCTGATCTAGCGCTGGATCGGGAGAGGTGGCGTCATGATACCAGAATAGCGGACCCCGCCACGAAGCGGGACAAACGCTGAAGAATAAGAAGAAGAAGAAGAAGTGGTGAAAAAGCAGTTAGAGAGACCTCTAGGGTGGGCCAGGAGATCGACCAGGAAGGAAAGGAACAACTTGGAGGAGGGGCCAGGAGGGGAAACTAGTAAGAAGAGTCCAGTAGGGGGTCAATAGTGGATACAAAGAAGTGGGCCAGGAGCTGGAGCCAGGAAGGTGAGGGAATAAAGAGGGGGAGGGAAGACCAGCAAAGGCGGACCAGCAATTAGACCCAGTAAGAAGAAACGGCTGGCTGGCTGGCTTTTGAAAACATGTTGACGATATCTGGAAACGCTAGCTCTTGAGCATGAGAACGGTTGCGGAGGTGCAACCTGAGGGCAGAAATACTGCGCAGCACAAACCAATGACGTCAATGGCCGGTCCGGAGAGAATGTCTATGACGAAGGTACCAAAGTGGTGAACGGCTTGATGCCGATAAACTGCGCACCAGGTCCTAAATTTATTTATTTATTTATTTATTGGAGACGTGATAATGTCACGTAAACCTTGCATTAAAAGACCAGCAAGATACAAATACAACCTTGAAAGCGCACAATTTAAAAAAGGTAAAATGTGTGAGCAATCAGATTAAAACAAGTTGAAACAAATGAAAATGACAGTAATGCAATCGCTCCTGCAGAAAGTAAAGCTAAATGATGAATTTCATGGAAAAAGTGATTAATCTCCTTTGAGTCGACGGTCAAGAAAGCTTTTGAAACCTTTGAGCGACATTAGAAGAGCGTTCTCTTTTAGAAGGGGAGGAAGAGTTCAATAGTACTGTTAGAAAAGAAGCTGGTCCTAGCCTTACTTCTTGCAACCGGCCCCGCAAGTCTAAGGCCACCATTTCTAGTCCGACTGGAGCGGCGTAGTCAAGACCAAAGCATCTAATAAACATTTTGCGGGTGAAATTGTTCTGTACGCTTTCTAATAAAGTGATGTCCTTTTGTTTTGACGGATTGAAAACTGTAGTGCCGTGTTCAAGGATGGAGCGAATGTAGATTTTGTAGGCTTTGATCCAAATATTTGGGTTTGTAGACCTAAGAGTTTTGAAAAGGATAAACGTTCGAGTCGTAGCCTTATTCACAAGAAACCTGAGATGGGAAGAAAAATCTAGTTTGGAGTTGATCAGAAACCCTAGGTCCCGCACTTCATCGACTTTATTTAAATCGTTACCCAATGTGTAGTTAACAGAAGCAGAGGAATGATTCCCTATAGACAAAACAAAGGTCTTCTCAGCCGAAATGGGAAGCTCCCACTTCATAGACCATTCTCTGATGTAATCTATAGCGGACTGTAATTTGGCTTCATCCGCAGGACTGTCGAAATTTTTATATCATCAGCGTACATTTCACATGTTGCATCCAGGAGACCGATGCATTCAGGTAGCTCGAACATATAAATGAGAAAAAGGATAGGGAACAGGACTCCGCCCTGAGGCAGTCCACTTTGTGCACGATATACTGAAGAAAACTTATTGCGAACACGGACTTGATATGTCCTATTTGAGAGAAAATTAGCAATCCATGTCACAATTACAGGATGAATTTCAACCAACTTTAAATTATGAAGCAGCTTACCACAGGGGACTTTGTCAAAAGCCTTTTTAAAGTCGAAATATATAACATCTATTCTTTTATTGCGCTCGAGAGCTTCGGTCCAGTCGTTGAGCGACGTCAGGAAGGCAGGTGGCCTCAATGCCAGAATGATCGACAGCCATTACATTGATTCATCACGAGGCGTGCTGGATCGCCCTCGGATTTCTAGATCTTCTAGGTTTCTCCTAGAGAACGCTTTTCTTATGACTTCTACTAATTCTACTAACTGTGAGCAAAACTGGAGTGTTTTATCCATCTCGTGTTATTGCTGTCTGTTTTTGTACCGACCGCTCTTCCCTGCTCCTGTGGTTCCGTTGCACACGAGGGGGGAGGAGGAGGAGGCACAAGCACTCTCACGGCTGCTGGGTCGGAAAAAAGTTTCGCCAAAGTTCGTCTAGGGTATGGGTATTCGGGATACTGATCACGAATCTGGGATCCGTTTTTGTTGCGGTAGATTACAGGATGAGATGTAAAAGGCTCCCGTCCCGTGGACAGAAAGTATACCGTTTCCCTCATCGTCTGTTGACGACGATCCGCAGACAGCGCATGACCACGAATTTGACATGGGCTTGTCTTTTAAATTTTGGACTGCTATTTTCAGCTCAAAATGTGGCCTTGGAAACGAAGGGTGGTAAGATGAAGAGAACGGCGGTGCGCATGCTGTTTTTTCACAGTATCCACATCTACTTTAACCTAATGTCACCGTTACACCGAAACAAATGCCATACTTGTGATAAGCACTCCAGATAACCATCTAAACGAGGTTTGGACGAAGGATTTTTTTCAGCCTTTGGAGTGTCTAGAGTACGAGTGCCCATATCTGTAATGTCTCCCCCTTGCAGCCGTTAGAGTAGGGAGGAGCGGTCAAACGAGGCCGCTATGAGAAACACTTCCAAGAATAGCAGAAAATGTAATAGAGGGATCATACATGCACAGCATCTAAAGAGATCTCTCTTTTATCCCGACTCAAGAGAAGAGAGCCAGCGGCGTATCTCTAACCGACGAAAGCTAGCTTAGACCAGATCTTGCAAGAGGCTAAGGACGGAGTAGAAAAGCGAATACGGTACCCTGCTAGAGCTAAAATCCACTCTACATTGATAAAAATGCAAAAAAAGGCCGCTACCCATGCATAAGCCCAAGCCCCGGAATCGATCCCTTGGTCGCTCTCCTGCAAATCCACCGCGTTATCCACTCAGCCATCCGATCGGTGATAGCCTCCTGATGGATGCCTCCTCTGAATGTGCTTTCTCGCTTCTATTAGGAATTTGCAAAATCTCACGTTCTAGCAATGATTGAAGCTCCAAACCTTTTACAGGATCATTTCTGGGCACGGCAAGGGTATTACAGGTGTCACTTTTGCGTTATCAGTCCACACTGAAGCGCTACAGTTTTTTGCAATCTTTGACCTACCCAGAGGTCCGCAGGAAATTTAGAAACCATTATGGTGCTTCCCAGACAACGCCCTACAACCCTATATAGGTCGCTTTATGAAACTCCACGGTCACCTCTTTGTCTTTCCTCGTTGGGTGTTCCTAGGAGGTCTACCGACTATCAAATCGAACTCGTCGCGCAATTTCAGCCTGAAAGCATGCCTCGCAATTAATTCTGATATAAATAAAAACTGATATTTAACGAAAATAAACAACGCATAAAAAGTCGCCTAGAGGTTACTTAGAGAAGATAATTCCTGGCTCATTCGATGGAGATCGAAATTCTAATACAGGAGATGGTAGAGTTCATATCAGTAGCCTGGAAGCATGCCTCGTAGTTAATTCTGATATAAATAAACACTGATATTTAACGAAAAATACACAGCGCTCGAAAAAATCGCTTAAAGGGTTAATGAGGCAAGATTCTTTCCTGGCTCATTCGATAGAGCTCGAAATTCTAATATAGAAGATGGTAGGGTTCAGATCAATGCCAATTTCTGCATTGCCAATGTAAGCCGTCTGAGCCTCCTATCCCTCAATCGATTGTAGTCATACCAAATCTGGCTCCCGTGGTTGTCTGGGTCACCATCGCCTCGGCGGTGAGGGCTGTCTGACTGAGTGCGAAGCGGCGCGAGTCGACACTAATTGGCTTCATAGGAACTGTCCCACGTCTTTGCCCGCGCCGCTTTCGGGCAGAACGCCCCTTCCGATCAGGGAAGGCGGAATTTCTGTTTTCTGATGTTCTGGCCATTTTGGGAATTTTTTTTTGTTATCTGGGAAAATGACCAAAAATTGGCCAGAAATCAAAATAGAACAAAACCATGTCATGGAAATCCATTAACAAGAATCTACACAGAATCATTCCAAAATATTGTTTCTAAAGTATTCTGAATTCGGGAGCGTAATCCAGCAATGAACAACCGAAACGAGTGCATTTCAATAACCAGCGACTTCTTGCCCTTCATCCCGTTGTGTGAGCTCTGAGACTGCACAGTCTATACTTATTAGTATAGATCTGCATGGTAGGTCCCAGTTGTTCAGTGATGGTCTTATAGCTGAGCACCCCTCTCAGCGCTGGTGGAACAATGGTGAGTTTGGCATGCTTTAGACGGGCACTCCTTGACATTCGTGGGAACCCTTTGTAACTAGAGTTGTGAAGAAGTTGACGGAATGAGTTTCTGGATCTAAGGTTTCGAAGTACTTTCAGGCCTTTGAAAAAGACGAGTTGTGTCGAAATGTCGGCCGAAATAAAAGTTATACCACCGTAACAAACCTGCGTGGCAGAGAAGGATCAAATATATTGTTATAAAATGCCCAGGTTTTATGAACGTCGGACATGGAGACTAACGTTTCTAAAGTATTTCAAATGGCAAGCATATGGCGTTTTTTGGATGTGCTTGTGTAGTAAATGCGCCACATCCTCATGAACTATGCCGCTTTCTTTGCTTGATTGTGTAAGTGCTGCTGAAAGGAGTTCCATCATAGGATATTTTTCGACTTTCATAATATATCCTTCTATTCTTTCCGATACAACAATTGGAAGCATCTGTGATAACTTGAAATTTTATATTAAAGCTATAAAACAAGCGTTCTGAATAGTACTCAATTATGTATTAACTAAGCATTTGACCTAGAGTTACTGTGGTTAGAATTATTCTCCACTTCCGGTTTAAAAATTGAAAATTGTTGGCCGGTCGTTCCCAATGATCAGTTTCTACAAAGCCTTTGGCGAAGCTGCTTCTCTAACCCTGAACATTGCTCAGCTTTTAGTTATCACCTTTTAGTTGCCTGTAGTTGTCAAAAATTGGAGATAGAAAAGTTTTAGTTAGTTTTAATTTTGCTGATGCAGTGATACAGTAGTGATACATGAAATGTATCATGTATTTGTCGTCCCATTGATCACCGAGTTGTTCAAGTGGGCACCAGCAGCGTCTCCATACGTCTGTGTTGCGTGCCAGAGTGCCTCAATGGATTCTTTTCACTTGAGGGACAGCGTCGTTCAAGGTTTTCACGAAGAAGTCACACCATCGCGTTGGTGGACGTCTTAGCGTTCTTCTGACATCCTGCGGAGTCCGGTCGGTGACGGTTCTCCTCCAGCGGGTGTTTGCGGAGCTCATTACGTGGCCGGCTCACCTAATTTTCGACAACTTGGCTCATGCGATAACGTCTTTGATCTTCCAACGTCGGCGAAGCTTGGAATCGGGAGGTCCTCTTTCACTTGCGTGAATCGTTCACTCCGAGCATCGTCCTCTCGATACCACGCCCAACGCGACGCTGATCGCGTGTTTATCCTACTTCGCATAGCCCAGGTCTCTTGGAGTATGTTAGGGCAGGAAGAACAGTGGAGTCGAATAGCTGGGAAAGGAGTCGGAGGTTCTTCGGCTTCTTCGCGACATCACTGCCGCTTTAAAAAGCTCCCCATCCACTCGTCTCCTCCAGCCCAGCTCTGGAGCTAGGTCATTGGCTTTGGCCATGTTGACTTCGCCACCCAGATACGAGTAGCTGGAGCATTCGGAGATATTCGTTCCGTTGAGCGAGAATGGGGCATCAGAAACTTGTCCGTTCCTCATGAACATCACCTTCGAAAAATTCAGCTGCAGCCCAAAGTTCCTACGATCTATGTCGGCCAGCATTCGCCGCCTGGGTGATGCACGGAGATATGAGCACGATGTCGTCAGCGAAGCGATGATGGTGCAGCTGCCGGCCGTCTATCTTCGCTCGCCGTTCCCATTCTAGTTGGCGGATGACGTTTTCGAGGGTGGCGCTGAGCAGCATTGGGGATATGATATCCCCTTGCCGAAGCCATCTCCTGCCGTTGATGACGATGTCGTTGTAGAGTGGTAAGATCTTGGTCGTGAATCCACTGTACAGATCTCGAAGGACTCTGGTGTACTGACTAGGAGCGCCCTGAGTGAGCAGGGCTTCGACGACCGCTTCAGTTTAAACGGAGTCTAATGCCTTCTTTAGGAGCGTAAGGCATAGCGGCAGCTTGTACTTTCGCGATACTTCAATGAGCTTCGTAATGATGTGTGGGTTCGATCGTGCTGAATTCTCTCCGAAATCCTGCTCGTTCGCATGGCTGCTCTTCGTCCAGCGTTCTGCTAATCATATTCAGGATCACTCGAGCGAACAGCTTGTAGACTACGGACAGCACGGAGATCGGGCGATAGTTGCCAATGTCGTGCAGTCTCCCTTCTTGTACAGCAGGAAGGTTGGTTCTGCTGGTCTTCCACTGAGATGTAATACGACATGTAGATATGAGGAGAAACAATAATATGATGAAGAAGCATATGCTTGACCCTATTCGATATTTCCACGCATTCAAGGAAGCACTTTCACCCAAGAACTGTTGTGCTGACAGCCCCTTCAATCACGATCTCGTATTGTTCTGTGAAACATCAAGCTAGTACACAACATCTTTAGCCTGCTAAGGATAAACTATGGGCTGTAAAGCGCATTGGTGAGTTGGGCTGAAAACTTTCAGCTACGCGGAAACTAGTCCACTTACATGGAAAGGTATTCCGCGAGAAGAACTAGGAGTATAGATTCTAGCTCAGCCAGTAATACTCAACGAATCTCTCATGGGTATGTTGCCAGGGTGCCTATAAGCTCTAGCAATGGAGTTGGAACATGCAAACAGTGGTCAATGAGGGTTATCGTGTTCGATATTCTAAATGGTCAGTTTCTTAATAGTGGGACCATTAACTGGGACGTCAGCTGTGGCACGGAGCTCACGGAGCATGAGTAATGCTGCATGCTTTAAATGTCGGGATTCCTGTGTCAAAATTTACAAATTGCTGATTGCATTGAATTTGGACTAAATAGAAATTTTTATAGCGCTTGCAAGTTGAAACGCTGGCCCACGACTACATTTCTAGTCATACAAAAGCATTTGCTACAGGAATATGGATCTCTAGGGAGAATAATTGGGTCGTCTGATAATTTTGAAATTTTCTGATTTCTGTTTTCTGATTTTCCGTTTTCTAGCGTTTCCGGCTTTTCTGTTTTCTGTTTTCTGACGAAAAAGCGATTTTCTATTTCTGTTTTCTGGGGAAATTTTCAAACTTTTCGCCCATCCCTGCTCCCGATGTCGACAAGAAGCTCGAGTCGCGCGATGGTGAGCGGTATCTGTACCGACTTGCTACGGATCGCTATCGGTAGACCGAGGACATTGAGAAGTTCTTCGGCATCAATGACGAGAATGGCCTCATGGGCCGCAAGAAGGCATTGAAACGATGGCGCGATTACTTTGAGGAAATCTCTGCAGTAGAATTTCCTCATCCAGCCATCCCCTCAACGGCTCCAGCCCACGGCCCCGTCCAGAAGATCACCGTGGAGGAGATTGAAGCGGCTTAGAAGAAGATGAGGCCAGGCAAAGCGACTGGGCCCGATGCCGTGGCAGCTGATTTATGGAAGTCAAAGTACTGGTACCCTGCTGAGTGGTTGGCGAAGTCTTCAATCAGGTTGTAGCGGAGAAGAAAGTGCCTGAGTGTTGGCGCCAAAGTACGACGATTCCGATTTGGAAGAAAAAGGGCAGTCCCGCAGACTGCTCCAGCTATCGTCCAATTCGTTGCTTTCGCACAGCATGAAGATCTTTGAGCGAACTGTCGACGGACGAATTCGCGACATCGTTCAGCTTTCCAGCAATCAGTGCGGCTTCGTGGCTGGCTGTGGTACCATTGACGCCATACACTACGCCCGCCTCCTGTTAGAGAAGCATCGCGAGAAACAGAAGCCAGTGCATATCGCCTTCCTCGACTTGGAGAAGGCGTTTGACCGCGTACCGCGTGAAGGCACGCCCTGCGACATCGTGGAGTTCCTGAAGAGCTCATAGAGTGGGTGCGAATTCTACTCTTGTCCTAAGAGTCGAGTTCAAGCTGCAGCTGGAACCTCGAAGGAGTTCCCCATCTCTGTCAGGATACACCAGGGTTCTGCGCTTTCCCCACTCCTTTGTTGTCTTCATGGGTGTTATCACACGAAATCTTCTGAAGCCCATCCCCTAGACGTTGCCTTATGCCGATGACGTGGTGCTCGCTAGCGAAGATAAAGATGAACTCGAGAGAGAGAGAGCTGCAAGCTTGGTGTGATCGCTTGGAGCGCTTTGGACCCAGACTGAACGTCGTCGTGAGTGCAGCTTGATCCAAGTGGCGCTAGTTGACTGGCGTGCTCTGCGGCAAGAAGATACCAGAACGCTTTAAGTCGAAGATCTACAGAGCAGTCATCCGGCCAGTAGCAATGTACGGCGCTGAGTGTTGGCCAGCGACCAAGGAAGTTGAAACGCGCCTCAGCGTCGTGGAGACGAAGATGCTGCACTGGATGGCTGGAATGACGTGCATGAACCGCATCCGAAACGATGTCATTCGGCAGAAGTTCGGTGTCGCACCGATAGCTGACAAGATGCGCGAAGCTCGCTTATGATGGTACGGCCACATTCTGCGTGGAGAGGAAGACAGTGTCCGCAAGATAGGCCTAAACTTGGAAGTGTCTGGAAAGCGGCCTAGAGGGCGCCCGAAGCAGCGCTGGTCTGATACGGTATATATGGACTTGAAAGTAGCTGGGGTCCACCCTGATTTAGCGCTGGATCGGGAAAGGTGGCGTCATGACACCAGAATAGCGCCCCCCCCCCCCCCCACGAAGCGGGACAAACAGTGAAGAAGAAGAAGAAGATACCTTTTTTGCTCGTTGTGCCCGTTTATTTTTTCCACGAAACCATTTTTTTGTTTCAGGGCCGATGAGACTATGAAGTTCTTGCATGCCAGAGTGTCCATACTACTCTGCTCCATTGCGCTTGTTTTCTTACAAAGCGAGGATGACAAATACAGTTAAGGCCGTATCTTTTGATCAAATCCCGAAAAAGCCGCGTTTTCCCGGCTTTTGCGTCTTTTTGATATAACTCTCCTATAATTCGTACATTTCAAAAACCAAGGATATATTTGAGCTCAGGAGCTTGAGCTCTATCGTTTGGTATATATTATTCATATGGAGCCATGAAAATACTCGAAATTGAAAACTTGCGCTCTATTGCGAAGGGCGGTCGCGGACGAGTTGTCCGCCGCAAGGCGTCGAAAACGGTGGTGTGCTCAGAATTCCCTTAATTTGAGTTTTTTTTTGAGAAACGGTTGGTACCGTTCGATTCGTCTCTTCGAGATCTACACAATCATGTATGCAACTTTATCAGACCACCGCATTTTCGCAGTAGGTGGTCAAAAAAGACTGGGGCAGGTCTTTTGCAGTTGGAGAAGCTTATTTTTCAGGACTTGCATGTTTCCGGAGTATATCAAACATGGCGTAAAGTGTTCCGTCATGCAAGGAATCCACTGAGAGTGCGCCGTGCACTATGCATGTAGGATCAACCTATCAATCGAGGGGTGGGTGGGGACAGCTTGCAGTGTGAGCGTTTAGGGAGTTTTATGAGAAATTCTCAGCCGCTCTACTCAGGAGTTGCTCTAAGGCTGTCCAGCTAGTCTTTGGAGTGCGCCGTGCACTAAGCATATAGGATGGAACCTATCAATCGAGTGGGCACGGCCGCTCTCAAATTGCACGATAAGAATATTCTAACTTTTTTGGAGAGTCTCTAGTTCAATGTAGAAGGAGCCCGTTTTGATTTGGAAGAGTTCGCTTTGACTTTAAAAGCCTTAGGCTTGCTTAAAAAAGTGTCCAGTTGGATTTTAAAAGTTCCAATTTGTAATAAAAAGCGTGCAGTTTGACTTGAAAAGTGTCCTGTTCGACGTGTTATCCATCCCGATCATTTCGGCCAAGTCACCGACTACGGAGACGAGTACTGGGTAGACGCAACACCGACGCCTCCTCCGATTGCGCTACCATCCGGCTATTATCTATACATGCAGAATGCAAACTTGTTAGGAAGTGATACCTGTTGTGTGAAACCACACCGGTTCGGTAAAACCAAAACAACAATATTCTTACAGGTTGTTTCCTCAGTTGGAGACAAGTGAGAAAGGGAGAAAAATGGGATTCCACCCTCTATTTCTTCCAAAATTGGCCGCTTTACTCCACCCAAAACAGGCAAAGATTTCTTACTGCAGTTATCGTGTGTATTCATCCATGTTTATCGTTTCTGTTTCACTGTTTTTCTATAAAGTCCTCAGACTTAGTAGAGGAAGGTAAATTGGAGACCGAAGGAGCCCTGAACTAGCAAAGCTGGGGAATTTTTCCACAGCTTTGCTAGTCCAGACCTCCTCGCAGATTCTGTCGCCAGTCATGCATTCTCTGCTTCTTTCCTTCTTCCGGCAGCTAAACCTCTCTGCCCTCCAGATGGTGTTTCCTATTCTGCGGAGTCGATTTCAACGACAGCTACGACGAGATATTGTAGAGTTCGTCGCGCCCGCGGTGTTCCGCGGATACGGGCACCACACGCCATATGACGGTGCCGAACTTTCGAAAAAATTTTATCGCGGAGCCATGTTGGATCGGCTTACTTTCGCTGTGTCGAACATCGGAAACGTTTTTTTTTTTACTTCGCGAGATTGTCTGAGTCGAGGAGGGAGGGAGGGTGGGGGTCACCATAGGGTGCCGCGTCGGGCAGGCGTGGGCGTGTAAAGGGGTCAGAGTTTGTGGAAGAAGTCAGGGTGAGACCCAAGGAGCCCTGTGCATTCATGTGTGAGGAGGCCTGAACTAGCAAAGCTGTGGAATTTTTCCACAGCTTTCCTAGTTCAGGCTTCCTCGCACATTCTGTTGCCAATCTGGCGTTCTCTCTTTCTTTTCGTGTTCCGGCAGCTGAACCTTTCTGCCCGCCAGGGGCCGGATCCACCAACGACTGACAGCCGTTTAGCAGGGAAATTACAGCCGAAATCCCTGATATCAAGCCGCGCTATCAGGGATTTGCTGCAATTTTTCTGTTAAATTGCTCTAGGTCGTTGATGAGTCTGGCCACAGATGGTGTTTCCTATTCTGCGGAGTCGATTTCAACGACTACGACGAGATATTGTAGAGTTCGTCGCGCCCGCGGTGTTCCGCGGCTACGGACACCACACACCATATGACGGCGCCGAACTTTCGAAAAAATTTTATCGCGGAGCCATGTTAGATCGGCTTACATTCGCTGTGTCGTAAATCGGAAACGTTTTTTTTTACTTCGCGAGATTGTCTGGGTCGAGGAGGGAGGGAGGGGGGGGTCACCATAGGGTGCCGCGTCGGGCAGGCGTGGGCGTGTAAAGGGGTCAGAGTTTGTGGAAGAAGTCAGGGTGAGACCCAAGGAGCCCTGTGCATTCATGTGCGAGGAGGCCTGAACTAGCAAAGCTGTGGAATTTTTCCACAGCTTTCCTAGTTCAGGCTTCCTCGCACATTCTGTTGCCAGTCTGGCGTTCTCTCTTTCTTTTCGTGTTCCGGCAGCTGAACCTTTCTGCCCGCCAGGGGCCGGATCCACCAACGACTGACAGCCGTTTAGCAGGGAAATTACAGCCGAAATCCCTGATATCAAGCCGCGCTATCAGGGATTTCGGCTGTAATTTTTCTGTTAAATTGCTCTAGGTCGTTGATGAGTCTGGCCACAGATGGTGTTTCCTATTCTGCGGAGTCGATTTCAGCGACTACGACGAGATATTGTAGAGTTCGTCGCGCCCGCGGTGTTCCGCGAATACGGGCACCACTGTGTTGTGCAAGTGTGAAACTCGTGTGGAACAATGGCATCTTCGGAGCACATTCCTGCGATAATCGCGATGAGGAGAGAGGGAGTATCAGTTAAAGAGATGCATAGACGTCTTGTCCAGGTGCGCATTTCCGCACAAATCGTCTAAAATTTGGAGATATTGAGACGTTCCTTTAGGTTGGTTATGCGAAGTCGTACTCAACGCTAAGAAGACTCGTGGCGAAATTGCAGTCCAATAATCCCTCAAAAACGCAATTATACAGGCCGCGTAGACATTATGGTTAGCAGCTTCTTACCCTTGTGTGAGTGCGGAGTACCACGTGTGTGGCGTATTTCAGACCATTACCCGGAAATTCTTAACACCATCGTCAGGGCTTACGTTTCGGATTCGTCCACGCCTTCTTCCAGTATAAGGAACCAGTTGCTTGGAAAGGGAGTCACTGTAAGCTCTCGCCAGGTCAGGCGTCTGCGAAAGATGCTTGGTTTTGAAAGAAGAACTTCCGAATACTGTCAGTTAATACGACATACAAGCCGATTGAAAAGGATTGAGTTTTGCTCGCACATGTTAGCTATAAAGGAAACGTTCACTGATTGTATCTTCGCGGATGAAAGCACCATCCAGGGTAGGCTCTCTGAAGGTTCTTGTTTGGGTGGCAGTTAACGTTGTCCTTTTAGTCGATGCGAATGTGCGCCGGTGCTACGCTCGAAAAGAAGATGAAACCTCACGGTTTCGACCTAGAGCAAAACACCCAGCGAAGGTGCATATATGGGGCGGCATATCCGCCCGAGGAACCACGGATTTAGTTCTGTTTCCCGGATCCACACGCATGGACAGCTCTATGTACTGCGAAATATTGGAGGCATCGTGCCTAAGGTTTATCAATCGACGATATCACGGTTGGTCGAACTTCTGTAAAGGGGACTGTTCTCGTTGAAGGGATGCTTTAGTGCGGTCGTTGCGCGCGGCGCCCACACCAAAGCACGACGAAGGCATTTAGTGGCTAGTTCAGGCTTTGCACGACTCGTCCATGACAACGCCCCCGCGCACTGTAGTGCGTACACAAGGCGCTGGCTTCAAGAAAAGCGGATAAAAACTCTGGATTGGCCCGCAGAGTCGCCAGATCTTAATCCTATCGAACTCGTGTGGGGCAGCATGAAAGAATTTATAAGGTTCGATCTCTACTCGTCTCTTGATCTCTACTCGTCTCGACGGATACCGTTTTAGGAAGCAGAAGGTTAGGACTGTCGACGAACTCAAAAGTGCCGCGAAAACCTTTTGGAGGTCACTTACACCAGAGATGTGTGCGAACTACATTAAGGGGATCCACTGGAGAATGGAAAAAGTCCTCGCAGCAGATGGAGGAAACATCGCTTGGAAGCTCCTCGATACTGTGTAATATTCAGTGTGTACCTAAGATATTGTGTCCAGCATGTTGGAACTCGGAATTCGGATATGTCGAAATTCATAATTCAGATATGAGCGATTGATCAATTCGGCCACTACACATGTCATCGCGTTGCGCGTCGCGCGCACACTAAACGACCCCTTAGATTCGCGTACTTTCGATGTGTTGAACATCAGAAACGTGTTTTTTCACTTCGAGAGATGGCTGGGGTGTAACTAGGGTCGGGGGGGGGGGGGAAGGGAGACCACCATAGAATGCTGCGTCGGACAGGCACGGTGAGTAGCTACATTCAGGGAATGTAAATGCAGCTCCTCGTTTCAATTACAGATCCGTGCTATATGTGTTTCCGAATTAGGGAAGGGAGGGATGACAGAAGAGGTATCACTTAAAGAGATTCATAGACGTCTTGTCCAGGTGCGCACTTCCACACAAATCCTCTAAAATTTGGAGATTTTCAGACTTGTTTTAGGTTGGCTATACGAGCTCGTACTCAACGTTAAGAAGACTCGTGACCAAATCGCAGTCCAATAATCCCTCGAGAACGCAGATACACAGGAGGTGTAGACATTATTGTTAGCAGCCTCTTACCTTTGTGTTAGTGCGGTGTACCACGAATGTGACGTATTTCAGACCATTACCCGGAAATTTGGGACACCGTCGTTAGGGTTTACGCATCGGATCCATCCACTCCTTGTATAGGGAACCACTTATTAGGAAAGGGATCACTGTAAACTCTCACGCGTCTGCGGAGCATGAATGGTTTAGAAAGAAGATCTCTTCAATGTTGTCAGGTAATTTTACATACAATTCGATTGAAAAGGATTGAGTTCTGCTCGCACATGTTGGCTTTGAAGGAAACATTCACTGATTGTGTCTTCGCGGATGAAAGCACCATCCAGGATAGGCTCTCTGAAAGCTTTTCTTTGGCTGGCAGTGAAAGTTGCCCATTTAGTCGAATGTGTGCTGTGTCACATATGTTTCCCTCTATTTTGTTGGCATTGAAGGTGTTTGTGTTTCCAGGCGCTAAAATTTTTCGAGGAGAAAGCTCGCCGTTTGGCAAAAGATACTGATGCGCCAGTTGTCTATCGTCACCACCGCCTTCTCATACGACATACAAATGAAGGCGGACTCACGATCTATGAAGCTTACGCTTCCAAGGCCGATCTTGCAAAAGTAGGTAGTTTTTTTCACAGTCGAACTTCGGTCTGTGCGTAGTGCCTTGTCTAGTCATATTCTGGTTGTGTTTAGGTGTTCAAGTCATCGAATCTGTGTCATCGAATCTGTCTCCAATAGTGTTCACTTTGTTGAATTGACTTCGTTGATGTTCTTGAACAACGTTTCTTTGGAATGCTTTGTTTGTCTTTCCTTTGTTTCTCTGGAATATATCATTTGTCTTTCCTTTTTTGTCGCTTGTTATTTTTCGGTGTCATTTGTTGCTTATCGAAATTGTTTTGTAGCCCATTTACTTGTAGTATTAGTAACTCCTAGAGCTCTGTATATTATCTACATTGATCATTTTCTGTTGTGTCTCTTTTCCACTGCGCTTAATGTGGCATTATTTGAGACATTGAATGAACTTGACAGATCTATTCTTCAACCGCTATGTCATGAACTTCAACCGTACTAAAATGGCGATGGGGCTGGAGCAGTCTAGGCAGATGGAGAGTGCGACTCAGAACACGTCAAATTTAGGACAATAACGGTCGATGTTCTCCCCGCTCTTACTGGCCCAGATTACGGTTTTCGCTACTCTTAGCCGAACCATTCAATTCAGCACGAAAAGCTCTATCGAATGGTACCAAACTTGGGCCGGTTCGGGACAATCAATTCTCGATGACGTCATCGCCCCTCTGCCGCGGCCTCGAGCGCCCTCGTCATCGATGCGAAATTGTCAACAAATCCATGTTCTCAGAATTGGACGAGATTGGTACCGTTCGATAGAGCTTTTCGAGCTGAACAGAATGGTACTATTAAGAGTGTTGAAATCTCAAATATGGACGAGTAAGAGCGCTGGAAACTTCACCGCTGCCCCCCACCGCTCTAAAATGGCAGATGGAGCTGAAGCAGTTTAAGCAGCAGGGGAGTTATGAGCGTGCCATCGCAAAGTACCTTAAGTGATATGCCTGAATATGCATTTGTAGGCCGTCAGCTCATCGCGTCTTCCCGCAGTGATCGATGAAATCGGGAAAAAATTAGGCCACACAAGGCTAACCTGCATTTTCGCACCGCTGTAACCTTGCCCAATCATAAGCTACATTGCTGTGTTTCAGCGAACCACTAGAACGTTTTACTACCTACATAACTCGCAACCTGCAACCGGAAAGGTTCACACATGACAGAGTTATCGCGCCCAGAACACGCCCGCGCGTGCAATTTAGGACAACAACGGTCGATGTTCTCCTCGCTCTTACTGGCCCAGATTACGGCTTTCGCTACTCTTAGCCGAACCATTCAATTCAGCACGAAAAGCTCTATCGAATGGTACCAAACTTGGGCCGGTTCGGGACAATCAATTTTCGATGACGTCATCGCCCCTCTGCCGCGGCCTCGAGCGCCCTCGTCATCGATGCGGAATTGTCAAAAAATCCATGTTCTCAGAATTGGACGAGATTGGTACCGTTCGATAGAGCTTTTCGAGCTGAACAGAATGGTACTATTAAGAGTGTTGAAATCTCAAATATGGACGAGTAAGAGCGCTGGAAACTTCACCGCTGCCCTCCACCGCTCTAAAATGGCAGATGGAGCTGAAGCAGTTTAAGCAGCAGGGGAGTTATGAGCGTGCCATCGCAAAGTACCTTAAGTGATATGCCTGAATGTAGGCCGTCAGCTCATCGCGTCTTCCCGCAGTGATCGACTGAAATCGGGAAAAAATTAGGCCACACAAGGCTAACCTGCATTTTCGCACCGCTATAGTTTCGCATGTTTAGAAGCTACAAGGCTGTACTTTTGCGGACTACTAAAGCTCTCTGCTGCCTACGAAACCCATGAGCTGCAGCCGGATCGATTCGATCTCTACAGAGTTATTGCGCTCCGAACACGCCCGCGCGTGCAATTTGCGAGCTGTCGCGCGCACTCGATTGATAGGTTCTATTCTATATGCACTGTTCACGATGCACTCTAAAGGCTAGTTGGACTGTGTTAGAGCAGTTGCTAACTAGGGCGGCTGAGAATTTCTCATAAAACTCGCCAATCGCCCACTCTACACCCTGTTGCGTCCACTCGATTGACAGGTCCGATCCTATATACATCGTTCACGGCGCACTCCTAGGTCTCGCCGGAACAGAGTACAGCAATTCCTGAGTAGGTCGGCTGCAAATTTGTGATAAAACTCCCCAAACGCCCACTCTACACCCTGTTGCGTCCACTCGATTGATAGGTTTGATCCTATATAGATTGTTCACGAAGCACTCCAAAGGCTAGCTGGACAGTCTTAGAGCAATTCCTGAATAGAGCGGGTAGCAATTTCTGATAAAACTCCCCAAACGCGCACTCTACAAGCTGTCGCGCCCACTCGATTAGTAGGTCCGATCCTGTATGCATTGTGTACGGCGCACTCTCGAGGGAGTCCTGGCATGTCAGAGCACTTCACGCCATGCTTGAGATACTCCGAGAACATGCAAGTCTCGGAAAACAAGCTTCTCCAATCGCAAAGAGCCCGTTCCAGACATTTTTGCCCACCCACTGCGAAAATGCGGTGCTCTGATAAAGTTGCATACATGGTTGTGTAGATCTCGAAGAGTCGAATCGAACAGTACCAACCGTTTCTCAAAAAACCTAAAACTGAAGGAGTTATGAGCACGCAACTGTTTTCGCGTGCTTGCGACCGACAACTCGTCCGCGACCGCCCTTCGCAATAGAGCACGATTTTGAACGAAAAAATGTCCTTTGAAAAAAATCGATTGAGCTTTGAAATTTTTGGCAATTTTTGAACGCTATCTGATAGAGCTTGAACTGCTGAACTCAAAAATGTGCTTGCTTTCGCAATTGGTTAACTTTGAAGGAAGTTATTTCGAAAGGCCGAAAAAGCCGGAAAAATGCGGCTTTTTCGGCATTTTTGAAAAGGCTACGGCCATAACTGTATGTTCTCCTTGAACAAAAAATTATTCTAACCATCTTAAAGAGTCTTTTGCTCAACCTGAAAGAAGCTCGTCTTGATTTGG
>OX375870.1:49730425-49732925 GCA_947359475.1 Heligmosomoides polygyrus bakeri
ATGGTCGAAGTGAATGCACGCGTGAGTGCAGCTTGGTCCAAGTGGCGCTCGTTGACTGGCGTGCTCTGCGACAAGAAGATACCAGAACGCTTTAAGTCGAAGATCTACAGATCAGTCGTCCGGCCAGTAGCGATGTACGGCGCTGAGTGTTGGCCTGCCACTAAGGAAGTTGAAACGCGCCTCAGCGTCATGGAGACGAAGATGCTGCGCTGGACGGCTGGAGTCACGCGCATGGACCGCATCAGGAATGATGCTATTCGGCAGAAGTTCGGTGTCGTGCCGATAGCGGATAAGATGCGCGAAGCTCGCTTACGATGGTACGGCCACGTTCTGCGTGGAAAGGAAGACAGCGTCCGCAAGATAGGCCTTGAGTTGGAAGTGTCAGGAAAGCGGCCTAGAGGACGCCCGAAGCAGCATTGGTCGGATACGTTGCACATGAAAGTAACTTGGACACTTGGACATGGACATGAAAGTAACTGGCGTCCACCCTGATCAAGCGCATGACCGGGAAAGGTGGCGTCATGACACCAGAAGAGCGGACCCCGCGACGAAGCAGGACAAACGCTGAAGAAGAAGAAGAAGATAGCAGAGACTATCTCTGAGGACAGCGCTTCACTAATAATCTAAAGTTGTTCTATGCTTTCGCACTCTCTTCGTTATCACATGCTTTATATGACCTCTTTTAGTCACTATATGTTAATTTAAACAAAACCGTGCATAAAACGGTGCATAAAAGGCCAGTTAAGGTTAGGACGCGACTCCCGTTATAACGCGGATTCATAAAGGTTAAAAGATTGCGCTACTCGATCCTTTTTGGGGTGCGCTACGCATTCTGCTTCTACGGTATGTCATAGAGGCGTGTATTTGGCCATACAATGACTTGCGGTGGCCACTGATGAGCAAGTCGGCGCTTTAACCTTCCCAGGGGTAGAAGGCTTCGTTGCCCCGGGCGGGAAGTCCGAACCAGGAAGCAGGTATAGCGTGCACACAGATGGCACCTCTTTCGACTGCTCCACACTCGCCCATATCTGTATCATCATCATTATCATCATTATCATCATCATCATCATCATCATCATCATCATCATCATCATCGTCATCATCATCATCATCATCATCATCATCATCATCATCATCATCATCATCATCATCATCATCATCATCATCATCATCATCATCATCATCATCATCATCATCCGTATCCATCAATGTTGACCACCCTATTGAAGCTTCCCAACCGTTGTGAGGCCCATCCGTCGGCAAATATGTATACTCGTGCGTCTCCCACTCGATCGGTTATCGGCGCGTTTCAACTTCCTTAGTGGCAGGCCAACACTCAGCGCCGTACATCGCTACTGGCCGGACGACTGATCTGTAGATCTTCGACTTAAAGCGTTCTGGTATCTTCTTGTCGCAGAGCACGCCAGTCAACGAGCGCCACTTGGACCAAGCTGCACTCACGCGTGCATTCACTTCGACCATCAGTTTGCCGTCAGACGCGACTGCTGATCCCAGGTACTTAAAGACCGCAGTGCGTGGAAGCTCGATGCCGTTAACCTTGATGGAGCTGGACTCGGTTACGTCCGTCGTTAGGTGCTCGATCTTCTTGACGTTCAATTTGAGTCCGAACATCGCCAGGCGGTCGCACCAAGCTTGCACCTGCCGCTCGAGATCATCTTTATCTTCGCAAGCGAGCATCACGTCATCAGCATAGAGCAATGTCCATGGGACAGGCTTCTGAAGATCTTGCGTAATGGCGTCCATGACGACAACAAAGAGGAGTGGAGAAAGCGCAGAACCTTGGTGCACCCCAACAGAGATGGGAAACTCCATTGAGGTTCCAGCTGCAGCTTGCACTCTACTATTTGGGCAAGAGTAGAGCATCCGCACCCACTCTATGATTTCCTCAGGTACGTTGTGTTGTCGCAAAGAGTACCATATAACCTCACGCGGTACGCGGTCGAAGGCCTTCTCCAGGTCGAGAAAGGCTATATGCACCGGCTTCTCTTTCTCGCGATGCTTCTCCACCAGGAGGCGGGCGGCGTGTATAGCATCAATGGTCCCACAACCAGACACAGAGCCGCACTGGTTTTCCGAGAGCTTGACGATTTCACGAATTCGTCTATCGAGGATTCGCTCGAAGATCTTCATGCTGTGCGAAAGCAAGCGAATCGGACGATAATTGGAGCAGTCTGCAGGACTGCCTTTCTTCTTCCAAATTGGATTCGTCGTACTTTGGCGCCAACACTCAGGCACTTTCTTCTCCGCTACAACCTGATTGAAGACTTCGCCAACCACTCAGCAGGGTACCACAGCTTTAACTTCCACAGATCAGCTGCCACGTCGTCGGGCCCAGTCGCTTTGCCTGGCCTCATCTTCGTCAGAGCCACTTCTGTCTCCTACATGGTGATCTTGTGAACGGGACCATGAACAGTATCCAGAGAATGGATGGCCGAGTGAGGAAATTCCATAGTGGAAACTTCTTCAAAGTAATCAAGCC
>OX375870.1:49737925-49777925 GCA_947359475.1 Heligmosomoides polygyrus bakeri
AAATGTTTGCCACGTGCTTGCATTCTTAGTGAAGCTTCCGCAGTTTGGATCTCCTATAAATCTCACTGCTGAGATATGTCTTTATGCTACACCAAATGAGACTCCTGTCCCACCACGTCACAGCTTGCTTTATTACTGCGTGGCCTTCTCCTTTACGTCTATGCCTCACCCTCAACACGCGGGCATTGAGGACCAGGTCGCCAGCCACACCTCCGCTACATGTTGTTCCTTTACCTTGCGAGAAACTCCAAGTCTTCTCTCCGTATGTTTGCCGATTTTTTCGTATTTTCCTGGTCGCCTAGAATTTCGAAGCCATGTAATCTTTTCCCACATTTCCATTTTCTCGGCAATGGATTTGCAACAGTAGTAGACAAACTTTGATACGTCATCGTAGCACATGTTGTAGTAATAGTAATAGTTATAATCGTTCATCAACCATCCAGCAAAGGTGTGATGCAGAGGATTTAGGATTGACGGCGGTGATCTCAAGGTACTATGTGACTAGAGCTATAGACCAATTCTTATCCTGTGTAAGTGTTGATCCACGGATCTCCATCGATAGAGAGCTTTCGGGCTCTCTTGTTAAGAGGGATCTCGGGCCGCTTGTCGCAGGGCCACGTGGAGCGTCCCTGGGTGGTGGATAGGGGAATTAAACGCGAACCAAATACGACCGTGTACTGCCCAGAGACGCAGGTGGGATGCAGGGGCTGGACTCCTTGCTCCTGCTGTGTCGGGTCGCCGCGTTCCTTGTGCGTGGGAGCGGCATGTTCGTGCACAGTGTGCGCGGATGTGTCCGTGACTGTGCGGATTGTAACTGTGTCGGCCCGGCCAAAGGCTTGCACTTGGTAGACTGGGAGTACATTGTAAGGCGATTCGAGGCCGCCTCAAAAGTCTCGCCCCGTCCCTTCGGGCAGTCTGGCTGGCTGCCCGGAGTTCTTCGCCCGCACGACAGAGCCCGACTAACTACCCGTGTGTACTCAAGTCAAAAACAGCAGCACTAAAGGGCCTCATTCCCCTGACTCCGAAAGAGCCCCCATTTTTGAAGCAATGGGAAGGACGAGTACGGAGAGGCTGCTAAAATCTCAGGGCCTAACCAGGCTGCGGAAATTGAGAAGGCTAGCATGACGGTCTGTACTTTCAATGCCCGCACGCTCACATCGGAGGCATCCGTCGAGGACCTGATGATGCAAGCCAGGAAGATCAAGTACGACGTCATCGAAATGACCAAAAATACCACCCTCTACACCCCTCCTACTACTCCGGAGAAGAACTGTTTCTCGGAACATACTACAGCAGGGGAGTAGGTGGCGTTGGTGTCCTCGTCAACACGCACTTGGCCATGAACATCGATTCGTACGAGTCTCTGACAAGCCGAATCGGACGTCTGCGACTGAAGCGATGTGGTTCCGTGCCAGCTTTGACTGTGTTCGTCGCGTATGCCCCAACATCCGACTACGACGACGAAGAGGTCGAAGCCTTCTACGTGGAGCTGGAAAAGTTCTATAAGGAAGATCACACCTTCTACAAGATGATCGTCGGCGACTTCAACGCCAAGATCGGACCGCGAAGGTCGCCGGAAGAACTTCACATCGGAACCCACGGTTTGGAGTGGAACGAGCAAGGTGAAAGGCTGTCTGAGTTTATCATGTCGACCAAGACCATCCATGGGAACTCGCAGTTCGCCAAAAGCCTCCCTCCCTACGATGGACCTGGGAATCTCCCGGTGGCCAGTTCCACAACGAGATCGACCACATCATCTTCAACCGCAAGTATTGCCTGACCGACGTCTCCGCTGTCCCCAAGTTCTACACGGGATCGGACCACCGCCTCCTTCGCGCAAGGTTCCGCTTTTCGCGACAAGGAGAGAAGGCCGCGAAGTTCAAGAAGAGGAATCCCAGAACGACCATCAACTGGGACCTCTACATCTCTCTTGCCGGCCTTTGGGAAGTTGCTCTCATGGACAATGTCGACGAGGAGTACGATAGTGCTAAGGAAGCTGAGAGCTTGAAGACCACCAAGAGACGTCTGTCTCCGGAAACTCTCGAGCTAATACGCCAGCGTGGAGCAGCACGAGCGTCGGGCAACTACCTACTGACGTCCGAGCTTGCGAAGCTATGCAGAGAGGCGATAAAGGAGGATCTTAAGGAGAGAAGGGCGGAAGTGTTGGCTGAAGCTGCAGAGGCAGGGTTGAGCATACGCAATGCCCGCCGAGACTTCGCTAACTTCAAGACCAAGATGACCGCTCTCCGACGTCCCGACGGAACCGTCACCTCTTCCAGAAGGACCATGGAGAAGGTCATCCACGACTTCTACTCCGATCTCTGCGATAGCCACGTCCACCTGCCCCCATGCCATCTTCCGCAGGATGGATACGTCGTCCCCTCTGTTCTCCCTTCCGAAATCCGACACGCCATCTCGTCGGTGAAGAAACGTACAGCACCCGGTCCCGACAGGATCAGACACAAACACCTGAAGAACCTCCCGCCAGCGCTCATCAACACCCTGGCGCGGCTCTTCACGCGCTACCTGTCGGAGTGCCAGGTTCCATCTCAGTGGAAGACCAGCAGGACCGTCTTGCTGTACGAGAAGGGAGACGTGCACGGCATTGGCAACTATCGCCCGGTCTGCCTGCTGCCCGTAGATTACAAGCTGTTAATTGTGAGTGATCCTGAATAGGATCAGCCGAACGCTGGACGAAGGACAGCCATGCGAACAAGCAGGATTTCGGAGAGGATTCAGCAAGATCGACCACATACACACCATTACGAAGCTCATCGAAGTCTCGCGAGAGTACAAGCTGCCGCTGTGCCTTACGTTCATCGACCTGAAGAAGGCATACGACTCCGTCGAAACTGAAGCGGTCATCAAAGCCCTGCTCGCTCAGGGCGTTCCTACTCAGTACATCAGAGTCCTTCGAGAGCTGTACAGTGGATTCACGACCAAGATCTCACCATTCTACAACGACGTCGTCGTCGACGTGAAGAGAGGGGTTCGGCAAGGGGATACCATTTCCCCGAAGCTCTTCAGCGCCACTCTCGAAAACGTCATGCGCGAACTAGAATGGGAAGACATGGGAGTGAAGGTCGACGGCCGGCAACCACATCATCTTCGCTTCGCTGACGACATCGTGCTCATAACACCGAGCATCAGCCAGGCGGAGCGAATGCTGGCCGACTTCGATCGTGTATGTTTGAACCTTGGACTGCAGCTGAATCTTACGAAGACGATGTTTATGAGGAAGGGATGGGTTTCTGATGCCCCATTCTCGCTCAACGGAACGAACATCTCCGAATGCTCCAGCTATGTGTATCTGGGTCGCGAAGTCAACATGACCAACGACCTAGCACCAGAGCTGAGCAGGAGGAAAAAAGCGGCTCGGGGAGCTTTGAAGAGCGTCGAAGAAGTCGCGAAGAAGACGAAGAACGTCCGACTCCGTGCCCACCTATTCGACTCCACCGTTCTTCCTGCCCTAACATACGCCTCAGAGACCTGGGCTATACGAAAGCAGGATGAACACGCGATCGGCGTCGCGCAGCGTGGAATCGAGAGGACGATGCTCGGAGTGACACGACTCACGCAAGTGAGAGAAGGCCTCCGGAGTTCCGAGCTTCGCCGACGTTCGAAGAACAGAGACGCTGTCGCGTGGGCCAAGTTGTCGAAAATTAGGTGGGCCAGCCACGTAATGCGCTTCGCAGACACCCGCTGGACGAGAGCCGTCACCGACTGGATTCCGCGGGATGTCAAGAGAACACCAAGACGCCCACCAACGCGTTGGTCGGACTTCTTCGTGAAAGCCCTGAACGACCGATATGACGCTCTTCGTGTCCCTCGAGCGAGGAGGATCCATTGGACCACTCTGGCACGCGACAGGGATGAATGGAGACGCTGCTGGCGCCCGCTCGAGCAATTCGATGATCAACGGGACGACAGGTGATACAGGTGATAAGTGTTGATAGCATCCATCAACATCCTCAGGAAGACAGAGAAGGTGATCAACGCATAAAATGCTTTCGACAAACTTAAGAAAGAAGGAAAATTGGGTGCAACGTTAAGAAAGAGATAAGCGAGTCGTCAGCTGCAGTATATCCCTGTAACCTTTTTATGGGAGCTAAACATTTGAAGCTACTTTACAACTAGTACGTCAAGGCTTTGTTGGAGATTGGGCCGTTGGAGATTTGGCATTCCGTTCTGAGATGGAATTGAAAAAGGGGGCTATAGAGATTGCATTCCTTGAATACTCCTTGAAAGCGCTGAGCTTACAATTTTCAAATAATTTCACCTCACCAACCTCAATCTGCCTCTAGGGCAAGTCTTAATGACAACACAACGAAAAGGAACGTTAACTCAAAGCAATAACTTTAGTGGGAGTAATGACCGAAATAATGAATTTCAGTCCTCCTTATTTCAAGTTGCTGAAAAAGGTGAGAACCAATGCTTTAATTTGCTGGGCACGTAAGATGGATAGAAGTTGCTAGACATGTTGTGTTCTTCTGAAGCGTGCGATCGAGATCACTGAAGTAGTAAACGATCGTGCAACATAAATTTGAAAGATTTGTCGTCGAAGGAGCAGTTATTCGCCTGGAAAACTGCTTATCACTATCATATAACAGTTCTGTCTGCGTGGCTATCCACGTACTATAAATAAAATAAATAAAATATGTTCATTCATAAAAAGGCTAAAATAGAATTATCAAACTTTCGTGTTTAGCTAACAATGCGCCTGAATACGGGAATAATTGAGGGAACGTTTATTTTCGGGAACATAATTGAAGAGAGGAGTAGCGCTTGAAATTTCCCGTTTACTGTCTCTGCTTAGTTTTCGATCGTTATTATTTTTTTTGAAATTTAACAGCAAGACTTCGCGGAAAGTCGTCCGAAACCCTGATGAAGATGTTAGAGCAGACATTTTAGGGGAGAATGCAAGTGTCCTCCTTACGCCACGCGGACGCGGAGAGTAGTTTATTCGAAAGAAGGAGGTGTACTGGCACTTCTAACAGAGAGTTCCAGAGAGCTTACGAACCCTGAGAGAGCCAGGGCATGAATTGCACTGATAACTTCGGAGCGCATATTTACACCTTGACCTGATCCACTCATCGATATCCTGGTGCTTGGTTACCATACAAGTTGTGGCGGACCGGCTAAGCCTCCACGAGCTGCAGAGTAGGATTGTCTCGTTCGTCATGTCATCATTTTTCCGTCGAAATGTCTTCTAATCGTTGCCTCCCGCACAATGTGTTCATCTTGTGCTTATCAATTATCGCCGCTTATGCGATCAGCTGTTTCACTCGTCGTCATCGGCTTCCACTTCATTTAAGGAACTACTGGCGCAGCTCTTTTATGCAGGACGAGTTCATCAAGCAGATCGTCTGGTCGCACAACGTGCGCCGTCACGCGGTGAGTGCTCCCATGCAGGCGACAGTCACGTTGTATTCTCACCGTAATCTTGGCTTTGGAGTTTAAGATCGAGCTCACCACCATGTCTGACATCTTCTATCGTTCTAATTTCCTGTGATCACGTCTTTCAGGTTTTATTAATTCGGTCGAAAAGGAGTCGCCGTTTTAGCCTTCTCAAATTTTCCCACGCTTTCCATCGCAATACTCGGGCATGTTGAACTTTACCACTACGATCGCCAACGTTTTTTCATCCAAACGCCTTCAAACATTTGACACGGCCTTACGAAAGTAATCAGACCAAGTGAAAGCGCAGTAATGGTGCTTTTAACTATTGCCCAGATTTTTCCCAAACTGTCAATAGAATTAGATGCAAATCTATACGTAATACATAACAACTCATATAGTTCTTAAACATCATAAAACTCAACGGCACAACAATCGTAACCAACTGACTTTAACAACGAAAACATTGACAACTCAAAACAACATTAAACATGCCGAGTTTCCCTATACCTTCATACAAAACATGTTTAAAATTAGTTACCCTGAGGCTCTTGAGTGAAGGAGGTAACTAATTAACCTACTTGCTAGTACAGTACAGGGTAATCCTACTATATATAAAAGAGTAAGCGGTTGTGTCTGTCCTTCCGTCTGTCCGTCCGTCTGTCCGTCCGTCTGTCCATCCGTCTGTCCATGTGGCCTTTCGTAAACGTCGAGTAGTAGCCATTCAGACAAGGTGTCATCTACGTCGTGTTGAGAGGGGTCAGAAGACATGTCGCCGATGTCACGCAAAGGGCGTCCGAGTTCCGAACATGTGTCATCGATGTCGCGCAAAGCAGGTCCGGCTTGCAAAGACATGTCACCGGCGTCGTTCATAAGGTGCCTGGGTTCAGAAGAGGTGTCACTGATGTCGCGAAAGGCCTGTCCGGATTCAGACGACGTGTCACCGCTGTCGCGCCAGGGGTACCGGATTCAGACGACGTGTCACCGATGTCGCGCAAAACACGTTCGGGTTGAAAACACTTGTCACCGACGTTGTTCAACATGCGTCCGGATTAAGAAGATGTGTCACCCATGTCGCGCCAGGGGTTCCGGATTCACACGAAGTGTTACTAGTGAAGGTGGGACCAGTAATGGGGAACCAGTGAAGGGGGGGGGGGAGGCGTCCAGTGAAGGGGGACCGGTAGAAGGTTGACCAGTGAAGAAGGTACCAGGTGAAGGGGGACCGGTGAGGAAGGGACCAGTAATCGGGACCGGTGAAGGGGTGAAGGGGGATCAGGTGAAGAATGGGGACCGGTGAGGAAGGGACCAGTAATGGGGACCGGTGAAGGGGGGGGGGGGTGTCCAGTGAAGGGGAACCGGTAGAAGGTTGACCAGTGAAGAAGGTACCAGGTGAAGGGGGGCCGGTGAGGAAGGGACCAGTAATGGGAGGACCGGTGAGGAAGGGACCAGTAATGAAGACCGGTGAAGAGGGGGAGGGGTCCAGTGAAGGGGGACCGGTGAGGAAGGGGCCAGTAATGAAGACCGGTGAAGAGGGGGGAGGGGTCCAGTGAGGGTGGGACCAATAATAGAGATCCGTGAAGGATAGGGACAGTGAAGAGGGGACCTGTAAAAGGAGATCCAATGACGGTGGGAGCAGTGGTAGGGACCGACGTAGGGGTGGGGAGGGGGGAGGGGGGAGACCAGTGAACGGTGAACCGGAAAGGGGGTGACAATAAAGGGGAACCAGTGAAGATGGACCAGTAATGGGGAGACCAGTGAAAGTGGGACCGGTGAAGGAGGAGGGGTCCAGTGAAGGGCGAAGGTGGGACCAGTAATGGGAAGCGGTGAAGGGGGAGGTCCAGTGAAGGAGACCAGTAAATGGGGTACCAGTGAATTACCAGTCAAGAGGGGACCAGTAAAGGAGCAAATAAAGGAAAGACCATTTAAGGTGGTTCAGTAGGGAGTAGATAGGGAGTATGAGAAAAGGAATCGGAGTAATGTTATTCCCGTCGTACTGTGAACGGTATCGAGCGGCCTACCAATAGAAATTCCATTTGTGTCCCCGCAGATTAAGCACTTCGGATGAAAAGTCTATTTGTTCCTCACCATAAGTAGAACCAGTACTTTAGAGAATGAATCGCGTAACGTGCGATAGAGGGTGTATAGGCCCCATAGGAGCACTTTTGAAGATTCTGCTCTATTGTATCCCGATATACCATTCTATATAGAAAAACCAGTTTTTTTTACTGTAATGAATACAAGAAGGCCTAAAGAGGACGAGAAGATGGTCGGGGTGTTTTATTGTCCGGGTTTGGGGGCGAAGCCCCCAACCAGACGTTTGGCGGCCGTCAGGCCGTTGAACGTCTGGTATTAATAAAACAGTACAGGGTAATATTATTGCGTTTAACTTATGCACTAACAACTAGGTTTTACAATTGGAAACAAACACAATAAACGTTCATTTATTTACTAAATTTTCCTTAATTTTTATTTTATCTATTCTTTTATAGTTTTTATTTTTAAATTTTTTATTTAATATAAAACATTTTTGTGTATTTGGAAAACATTCCTCTCCTTGCGGAAGGTAGCAACAAAATGAGAAGAACTACATTTGAGTTAAAGCATATCTCTAGCATTATGTACATATATACGAGCAGTGTATATACGAACCAACTTCCGGTTTGATAAATAGTTATCTAATTCATGTACCGCATAAATAGTTTCGTTTATATAATATAAATTTATGTTGACCACGTTTAGTCTAATAAGAATTATCATTATCAGTCACAATATAGTGTTTCACAAACTATTCCTCTCTCATTCGAAGTTGTGTTCGTAATTGGTCCATAGACTAAGTGTTTCTATTTCCGTATTTTTTACATTGTATTATAATTAACTAAATCAAAAATGAAATGTGGAACATCATACTAATCTTATTTATATAATAAATACTTATTTCTATTCAAACATTTCAGTATATTCTTTATAATTGTATCTACTGGATAGTCAATTTTAATAAGTCTAGTTATCAACGTTTTCAACGAAATCGTCAAAAGCGGTGCAACATATAATTAATCTTAGTGTTTCTGTGAATATGACTGACTTTTTAATTTTTAGAAATATATTTGAGTTGAAATGTAGGAATCTAATAACATAAAATTTAAAATTATCTGTTTTATTGCATAATTTTTGGTATCAACATATTGTTAATAATGTTGACATTGAGAACAAGATTTGCGATCGTAGTCTAACTCATGTGTTGTATGTTTGTGTTTTTGTATGTTTACATATCGATTTTGTGTTACTAATTTTTTGCAGAATTTATGTTCAAATATTGATAACGTAAGGTCAGCAAATGACGGACTACAATTACTTCCTTGAGGTACCCCTTCAATTTCTTTTTAAATCATGCCTGCAAAGATTGAAAGACCATTATTTAGTGAATACTTGGAGAAAAACATTAAATCTTTCGCTGCATAATATCTGTATTTATTTATGGTATTATTATTGGTATAATAAATATTACTGTGTCCATTATATGCAATATACTACGTTGATCGAAAAGTCTTGCAACACTAGCACAACAGTATTCAGATTTGTCCCTATTTGCTAAATAAAGACTCAGTCCACGATTTATTCCTCATCCAAGTCTAAGATACTGCCCCATCTTTCAGGCAGCCTCTCAATTCCTTTCCGCCAGAGTTCCGAGGGCTGTGAGGAAAATAATTCAGGAAACTCCATTTCCAGTTGACGTCGATCATCGATCTCTCTACCTCGAAGATGCTGCTTCAGAGCTCTGAAGTCAGAAGGAAGGAAGTTTAGAGAGTACGGTGGATGGGGCAGAACTTCCCAGCCTAACTCCTGGATTTTCTCGTGACTCACTTTTGCGACATGAGGGCGCGCGTTGTCGTGCAGCAGGTAGACATTTTCCCGTTCTGGACGCTTTTGGCGCATGGCGTCGGCCAAGCTCTGGAGCTGGGTAGCGCATACAGATGCTGTGACTGTGGTCACACTATCCAGCAACTCCCAGTAAAACATGCCTTCTGAGTTCAACAGAGGGGGGTCCGGAACGAGAGAAATATCTCCAGCCTTGAAGCACTGACACCAACGGGCCCCTGTGGAATGTAAATGACTTTCTCCTTGAATGGAGCGCAGGTGTTGAGGCTGCAGTCCTTGCGGAATGGCCTTCCAGAAATTCGTAGAAGACGATAGGTTGTAGGATGCTGCTGCTTATCGCTGTATTCGTATTCGACGAGACCTCATATAGTATGCTTGAGGAAGTTTCGAGAATGTGCTATGACATCACCACACAAGATCAACACTGTAAGAGCTTAAACAAATTTAACAGGCAGTAACGTAAAGTGTTGCAAGACTTTTCGATCAACCCAATAACATTACCAGCATTACTAAAATATATTTTGATTAATTCTTTTATGTTTTTAATATTGTGTTATAAGGAAAACTAGTAAATACATCAGTAAAGACTGCTGTAAACAGTTAACAGTTTTTGATAATGATTTTACTTATTTTACACTTGTATTTATGTTATTAATAGACCAATAGCGAACGAAATTTTTATTTTTCGATGCTATTATATTAATATGTTTATTGAAGTAATGTTTTAAAAAAGTAAAAACTATAGTCATTTTTTGAAAGAGGTTTTACGGAGCTCTTATTATATGCTCCAGCGATAAATTTCAAACTTGACTGGATTTTGGTGTTATTTTGGTAAACTATGTATCAACAGAGCCCTTCCTCCATGTTCGACTTTCCATAACTCTTGGCATGGTGGATATGTCGTCGTTACTTCGAATTTGTCAGCTAGCCGAGATGGTACCGTTTTATTCGGCTGACGTTTCGGCCTTATCGCCTTCGTCGTAGCCTGGAAAGCCAGAAACGCGTAAAACTATCCTACCAAGCACCATTTCAAACTGACGAGAGAGGTCAGTGAACTCGCTCCGGAGATTCTGAACGAGACCATTATGGTCTTGTAGAGCATCGGACGAGAATCACAGAACTGTTTCGTTTTTGCTAAATGCCCCTGGGTGGTCCAAAAATGGCAAAAAATGGTATCACTTCAGGGCGGGCTGAAAAGGCAAAAGTGACACCTGGAATGGCCCTGTTGTGCTCAAAACTTGACCTACAAAAGGATTGGAGCTCAAATTAACGATAGATTATAGTAATATGATAATTTCCTACGTTTCCTAAACGAAGCTGCAGTGCACATTCAAGTGATTCATTCGCATCAAAGGTGGCAGCGACTGGATGGCCGAGTGGATAGCGAGGCGAATTTACAGGAGCGGGTCGAGGGTTCGATTCCGGTGTGCCTGTGCGATTTGCTCTGTGGAGGGCTCCCTTATTTGACTAATAAAGAGTACATTTTGGCTTCGGTAGGATACCTTCTTCGCTTCCTAACCCCGTTTTCAACCTGTTGTCAGATGTAAAGAAGCTAGTTTTGTCGTGTACGGTGATGTCGAGCATCCATTAAACCACGTTTGTCGCGCTGAGGAAGCTCTCGTTAGATACTACCCCATATGACTGTTTTCGAATGTCCTCAATTAGCCTTGAAAGTGCTTCTCTTTGCCATGTCATTTGTGAAAACGATCGACAAGTATTGAATTGACCCATCATCAAGACACGTTCATCGTTCTTTAGAATTCTTTACAGACTGCTTTTTATTCTACGCAGCTTTCACTATTTCAGCTCACTGTTGCCAAGTACAGCATATTTTATCCACCTCATGGTATTCATCTAGCTGTGGAAAAGGTTTTTTCCGTCCCAAATTCATCTATAGGTTATCTGGGACGCAGATCACTAATCTGGCAAGTTTTTCCCGTTGAAACGATGGATGACAGAAGGTTACGGTGGGTAAGCGTAAGTAACGGGTGTACGCAGATTAATCGGTACTGCTGCTTTTCATGACTCCAGAGCTCGAGGAGAGGACGAAAGAAAAATTTTCGCCCAAACATCGCCCACGGGAGTTATTTGCTGACCACGTATATGATACCAGTTTTTAAAATTTCGGTATATTGCGGCAGGTTATGGTAAATATGGGTGTGTAAAGCTATCTACGTTAGCAGAATTGCTTTCTTCTCCAATGTAGTTAAACTTATTTTGCAACCTTCAACCTGACCACGTATATGATACCTGTTTTTAAAATTTCGGTATATTGCGGCAGGTTATGGTAAATATGGGTGTGTAAAGCCATCTACGTTAGCAGAATTGCTTTCTTCTCCAATGTGGTTAAACTTATTTTGCAACCTTCGACTTCAACCTTCGATGGAAAGTAGTGCAAGAAAAGTGATAATTTAGAGAAAGAGTGACAGATTCGTGGTCAGCAGCTTACATAATTTCCAAAGGCGAAGTCTGGGCGAAATCGGTAGTCATCGCTTCGTCACCCTTATTCACCACTAGCCAATAATACGGTAACCTACCGAAGCCAAAATGTACTCTTTATTAACCAAAAAGGGAGCCCTCCACAGAGCAAATCGCATAGAGACACCGGAATTGAACCCTCGACCCGCTCCCGTAAATTCGTCGCGCTATCCACTCGGCAATCCAGTCACTGCCACCTTTGATGTATGAAAATGAATCACTTGAATGTGCACTGCAGCTTCGTCTAGGAAACGTAGGAAATTATCATATTACTATAATCTATCTTTAATTTGAGCTCCAATCCTTTTGTAGGTCAAGTTTTGAGCACAACAGGGCCATTCCAGGTGTCGCTTTTGCCTTTTCAGCCCGCCCTGAAGTGATACCATTTTTTGCCATTTTTGAACCATCCAGAAGCATTTAGCAAAAACGAAACGCAGTTCTGTGATCTTCGTCCGTTGCTCTACAAGACCATACAGGTCCCGTTCAGAATCTCCGGACCGAGTTCACTGACCTCCCTCGTGAAAGAACAAATTTAAAGTGCCGAGTGGACCAGAAAAGAATCATGCAACCGAAGCTAGAAGGCTTACCTAGAGATGCGGAGAACTCTCTGGAGTCGCCCACAGACCAGTAGGTAACCCAGAAGACGTGCCGCGGCCCCTGACCTGAGGGCTCTGAAGGTCAGGATCCACAGAGGTCAAGGAATGGAGCGAGTTCGTTAGCTATGGCTAGGCACTCATCTTTTCTGTTTATTTTTGGATTTTTGCTGTGTATCCAAAACGCTTCCAATGTTTTTCGCGCAGGTGTTTGTTTCTCTTGCGCTAGAATTCGCACGGCCACCTCAAACTGTGCGTTATCGTGTAGTTGCAACAGATGAGATCCCAGAGTAGTTGAAGGGTTTAACCTCTTGAATCCATCTATGTGCTCCTTAACCCGCACGCATAGCGGTCGACCCATTTCCCCACATATTCCTCTCCGCACCGTCTGCACGAAATGACGTAGATAGCCCCCGAGATCAAGCAGTCACCCACTCGTCCATATGGGCAGAGGACACACCCAGGGATAGGGCAATATCGATCATAAAGGCGATTTCGGATGAGCCGCCGCTTAAAGTTGGGGGGGGGGGGGGTGGTATTTCTACCAACCTCACCGTGTCACCCAGATCATAACGACGTAAGGAGGCCCGGATAGACGCGCTCACTGCGTCATCTATGAATGGAAAGCAGAATGGGATTTTGTCGTCGTCCTCCATACCGTTAGGTGTGCGTCCGGAGGGCAATATGCGCGCTGGCTGGCCGGTTTTGGAGTAGTCGTTGGAACGAGCAACGCCTCTAGCCTTCTCCAGAGATTCCGCCTTTTCCTCGCTCAGAGATGAGACCTTTTCTGCCCATTTATAACATGTTTCCTGTAACACCCATTTTTTGTTTTTAGGGATGTGCAGACCGAAAGTGGATAATTATATTCTTATTACTGCGTCTTCGGTACCACTTTGTTGTATAGAAACCCCTCCTAGGTCGGACCTGAACAATCACGAAAGGTAGCTAGTCCTCGTTCGGCTTCTCCCGGGTGAACTGTATACTGGTAGCTTGTTTGTTCAGGATTTCAAAGCAATTTGTTCTCTCAGTTTGAAATGGTGCTTGGTGAGATAATTTTACGCGTTTCTGGGTTTTCAGGCTCCGACGAAAGCGACAAGGCCGAAACGTCGGCCGAAAAAACTGTACCATCTCGGCTAGCTGACAAATTCGAAGTAACGACGACAGAACTCTTTCTGTTCTATCGACGTTAATGTTATTATTTAAACATAATATTTTATGTTTGTTGATAATTTCAAGTCCGCTTTCTTTGTTATATATTTCATGTTTGATTAAATCTTGAAATTTTCAATTCAGCATTTCCTGAAACACTGCCCATCTCTTTTGCTGAAGTGATTAAATAGAACTTTTTACAAATAAAAGTATAATTACTATTTGCTTTGTCAGTAGGGCAAATAACAAAATTTTTCTTTAGAAAGCTTATGTATTCTATACTATGTACATCCAAATTTTTAAAAGATCTATTGTTTTCTATACTAATATGATATAGTAAAGAATTCCAGATCTCTCCTTTAAGATATTGAGTTTCTTTTTATCAAATTAAGGTGGGAATCCTTTAACTTATATTTATTTTTAATTTTGTCAAGGAATAAAGAAAAAACTTCTTCAAACCAGTGTTGAATGCTTTCTTTTGAAACACTCTTAAACATGTTTTGGAACACATTTTGTGCTTTTTTAAATTAAATTTTTAATAACTTTATCTGAAATTATTTCTAGATTACCTGTGATAGTATGCTAATGTATTATGTCAGTATTTTTTAATATTTTTCTTCAATACATGGGCATTTTATATCAATGATGGAATTTAATTCTAAAAAGTTTGTTTCTAATTAATGTAGTATATCTAAACATTTTCCTAGAAAAAGGAGATTGTTATTTAGTACACATCTAAAAGGTAAATTATTATTGAAATAATTTTCTACAATTTCACATATAGAGCTATTGTTAAATTATTTATTTAGGCGAATTTTATCTGAAACATCATTTACATATGTGACTCCGACATTCATATATGTATTATAGTTACTGTGTTAATGCTCCGTTTTTAAATATTTACTTTTATTTTCGTTAAAACAGAATTTACACAACATGCTAACAACAATTCTATATTTAATCGGATTTATATTATTGAAACGTTATTTATTAAATATTGTTTTTTGTAACTTTTTAAAGATATTTTATAAAAGTATTAATGCATGTATACATTTCTACTATCGAATTCATTTGGTTAAATCTATTAAAAAATTCTTCAGGATTGAATGCGTTGTCAGTGTTACTACTTTCTCGTTTTTATTGTTTTTGCCACCCCTCTTCCTATTTTTTCTAATTTTCAAAATATAGTACGCGTAATTTTTTTATATATTGAAGGGTTGTCAATAGCAGATATATTTTTATTTTTATGATATATTACCCTTTAATATAATCAATAAAACCAAAAGGATGATTGTATTAATTAATTTAACCCAAAAATCCAAATATTGTAAGAGAATATCCTTGTCTATATTATATTCTGAGGAATCTAAAGTAGTTATATTAATGGACAAATTATTGCAACTGTTTTCAAAATGTGCATATAAACATTTATTAATTTTTGGGGTTTTAATTTTGGATAGATTTTCCCTGATACTGTATTTCAATTTTCTGGTTGTAATTCCAATATATTGTTTTTGACAATCGTTGGAAAAGTGACGGGGTTCGGATCCGGAGGTGCTGCCCCTGCATTGATGGTCTTGCTCCATCCATTTTTGTCGATATAAAGTGTATCTTGACCACGGTAGTGTACCATACTGACATTATAACTTAATTTTAACCTGGATCTTACGATATAAACACAAAAATAAACACCCAAAGCAACAGCGTTCATAGTACCTAATTCGATTGGTCATTGAGGAGCAGCAAGCGACTTTTCTTTGCCTACAAAATAGATAACTTCAGAACTCCAAAGATCGAGGCAAAAATTATTATTTTACTTTTATTTATTATTTTTATTTTTATTATTTTTATTTTTATTTAAATTAATTAATTAACTATATTTAGGTTTGATTTTTTGACCCCTCTTCGACTTCTGGAGAAAAAGTATAACAGTAGCAATCTCTCTTCTTCATCCTCAACCAACCATATTGCAAGTGGTCTCACGGCCGTCACATACAGCATCCTCCTCACTTTTACAAGGAGACGTGATACCACCCACATCATTGTCATCGTCCGGCGACCAGGCTACATCCTGCTCTTCGCTCAAGTCAAGCTAACATCACGAACGAGAGAACGTCAATGCAATAAACATCAAACACAAAAAACTGACTGGAGTGTTTCATCCTCATCAACACAATCAATATTACCCCATACAAACCATTTTGAAGTGTGCCCCAAACGCATCTGCTTTCGCGGTCTCCCTACGAATAGGGCAGAGTAGTCGGGAGGAAGGCAGTTAGCAAGACAACCAATAACTCGGCACGGAGAACACATTGTATTATATGATATAAAGTCAGGGGGGGGGGTGTCGTATAGTGTGTCGAAGGACGATCACAACAATCGATCAAATATAAATATATACATCAATTAATTATTTGAAACGTGTTCTTGTAACAGTGAGGAGAATGCTGTATGTGACGACCGTGAGACCACTTGCAATATGGTTGGTTGAGGATGAAGAAGACAGATTGGTACTGTTATACTTTCTCTCCAGAGATCGAAGAGGGATCGAAAAAAATCAAGCATAAATATAGTCAATTAATTGATAAAAATAATAATAATAATTCTTCTTCTTCTTCTTCTTCTTCTTCAGCGTTTGTCCCGCTTCGTAGCGGGGTCCGCCCTTCTGGTGTCATGACGCCACCTTTCTCGATCCTGCGCCTCATCAGGGTTGACGCCAGTTACTTTCATGTCCACGTGCAACGTATCGGACCAACGCTGCTTCGGGCGCCCTCTAGGCCGCTTTCCTGGCACTTCCAACTCAAGGCCTATCTTGCGGACGCTGTCTTCCTTTCCACGCAGAACGTGGCCGTACCATCGCAAGCGAGCTTCGCGCATCTTGTCCGCTATCGGCGCGACACCGAACTTCTGCCGAATAGCATCATTTCGGATGCGGTCCATGCGCGTGACTCCAGCCGTCCAGCGCAGCATCTTCGTCTCCATGACGCTGAGGCGCGTTTCAACTTCCTTGGTCGCAGGCCAACACTCAGCGCCGTACATCGCTACCGGCCGGATGACTGCTCTGTAGATCTTCGACTTGAGGTGCTCTGGCATCTTCCTATCGCAGAGCACGCTAGTTAGCGAACGCCACTTGGACCAAGCTGCACTCACGCGTGAGTTCACTTCAACCATCAGACTGCCGTCAGACGCTATTGCTGACCCCAGGTACTTGAAAACCGATGTGCGTGCAAGCTCAGTGCCGTCAATCTTAATGGAGCCGGACTCGTTTACGTCAGTCGTTAGGTACTCGGTCTTGTTGACGTTCAATTTAAGTCCAAACCTCGCCAGGCGGTCGCACCAAGCTTGCACCTGCCGCTCGAGATCATCTTTATCTTCGCAAGCGAGCATCACGTCATCAGCATAAAGCAGCGTCCATGGGACGGGCTTCTGAAGATCTCTCGTAATGGCATCCATGACGACAACAAAGAGGAGTGGAGAAAGCGCAGAACCTTGGTGCACCCCAACAGAGATGGGAAACTCCATTGAGGTTCCAGCTGCAGCTTGCACTCTACTCTTTGGGCAAGAATAGAGCATCCGCACCCACTCTATGAGTTCCTCAGGTACGTTGTGTTGTCGTAAGGCGTACCATATAACCTCACGCGGTACGCGGTCGAAGGCCTTCTCCAAGTCGAGAAAGGCTATATGCACCGGCTTCTGTTTCTCGCGATGCTTCTCCACCAGGAGTCGGGCGGCGTGTATAGCATCAATGGTCCCACAACCAGACACGAAACCGCACTGGTTGTCGGAGAGATTGACGATTTCACGAATTCGTCTATCGAGGATTCGCTCGAAGATCTTCATGCTGTGCGAAAGCAAGCGAATCGGACGATAATTGAAGCAGTCCGCAGGACTGCCCTTCTTCTTCCAGATCGGAATCGTCGTACTGTTATGCCAACACTCCGGTACTTTCCTCTCCTTTACTACCTGGTTGAAGAACTCAGTCAACCACTCAGCAGGATACCAGAGCTTCGACCTCCAAACATCGGCTGCCAGATCATCCGGCCCTGTCGCCTTACCGGGCTTCATCTTCTTCAGAGCCGCTTCTGTTTCCTCCACGGTGATCTTGTGAACAGGACCGTGTACAGAAGCCACAGAAGGGATGGCCGGATGAGGAAATTCCATAGTGGAAATTTCCTCAAAGTAATCACGCCATCGCTTCAGCGCCTTTTTGCGGTCTGTCAGAAGATGGCCGCTCTCATCATTGATGCCAAAGAACTTTCCGATATCCTCGCCTTGGCGATGGCGGGTTTTAGCAAGTCGGTACAAAAACCGCTCACCATCGCGCGACGCGAGCTTCTCGTTGACATCACTATAATGAGTGGCTTTTGCAACAGCCACGGCCTTCTTTGCAGCTTTCTTCGCCTTCTGATACTTCTGCCAGTTGTCGGCTGTTTTATCGCCGAGAAACACATGATACAGCGACTTCTTCTCTCGAACCTTCGCTTTCACATCGTCTGTCCACAGCCATGTCTGCTTGTCGACTTTGCGTCGTCCAGGCTTCGTAATGCCGAGTTCCGACTGTGCAGCTTGACGTATCGCGTCGGTCGCCATCTTCCAAGTCTCGTCGACAGTCGTGACTGTCGGCAACCGTACGCGGGAAATCACAGCTGCTTCCTTCTCTTTCATTCGCCACCACTTGATTCTTGCAGCACCGCTTCGCTCGATCTGCTTCAGCCTCGGAGGGGCGATCGTTAGGGTGCAGATCAGCGGTCGATGCTGTGGGGCGACCGTCTCATACGGCACGATCTTCGCGTCTGTGACAATGCTCCGGTCGCGATCATTCACAAGGACAAAGTCTATCTGAGACTTGGAGCTCCCACTATAGTATGAGATGAGGTGGGAGTCGCGTTTTCGGAAGACGGTGTTCACGATGGTGAGATTATGCGATTCCGCATACTCAAGAATACGCTCACCATCGGCGTTACGTGACCCGTATCCGAAACCACCATGACAGCTGTACCCGTCCTTCGTAGCACCTACGTGCCCATTAAGGTCACCAGCGACTATGATGACATCTTTCGGAGGTACCTCTGCTGTCTTCTCATCAAGCAGGCTCCAAAACTCATCCTTGGCTTGATCGGAGCAGCCAGTCTGTGGAGCATACGCAGAGAAGAAGTGATAGAGTCGCTCCTTAGCGGCGACAACGATCTTCATCAATCGATCGTCAAAGCGCTCGACGCTTACAATCGAGTCACGAAATCGTTCGGAGACGATTATTCCGACACCGCTGGTGGTCCTGGGACTACCACATAGAACGGCCTTGAAGCCACGTCCTATGTCCCTTGACTTGCGGCAGGACCACCTCGTCTCCTGCACCGCACAGAGATCAACTCTTCTACGCTCCAGTGCTTCAACCAACTCGCACGAGCGGCCCGTCAACGTACCCACATTCAGCGTTGCCACGCGGGTCTTGCTTACGTTACGGGACTTTCGGACTAGCTCAGTTGCCCCCCGATGCCGTCCTCGCATCAGGGACCCTCGCATACTTTCCACACTCGCCGGGCTTTGCGAGTGCGCGTCGGCTCCCGCGGACGCCGTAGCACAATCTCTAGAAACGTGACTATTCATACACCATGTGATGTGACATGGATCTTCGTAGGCCGGCCTGTCACAAGGGCCTGTCGCCTGCATTCGAGTGTCCGTGCTTAGCTTAGCTCACCAAACGAGCAGTTTCCAGTGGCACCACGAGGAGGAACGGACATCGCCACCGATAAAAATAATAATAATAATAATAAATAATAAAAATAAAAAATAAAAATAAAATAATAATTTCTCCTCGATCTTTGGAGTTCTGAAGTTGTCTATTTTGTAGGCAAGGAAAAGTCGCCTGGTCCTCCTCAATGGCCAATCGAGTTATGTACAATGAACGCTGCTGCTTTGGGTGTTTATTTCTGTGTTTATATCGTATCATCCAGGTTGAAATAAAGTTATAATGTCAGTATGGTACACTACCGTGGTCAAGATACACTTTATATCGACAGAAATGGATGGAGCAAGACCATCAATGCAGGGGCAGCACCTCCGGATCCGAACCCCCGTCACTTTTCCCGCAAGCCCGCCCCCCATAGCCACTCGGCCATCCGGTCGCTGTGCCATTGGTGGTGAGCGACTCACCTCAACGTTCCACTTCGGTCACTGTACCGCTAACAAGCAAATTGTGAAATCGCTGTAATTACGCTGTTGTTCCAACCCCAAACCTTTTGCAGGTTACATTCTAACCACGACATGGCAGTTCCAGGCGTCAGTATTGCTTTATCGGCCCACACTGAAGTGAAACGGTTTTTTGCAATTTTTGTCCTACCCAGATGTCCGCACGAAATTTGAAAACCACTGCGATGCTTCTCATACAATCCCCTACAACCCTCAATAGGTCACTTTTAAAATTGCCACGGGATGTTCATTGACCTCCCTTGTAAGTGAAAGTGCAACCTTTCCAGTCACCATCTTAAAAATCATAATTACATCGTTTCGCACCCTACGAAAAGCTAGGAATTGCAGCTTAAGCTTTAATTACGGCCTGGCGATGACGTTATAGAATGGAGGTGTCGTCGTTGCTGTTTAAGCGTACCCATAATCTTCTAGTGAAGCTGTTTTGCACTGCTCGAAGTCTGCGAATGTAACGCTTAACGTGAGGGTGTTTTTTTTGAATCTTGCTCTCCGTCGAGTTCATATCTAAGTCTGAATTCTATTCCTTACTGTCCTCACGCCCATGTTGTGAATACTCAACTACGCCAAAAACATAATTATATAAATGCATAGTATTATAATATCAAGAACATTGGCTTGGAGTGATAATTCTAATCCGGGAGATACTTAGGTGAACAACATAAGATAAGCATCATCGAACAACATCTACAGGTACGGCCTAGCGATACTCTGCAAGGTGGTTAAAAAGTAGTTCTGAAATGCTACATCGCAGCCGCGGTACCTCTTTTCAGACTAGAGATCGTCGGCCTCGCTGACCAATGTATGACACGCATTTAGGCCGCTCTTCCAGGAATTCTATATATTAGGTCGTTGCATATGAAACGACGTGTAGCGTAGTCGGAGTAGGAGCCGGTTGTCACGTGCACCCAATACCAGGTTCCTGGATCGGACGCGCCCAGCCCAACCAAGCCTTCCATCCCCTCGGGGTCGATGAGTTGATGCCAGACTTGTCTGAGAAGGAAAAAGCGCTGACTTGTTCATCGACTGGCCACCGAAAGTCATTGCGTGGCTAGATACGCATTCAGATTGTCTCCCCTACATCCCGTAGAAGTAGAATCGTGGTGCATCCCAAAAGGGATTAAATAATGCCGTCCTTTATCATTAATCCTATATGTGAAATAACCGATTTTGACGGATAACTTTTACAAATAATAACTGTGCTTGGAAGCAATTTTATTAATCGACGTAAGCACCATTGCAATTAAAAGACTTTTCCCAGCGCAGCAATAGCTAAGACACACCATCTTTGTAACATTCAGAACTACGAGAAATAATAAGACATAATAAGTCATTTTCGACATCATCTTGGTTCTTCTTCTTCTTAAGCGCTTATTCCGAATCGTAGCTGGGTCCGCTATTCTAGTGTTATGACGCCACCTTTCCCGATCCAGCGCCAGATCAGGGTGAACACCAGTAATCGTCAAGTCCGTATGTAACGTATCTAACCAGCGCTGTTTCGAGCGCCCTCTAGGCCGCTTTTCTATTACTTCGAAATTAAGGCCTTTTTTGCGGACGCTGTCTTCTTCTCCACGCAGAACGTGGCCGTACCATCGTAAGCGAGCTTCACGCATCTTGTCAGCTATCGGCGCCACACCGAACTTCTGCCGAATGACATCGTTTCGGATACGGTCCATGCGCGTAACTCCTGCCATCCAGCGCAGCATCTTCGTTTCCATTACACTGAGGCGACTTTCCGTTCCCTTTGTCACAGGGCAACACTCAGCTCCGTACATCGCTACCGGCCGGACGACAGTTCTATATATTTTTGACTTCAAGCGCTCTGGTATCTTCCTTTCGCAGAGCACGCCAGTCAACGAGCGCCACTTGGACTAAGTTGCACTCACGCGTGAATTCATTTCAACCATCAGTTTGCCGTCAGACGCGACTGCTGATCCCAGGTACTTGCAGACCGAAGTGCGTGGGAGCTCGATGCCATTAACCTTGATGGAGCTGGACTCAGTAACGTCCGTCGTTAGACATTCGGTCTTCTTCACGTTCAATCTGAGTCTAAACCGCTCCAAGCGATCACACCTAGCTTGCAACTCTCGCTCGAGTTCACCTTTATCCTCGCTAGCAAGCATCACGTCATTGGCGTAAAGCAACGTCCAGGGGACGGGCTTCTGAAGATCTGTGATGGCATCCATGATGACAACAAAGAGTAGTGGGGAAAGCGCAAAACCCTGGTGTACCCCGACAGAGATGGGAAACTCCATCGAGGTTCCAGCTGCAGCGTGAACTCTTTGGACAAGAGTAGAGAATTCGCACCCAATCTATGAGCTCTTCGGGATCTCCATGATGTCGCATGGCATACCATATCACTTCACGCGGTACGCGGTCAAAGGCCTTCTCCAAGTCGAGGAAGGCGATATGCAATGGCTTCTGTCTCTCGCGGTGCTTCTCTAAAGGCCCTCCCAGACTTCTGCGGCGCTGCCGCTGCCCTATCCTTCATCATAGGGCAGGGACGCAGAGCTCGCCGCCGGCGGCGTCCCTGCCCTATCCTTAACCATTGCGGCGAGCGGCGTTGCCGCAGAACTCTGTGGGGGCCTTTATAGGAGGCGGGCGGCGTGTATGGCATCAATGGTGCCACAGCCAGCTACGAAGTCGCACTGATTGCTGGAAAGCTGGACGATATCACGAATTCGTCCATCGACAATTCGCTCAAAGATCTTCATGCTGTGCGAAAGCAAGCGAATCGGACGATAGCTGGAGCAGTGTGCGGGACTGCCCTTCTTCTTCCAAATCGGAATCGTCGTCCTTTGGCGCCAACGCTCAGGCGCCTTCTTCTCCGCTGCAACTTGATTAAAGAATTTCGTCAACCACTCAGCACGGTACCAAAACTTCGACTTCCACAGTTCTGCTACCACATCGTCAAGATCAGTCGCTTTGCCTGACCTCATCTTTTTCACAGCCGCTTCAATCTCCTCCACGGTGATCTTCTGGACGGGGCCGTGGGCTGGAGCCGTTGAGGGGATGGCTGGATGAGGAAATTCTACCGTAGAGATTTCCACAAAGTAATCGCGCCATCGCTTGAATGCCTTCTTGCGGTCCATGAGAAGATGGCCGTTCTCATCATTGATGCCGAAGAACTTCTCAATATCCTCGGTCTGCTGATGGCGAAGCTTTGCAAGTCGGTACAGATACCGCTCACCATCGCGCGACTCGAACTTCTCGTTGACATCTACATAATGGGTGGCTTTTGCAACAGCCACGCCTCCTTTGCAGCTTTCTTCGCTTCTTGGTACTTCCGCCAATTATCGGCTGTCTTCTTGCCGAGAAGCGCGTGATGTAGCGTACTCTTCTCTCGAACATTGGCTTGTCCACTGCCATGCCTGCTTGTCGACCTCCCGTCGCCCAGGCTTGCCGAGCGCCAATGCCGAGTTCCGACTGTGCAGCTTGACGTATCGCGTCGGTCGCTTTCTTCCAAGTTTCGTCAACAGTCGTGACTGTCGGTAGCCGTACGGTAACCGAGGCGATCTTCAAAGTACAGATTAGCGGTCGATGCTTTGGGGCGACCGTCTCGAACGGCACGACATTCGCGTCTGTGACGAGACTTCGGTCACGATCCTTTACAAGGACAAAGTCTATCTGAGTACTGGTGCTTCCGCTATAGAACAAAATGAGGTGGGAGTCGCGTTTTCGGAAGACGGTGTTCACTATGGCGAGGTTATGCGATTCTACATAATCAAGGATACGCTCACCATCGGCACTACGCGACCCATAGCCGAATCCACCATGACGGCTGTACCCGTCTTTCGTCGCGCCGACGTGCCCGTTAAGGTCATCAGCGACTATGATGATGTCTTTCGACGGTATATCTGCTGTCTTCTCATCAACCAGGTTCCAAAACTCGTCCTTGGCTTGATCGGAGCAGCGAGCCTGCTCCGATCAAGCCAAGGACGAGTTTTGTAACCTGGTTGATGAGAGACAAGTCGTTCGGAGACGATTATACCGATACCACTGGTGGTCCTGGGACTTCCACATCGGGCGGCCTTAAAGCCTCGTTCTATGTCCCTTGACTTGCGGCAGGACCACCTCATCTCCTGCACCGCACAGAAATTAACTCTTCTGCGCTCCAGTGCTTCAACCAAGTCGCACGAGCGGCCCGTCAACGTACCCACATTCAGCGTTGCCACGCGGGTCCTGCTTACGTTACGGGACTTTCGGACTAGCTCAGTTTCCCCCGGGTGCCGTCCTCGCGTCAGGGACCCTCGCATACTTTTCACACTCGCCGGGCTTTGCCAGCGCGCGTCGGCTCCCGCGGACGCCGTTGCACTATCTCGAAATACGTGACATACACCTGACATACACCTTGTGATAGGGTCTTCGTAGGCCGGCTTGTCACAAGGGCCTGTCGCCTGCAATCAAGTGTCCGTGATCGGCTTAGCTCGCAGAGCGAACAGTTTCCAGTGGCACCACGTGGAGGAACGGACATCGCCACCTTCGACGTCATCTTGGTTGCTGAATTTTTTATCCTTCACATGACGATCTAAATGCTTGAAAAATGATAATTGGTTGGTGAGAGATCTGGAGATGTTGGATGTGGCAGAGTTTCGTATCCCAGTTCATCCAGTTTCTAAACAACAATTTTTGAAACGTGCGGACGCGCGTTGTCATGCAGTAGAATTGGGTCTCTTCGATCGACCAAAGCCGGCTGTTTTTCAATCAACATCACTTCAGTTTCGGCACAGTACCTCTCCGTTGTGATGGTCTCCCCAGTCTTCAAGAACTTGTGATGACTATAATACCACCCATTGCCCACAGCAGTCACCATGGTATTCTTTGCATAAAAACTTGGTTTTGGCATCTTCTTGGGACTCTCCTTCTTGTCCAGCCATTGTGCAGAGCGACTACGGTTGTCATAAAAGATCCATTTTTCGTCGCATGTCACGATCCTGTCAAAAAAGACTCCCTAAGGTGTCGTGGCGTTTCCACATCTGTCCGGCGGTCAGTTTGTGCGGGGTCCATTTATCCAATTTCTTCACTTTGCCGATCGCGTTAGAGTGGTGACTGATAGTGCTGCCGTCAACGCTGAAATGCTCTGCTAGCTCTCTAGAGTTTGACGCCGATCTGCTTCCACCATGGCTTTGAGTTGGTCGTCCATAAGGAGTGATAGTGGCCTACCTCGGTCTTCGTCTTCGAGACTTTTATCTCTAGATCTAAACCTTCCGAACCAGTGACGAATTGTGCGTTCCTTAGCAAAATCCTCCCCAAATGCAGTTTTGCTACGAGCTGCGGCCATGGCGTTGTGTCCTTTTCATTCATTTAAGTAGAGCACCCGAATATCACGTTGGTTCATACTTTAGAAACGACGTCAAAAACTCAACAAGAGGCAATGACGTCACAACATCTATAAGTATTAAGGAAGCGGAGATTCTGCGTTTTCAGAAGCTATCTGCAATGCCTGAAGCAGGAACATTCGAAATCGACCAGAAATTGAGGTAACATGATCGGTTATTTCATATACAACGACCTAATGTAAACATCTATGAGTCCTTGTTTGTGTTGTACTGTGCAAGTAATAAGGTAAGAAACCATTTATCACACTTTGCTGCAGATGCATCAGTTTCTAACCCACCAAATATTCATTCCTTTGGCATCGTGTAAGCTATTACATATGAGTAACTGCCAAATGCTGTACATTTGGGCGATCATGAATCATCCAATGCTTTCAATTCCTAAATAGTAATCGCGGTAAATCTGCTCAATGTTATCCATGTAAAAATGCGCAAGGTGTCTCTCAATCCACACTCTAGACTTGCGGAGCACTTAAAGTGCCGAAGGACGTTTTGGTATCCTCCTGGTCGGCCAAGTTTTCTGTTATAGAGGCTTCTTAGAGATCGGAATAAGCTGCAGTATTCTATGGATATGTGTGAAGGTCAACAAAGACGCGGTGAAGGAGCATCGACCTCCAACAAATAATTTCATTTTAGCATAATCACCCTCCCGTTATTCCTTCTTCCTTTGCTGGCTTAGAAGGCAGGAGCATCTTCATACCTTCTCAATAAGCATCCTGTCTCCTAGGCTTTTGTCATTCTGTGTTCTGACGATAAGCCTCGAGACGCTAAACGCGACTCCTTGTGGGTGAACGTCCGTGGTGTTCTGGTAACAAGGAAAGGTTCCCAACTCAAGGTGAGCTTTCACGGTGTTATTTTCACAGGATGTAGGGCAGTGTGAGCGCAGTCCAGAATTACAGTTAATTTGTGCTGCTTTTCTAAGGAACTGAAAAAGAGGTGTGAAAACGTATGCGCTACACTCTTCAATCCCTATGACACCCCGCGAGGTCGTGCTTCGGTGGCGCAGTCGGTAGGAGTGACGTCTCATAGAAGCACACAGGTGGGCTTTTGAATTCGAGTCCGCGTACTGCCAATATCTTTGCACATATTAGCTTGTTGTTGTTACGCTTTCTTTTCCTCAATCACAGGAGTCAATTTTAGACCACCAGTGTTTACAACAAACCTAGGCTGTCTATCTGCGCCTTCATATGTGCTGCTAGTTTTTCAACGATGCGTATCTGCACCATATCATTTCTCTGGAAATAAAAGGTCTTACTGCTCTTCCCTTTTAGTCGACCGCTATGGAACAGAATTATGAAACAAGTAAAACACAAGCGGTGTCACCAGCAGTATCTACCAAAAACCAGTGAGGAACAACCTTGTCCCTAGCAAGGAATGATCCTTTCTTCTTCGTTGCACGCGTAATCCGGGTATAGAGAAGGGACCTGGGCGAACATCGACGTAACCAACTGCCACCCACGAGAAAAAAAACTTGCACATATGAAGGCCTAAATAACAACCTTGATTTGTTGTAAGCATTGATGGCCTAAGATTGACTTCTGTGATCATAAGAAAGCGTAATAACAACAAGCTAATATGTGCAAAGATATTGGCAGTACGCGGACTCGAATTCAAAAGCCCACCTGTGTGCTTCTATGACTCCTTCCGGCGCCACCGAAGCATACCACGTGGGGTATCATAGGGATTGAAGAGTGTTGCGCACACGTTTTTACATCTCTTTTCCGGTCTTTAAAAAAGCGTTCAGCAAAAATTAGCTGTAATTCTGGCCTCCGCCCACACTGCCCTACATCCTCTCAAAACAGTATCGCAAAAGCTCCCCTTGAGTTGGCAACCTTTCCTTGTAAGATGGAAGAGACCAGCTATTGTTATGCTCGTCCGGTGCTCTTTGTGTACTGCAGCTACATGATCCACTTTATTAACGCTTATTATAGTGAAGAAACGCTTCGGTTAGGCTTGAAAGGCGAAACGTTCCCTGGATTTGCAACTTCATCTGACAAGACGTGAAATCGTTAGATAACTGCCCAGCGAGCTTATTATCATTGCGTCACACGTATACGCGCCATGAATGTTCACGCAAAATCGGTTGGAGACTATATTATGGATGCTTCTGTTATTCTATATGCTGGTAAGGGTTTTCCACAATTTTGCTCACTTTCGGATTCTCTATCTTTGGCACCTGCGTCACCAGCTTGCAATGCACTGTTCGGCTCTCACTAGCAGTTAGACATTATTGCCCAACGTGCTTTCAGGTTTCACCCATTCTACTAGTGTGTTGTTTCTGAGATAAAATTCGCTGATCTCGAAACAAGAAAATCGGATCCTCCCTCTATCGCTTGTTGTCAATGCTCTAAGGATTAGGCTTAAGAAAGCTTTTCATACATTTCAGACGTTTTCAGAAGCCCAGCTTCTTTTTAACGTAGTATTATTAAGCGGCGGATACTTTCAACCTTCCTGATACTATCAAGTTTACACGAATGCAGACGGACGGTGTGACCGCTCAGTTAAAGAACCTTGTGGGTGCTTGATAGCATTTGAGCGTCAATTAATCATCATGTTTTCGAAGGAAAGCAGATGCATCGGAACCTTGTGCAGCAAATCAATCCGCAAACAATAGCCCTTCTTTCCGCGGCTGTGAGAATCCGGAGTAGTTCTGCGACCAAATGGTCGTCGCCGCTCCGCCCATGGCGCAGACAACAATGAGCGCTCCGTATTGGTCGGTAGTGAAGAATTAAACGCGCACAGATTACCCACCGATGCTCCGAGGCCGCAGGGACGGGAAAAGCTCTCGAGGCGGCCCAAATCTAGTTGCAGCCGAAAGGAAATTAGATTTCCGCTGGGACACTACATTGCGATGTGGAGCGGCTCGTTGCTTTAATCCCAAGCCCTCTACAAATACGCGACCCATCAAAATCGCCCGAATCTAGCCACCTATTCTTCCGCGAATTGAATGAAAGCACTGGTGTGCTGCGACAACGTCGCACCGGTCAAGAATACTCATTCCAAAGTCTCGCAGGCGATCTTGTAGATGCGAGCCACAAATCCGTCCTCTTCTCATCAGTGCCAGCGATGGAATTCAAGGTGGCAGATCACCCAGTGTCACATACGTACAGTCACAGCTGCAAACAAGGAGCCTTGAAACTAAATTTGATTTCAATGTTCTCTCTTCGCTATTATGTGACAGTGTCATCATAAAAATGCGAAGTCAATTTTCAAATAAAAAACTGCTCGTGAAACATCGAAAGTGGGCTGCTGCATACCGGTGATAGTTACGTTTGACTTGATCCTAACCACAAGCAGTAAATGGGTAGAGCCCCACACAGTTGAAAAATTTTGGACTTTTTGCCGGCCAGGTTTTCCAAGGATACGGTAGAAAACTGTGCTTTATGTGCTTTTCGAGGTGCAAAATACAGCGCGGCTTGACCAGTCAGAGCCCCAGCTGTTGTATTCCTGCATGTTGCATTGTATTAATAATAATAATAATAATAATAATAATAATAATAATAATAAACACTAGCTATATATACCATTTTCACGTTTAAATAGACACTTCTTAAACCGTTGTACACTTTTGAATCAATTTGGACGAGGACGAGCGTTCTACCCCTCGCCCCCCTGGCCTGCCCACCACCCAATCCACTGGGCTTGCTCGAGAGTCCAGTGCTGCCTTACGAGATAGTGAAGACGCAGACATTTGCCACGCCTCTGTTTAAAAGGCGGGGGGTAGAACGCCACTCCGCCAATTTGGAAACTTTGCAAATCAAATTTTCAAATCAAACTTGGCACTTTTCACGTCAAATTGGAGACTTTCTAAAATTGAATTTGACACTCTTGTAATCTAGTCCAAAACCTTTGAAATCAAAACGAACTCTTCTTGTTCCAGCTCTTTGAAATTTATTTTAGAAATTTAGTTTCAAGGGAAAATAGTGGTTTAAAGCTTGTTTTAAAGAGCTGTTCTGAAGACCACAAATGCGACCATATTTTAGTTCCAAAAAAGGGACTGTGCCATGCTCTCTTCGATTGATAGCAGAATTTTTGCTTGCATGGAGTTCGATACCTGTTAACGACACAACAAAAACAACTGTAAAGAACACATACGTCCTTACTTTGAAGAATCACGTAACTGGTATCTACACTATCAGTCAAATAAAAGTTGCGGCGAAGCTTTTAAGTGTATGGTACGGCCTGGCCTTTTAATGCGCTGTATGCATGCTTATCCAGTGTGCTTTAAGGCGAATTTTAATTTAAGATTTTTCTCTAACAATAAAATGTTCTCGTTCTCATAGTAGTGGAAGCTCGATGTAGTCGAATATTTATTGGCGACGTTTCGGGCCTTAAGCCCTTCTTCAGATCTAAAAGAGTCATGTCGACGATACATTATACATTAAACGAAATGCATTCAACAGCCACAAAACGACTCGCACTACAGACCTGGCTGGGTTATAAGGGAAGGACGAGGGGGAGGGCGTGGGACTTCGAGTAGCGACCTGCGGCGCACGTTTACGACGTCGCGTCCATACGAGAATCAGTGTGAAAGATCAGGTTGTTTTATCTGTGGAGGGGATAACCAGATGTTCCCAATGAGGTGTGTAGTATACAAAGTGGCCTGTATGACATCTCAGGAATTCTACACTGGCGAAACAGCGAGACCACTTGGTATGAGAATGGATGAATATTATTGAGCACTGCGTAGCCCCAAGAGCTACCCAGACAATCCACTCTCTAGACACCGTACCCTCAGACATACATGTGGTCCACTGCTGGGAGTCTCGATCCTTCATAGGAATCTAACAGATCCAGTGGAAAGTAAGATCAAGGAAGCGCTTCAAATAAAGCACTGGCGACCATCCATCAACAAGAAGGAAGAAATGATGTCTGCATTGAGCATTGTCAGTCTCTAACAAGGAGAGTCTTCAAAGTGGCGGTGAGCTTTTGCGGTGGAATTTTTACAGGATGAAGGGTCCCGTATGGGGAGTCCAAAACCATGATTGGTTTTTTTCGGAATGCTTTCGGAATGCTCTTCTGCAGTCGAAAAAAGGTGTGTGAATACGAGAGCACGAATATCATCACGCCCTGCCGGCCCTTCCCACCGGACGTGGTCGATTGGCGTAGTGGTAGTGTTGTACAATACCGCTCAAACTCTTTGCAAAAAAGACGCTTTGTGACGGATTAATCCGTCGCAAAGCGTCTTTTTTTGCAAAGAATTTGAGCGGTATTGTAGCTTCACGGAAGCATGGTTATGGGTTCGATTCCCCCTTGTACTGGTGTTTTTGCGTTTTGCGATTTATCATCAGCGGGACCCTTTATCCACATTTTCAACAGACTCTTGAACAAAAACTAGCTAGCTTCAAATGCGGGGAACGTCGTTCACATTTCCAGAGGAAGTCGTCAGTTTGAATAGTGGAAATTCGGCCAACTGATTACCTGGCTTCTTGCCGTCTCTTATGTAGAGTTTCCGCTTTGTACGCTATCTGCTGACACAGCTTAGCGTTATATCACTAGGTTGAGGCATTAATCTCCGCGTTTGAAATTGCAATCGGAGCGTATTGCCCACGGAAACTATGTTTGCTTGAGAATTCCAATCGGCTGGCCGAAAATCGATAAAATGCATTGTAAACGCGGATATCTTATAAGGTCTTTTCTGCCTGCAAAGAGAAGAAATTGCAGAGTTTAATAACCGCTGAAAGGTTGATAATTTCTTCGATGAAATAAAAGAACACGAATATTGCAAAACAGCAATAGGTTCAAAATAGATGTCTTCCTGTCAAACTTGGCATCTAATAAACTGTCGTAGGAAGACGAATATTGCAAACATTGAGAAAACTACATTTAAGCACAAGCAAGAATTTTAAAAATTGACTGAAGAAGTCCAGTTTTGCCTGAGGGCCCAATTAAATGGAACGCAGCGACGGATGTTGGTCAGGTCAACCCAATTAAGTGGCTCCTTAATTTCGCTTTTGCTTTCAATGCTTCCACCCATTCTAGAATGGTAACCCCACACCATATGATAGATCGTACGATTATGAGAACCGCTGTAAATTTTTGCTAGAAAATTTTTGTTTTGAATCATGTTGTCGTTAACGTCAATTAATGTTTGAATGCTTACAATGCTTGTTAGGGGCGGTACTGTAGTAATGCTTACAGCTTAGAAATAATATTTCGAACATCGTATCTTCCTCGAATATCTAGTGATTACTAATTAATTTGCAGAGAAGTCCTTAGCTCGAAATATTCAATTCTAGTCTAAGATAAAAAATTCCTGTTGAACGAGGCTCTTTTTTCAGCATGGTGCGCCCGATTTGCGGTGGAACGATCAACTGGCGGTTCAAGCGCAAGCATGGGCAGAGAAGGTCGCGCGTCAGGCTCACATTTCCTACAAAGAGCTGAGCGGCGTCGGCGAGAATATCACTTTCTTCCCCCGAGATTTGGACCCAGAATCCAGTACGTTGACTGCACTTTGGCGATTCTCTCAGTGGAATCTCGAATATTTCACATCACGTCTGTGCTGATTAATGGCTGTTTTCTTCCTAATTACTTACTTCACTAAAGTAAGCGAGTTCATGTCAATTAGAAGTCTCCAATTTGTTTGTTTTTCCAGGAAGCCATGGACACGACAGTTTTCTGCCTGAACGAGCGACATCTATGTCCCAAAATGCACTCTATAAAAATTTTAAGTGTTAATTACTGAGGATGATTTAAGTGCTTTCACTGCAAGATTTTTGGAAGCACTCATCGAATAAATGACGGAATGGCAACTGAAGAATGGACTATTCATGGAATTCATTTTTTCTCTTCTGCAGGGAACGTCATCAGAAAGTGAAATTGTACCCTATAAAATTTTAAGCCACACTTTGACAGCGGTAATAAAACCTTGTTTTCTGAAACTATTGGACAGACGTCCGATTTGTATAATTTGCCGAAAAATATCGACACCGTTAATCACATGGAAGATGATATTTTTACCGCCTGCTTTTTAAATCGTAGAATCCACACTTCTTACAGTTTGTAACAGTTTGCTTCTTAAATTTTTCAGAGACTCTAAAAAATCTCCGAAATATGGTAGGATACGTACGGCCATTACGTTCTCCGGTATCATCGATCGCAACTGAAAGATGGTCTTCTCGAGGAAAAAAAATTGCTCTTTCTGAGGGAAAGAGCGTGAGAGAGTGAAATTATGCTCCACAAAATTTAAGTCATGAATATTATACAGTAAAAAACCCGAGCTATTTCGCAGCGGTCTTCGATATGATTAGGGCGGATCGTATTTCAAATTCTCGTTCTTCCTGAGAAATTAATTCTCTACTTGAAGGCAACTATCTTCACAGTTAAAGTTCTGCAAAAAATTCAATATTTGACCACTTCACAGTGCAAAACTCATGGTTTTCTGAAACGAATGTATTTGATCGACTCCTAGCCGATACAGCGCCGACGTCATTGAAGCGACAAAATTCGACGTTCACAAAAATGAGTATAACTCGGTTAGTTTTCAAAATTTGAAAAAGCTAATAGGTTTTTAAAAACTGGAAGAAAGGGACTTCCTTACTCTATGAAAATGGTCTTCAGAAAAGAATTCTTCTTACGGGGTGGGGCTTTCGATTTTTCAGCGAAAAAATTGAAGTAATTTTGTATAATTAATTATATCTATACATGTATATTATCTATATTATCTATATTACATCCATATCTATTATATCTATATCTATATTATATCTATATCTTATACCAACGGCTTCCTGAAAACTAGAGAAAAAGAGCTTCCTTAGCATGTCGGAACCAGTTTTCAAAAAAGACACCTTCATACGGGGTGGGGGTTCGATTTTTGGCACGGGTTTCTACAGTACCGTTTGCGACGCCAAAACACGTTTTTTGCGTCGAATCATGGTAACTTTGTTCAGAGCAAAGATTTTCTCACCAAAATTTGTAAAGGTTCCTATCATCATTCTGTCTACCGCTGAGCATGCGAGCGCCATTCAAAGCTAGGCGGAAGCCTGAAAACCAGTGCCAAAATTAAGTAGGCTCTTAATTGATGTGACCTGACCCAAGACCGTCACCGAGACTTGCTTAATTGTATCCCCAGGCATAATTAGTGCTGCCCAGTTGAATTTTAAAATTCTTAAACCTAATTAAATTTCATTTTCCTGCCGCCTGTGGCTTTCTTCTGGCTGCGACGATTCGTTTGGTTCCAAATTTAGCTGGAAAATATGCTCTGAGAGCGCTGCTGGTTCAGCCGATTTCGTTTATTTCGGCGCTCGAATTCTCAGTCCAAACCTGCTATTATAGCTTGCTATCTAATCATTTTTAAGGGGAAGAATATGACATAGAAATTTAGGTTCTGAATTCATTTTGGGCATTGGCGTGCTGGTTGCAATTCGTCAAAACTGCAAGTGTACCTTTGGTAAGCAACACTCTCTGCCGCCGAATTCAGCTCCGAACATCTACGTCCTAAACGAATAAGCTGGCCTACAAAATACGTTGGCTAAAAAGACAAATCGTAGAGACTCCAAGTATTAAATATCGAAAAGCCAGGTGATCAGTTGACAGATTTTCAACTGGCTAAATGATGACTTCCTTCAAAAGTGTGGCTGAGCTTCAGCAACGTTTCATGCTCGCTCTTCGCAGAGTTAAAGCTGGAAAGCCTAGTATTCTAATTATGCGATTCTTCGCTCAAATTTTTCAATCGGTTCAGACGCCAATATTTTATCGCAGCAGATCGAGCGTTGATGTAGAGACCTTCTGTCATAATTGCGCTGACCTGACATGCCCTACAGACACATTGTGCTCGGCTGCATGACCAACGAATCCCTCACTTCTCTTTCTCGTAATCACGAACCGGTTCGATATATGTAACCCACCACTATCGATCCATGCTGCCAAATTTTGATGAGTTTTTGGGTTTCCGGATTGCGTAAATCATAGCATGAATATGTTCGCCAGTGTGTAGGATTCACACAAAAGAAATTTCAGCAGCTGTTCTTGAGCCCAACCGACTCTATTTTATTTCTCTATTAAAAAAATTATTCGCAGTGAAACGACTTTACTAGTGGTGAAGCTAATTAGCATAGAAGCTGACCTTAATATACCGTTCTCGCGTCGAATTAGACACTTTTCAAATCTAATTGGACAGTCTTTTAAGCTAGCTTACGATTGTTAAAATCAGGGCGAACTCTTAAAAATTGAAATGAACTCCTTCTACATTAGACTGAATACTCCGAAAATATTAGAATAATTTTTTGTTCAAGGAAATTCTTAGTATGCTTTCTTACTTACTTTACTTTGATACTTTGATGGTCCTTTGTCGGCTGGAGGTCCTCTCAGCGGGGACCACAACTCTTCCAGACCGCTCGATCTCTGGCTGCTTGCATCCAGTGAGGCAGACTCCGCTCTCTGAAAGATCTTGAGAATGAGTCTGCCCATCGCGTTGGCGGTCGTCCCAGTGGTCTCTTATGGTCTCTCGGGAGCCATTCTGTGACACGGAGACTCCATCTATCGTCCTTTCGTCGAAGCAGGTGTCCGGCCCAGCGATATTTGGACTTCTTCATGTACTGCAGCGGGTCTGCTAATTGCGACTTCTCCCGTAGCTCCGAGCTTCGTAGGCCTTCTTGCCATTGCTGACGAAGGCTTGTCCTTAGAAGACATCTCTCCAGTGCACGATGCGTAGTTTGCATCGCTCTGGCGATTGTCTTGTTGTCGGGCCAGGTTTCCGTCGCGTAACACATCGCAGGCAGTACAGAGGCGTTGAATATCGAGGCCCTGAGGCCGGGATCCTTGACCTGATCGGTGACTTCGCGAATCGAACTGAAGGCTGCGCGTCTCCTGCGGGCGATTTCAGGAGCGAGGTCGTTATCCATGTTCAGCTCTCTTCCCAGATAGACGTAGGAGTCGACCTGTTGCAAAGCGACTCCATTTAACCTTACGAGTCCCGTGTCACACCACTGGTTGACCATAAATTGTGTCTTGGACATATTCATGTCCAATCCAATCTTCATACCTGCCACATTGAGCTCGTTCAGCATTTCCTCGGCTTCTGCCGTGCTGGTAGAGATCAGAACAATATCGTCGGCGAAGCGAAGGTTGCTGAACCGTTTACCGTCGACAAGGTAGCCTTTATCGTCCCAGTTCAAGTCTTTCATGGCATCCTGAAGTGCCACTGTGAATAGCTTGGGAGAAATCGTGTCTCCCTGCCGTACTCCTTTCCCGATAGGAATTTTAAGCTTTCGATCGAACAGCTGGATGGTAGTCGATGTGTTCGAGAAGCATTCGTCGAGAAGTCGGATGTAGGGCGATGGTATACCAGCGTGCACAAGGGCGTTCAGAATGGCGTTGATTTCCACAGAGTCGAACGCTTTCCGATAATCCACGAAGACAAGAACAAGTGGGAGGTGGTATTCGCGGCTCCTTTCGATGAGCTGTGAGACAGTCTGAATATGGTCCATGCAGGAGAAATCCTTGCGAAACCCTGCTTGCTCCACTGGCTGATATTCATCCAAGCAACGCTCCATGCGGTTAAGCAGTATCTTGGTGAAGATCTTGTACACAACCGAGAGAAGACTGATGGGTCGATAGTTGTTGATATCCTCCTGCTGACCTTTTTTGAAGATTAAAACTGTTTTCGACTCCTTCCATGAGTCCGGAATCCTACCAAGTCGAAGGTAGTGGTTGAAGTGCTTGGCAAGAAGTGAGCAGACGGCACTGCCACCCGCACGAAGGAGATCAGCAGAAATGCCGTCCGGTCCAGGAGCAGTGCCCAGCTTCATCCTTCTGATAGCATGAGCAACTTCTGATTCCAGAATGGGAGGTACTTCCTCAGCTGGTGGCATCAAGCATTTCGGGACAGTGATGGAAGAACGGAACAGATCTGTGTAGAATTCCTGAACGATGGCCTCCATCGCTCTTCGAGACGTTTGCGTTGTTCCATCCTTATCCACGAGGGCTGACATTATTGCCTTCTGATCGCAGAGATCTCGTTTGCAGCGCTTTATGCTTGAACCTTTCCCAGCCGCTTCTAACAGCTTCAATCTTCTGTAGGCTTGAATGGACTCCTTCACTGCAATTCGACAGGCCTTTGAGATGGTGACTTTTTCCAGATGGGAAGCATTAGGATCCAGTTTCACAGCTCTTCTTTGCTCCAAGAGTTTAATCGCATGTGCGTTGAGTCTTGAAGCGGACGGCGATGTGGCTTCGCAAGAGCTGCTAGCACATTTCAACAGTCCTTTGGAGAGAAGGTCGTAGTCTTCCGATGGATCTTCAAGAAGATTCCAATCATACGACTTTATCGCATATTCCAACTCCTCAGACTTGAATGTGGTGATCCTCACCGGTGCCGGTTTATGGGTGTCACGCTTGAACATCCTCTTTTTGAGAGTCAGCTTCGCACGGACAAGACGGTGATCCGAACCGGTGTCAAATGAAGGCAGCACGGAGACGTCGAACAGACTCCAGCGTCTGTTCGTAAGAACATGGTCGATCTCCGAACGTGTTTCTCCATTTGGGCTTTCCCAGGTCCATCGTCGGTTTGAAGGCTTCTTAAACATAGAATTTCCATGGTAGAGACGGCACGCGGATAGGAAATCTATCAGGCGCTCTCCGTTTTCGTTCCCTGAGGAAGTTCCATGTGGTCCTAGCCTCCATTCGTCGTGATCATTCGTACCGACGATAGCGTTAAAGTCACCAACGACAACTTTGTAGTAGCTCTTCTCGTCGTTGACAGTCCTTTCGAGCAGCTTGTAGAATTCCTCCTTTTCTTCATCTGTGGCCGCAGATGTTGGAGCATATCCATTTATGATGGAGATGGTTCCTTGATCTTTGGTTTCCAGACGAAGAACAGCTACTCGCGGACTGATGATCTTGTAAGAGTCTACTAGGTGGTGCACTGTCGAATTGACGAGAAATCCAACTCCGCCAATATTCTTTCTGTCCACCTTTGCTCCGATAATGAGAAGCTCGTTGTGGTCGGTCCTTCTTATGGTTTCCGTTCTGCCTTTCGTTTCCTGCAGGGCGATAACGTCGTATTTGATGTTGCGGCTTCTGTAAAGCAGTGTCCGAAGACCCTGCTCAGATGCGATCGAACGACAGTTATAAGTGCAGACGAATAGGCAGTTTCCGTGTCGTGGTGGGAGGGAGTTTCCGGTAGTCCGATTCCAATGACGTCCTGATAGTTTAACTCCGAGATTAGATGGCCCCTCGCCGGAGGTGGATGCAACCGACGTCGTAGAAGTCCACCTCCGGCGCGCGGAGGACTGGGGCGCGGGTTTAGTTGTTTGAGCCGTACCGGTGGTCTGGTTACTCACATGTTCCTGGCCAGGGATACAGGAGAGCCGCCCATACACGACAAGCGTCGCGTACTGCGTGACCGTTTGTGCCGTTAGCCATCACAAAGTGATGTTCACCCCTTCACCGCGGTGAGGTGGCACATGAAGGGGGTATGCTTTCTTTGGAGTTTTAATTCACTTACCTAAAAGGTGAACACTGAGATCTGAGATTTATAAAATTCTCATGTTATGGAAAAATTTAGGTTTTAGGCCTTTTAGAATTTAGGCTTGATTTAAAGAGCAGAAAAGCAGCAATTTTAAGTGTCAAAAAAGAGATTGTGCCATGCACTAGTTCAAGGCGTTACGATTTTTACCCGATTGATAGCAAAGTTGCTGTTCGCATGGAATTTTCTGCCTGTAAACGATACAACAAAAACAATTGTAAAGATAACACATATTCCCACTTTGATGCTACATGTAAGCAGTATTCACCCTATCAATCCAATAGAAATCTCGATGAGGTTTTCAAATGCGTGGCGCAATCTTCTCTTTTAATGCACTAAATGGTTGCTGCCCTGTACCGGCTTAAAACGGAATTTAAATTAATAAATTTCAGATAACTAAAATTTTATGAATTGGGGACACAATTTTTGAGAATTATGAAATCTGCGTTGTGACCTACGCAATCCGGAAACCCAAAAACTCATCAAAATTTGGCAGCATGGATCGATAGTGGTGGGTTACATATATCGAACCGGTTCGTGATTACGAAAAAGAGAAGTGAGGGATTCGTTGGTCATGCAGCCGAGCACAATGTGTCTGTAGGGCATGTCAGGTCAGCGCAATTATGACAGAAGGTCTCTACATCAACGCTCGATCTGCTGCGATAAAATATTGGCGTCTGAACCGATTGAAAAATTTGAGCGAAGAATCGCATAATTACAATACTAGGCTTTCCAGCTTTGACTCTGCGAAGAGCGAGCATGAAACGTTGCTGAAGCTCAGCCACACTTTTGAAGGAAGTCGTCATTTAGCCAGTTGAAATTCTGTCAACTGATCACCTGGCTTCTCGATATTTAATACTTGGAGTCTCTACAATTTGTCTTTTTAGCCAACGTATTTTGTAGGCCAGCTTATTCGTTTAGGACGTAGATGTTCGGAGCTGAATTCGGCGGCAGAGAGTGTTGCTTACCAAAGGTACACTTGCAGTTTTGACGAATTGCAACCAGCACGCCAATGCCCAAAATGAATTCAAAACCTAAATTTCTATGTCATATTCTTCCCCTTAAAAATGATTAGATAGCAAGCTATAATAGCAGGTTTTGGACTGAGAATTCGAGCGCCGAAATAAACGAAATCGGCTGAACCAGCAGCACTCTCAGAGCATATTTTCCAGCTAAATTTGGAACCAAACGAATCGTCGCAGCCAGAAGAAAGCCACAGGCGGCAGGAAAATGAAATTTAATTAGGTTTAAGAATTTTAAAATTCAACTGGGCAGCACTAATTATGCCTGGGGATACAATTAAGCGAGTCTCGGTGACGGTCTTGGGTCAGGTCACATCAATTAAGAGCCTACTTAATTTTGGCACTGGTTTTCAGGCTTCCGCCTAGCTTTGAATGGCGCTCGCATGCTCAGTGGTAGACAGAATGATGATAGGAACCTTTACAAATTTTGGTGAGAAAATCTTTGCTCTGAACAAAGTTATCATGATGCGACGCAAAAAACGTGCTTTGGCGTCGCAAACGTCGTTTGGTTGAATGTTTAGCGGCGGTACTGTAGAAACACGTGCCAAAAATCGAACCCCCACCTCCACTATGAAGACCTTCCTTTTGGAAACTACTTCTGGAAGGGTTTGAAAGCGGTTTTTCCTTAGTTTTCGAAAAGCCATTGGCTTCCCCAAATTTTGAAAGAGTTGCCGAGAGATAATTATTATGCAAAATCATTTCAATATTTTGGCTCTAAAATCGAAGGCCTCGGCCCCGTATGAAGCCTTTTTTAACCAGTTTTATGTGGGATGAAAGCTTTTTTCCTGCTTTTCAAGAAACCATTGGCTTTTCAGATTTCGAAAAAATTACCGATTTATAATCATTCATATGAACGTGCAATTTTGTCGCTCCAATGACGTCGGTGCCATATCGACCAGGGGTCGATCCTATCTATTTGTTCCAGAAAACCATGATTTTTACACTGTGCATGGGTCAAGTGTTGAAATTTTTGTGACAAAATTTATACCATGATCTCGTTCAGGGAAGAAAATTAATTTCTCATGAAAAGCGAGGAATTGCAATGCGATCCGCCCTAATCATATCGAATATCGCTGCGAAGAAGCTTAGTTTTTTATTGTGTATTAATTACATCTTAGGATGGCACAATTTTCACTCTTTGATGTTCTTCCTCCAGAAGGTAGAAAATTTTTGCCGCGAGAAGTCCATCCTTCAGCTGCGTCTCCATCATCGATTTGAAGAGTGTCTCAAAAATTCTGGAGGGAGAGCACTTAAGTCAGCCTTAGCAATTGACACTCGATATTTCAAAGTACAACTTCGAATTCAGATGTTGTTCCTTCAGGTAGAAAAATGTGTCGTATCCATGAGATCCTCGGAAAATCTGAAAAGCTGAACTCGTTTGATTAATTCGACAACCGCTCGCAAAAGTTCTTTAATTTCAACTGTAAACAATCAAAATATTATTAAAAATTTCATACTCAAAACCTTTATCAGCGT
>OX375870.1:50380425-50648986 GCA_947359475.1 Heligmosomoides polygyrus bakeri
GATTGATAGGTTCGATTCTGTACGCATTGTTCACGGTGCACTCCAAAGACAAGCTGGACCGTCTTGTAACATTTCCTGATTAGGACAGCTAGAAATTTCCGATAAATCTCCTCATGCGGTCATCCTACAGGCTGCTGTGCCCATTCGATTGATAGGTTCGATTCTGTACGCATTGTTCACGGTGCACTCCAAAGACAAGCTGGACCGTCTTGTAACATTTCCTGATTAGGACAGCTAGAAATTTCCGGTAAATCTCCTCATGCGGTCATCCTACAGGCTGCTGTGCCCATTCGATTGATAGGTTCGATTCTGTACGCATTGTTCACGGTGCACTCCAAAGACAAGCTGGACCGTCTTGTAACATTTCCTGATTAGGACAGCTAGAAGTTTCCGATAAATCTCCTCATGCGGTCATCCTACAGGCTGCTGTGCCCATTCGATTGATAGGCTCGATTCTGTACGAATTGTTCACGGTGCACTCCAAAGACAAGCTGGACCGTCTTGTAACATTTCCTGATTAGGACAGCTAGAAATTTCCGGTAAATCTCCTCATGCGGTCATCCTACAGGCTGCTGTGCCCATTCGATTGATAGGTTCGATTCTGTACGCATTGTTCACGGTGCACTCCAAAGACAAGCTGGACCGTCTTGTAACATTTCCTGATTAGGACAGCTAGAAATTTCCGATAAATCTCCTCATGCGCTCATCCTACAGGCTGCTGTGCCCATTCGATTGATAGGTTCGATTCTGTACGCATTGTTCACGGTGCACTCCAAAGACAAGCTGGACCGTCTTGTAACATTTCCTGATTAGGACAGCTAGAAATTTCCGGTAAATCTCCTCATGCGGTCATCCTACAGGCTGCTGTGCCCATTCGATTGATAGGTTCGATTCTGTACGCATTGTTCACGGTGCACTCCAAAGACAAGCTGGACCGTCTTGTAACATTTCCTGATTAGGACAGCTAGAAATTTCCGATAAATCTCCTCATGCGGTCATCCTACAGGCTGCTGTGCCCATTCGATTGATAGGTTCGATTCTGCAGGCATTGTTCACGGTGCACTCCAAAGACAAGCTAGACCGTCTTGTAACATTTCCTGATTAGGACAGCTAGAAATTTCCGATAAATCTCCTCATGCGGTCATCCTACAGGCTGCTGTGCCCATTCGATTGATAGGTTCGATTCTGTACGCATTGTTCACGGTGCACTCCAAAGACAAGCTGGACCGTCTTGTAACATTTCCTGATTAGGACAGCTAGAAATTTCCGGTAAATCTCCTCATGCGGTCATCCTACAGGCTGCTGTGCCCATTCGATTGATAGGTTCGATTCTGTACGCATTGTTCACGGTGCACTCCAAAGACAAGCTGGACCGTCTTGAAACAATTCCTGATTAGGACAGCTAGAAATTTCCGGTAAATCTCCTCATGCGGTCATCCTACAGGCTGCTGTGCCCATTCGATTGATAGGTTCGATTCTGTACGCATTGTTCACGGTGCACTCCAAAGACAAGCTGGACCGTCTTGTAACATTTCCTGATTAGGACAGCTAGAAATTTCCGGTAAATCTCCTCATGCGGTCATCCTACAGGCTGCTGTGCCCATTCGATTGATAGGTTCGATTCTGTACGCATTGTTCACGGTGCACTCCAAAGACAAGCTGGACCGTCTTGTAACATTTCCTGATTAGGACAGCTAGAAATTTCCGGTAAATCTCCTCATGCGGTCATCCTACAGGCTGCTGTGCCCATTCGATTAATAGGTTCGATTCTGTACGCATTGTTCACGGTGCACTCCAAAGACAAGCTGGACCGTCTTGTAACATTTCCTGATTAGGACAGCTAGAAATTTCCGATAAATCTCCTCATGCGGTCATCCTACAGGCTGCTGTGCCCATTCGATTGATAGGTTCGATTCTGTACGCATTGTTCACGGTGCACTCCAAAGACAAGCTGGACCGTCTTGTAACATTTCCTGATTAGGACAGCTAGAAATTTCCAGTAAATCTCCTCATGCGGTCATCCTACAGGCTGCTGTGCCCATTCGATTGATAGGTTCGATTCTGTACGCATTGTTCACGGTGCACTCCAAAGACAAGCTGGACCGTCTTGTAACATTTCCTGATTAGGACAGCTAGAAATTTCCGATAAATCTCCTCATGCGGTCATCCTACAGGCTGCTGTGCCCATTCGATTGATAGGTTCGATTCTGTACGCATTGTTCACGGTGCACTCCAAAGACAAGCTTGACCGTCTTGTAACATTTCCTGATTAGGACAGCTAGAAATTTCCGATAAATCTCCTCATGCGGTCATCCTACAGGCTGCTGTGCCCATTCGATTGATAGGTTCGATTCTGTACGCATTGTTCACGGTGCACTCCAAAGACAAGCTGGACCGTCTTGTAACATTTCCTGATTAGGACAGCTAGAAATTTCCGATAAATCTCCTCATGCGGTCATCCTACAGGCTGCGGCGCCCATTCGATTGATAGGTTCGATTCTGCAGGCATTGTTCACGGTGCACTCCAAAGACAAGCTAGACCGTCTTGTAACATTTCCTGATTAGGACAGCTAGAAATTTCCGATAAATCTCCTCATGCGGTCATCCTACAGGCTGCTGTGCCCATTCGATTGATAGGTTCGATTCTGTACGCATTGTTCACGGTGCACTCCAAAGACAAGCTGGACCGTCTTGTAACATTTCCTGATTAGGACAGCTAGAAATTTCCGGTAAATCTCCTCATGCGGTCATCCTACAGGCTGCTGTGCCCATTCGATTGATAGGTTCGATTCTGTACGCATTGTTCACGGTGCACTCCAAAGACAAGCTGGACCGTCTTGTAACATTTCCTGATTAGGACAGCTAGAAATTTCCGATAAATCTCCTCATGCGGTCATCCTACAGGCTGCTGTGCCCATTCGATTGATAGGTTCGATTCTGTACGCATTGTTCACGGCGCACTCCAAAGACAAGCTGGACCGTCTTGAAACAATTCCTGATTAGGACAGCTAGAAATTTCCGATAAATCTCCTCATGCGGTCATCCTACAGGCTGCTGTGCCCATTCGATTGATAGGTTCGATTCTGTACGCATTGTTCACGGTGCACTCCAAAGACAAGCTGGACCGTCTTGAAACAATTCCTGATTAGGACAGCTAGAAATTTCTGGTAAATCTCCTCATTAGGTCATCCTACAGGCTGCTGTGCCCATTCGATTGATAGGTTCGATTCTGTACGCATTGTTCACGGCGCACTCCAAAGACAAGCTGGACCGTCTTGAAACAATTCCTGATTAGGACAGCTAGAAATTTCCGGTAAATCTCCTCATGCGGTCATCCTACAGGCTGCTGTGCCCATTCGATTGATAGGTTCGATTCTGTACGCATTGTTCACGGTGCACTCCAAAGACAAGCTGGACCGTCTTGAAACAATTCCTGATTAGGACAGCTAGAAATTTCCGGTAAATCTCCTCATGCGGTCATCCTACAGGCTGCTGTGCCCATTCGATTGATAGGTTCGATTCTGTACGCATTGTTCACGGTGCACTCCAAAGACAAGCTGGACCGTCTTGAAACAATTCCTGATTAGGACAGCTAGAAATTTCCGGTAAATCTCCTCATGCGGTCATCCTACAGGCTGCTGTGCCCATTCGATTGATAGGTTCGATTCTGTACGCATTGTTCACGGTGCACTCCAAAGACAAGCTGGACCGTCTTGAAACAATTCCTGATTAGGACAGCTAGAAATTTCCGGTAAATCTCCTCATGCGGTCATCCTACAGGCTGCTGTGCCCATTCGATTGATAGGTTCGATTCTGTACGCATTGTTCACGGTGCACTCCAAAGACAAGCTGGACCGTCTTGAAACAATTCCTGATTAGGACAGCTAGAAATTTCCGGTAAATCTCCTCATGCGGTCATCCTACAGGCTGCTGTGCCCATTCGATTGATAGGTTCGATTCTGTACGCATTGTTCACGGTGCACTCCAAAGACAAGCTGGACCGTCTTGAAACAATTCCTGATTAGGACAGCTAGAAATTTCCGGTAAATCTCCTCATGCGGTCATCCTACAGGCTGCTGTGCCCATTCGATTGATAGGTTCGATTCTGTACGCATTGTTCACGGTGCACTCCAAAGACAAGCTGGACCGTCTTGAAACAATTCCTGATTAGGACAGCTAGAAATTTCCGGTAAATCTCCTCATGCGGTCATCCTACAGGCTGCTGTGCCCATTCGATTGATAGGTTCGATTCTGTACGCATTGTTCACGGTGCACTCCAAAGACAAGCTGGACCGTCTTGTAACATTTCCTGATTAGGACAGCTAGAAATTTCCGGTAAATCTCCTCATGCGGTCATCCTACAGGCTGCTGTGCCCATTCGATTGATAGGTTCGATTCTGTACGCATTGTTCACGGTGCACTCCAAAGACAAGCTGGACCGTCTTGTAACATTTCCTGATTAGGACAGCTAGAAATTTCCGATAAATCTCCTCATGCGGTCATCCTACAGGCTGCTGTGCCCATTCGATTGATAGGTTCGATTCTGTACGCATTGTTCACGGTGCACTCCAAAGACAAGCTGGACCGTCTTGTAACATTTCCTGATTAGGACAGCTAGAAATTTCCGGTAAATCTCCTCATGCGGTCATCCTACAGGCTGCTGTGCCCATTCGATTGATAGGTTCGATTCTGTACGCATTGTTCACGGTGCACTCCAAAGACAAGCTGGACCGTCTTGTAACATTTCCTGATTAGGACAGCTAGAAATTTCCGATAAATCTCCTCATGCGGTCATCCTACAGGCTGCTGTGCCCATTCGATTGATAGGTTCGATTCTGTACGCATTGTTCAGGGTGCACTCCAAAGACAAGCTGGACCGTCTTGTAACATTTCCTGATTAGGACAGCTAGAAATTTCCGATAAATCTCCTCATGCGGTCATCCTACAGGCTGCGGCGCCCATTCGATTGATAGGTTCGATTCTGCAGGCATTGTTCACGGTGCACTCCAAAGACAAGCTAGACCGTCTTGTAACATTTCCTGATTAGGACAGCTAGAAATTTCCGATAAATCTCCTCATGCGGTCATCCTACAGGCTGCTGTGCCCATTCGATTGATAGGTTCGATTCTGTACGCATTGTTCACGGTGCACTCCAAAGACAAGCTGGACCGTCTTGTAACATTTCCTGATTAGGACAGCTAGAAATTTCCGGTAAATCTCCTCATGCGGTCATCCTACAGGCTGCTGTGCCCATTCGATTGATAGGTTCGATTCTGTACGCATTGTTCACGGTGCACTCCAAAGACAAGCTGGACAGTCTTGTAACATTTCCTGATTAGGACAGCTAGAAATTTCCGGTAAATCTCCTCATGCGGTCATCCTACAGGCTGCGGCGCCCATTCGATTGATAGGCTCGATTCTGTAGGCATTGTTCACGGTGCACTCTTAAGACAAGCTTGACCTTCTTGGAACAATTCCTGATTAGGACAGCTAGAAATTTCCGGTAAATCTCCTCATGCGGTCACCCTACAGGCTGCTGTGCCCATTCGATTGATAGGTTCGATTCTGCAGGCATTGTTCACGGTGCACTCTTAAGACAAGCTGGACCTTCTTGGAGCAATTCCTGATTAGGACAGCTAGAAATTTCCGGTAAATCTCCTCATTCAGTCACCCTACAGGCTGCTGTGCCCATTCGATTGATAGGCTCGATTCTGTATGCATTGTTCACGGTGCACTCTTAAGACAAGCTGGACCTTCCTGGAACAATTCCTGATTAGGACAGCTAGAAATTTCCGGTAAATCTCCTCATGCGGTCACCCTACAGGCTGCTGTGCCCATTCGATTGATAGGCTCGATTCTGTATGCATTGTTCACGGTGCACTCTTAAGACAAGCTGGACCTTCTTGGAGCAATTCCTGGTTAGGACAGCTAGAAATTTCCGGTAAATCTCCTCATTCAGTCACCCTACAGGCTGCTGTGCCATTCGATTGATAGGCTCGATTCTGTATGCATTGTTCACGGTGCACTCTTAAGACAAGCTGGACCTTCTTGGAACAATTCCTGATTAGGACAGCTAGAAATTTCCGGTAAATCTCCTCATGCGGTCACCCTACAGGCTGCTGTGCCCATTCGATTGATAGGCTCGATTCTGTATGCATTGTTCACGGTGCACTCTTAAGACAAGCTGGACCTTCTTGGAGCAATTCCTGATTAGGACAGCTAGAAATTTCCGGTAAATCTCCTCATTCAGTCACCCTACAGGCTGCTGTGCCCATTCGATTGATAGGTTCGATTCTGTATGCATTGTTCACGGTGCACTCTTAAGACAAGCTGGACCTTCTTGGAACAATTCCTGATTAGGACAGCTAGAAATTTCCGGTAAATCTCCTCATTCAGTCACCCTACAGGCTGCTGTGCCCATTCGATTGATAGGTTCGATTCTGTATGCATTGTTCACGGTGCACTCTTAAGACAAGCTGGACCTTCTTGGAACAATTCCTGATCAGGACAGCTAGAAATTTCCGATAAATCTCCTCATTCAGTCGCCCTACAGGCTGCTGTGCCCATTCGATTGATAGGCTCGATTCTGTATGCATTGTTCACGGTGCACTCTTAAGACAAGCTGGACCTTCTTGGAACAATTCCTGATTAGGACAGCTAGAAATTTCCGGTAAATCTCCTCATTCAGTCACCCTACAGGCTGCTGTGCCCATTCGATTGATAGGTTCGATTCTGTATGCATTGTTCACGGTGCACTCTTAAGACAAGCTGGACCTTCTTGGAGCAATTCCTGATTAGGACAGCTAGAAATTTCCGATAAATCTCCTCATGCGGTCATCCTACAGGCTGCGGCGCCCATTCGATTGATAGGTTCGATTCTGCAGGCATTGTTCACGGTGCACTCCAAAGACAAGCTAGACCGTCTTGTAACATTTCCTGATTAGGACAACTAGAAATTTCCGATAAATCTCCTCATGCGGTCATCCTACAGGCTGCGGCGCCCATTCGATTGATAGGATCGATTCTGTACGCATTGTTCACGGTGCACTCCAAAGACAAGCTGGACCGTCTTGAAACAATTCCTGATTAGGACAGCTAGAAATTTCCGGTAAATCTCCTCATTCAGTCGCCCTACAGGCTGCTGTGCCCATTCGATTGATAGGCTCGATTCTGTATGCATTGTTCACGGTGCACTCTTAAGACAAGCTGGACCTTCTTGGAACAATTCCTGATCAGGACAGCTAGAAATTTCCGATAAATCTCCTCATGCGGTCATCCTACAGGCTGCGGCGCCCATTCGATTGATAGGTTCGATTCTGCAGGCATTGTGCACGGTGCACTCCAAAGACAAGCTAGACCGTCTTGTAACATTTCCTGATTAGGACAGCTAGAAATTTCCGGTAAATCTCCTCATGCGGTCATCCTACAGGCTGCGGCGCCCATTCGATTGATAGGTTCGATTCTGTACGCATTGTTCACGGTGCACTCCAAAGACAAGCTGGACCGTCTTGAAACAATTCCTGATTAGGACAGCTAGAAATTTCCGATAAATCTCCTCATGCGGTCATCCTACAGGCTGCGGCGCCCATTCGATTGATAGGTTCGATTCTGTACGCATTGTTCACGGTGCACTCCAAAGACAAGCTGGACCGTCTTGAAACAATTCCTGATTAGGACAGCTAGAAATTTCCGGTAAATCTCCTCATTCAGTCGCCCTACAGGCTGCTGTGCCCATTCGATTGATAGGTTCGATTCTGTACGCATTGTTCACGGTGCACTCCAAAGACAAGCTGGACCTTCTTGGAACAATTCCTGATTAGGACAGCTAGAAATTTCCGATAAATCTCCTCATGCGGTCATCCTACAGGCTGCGGCGCCCATTCGATTGATAGGTTCGATTCTGTACGCATTGTTCACGGTGCACTCCAAAGACAAGCTGGACCGTCTTGAAACAATTCCTGATTAGGACAGCTAGAAATTTCCGGTAAATCTCCTCATTCAGTCACCCTACAGGCTGCTGTGCCCATTCGATTGATAGGTTCGATTCTGTATGCATTGTTCACGGTGCACTCTTAAGACAAGCTGGACCTTCTTGGAGCAATTCCTGATTAGGACAGCTAGAAATTTCCGATAAATCTCCTCATGCGGTCATCCAACAGGCTGCGGCGCCCATTCGATTGATAGGTTCGATTCTGCAGGCATTGTTCACGGTGCACTCCAAAGACAAGCTAGACCGTCTTGTAACATTTCCTGATTAGGACAACTAGAAATTTCCGATAAATCTCCTCATGCGGTCATCCTACAGGCTGCGGCGCCCATTCGATTGATAGGATCGATTCTGTACGCATTGTTCACGGTGCACTCCAAAGACAAGCTGGACCGTCTTGAAACAATTCCTGATTAGGACAGCTAGAAATTTCCGGTAAATCTCCTCATTCAGTCGCCCTACAGGCTGCTGTGCCCATTCGATTGATAGGTTCGATTCTGTACGCATTGTTCACGGTGCACTCCAAAGACAAGCTGGACCGTCTTGAAACAATTCCTGATTAGGACAGCTAGAAATTTCCGATAAATCTCCTCATGCGGTCATCCTACAGGCTGCTGTGCCCATTCGATTGATAGGTTCGATTCTGTACGCATTGTTCACGGTGCACTCCAAAGACAAGCTGGACCGTCTTGTAACATTTCCTGATTAGGACAGCTAGAAATTTCCGGTAAATCTCCTCATGCGGTCATCCTACAGGCTGCTGTGCCCATTCGATTGATAGGTCCGATTCTGTACGCATTGTTCACGGCGCACTCCAAAGACAAGCTGGACCGTCTTGAAACAATTCCTGATTAGGACAGCTAGAAATTTCCGATAAATCTCCTCATGCGGTCATCCTACAGGCTGCTGTGCCCATTCGATTGATAGGTTCGATTCTGTACGCATTGTTCACGGTGCACTCCAAAGACAAGCTGGACCGTCTTGTAACATTTCCTGATTAGGACAGCTAGAAATTTCCGATAAATCTCCTCATGCGGTCATCCTACAGGCTGCTGTGCCCATTCGATTGATAGGTTCGATTCTGTACGCATTGTTCACGGTGCACTCCAAAGACAAGCTGGACCGTCTTGTAACATTTCCTGATTAGGACAGCTAGAAATTTCCGGTAAATCTCCTCATGCGGTCATCCTACAGGCTGCTGTGCCCATTCGATTGATAGGTTCGATTCTGTACGCATTGTTCACGGCGCACTCCAAAGACAAGCTGGACCGTCTTGAAACAATTCCTGATTAGGACAGCTAGAAATTTCCGATAAATCTCCTCATGCGGTCATCCTACAGGCTGCTGTGCCCATTCGATTGATAGGTTCGATTCTGTACGCATTGTTCACGGTGCACTCCAAAGACAAGCTGGACCGTCTTGAAACAATTCCTGATTAGGACAGCTAGAAATTTCTGGTAAATCTCCTCATTAGGTCATCCTACAGGCTGCTGTGCCCATTCGATTGATAGGTTCGATTCTGTACGCATTGTTCACGGCGCACTCCAAAGACAAGCTGGACCGTCTTGAAACAATTCCTGATTAGGACAGCTAGAAATTTCCGGTAAATCTCCTCATGCGGTCATCCTACAGGCTGCTGTGCCCATTCGATTGATAGGTTCGATTCTGTACGCATTGTTCACGGTGCACTCCAAAGACAAGCTGGACCGTCTTGAAACAATTCCTGATTAGGACAGCTAGAAATTTCCGATAAATCTCCTCATGCGGTCATCCTACAGGCTGCTGTGCCCATTCGATTGATAGGTTCGATTCTGTATGCATTGTTCACGGTGCACTCTTAAGACAAGCTGGACCTTCTTGGAACAATTCCTGATTAGGACAGCTAGAAATTTCCGGTAAATCTCCTCATGCGGTCATCCTACAGGCTGCTGTGCCCATTCGATTGATAGGTTCGATTCTGTACGCATTGTTCACGGCGCACTCCAAAGACAAGCTGGACCGTCTTGAAACAATTCCTGATTAGGACAGCTAGAAATTTCCGGTAAATCTCCTCATGCGGTCATCCTACAGGCTGCTGTGCCCATTCGATTGATAGGTTCGATTCTGTACGCATTGTTCACGGTGCACTCCAAAGACAAGCTGGACCGTCTTGAAACAATTCCTGATTAGGACAGCTAGAAATTTCCGGTAAATCTCCTCATGCGGTCATCCTACAGGCTGCTGTGCCCATTCGATTGATAGGTTCGATTCTGTACGCATTGTTCACGGTGCACTCCAAAGACAAGCTGGACCGTCTTGTAACATTTCCTGATTAGGACAGCTAGAAATTTCCGGTAAATCTCCTCATGCGGTCATCCTACAGGCTGCTGTGCCCATTCGATTGATAGGTTCGATTCTGTACGCATTGTTCACGGTGCACTCCAAAGACAAGCTGGACCGTCTTGTAACACTTCCTGATTAGGACAGCTAGAAATTTCCGATAAATCTCCTCATGCGGTCATCCTACAGGCTGCTGTGCCCATTCGATTGATAGGTTCGATTCTGTACGCATTGTTCACGGTGCACTCCAAAGACAAGCTGGACCGTCTTGTAACATTTCCTGATTAGGACAGCTAGAAATTTCCGGTAAATCTCCTCATGCGGTCATCCTACAGGCTGCTGTGCCCATTCGATTGATAGGTTCGATTCTGTACGCATTGTTCACGGTGCACTCCAAAGACAAGCTGGACCGTCTTGTAACATTTCCTGATTAGGACAGCTAGAAATTTCCGATAAATCTCCTCATGCGGTCATCCTACAGGCTGCTGTGCCCATTCGATTGATAGGTTCGATTCTGTACGCATTGTTCAGGGTGCACTCCAAAGACAAGCTGGACCGTCTTGTAACATTTCCTGATTAGGACAGCTAGAAATTTCCGATAAATCTCCTCATGCGGTCATCCTACAGGCTGCGGCGCCCATTCGATTGATAGGTTCGATTCTGCAGGCATTGTTCACGGTGCACTCCAAAGACAAGCTAGACCGTCTTGTAACATTTCCTGATTAGGACAGCTAGAAATTTCCGATAAATCTCCTCATGCGGTCATCCTACAGGCTGCTGTGCCCATTCGATTGATAGGTTCGATTCTGTACGCATTGTTCACGGTGCACTCCAAAGACAAGCTGGACCGTCTTGTAACATTTCCTGATTAGGACAGCTAGAAATTTCCGGTAAATCTCCTCATGCGGTCATCCTACAGGCTGCTGTGCCCATTCGATTGATAGGTTCGATTCTGTACGCATTGTTCACGGTGCACTCCAAAGACAAGCTGGACAGTCTTGTAACATTTCCTGATTAGGACAGCTAGAAATTTCCGGTAAATCTCCTCATGCGGTCATCCTACAGGCTGCGGCGCCCATTCGATTGATAGGCTCGATTCTGTAGGCATTGTTCACGGTGCACTCTTAAGACAAGCTTGACCTTCTTGGAACAATTCCTGATTAGGACAGCTAGAAATTTCCGGTAAATCTCCTCATGCGGTCACCCTACAGGCTGCTGTGCCCATTCGATTGATAGGTTCGATTCTGCAGGCATTGTTCACGGTGCACTCTTAAGACAAGCTGGACCTTCTTGGAGCAATTCCTGATTAGGACAGCTAGAAATTTCCGGTAAATCTCCTCATTCAGTCACCCTACAGGCTGCTGTGCCCATTCGATTGATAGGCTCGATTCTGTATGCATTGTTCACGGTGCACTCTTAAGACAAGCTGGACCTTCCTGGAACAATTCCTGATTAGGACAGCTAGAAATTTCCGGTAAATCTCCTCATGCGGTCACCCTACAGGCTGCTGTGCCCATTCGATTGATAGGCTCGATTCTGTATGCATTGTTCACGGTGCACTCTTAAGACAAGCTGGACCTTCTTGGAGCAATTCCTGGTTAGGACAGCTAGAAATTTCCGGTAAATCTCCTCATTCAGTCACCCTACAGGCTGCTGTGCCATTCGATTGATAGGCTCGATTCTGTATGCATTGTTCACGGTGCACTCTTAAGACAAGCTGGACCTTCTTGGAACAATTCCTGATTAGGACAGCTAGAAATTTCCGGTAAATCTCCTCATGCGGTCACCCTACAGGCTGCTGTGCCCATTCGATTGATAGGCTCGATTCTGTATGCATTGTTCACGGTGCACTCTTAAGACAAGCTGGACCTTCTTGGAGCAATTCCTGATTAGGACAGCTAGAAATTTCCGGTAAATCTCCTCATTCAGTCACCCTACAGGCTGCTGTGCCCATTCGATTGATAGGTTCGATTCTGTATGCATTGTTCACGGTGCACTCTTAAGACAAGCTGGACCTTCTTGGAACAATTCCTGATTAGGACAGCTAGAAATTTCCGGTAAATCTCCTCATTCAGTCACCCTACAGGCTGCTGTGCCCATTCGATTGATAGGTTCGATTCTGTATGCATTGTTCACGGTGCACTCTTAAGACAAGCTGGACCTTCTTGGAACAATTCCTGATCAGGACAGCTAGAAATTTCCGATAAATCTCCTCATTCAGTCGCCCTACAGGCTGCTGTGCCCATTCGATTGATAGGCTCGATTCTGTATGCATTGTTCACGGTGCACTCTTAAGACAAGCTGGACCTTCTTGGAACAATTCCTGATTAGGACAGCTAGAAATTTCCGGTAAATCTCCTCATTCAGTCACCCTACAGGCTGCTGTGCCCATTCGATTGATAGGTTCGATTCTGTATGCATTGTTCACGGTGCACTCTTAAGACAAGCTGGACCTTCTTGGAGCAATTCCTGATTAGGACAGCTAGAAATTTCCGATAAATCTCCTCATGCGGTCATCCTACAGGCTGCGGCGCCCATTCGATTGATAGGTTCGATTCTGCAGGCATTGTTCACGGTGCACTCCAAAGACAAGCTAGACCGTCTTGTAACATTTCCTGATTAGGACAACTAGAAATTTCCGATAAATCTCCTCATGCGGTCATCCTACAGGCTGCGGCGCCCATTCGATTGATAGGATCGATTCTGTACGCATTGTTCACGGTGCACTCCAAAGACAAGCTGGACCGTCTTGAAACAATTCCTGATTAGGACAGCTAGAAATTTCCGGTAAATCTCCTCATTCAGTCGCCCTACAGGCTGCTGTGCCCATTCGATTGATAGGCTCGATTCTGTATGCATTGTTCACGGTGCACTCTTAAGACAAGCTGGACCTTCTTGGAACAATTCCTGATCAGGACAGCTAGAAATTTCCGATAAATCTCCTCATGCGGTCATCCTACAGGCTGCGGCGCCCATTCGATTGATAGGTTCGATTCTGCAGGCATTGTGCACGGTGCACTCCAAAGACAAGCTAGACCGTCTTGTAACATTTCCTGATTAGGACAGCTAGAAATTTCCGGTAAATCTCCTCATGCGGTCATCCTACAGGCTGCGGCGCCCATTCGATTGATAGGTTCGATTCTGTACGCATTGTTCACGGTGCACTCCAAAGACAAGCTGGACCGTCTTGAAACAATTCCTGATTAGGACAGCTAGAAATTTCCGATAAATCTCCTCATGCGGTCATCCTACAGGCTGCGGCGCCCATTCGATTGATAGGTTCGATTCTGTACGCATTGTTCACGGTGCACTCCAAAGACAAGCTGGACCGTCTTGAAACAATTCCTGATTAGGACAGCTAGAAATTTCCGGTAAATCTCCTCATTCAGTCGCCCTACAGGCTGCTGTGCCCATACGATTGATAGGTTCGATTCTGTACGCATTGTTCACGGTGCACTCCAAAGACAAGCTGGACCTTCTTGGAACAATTCCTGATTAGGACAGCTAGAAATTTCCGATAAATCTCCTCATGCGGTCATCCTACAGGCTGCGGCGCCCATTCGATTGATAGGTTCGATTCTGTACGCATTGTTCACGGTGCACTCCAAAGACAAGCTGGACCGTCTTGAAACAATTCCTGATTAGGACAGCTAGAAATTTCCGGTAAATCTCCTCATTCAGTCACCCTACAGGCTGCTGTGCCCATTCGATTGATAGGTTCGATTCTGTATGCATTGTTCACGGTGCACTCTTAAGACAAGCTGGACCTTCTTGGAGCAATTCCTGATTAGGACAGCTAGAAATTTCCGATAAATCTCCTCATGCGGTCATCCTACAGGCTGCGGCGCCCATTCGATTGATAGGTTCGATTCTGCAGGCATTGTTCACGGTGCACTCCAAAGACGAGCTAGACCGTCTTGTAACATTTCCTGATTAGGACAACTAGAAATTTCCGATAAATCTCCTCATGCGGTCATCCTACAGGCTGCGGCGCCCATTCGATTGATAGGATCGATTCTGTACGCATTGTTCACGGTGCACTCCAAAGACAAGCTGGACCGTCTTGAAACAATTCCTGATTAGGACAGCTAGAAATTTCCGGTAAATCTCCTCATTCAGTCGCCCTACAGGCTGCTGTGCCCATTCGATTGATAGGCTCGATTCTGTATGCATTGTTCACGGTGCACTCTTAAGACAAGCTGGACCTTCTTGGAACAATTCCTGATCAGGACAGCTAGAAATTTCCGATAAATCTCCTCATGCGGTCATCCTACAGGCTGCGGCGCCCATTCGATTGATAGGTTCGATTCTGTACGCATTGTTCACGGTGCACTCCAAAGACAAGCTGGACCGTCTTGAAACAATTCCTGATTAGGACAGCTAGAAATTTCCGGTAAATCTCCTCATGCGGTCATCCTACAGGCTGCGGCGCCCATTCGATTGATAGGTTCGATTCTGTACGCATTGTTCACGGTGCACTCCAAAGACAAGCTGGACCGTCTTGAAACAATTCCTGATTAGGACAGCTAGAAATTTCCGATAAATCTCCTCATGCGGTCATCCTACAGGCTGCGGCGCCCATTCGATTGATAGGTTCGATTCTGTACGCATTGTTCACGGTGCACTCCAAAGACAAGCTGGACCGTCTTGAAACAATTCCTGATTAGGACAGCTAGAAATTTCCGGTAAATCTCCTCATTCAGTCGCCCTACAGGCTGCTGTGCCCATTCGATTGATAGGTTCGATTCTGTACGCATTGTTCACGGTGCACTCCAAAGACAAGCTGGACCTTCTTGGAACAATTCCTGATTAGGACAGCTAGAAATTTCCGATAAATCTCCTCATGCGGTCATCCTACAGGCTGCGGCGCCCATTCGATTGATAGGTTCGATTCTGTACGCATTGTTCACGGTGCACTCCAAAGACAAGCTGGACCGTCTTGAAACAATTCCTGATTAGGACAGCTAGAAATTTCCGATAAATCTCCTCATGCGGTCATCCTACAGGCTGCGGCGCCCATTCGATTGATAGGTTCGATTCTGTACGCATTGTGCACGGTGCACTCCAAAGACAAGCTGGACCGTCTTGAAACAAATCCTGATAAGGACAGCTAGAAATTTCCGATAAATCTCCTCATGCGGTCATCCTACAGGCTGCGGCGCCCATTCGATTGATAGGTTCGATTCTGTACGCATTGTTCACGGTGCACTCCAAAGACAAGCTGGACCGTCTTGAAACAAATCCTGATAAGGACAGCTAGAAATTTCCGATAAATCTCCTCATGCGGTCATCCTACAGGCTGCGGCGCCCATTCGATTGATAGGTTCGATTCTGTACGCATTGTGCACGGTGCACTCCAAAGACAAGCTGGACCGTCTTGAAACAAATCCTGATAAGGACAGCTAGAAATTTCCGATAAATCTCCTCATGCGGTCATCCTACAGGCTGCGGCGCCCATTCGATTGATAGGTTCGATTCTGTATGCATTGCTCACGGTGCACTCTTAAGACAAGCTGGACCTTCTTGGAACAATTCCTGATTAGGACAGCTAGAAATTTCCGGTAAATCTCCTCATTCAGTCACCCTACAGGCTGCTGTGCCCATTCGATTGATAGGTGCGATTCTGTATGCATTGTTCACGGTGCACTCTTAAGACAAGCTGGACCTTCTTGGAACAATTCCTGATTAGGACAGCTAGAAATTTCCGGTAAATCTCCTCATGCGGTCACCCTACAGGCTGCTGTGCCCATTCGATTGATAGGTTCGATTCTGCAGGCATTGTTCACGGTGCACTCTTAAGACAAGCTGGACCTTCTTGGAGCAATTCCTGATTAGGACAGCTAGAAATTTCCGGTAAATCTCCTCATTCAGTCACCCTACAGGCTGCTGTGCCATTCGATTGACAGGCTCGATTCTGTATGCATTGTTCACGGTGCACTCTTAAGACAAGCTGGACCTTCTTGGAACAATTCCTGATTAGGACAGCTAGAAATTTCCGGTAAATCTCCTCATTCAGTCACCCTACAGGCTGCTGTGCCCATTCGATTGATAGGCTCGATTCTGTATGCATTGTTCACGGTGCACTCTTAAGACAAGCTGAACCTTCTTGGAGCAATTCCTGATTAGGACAGCTAGAAATTTCCGGTAAATCTCCTCATTCAGTCGCCCTACAGGCTGCTGTGCCCATTCGATTGATAGGTTCGATTCTGTACGCATTGTTCACGGTGCACTCCAAAGACAAGCTGGACCTTCTTGGAACAATTCCTGATCAGGACAGCTAGAAATTTCCGATAAATCTCCTCATTCAGTCGCCCTACAGGCTGCTGTGCCCATTCGATTGATAGGTTCGATTCTGTACGCATTGTTCACGGTGCACTCCAAAGACAAGCTGGACCTTCTTGGAACAATTCCTGATCAGGACAGCTAGAAATTTCCGATAAATCTCCTCATGCGGTCATCTTACAGGCTGCGGCGCCCATTCGATTGATAGGTTCGATTCTGTACGCATTGTTCACGGTGCACTCCAAAGACAAGCTGGACCGTCTTGAAACAATTCCTGATTAGGACAGCTAGAAATTTCCGATAAATCTCCTCATGCGGTCATCCTACAGGCTGCGGCGCCCATTCGATTGATAGGTTCGATTCTGTACGCATTGTTCACGGTGCACTCCAAAGACAAGCTGGACCGTCTTGAAACAATTCCTGATTAGGACAGCTAGAAATTTCCGGTAAATCTCCTCATTCAGTCGCCCTACAGGCTGCTGTGCCCATTCGATTGATAGGTTCGATTCTGTACGCATTGTTCACGGTGCACTCCAAAGACAAGCTGGACCTTCTTGGAACAATTCCTGATCAGGACAGCTAGAAATTTCCGATAAATCTCCTCATGCGGTCATCCTACAGGCTGCGGCGCCCATTCGATTGATAGGTTCGATTCTGTACGCATTGTTCACGGTGCACTCCAAAGACAAGCTGGACCGTCTTGAAACAATTCCTGATTAGGACAGCTAGAAATTTCCGATAAATCTCCTCATGCGGTCATCCTACAGGCTGCGGCGCCCATTCGATTGATAGGTTCGATTCTGTACGCATTGTGCACGGTGCACTCCAAAGACAAGCTGGACCGTCTTGAAACAATTCCTGATAAGGACAGCTAGAAATTTCCGATAAATCTCCTCATGCGGTCACACTACAGGCTGCTGTGCCCATTCGATTGATAGGCTCGATTCTGTATGCATTGTTCACGGTGCACTCTTAAGACAAGCTGGACCTTCTTGAAACAATTCCTGATTAGGACAGCTAGAAATTTCCGATAAATCTCCTCATGCGGTCATCCTACAGGCTGCGGCGCCCATTCGATTGATAGGTTCGATTCTGTATGCATTGCTCACGGTGCACTCTTAAGACAAGCTGGACCTTCTTGGAACAATTCCTGATTAGGACAGCTAGAAATTTCCGGTAAATCTCCTCATTCAGTCACCCTACAGGCTGCTGTGCCCATTCGATTGATAGGTGCGATTCTGTATGCATTGTTCACGGTGCACTCTTAAGACAAGCTGGACCTTCTTGGAACAATTCCTGATTAGGACAGCTAGAAATTTCCGGTAAATCTCCTCATGCGGTCACCCTACAGGCTGCTGTGCCCATTCGATTGATAGGTTCGATTCTGCAGGCATTGTTCACGGTGCACTCTTAAGACAAGCTGGACCTTCTTGGAGCAATTCCTGATTAGGACAGCTAGAAATTTCCGGTAAATCTCCTCATTCAGTCACCCTACAGGCTGCTGTGCCATTCGATTGACAGGCTCGATTCTGTATGCATTGTTCACGGTGCACTCTTAAGACAAGCTGGACCTTCTTGGAACAATTCCTGATTAGGACAGCTAGAAATTTCCGGTAAATCTCCTCATTCAGTCACCCTACAGGCTGCTGTGCCCATTCGATTGATAGGCTCGATTCTGTATGCATTGTTCACGGTGCACTCTTAAGACAAGCTGAACCTTCTTGGAGCAATTCCTGATTAGGACAGCTAGAAATTTCCGGTAAATCTCCTCATTCAGTCGCCCTACAGGCTGCTGTGCCCATTCGATTGATAGGTTCGATTCTGTACGCATTGTTCACGGTGCACTCCAAAGACAAGCTGGACCTTCTTGGAACAATTCCTGATCAGGACAGCTAGAAATTTCCGATAAATCTCCTCATGCGGTCATCCTACAGGCTGCGGCGCCCATTCGATTGATAGGTTCGATTCTGTACGCATTGTTCACGGTGCACTCCAAAGACAAGCTGGACCGTCTTGAAACAATTCCTGATTAGGACAGCTAGAAATTTCCGGTAAATCTCCTCATTCAGTCGCCCTACAGGCTGCTGTGCCCATTCGATTGATAGGTTCGATTCTGTACGCATTGTTCACGGTGCACTCCAAAGACAAGCTGGACCTTCTTGGAACAATTCCTGATCAGGACAGCTAGAAATTTCCGATAAATCTCCTCATGCGGTCATCTTACAGGCTGCGGCGCCCATTCGATTGATAGGTTCGATTCTGTACGCATTGTTCACGGTGCACTCCAAAGACAAGCTGGACCGTCTTGAAACAATTCCTGATTAGGACAGCTAGAAATTTCCGATAAATCTCCTCATGCGGTCATCCTACAGGCTGCGGCGCCCATTCGATTGATAGGTTCGATTCTGTACGCATTGTTCACGGTGCACTCCAAAGACAAGCTGGACCGTCTTGAAACAATTCCTGATTAGGACAGCTAGAAATTTCCGGTAAATCTCCTCATTCAGTCGCCCTACAGGCTGCTGTGCCCATTCGATTGATAGGTTCGATTCTGTACGCATTGTTCACGGTGCACTCCAAAGACAAGCTGGACCTTCTTGGAACAATTCCTGATCAGGACAGCTAGAAATTTCCGATAAATCTCCTCATGCGGTCATCCTACAGGCTGCGGCGCCCATTCGATTGATAGGTTCGATTCTGTACGCATTGTTCACGGTGCACTCCAAAGACAAGCTGGACCGTCTTGAAACAATTCCTGATTAGGACAGCTAGAAATTTCCGATAAATCTCCTCATGCGGTCATCCTACAGGCTGCGGCGCCCATTCGATTGATAGGTTCGATTCTGTACGCATTGTGCACGGTGCACTCCAAAGACAAGCTGGACCGTCTTGAAACAATTCCTGATAAGGACAGCTAGAAATTTCCGATAAATCTCCTCATGCGGTCACACTACAGGCTGCTGTGCCCATTCGATTGATAGGCTCGATTCTGTATGCATTGTTCACGGTGCACTCTTAAGACAAGCTGGACCTTCTTGAAACAATTCCTGATTAGGACAGCTAGAAATTTCCGGTAAATCTCCTCATGCGGTCACCCTACAGGCTGCTGTGCCCATTCGATTGATAGGCTCGATTCTGTATGCATTGTTCACGGTGCACTCTTAAGACAAGCTGGACCTTCTTGGAGCAATTCCTGATTAGGACAGCTAGAAATTTCCGATAAATCTCCTCATGCGGTCATCCTACAGGCGGCGGCGCCCATTCGATTGATAGGTTCGATTCTGCAGGCATTGTTCACGGTGCACTCTTAAGACAAGCTGGACCTTCTTGGAGCAATTCTGATTAGGACAGCTAGAAATTTCCGGTAAATCTCCTCATTCAGTCACCCTACAGGCTGCTGTGCACATTCGATTGATAGGCTCGATTCTGTACGCATTGTTCACGGTGCACTCTTAAGACAAGCTGGACCTTCCTGGAACAATTCCTGATTAGGACAGCTAGAAATTTCCGGTAAATCTCCTCATGCGGTCACCCTACAGGCTGCTGTGCCCATTCGATTGATAGGCTCGATTCTGTATGCATTGTTCACGGTGCACTCTTAAGACAAGCTGGACCTTCTTGGAGCAATTCCTGATTAGGACAGCTAGAAATTTCCGGTAAATCTCCTCATTCAGTCACCCTACAGGCTGCTGTGCCCATTCGATTGATAGGTTCGATTCTGTATGCATTGCTCACGGTGCACTCTTAAGACAAGCTGGACTTTCTTGGAACAATTCCTGATTAGGACAGCTAGAAATTTCCGGTAAATCTCCTCATTCAGTCACCATACAGGCTGCTGTGCCCATTCGATTGATAGGTTCGATTCTGTATGCATTGTTCACGGTGCACTCTTAAGACAAGCTGGACCTTCTTGGAACAATTCCTGATTAGGACAGCTAGAAATTTCCGGTAAATCTCCTCATTCAGTCACCCTACAGGCTGCTGTGCCCATTCGATTGATAGGTGCGATTCTGTATGCATTGTTCACGGTGCACTCTTAAGACAAGCTGGACCTTCTTGGAACAATTCCTGATTAGGACAGCTAGAAATTTCCGGTAAATCTCCTCATGCGGTCACCCTACAGGCTGCTGTGCCCATTCGATTGATAGGTTCGATTCTGTATGCATTGTTCACGGTGCACTCTTAAGACAAGCTGGACCTTCTTGGAACAATTCCTGATTAGGACAGCTAGAAATTTCCGGTAAATCTCCTCATGCGGTCACCCTACAGGCTGCTGTGCCCATTCGATTGATAGGTTCGATTCTGCAGGCATTGTTCACGGTGCACTCTTAAGACAAGCTGGACCTTCTTGGAGCAATTCCTGATTAGGACAGCTAGAAATTTCCGGTAAATCTCCTCATTCAGTCACCCTACAGGCTGCTGTGCCATTCGATTGATAGGCTCGATTCTGTATGCATTGTTCACGGTGCACTCTTAAGACAAGCTGGACCTTCTTGGAACAATTCCTGATTAGGACAGCTAGAAATTTCCGGTAAATCTCCTCATTCAGTCACCCTACAGGCTGCTGTGCCCATTCGATTGATAGGCTCGATTCTGTATGCATTGTTCACGGTGCACTCTTAAGACAAGCTGAACCTTCTTGGAGCAATTCCTGATTAGGACAGCTAGAAATTTCCGGTAAATCTCCTCATTCAGTCACCCTACAGGCTGCTGTGCCCATTCGATTGATAGGTTCGATTCTGTATGCATTGTTCACGGTGCACTCTTAAGACAAGCTGGACCTTCTTGGAACAATTCCTGATTAGGACAGCTAGAAATTTCCGGTAAATCTCCTCATTCAGTCACCCTACAGGCTGCTGTGCCCATTCGATGGATAGGTGCGATTCTGTATGCATTGTTCACGGTGCACTCTTAAGACAAGCTGGACCTTCTTGGAACAATTCCTGATTAGGACAGCTAGAAATTTCCGGTAAATCTCCTCATGCGGTCACCCTACAGGCTGCTGTGCCCATTCGATTGATAGGTTCGATTCTGCAGGCATTGTTCACGGTGCACTCTTAAGACAAGCTGGACCTTCTTGGAGCAATTCCTGATTAGGACAGCTAGAAATTTCCGGTAAATCTCCTCATTCAGTCACCCTACAGGCTGCTGTGCCATTCGATTGATAGGCTCGATTCTGTATGCATTGTTCACGGTGCACTCTTAAGACAAGCTGGACCTTCTTGGAACAATTCCTGATTAGGACAGCTAGAAATTTCCGGTAAATCTCCTCATTCAGTCACCCTACAGGCTGCTGTGCCCATTCGATTGATAGGCTCGATTCTGTATGCATTGTTCACGGTGCACTCTTAAGACAAGCTGAACCTTCTTGGAGCAATTCCTGATTAGGACAGCTAGAAATTTCCGGTAAATCTCCTCATTCAGTCACCCTACAGGCTGCTGTGCCCATTCGATTGATAGGTTCGATTCTGTATGCATTGTTCACGGTGCACTCTTAAGACAAGCTGGACCTTCTTGGAACAATTCCTGATTAGGACAGCTAGAAATTTCCGGTAAATCTCCTCATTCAGTCACCCTACAGGCTGCTGTGCCCATTCGATTGATAGGTTCGATTCTGTATGCATTGTTCACGGTGCACTCTTAAGACAAGCTGGACCTTCTTGGAACAATTCCTGATTAGGACAGCTAGAAATTTCCGGTAAATCTCCTCATTCAGTCACCCTACAGGCTGCTGTGCCCATTCGATTGATAGGCTCGATTCTGTATGCATTGTTCACGGTGCACTCTTAAGACAAGCTGGACCTTCTTGGAGCAATTCCTGATTAGGACAGCTAGAAATTTCCGGTAAATCTTCTCATGCGGTCACCCTACAGGCTGCTGTGCCCATTCGATTGATAGGCTCGATTCTGTATGCATTGTTCACGGTGCACTCTTAAGACAAGCTTGACCTTCTTGGAACAATTCCTGATTAGGACAGCTAGAAGTTTCCGGTAAATCTCCTCATGCGGTCACCCTACAGGCTGCTGTGCCCATTCGATTGATAGGCACGATTCTGTATGCATTGTTCACGGTGCACTCTTAAGACAAGCTGGACCTTCTTGGAACAATTCCTGATTAGGACAGCTAGAAATTTCCGGTAAATCTCCTCATTCAGTCACCCTACAGGCTGCTGTGCCCATTCGATTGATAGGCTCGATTCTGTATGCATTGTTCACGGTGCACTCCAAAGACAAGCTGGACCGTCTTGTAACATTTCCTGATTAGGACAGCTAGAAATTTCCGATAAATCTCCTCATGCGGTCACCCTACAGGCTGCTGTGCCCATTCGATTGATAGGCTCGATTCTGTATGCATTGTTCACGGTGCACTCTTAAGACAAGCTGGACCTTCTTGGAGCAATTCCTGATTAGGACAGCTAGAAATTTCCGGTAAATCTCCTCATTCAGTCACCCTACAGGCTGCTGTGCCCTTTCGATTGATAGGCTCGATTCTGTATGCATTGTTCACGGTGCACTCTTAAGACAAGCTTGACCTTCTTGGAACAATTCCTGATTAGGACAGCTAGAAGTTTCCGGTAAATCTCCTCATGCGGTCACCCTACAGGCTGCTGTGCCCATTCGATTGATAGGCACGATTCTGTATGCATTGTTCACGGTGCACTCTTAAGACAAGCTGGACCTTCTTGGAACAATTCCTGATTAGGACAGCTAGAAATTTCCGGTAAATCTCCTCATTCAGTCACCCTACAGGCTGCTGTGCCCATTCGATTGATAGGCTCGATTCTGTATGCATTGTTCACGGTGCACTCTTAAGACAAGCTGGACCTTCTTGGAGCAATTCCTGATTAGGACAGCTAGAAATTTCCGGTAAATCTTCTCATGCGGTCACCCTACAGGCTGCTGTGCCCATTCGATTGATAGGCTCGATTCTGTATGCATTGTTCACGGTGCACTCTTAAGACAAGCTGGACCTTCTTGGAGCAATTCCTGATTAGGACAGCTAGAAATTTCCGGTAAATCTCCTCATTCAGTCACCCTACAGGCTGCTGTGCCCATTCGATTGATAGGCTCGATTCTGTATGCATTGTTCACGGTGCACTCTTAAGACAAGCTTGACCTTCTTGGAACAATTCCTGATTAGGACAGCTAGAAGTTTCCGGTAAATCTCCTCATGCGGTCACCCTACAGGCTGCTGTGCCCATTCGATTGATAGGCACGATTCTGTATGCATTGTTCACGGTGCACTCTTAAGACAAGCTGGACCTTCTTGGAACAATTCCTGATTAGGACAGCTAGAAATTTCCGGTAAATCTCCTCATTCAGTCACCCTACAGGCTGCTGTGCCCATTCGATTGATAGGCTCGATTCTGTATGCATTGTTCACGGTGCACTCCAAAGACAAGCTGGACCGTCTTGTAACATTTCCTGATTAGGACAGCTAGAAATTTCCGATAAATCTCCTCATGCGGTCACCCTACAGGCTGCTGTGCCCATTCGATTGATAGGCTCGATTCTGTATGCATTGTTCACGGTGCACTCTTAAGACAAGCTGGACCTTCTTGGAGCAATTCCTGATTAGGACAGCTAGAAATTTCCGGTAAATCTCCTCATTCAGTCACCCTACAGGCTGCTGTGCCCTTTCGATTGATAGGCTCGATTCTGTATGCATTGTTCACGGTGCACTCTTAAGACAAGCTTGACCTTCTTGGAACAATTCCTGATTAGGACAGCTAGAAGTTTCCGGTAAATCTCCTCATGCGGTCACCCTACAGGCTGCTGTGCCCATTCGATTGATAGGCACGATTCTGTATGCATTGTTCACGGTGCACTCTTAAGACAAGCTGGACCTTCTTGGAACAATTCCTGATTAGGACAGCTAGAAATTTCCGGTAAATCTCCTCATTCAGTCACCCTACAGGCTGCTGTGCCCATTCGATTGATAGGCTCGATTCTGTATGCATTGTTCACGGTGCACTCCAAAGACAAGCTGGACCGTCTTGTAACATTTCCTGATTAGGACAGCTAGAAATTTCCGGTAAATCTCCTCATGCGGTCATCCTACAGGCTGCGGCGCCCATTCGATTGATAGGCTCGATTCTGTATGCATTGTTCACGGTGCACTCCAAAGACAAGCTGGACCGTCTTGTAACATTTCCTGATTAGGACAGCTAGAAATTTCCGATAAATCTCCTCATGCGGTCATCCTACAGGCTGCTGTGCCCATTCGATTGATAGGTTCGATTCTGTACGCATTGTTCACGGTGCACTCCAAAGACAAGCTGGACCGTCTTGTAACATTTCCTGATTAGGACAGCTAGAAATTTCCGGTAAATCTCCTCATGCGGTCATCCTACAGGCTGCGGCGCCCATTCGATTGATAGGCTCGATTCTGTATGCATTGTTCACGGTGCACTCTTAAGACAAGCTGGACCTTCTTGGAACAATTCCTGATTAGGACAGCTAGAAATTTCCGGTAAATCTCCTCATGCGGTCATCCTACAGGCTGCGGCGCCCATTCGATTGATAGGCTCGATTCTGTATGCATTGTTCACGGTGCACTCCAAAGACAAGCTGGACCGTCTTGTAACATTTCCTGATTAGGACAGCTAGAAATTTCCGGTAAATCTCCTCATGCGGTCATCCTACAGGCTGCTGTGCCCATTCGATTGATAGGTTCGATTCTGCAGGCGTTGTTCACGGTGCACTCTTAAGACAAGCTGGACCTTCTTGGAGCAATTCCTGATTAGGACAGCTAGAAATTTCCGGTAAATCTCCTCATTCAGTCACCCTACAGGCTGCTGTGCCCATTCGATTGATAGGCTCGATTCTGTATGCATTGTTCACGGTGCACTCTTAAGACAAGCTGGACCTTCTTGGAGCAATTCCTGATTAGGACAGCTAGAAATTTCCGGTAAATCTCCTCATTCAGTCACCATACAGGCTGCTGTGCCCATTCGATTGATAGGTTCGATTCTGTATGCATTGTTCACGGTGCACTCTTAAGACAAGCTGGACCTTCTTGGAACAATTCCTGATTAGGACAGCTAGAAATTTCCGGTAAATCTCCTCATTCAGTCACCCTACAGGCTGCTGTGCCCATTCGATTGATAGGTGCGATTCTGTATGCATTGTTCACGGTGCACTCTTAAGACAAGCTGGACCTTCTTGGAACAATTCCTGATTAGGACAGCTAGAAATTTCCGGTAAATCTCCTCATGCGGTCACCCTACAGGCTGCTGTGCCCATTCGATTGATAGGTTCGATTCTGTATGCATTGTTCACGGTGCACTCTTAAGACAAGCTGGACCTTCTTGGAACAATTCCTGATTAGGACAGCTAGAAATTTCCGGTAAATCTCCTCATGCGGTCACCCTACAGGCTGCTGTGCCCATTCGATTGATAGGTTCGATTCTGCAGGCATTGTTCACGGTGCACTCTTAAGACAAGCTGGACCTTCTTGGAGCAATTCCTGATTAGGACAGCTAGAAATTTCCGGTAAATCTCCTCATTCAGTCACCCTACAGGCTGCTGTGCCATTCGATTGATAGGCTCGATTCTGTATGCATTGTTCACGGTGCACTCTTAAGACAAGCTGGACCTTCTTGGAACAATTCCTGATTAGGACAGCTAGAAATTTCCGGTAAATCTCCTCATTCAGTCACCCTACAGGCTGCTGTGCCCATTCGATTGATAGGCTCGATTCTGTATGCATTGTTCACGGTGCACTCTTAAGACAAGCTGAACCTTCTTGGAGCAATTCCTGATTAGGACAGCTAGAAATTTCCGGTAAATCTCCTCATTCAGTCACCCTACAGGCTGCTGTGCCCATTCGATTGATAGGTTCGATTCTGTATGCATTGTTCACGGTGCACTCTTAAGACAAGCTGGACCTTCTTGGAACAATTCCTGATTAGGACAGCTAGAAATTTCCGGTAAATCTCCTCATTCAGTCACCCTACAGGCTGCTGTGCCCATTCGATTGATAGGTTCGATTCTGTATGCATTGTTCACGGTGCACTCTTAAGACAAGCTGGACCTTCTTGGAACAATTCCTGATTAGGACAGCTAGAAATTTCCGGTAAATCTCCTCATTCAGTCACCCTACAGGCTGCTGTGCCCATTCGATTGATAGGTGCGATTCTGTATGCATTGTTCACGGTGCACTCTTAAGACAAGCTGGACCTTCTTGGAACAATTCCTGATTAGGACAGCTAGAAATTTCCGGTAAATCTCCTCATGCGGTCACCCTACAGGCTGCTGTGCCCATTCGATTGATAGGTTCGATTCTGCAGGCATTGTTCACGGTGCACTCTTAAGACAAGCTGGACCTTCTTGGAGCAATTCCTGATTAGGACAGCTAGAAATTTCCGGTAAATCTCCTCATTCAGTCACCCTACAGGCTGCTGTGCCATTCGATTGATAGGCTCGATTCTGTATGCATTGTTCACGGTGCACTCTTAAGACAAGCTGGACCTTCTTGGAACAATTCCTGATTAGGACAGCTAGAAATTTCCGGTAAATCTCCTCATTCAGTCACCCTACAGGCTGCTGTGCCCATTCGATTGATAGGCTCGATTCTGTATGCATTGTTCACGGTGCACTCTTAAGACAAGCTGAACCTTCTTGGAGCAATTCCTGATTAGGACAGCTAGAAATTTCCGGTAAATCTCCTCATTCAGTCACCCTACAGGCTGCTGTGCCCATTCGATTGATAGGTTCGATTCTGTATGCATTGTTCACGGTGCACTCTTAAGACAAGCTGGACCTTCTTGGAACAATTCCTGATTAGGACAGCTAGAAATTTCCGGTAAATCTCCTCATGCGGTCACCCTACAGGCTGCTGTGCCCATTCGATTGATAGGTTCGATTCTGTATGCATTGTTCACGGTGCACTCTTAAGACAAGCTGGACCTTCTTGGAACAATTCCTGATTAGGACAGCTAGAAATTTCCGGTAAATCTCCTCATGCGGTCACCCTACAGGCTGCTGTGCCCATTCGATTGATAGGTTCGATTCTGCAGGCATTGTTCACGGTGCACTCTTAAGACAAGCTGGACCTTCTTGGAGCAATTCCTGATTAGGACAGCTAGAAATTTCCGGTAAATCTCCTCATTCAGTCACCCTACAGGCTGCTGTGCCATTCGATTGATAGGCTCGATTCTGTATGCATTGTTCACGGTGCACTCTTAAGACAAGCTGGACCTTCTTGGAACAATTCCTGATTAGGACAGCTAGAAATTTCCGGTAAATCTCCTCATTCAGTCACCCTACAGGCTGCTGTGCCCATTCGATTGATAGGCTCGATTCTGTATGCATTGTTCACGGTGCACTCTTAAGACAAGCTGAACCTTCTTGGAGCAATTCCTGATTAGGACAGCTAGAAATTTCCGGTAAATCTCCTCATTCAGTCACCCTACAGGCTGCTGTGCCCATTCGATTGATAGGTTCGATTCTGTATGCATTGTTCACGGTGCACTCTTAAGACAAGCTGGACCTTCTTGGAACAATTCCTGATTAGGACAGCTAGAAATTTCCGGTAAATCTCCTCATTCAGTCACCCTACAGGCTGCTGTGCCCATTCGATTGATAGGTTCGATTCTGTATGCATTGTTCACGGTGCACTCTTAAGACAAGCTGGACCTTCTTGGAACAATTCCTGATTAGGACAGCTAGAAATTTCCGGTAAATCTCCTCATTCAGTCACCCTACAGGCTGCTGTGCCCATTCGATTGATAGGTTCGATTCTGTATGCATTGTTCACGGTGCACTCTTAAGACAAGCTGGACCTTCTTGGAACAATTCCTGATTAGGACAGCTAGAAATTTCCTGTAAATCTCCTCATTCAGTCACCCTACAGGCTGCTGTGCCCATTCGATTGATAGGTGCGATTCTGTATGCATTGTTCACGGTGCACTCTTAAGACAAGCTGGACCTTCTTGGAACAATTCCTGATTAGGACAGCTAGAAATTTCCGGTAAATCTCCTCATGCGGTCACCCTACAGGCTGCTGTGCCCATTCGATTGATAGGTTCGATTCTGCAGGCATTGTTCACGGTGCACTCTTAAGACAAGCTGGACCTTCTTGGAGCAATTCCTGATTAGGACAGCTAGAAATTTCCGGTAAATCTCCTCATTCAGTCACCCTACAGGCTGCTGTGCCATTCGATTGATAGGCTCGATTCTGTATGCATTGTTCACGGTGCACTCTTAAGACAAGCTGGACCTTCTTGGAACAATTCCTGATTAGGACAGCTAGAAATTTCCGGTAAATCTCCTCATTCAGTCACCCTACAGGCTGCTGTGCCCATTCGATTGATAGGCTCGATTCTGTATGCATTGTTCACGGTGCACTCTTAAGACAAGCTGAACCTTCTTGGAGCAATTCCTGATTAGGACAGCTAGAAATTTCCGGTAAATCTCCTCATTCAGTCACCCTACAGGCTGCTGTGCCCATTCGATTGATAGGTTCGATTCTGTATGCATTGTTCACGGTGCACTCTTAAGACAAGCTGGACCTTCTTGGAACAATTCCTGATTAGGACAGCTAGAAATTTCCGGTAAATCTCCTCATGCGGTCACCCTACAGGCTGCTGTGCCCATTCGATTGATAGGTTCGATTCTGTATGCATTGTTCACGGTGCACTCTTAAGACAAGCTGGACCTTCTTGGAACAATTCCTGATTAGGACAGCTAGAAATTTCCGGTAAATCTCCTCATGCGGTCACCCTACAGGCTGCTGTGCCCATTCGATTGATAGGTTCGATTCTGCAGGCATTGTTCACGGTGCACTCTTAAGACAAGCTGGACCTTCTTGGAGCAATTCCTGATTAGGACAGCTAGAAATTTCCGGTAAATCTCCTCATTCAGTCACCCTACAGGCTGCTGTGCCATTCGATTGATAGGCTCGATTCTGTATGCATTGTTCACGGTGCACTCTTAAGACAAGCTGGACCTTCTTGGAACAATTCCTGATTAGGACAGCTAGAAATTTCCGGTAAATCTCCTCATTCAGTCACCCTACAGGCTGCTGTGCCCATTCGATTGATAGGCTCGATTCTGTATGCATTGTTCACGGTGCACTCTTAAGACAAGCTGGACCTTCTTGGAGCAATTCCTGATTAGGACAGCTAGAAATTTCCGGTAAATCTTCTCATGCGGTCACCCTACAGGCTGCTGTGCCCATTCGATTGATAGGCTCGATTCTGTATGCATTGTTCACGGTGCACTCTTAAGACAAGCTGGACCTTCTTGGAGCAATTCCTGATTAGGACAGCTAGAAATTTCCGGTAAATCTCCTCATTCAGTCACCCTACAGGCTGCTGTGCCCATTCGATTGATAGGCTCGATTCTGTATGCATTGTTCACGGTGCACTCTTAAGACAAGCTTGACCTTCTTGGAACAATTCCTGATTAGGACAGCTAGAAGTTTCCGGTAAATCTCCTCATGCGGTCACCCTACAGGCTGCTGTGCCCATTCGATTGATAGGCACGATTCTGTATGCATTGTTCACGGTGCACTCTTAAGACAAGCTGGACCTTCTTGGAACAATTCCTGATTAGGACAGCTAGAAATTTCCGGTAAATCTCCTCATTCAGTCACCCTACAGGCTGCTGTGCCCATTCGATTGATAGGCTCGATTCTGTATGCATTGTTCACGGTGCACTCCAAAGACAAGCTGGACCGTCTTGTAACATTTCCTGATTAGGACAGCTAGAAATTTCCGATAAATCTCCTCATGCGGTCACCCTACAGGCTGCTGTGCCCATTCGATTGATAGGCTCGATTCTGTATGCATTGTTCACGGTGCACTCTTAAGACAAGCTGGACCTTCTTGGAGCAATTCCTGATTAGGACAGCTAGAAATTTCCGGTAAATCTCCTCATTCAGTCACCCTACAGGCTGCTGTGCCCTTTCGATTGATAGGCTCGATTCTGTATGCATTGTTCACGGTGCACTCTTAAGACAAGCTTGACCTTCTTGGAACAATTCCTGATTAGGACAGCTAGAAGTTTCCGGTAAATCTCCTCATGCGGTCACCCTACAGGCTGCTGTGCCCATTCGATTGATAGGCACGATTCTGTATGCATTGTTCACGGTGCACTCTTAAGACAAGCTGGACCTTCTTGGAACAATTCCTGATTAGGACAGCTAGAAATTTCCGGTAAATCTCCTCATTCAGTCACCCTACAGGCTGCTGTGCCCATTCGATTGATAGGCTCGATTCTGTATGCATTGTTCACGGTGCACTCCAAAGACAAGCTGGACCGTCTTGTAACATTTCCTGATTAGGACAGCTAGAAATTTCCGGTAAATCTCCTCATGCGGTCATCCTACAGGCTGCGGCGCCCATTCGATTGATAGGCTCGATTCTGTATGCATTGTTCACGGTGCACTCCAAAGACAAGCTGGACCGTCTTGTAACATTTCCTGATTAGGACAGCTAGAAATTTCCGATAAATCTCCTCATGCGGTCATCCTACAGGCTGCTGTGCCCATTCGATTGATAGGTTCGATTCTGTACGCATTGTTCACGGTGCACTCCAAAGACAAGCTGGACCGTCTTGTAACATTTCCTGATTAGGACAGCTAGAAATTTCCGGTAAATCTCCTCATGCGGTCATCCTACAGGCTGCGGCGCCCATTCGATTGATAGGCTCGATTCTGTATGCATTGTTCACGGTGCACTCTTAAGACAAGCTGGACCTTCTTGGAACAATTCCTGATTAGGACAGCTAGAAATTTCCGGTAAATCTCCTCATGCGGTCATCCTACAGGCTGCGGCGCCCATTCGATTGATAGGCTCGATTCTGTATGCATTGTTCACGGTGCACTCCAAAGACAAGCTGGACCGTCTTGTAACATTTCCTGATTAGGACAGCTAGAAATTTCCGGTAAATCTCCTCATGCGGTCATCCTACAGGCTGCTGTGCCCATTCGATTGATAGGTTCGATTCTGCAGGCGTTGTTCACGGTGCACTCTTAAGACAAGCTGGACCTTCTTGGAGCAATTCCTGATTAGGACAGCTAGAAATTTCCGGTAAATCTCCTCATTCAGTCACCCTACAGGCTGCTGTGCCCATTCGATTGATAGGCTCGATTCTGTATGCATTGTTCACGGTGCACTCTTAAGACAAGCTGGACCTTCTTGGAGCAATTCCTGATTAGGACAGCTAGAAATTTCCGGTAAATCTCCTCATTCAGTCACCATACAGGCTGCTGTGCCCATTCGATTGATAGGTTCGATTCTGTATGCATTGTTCACGGTGCACTCTTAAGACAAGCTGGACCTTCTTGGAACAATTCCTGATTAGGACAGCTAGAAATTTCCGGTAAATCTCCTCATTCAGTCACCCTACAGGCTGCTGTGCCCATTCGATTGATAGGTGCGATTCTGTATGCATTGTTCACGGTGCACTCTTAAGACAAGCTGGACCTTCTTGGAACAATTCCTGATTAGGACAGCTAGAAATTTCCGGTAAATCTCCTCATGCGGTCACCCTACAGGCTGCTGTGCCCATTCGATTGATAGGTTCGATTCTGTATGCATTGTTCACGGTGCACTCTTAAGACAAGCTGGACCTTCTTGGAACAATTCCTGATTAGGACAGCTAGAAATTTCCGGTAAATCTCCTCATGCGGTCACCCTACAGGCTGCTGTGCCCATTCGATTGATAGGTTCGATTCTGCAGGCATTGTTCACGGTGCACTCTTAAGACAAGCTGGACCTTCTTGGAGCAATTCCTGATTAGGACAGCTAGAAATTTCCGGTAAATCTCCTCATTCAGTCACCCTACAGGCTGCTGTGCCATTCGATTGATAGGCTCGATTCTGTATGCATTGTTCACGGTGCACTCTTAAGACAAGCTGGACCTTCTTGGAACAATTCCTGATTAGGACAGCTAGAAATTTCCGGTAAATCTCCTCATTCAGTCACCCTACAGGCTGCTGTGCCCATTCGATTGATAGGCTCGATTCTGTATGCATTGTTCACGGTGCACTCTTAAGACAAGCTGGACCTTCTTGGAACAATTCCTGATTAGGACAGCTAGAAATTTCCGGTAAATCTCCTCATTCAGTCACCCTACAGGCTGCTGTGCCCATTCGATTGATAGGTGCGATTCTGTATGCATTGTTCACGGTGCACTCTTAAGACAAGCTGGACCTTCTTGGAACAATTCCTGATTAGGACAGCTAGAAATTTCCGGTAAATCTCCTCATGCGGTCACCCTACAGGCTGCTGTGCCCATTCGATTGATAGGTTCGATTCTGCAGGCATTGTTCACGGTGCACTCTTAAGACAAGCTGGACCTTCTTGGAGCAATTCCTGATTAGGACAGCTAGAAATTTCCGGTAAATCTCCTCATTCAGTCACCCTACAGGCTGCTGTGCCATTCGATTGATAGGCTCGATTCTGTATGCATTGTTCACGGTGCACTCTTAAGACAAGCTGGACCTTCTTGGAACAATTCCTGATTAGGACAGCTAGAAATTTCCGGTAAATCTCCTCATTCAGTCACCCTACAGGCTGCTGTGCCCATTCGATTGATAGGCTCGATTCTGTATGCATTGTTCACGGTGCACTCTTAAGACAAGCTGAACCTTCTTGGAGCAATTCCTGATTAGGACAGCTAGAAATTTCCGGTAAATCTCCTCATTCAGTCACCCTACAGGCTGCTGTGCCCATTCGATTGATAGGTTCGATTCTGTATGCATTGTTCACGGTGCACTCTTAAGACAAGCTGGACCTTCTTGGAACAATTCCTGATTAGGACAGCTAGAAATTTCCGGTAAATCTCCTCATGCGGTCACCCTACAGGCTGCTGTGCCCATTCGATTGATAGGTTCGATTCTGTATGCATTGTTCACGGTGCACTCTTAAGACAAGCTGGACCTTCTTGGAACAATTCCTGATTAGGACAGCTAGAAATTTCCGGTAAATCTCCTCATGCGGTCACCCTACAGGCTGCTGTGCCCATTCGATTGATAGGTTCGATTCTGCAGGCATTGTTCACGGTGCACTCTTAAGACAAGCTGGACCTTCTTGGAGCAATTCCTGATTAGGACAGCTAGAAATTTCCGGTAAATCTCCTCATTCAGTCACCCTACAGGCTGCTGTGCCATTCGATTGATAGGCTCGATTCTGTATGCATTGTTCACGGTGCACTCTTAAGACAAGCTGGACCTTCTTGGAACAATTCCTGATTAGGACAGCTAGAAATTTCCGGTAAATCTCCTCATTCAGTCACCCTACAGGCTGCTGTGCCCATTCGATTGATAGGCTCGATTCTGTATGCATTGTTCACGGTGCACTCTTAAGACAAGCTGAACCTTCTTGGAGCAATTCCTGATTAGGACAGCTAGAAATTTCCGGTAAATCTCCTCATTCAGTCACCCTACAGGCTGCTGTGCCCATTCGATTGATAGGTTCGATTCTGTATGCATTGTTCACGGTGCACTCTTAAGACAAGCTGGACCTTCTTGGAACAATTCCTGATTAGGACAGCTAGAAATTTCCGGTAAATCTCCTCATTCAGTCACCCTACAGGCTGCTGTGCCCATTCGATTGATAGGTTCGATTCTGTATGCATTGTTCACGGTGCACTCTTAAGACAAGCTGGACCTTCTTGGAACAATTCCTGATTAGGACAGCTAGAAATTTCCGGTAAATCTCCTCATTCAGTCACCCTACAGGCTGCTGTGCCCATTCGATTGATAGGTTCGATTCTGTATGCATTGTTCACGGTGCACTCTTAAGACAAGCTGGACCTTCTTGGAACAATTCCTGATTAGGACAGCTAGAAATTTCCGGTAAGTCTCCTCATTCAGTCACCCTACAGGCTGCTGTGCCCATTCGATTGATAGGTGCGATTCTGTATGCATTGTTCACGGTGCACTCTTAAGACAAGCTGGACCTTCTTGGAACAATTCCTGATTAGGACAGCTAGAAATTTCCGGTAAATCTCCTCATGCGGTCACCCTACAGGCTGCTGTGCCCATTCGATTGATAGGTTCGATTCTGCAGGCATTGTTCACGGTGCACTCTTAAGACAAGCTGGACCTTCTTGGAGCAATTCCTGATTAGGACAGCTAGAAATTTCCGGTAAATCTCCTCATTCAGTCACCCTACAGGCTGCTGTGCCATTCGATTGATAGGCTCGATTCTGTATGCATTGTTCACGGTGCACTCTTAAGACAAGCTGGACCTTCTTGGAACAATTCCTGATTAGGACAGCTAGAAATTTCCGGTAAATCTCCTCATTCAGTCACCCTACAGGCTGCTGTGCCCATTCGATTGATAGGCTCGATTCTGTATGCATTGTTCACGGTGCACTCTTAAGACAAGCTGAACCTTCTTGGAGCAATTCCTGATTAGGACAGCTAGAAATTTCCGGTAAATCTCCTCATTCAGTCACCCTACAGGCTGCTGTGCCCATTCGATTGATAGGTTCGATTCTGTATGCATTGTTCACGGTGCACTCTTAAGACAAGCTGGACCTTCTTGGAACAATTCCTGATTAGGACAGCTAGAAATTTCCGGTAAATCTCCTCATGCGGTCACCCTACAGGCTGCTGTGCCCATTCGATTGATAGGTTCGATTCTGTATGCATTGTTCACGGTGCACTCTTAAGACAAGCTGGACCTTCTTGGAACAATTCCTGATTAGGACAGCTAGAAATTTCCGGTAAATCTCCTCATGCGGTCACCCTACAGGCTGCTGTGCCCATTCGATTGATAGGTTCGATTCTGCAGGCATTGTTCACGGTGCACTCTTAAGACAAGCTGGACCTTCTTGGAGCAATTCCTGATTAGGACAGCTAGAAATTTCCGGTAAATCTCCTCATTCAGTCACCCTACAGGCTGCTGTGCCATTCGATTGATAGGCTCGATTCTGTATGCATTGTTCACGGTGCACTCTTAAGACAAGCTGGACCTTCTTGGAACAATTCCTGATTAGGACAGCTAGAAATTTCCGGTAAATCTCCTCATTCAGTCACCCTACAGGCTGCTGTGCCCATTCGATTGATAGGCTCGATTCTGTATGCATTGTTCACGGTGCACTCTTAAGACAAGCTGAACCTTCTTGGAGCAATTCCTGATTAGGACAGCTAGAAATTTCCGGTAAATCTCCTCATTCAGTCACCCTACAGGCTGCTGTGCCCATTCGATTGATAGGTTCGATTCTGTATGCATTGTTCACGGTGCACTCTTAAGACAAGCTGGACCTTCTTGGAACAATTCCTGATTAGGACAGCTAGAAATTTCCGGTAAATCTCCTCATTCAGTCACCCTACAGGCTGCTGTGCCCATTCGATTGATAGGTTCGATTCTGTATGCATTGTTCACGGTGCACTCTTAAGACAAGCTGGACCTTCTTGGAACAATTCCTGATTAGGACAGCTAGAAATTTCCGGTAAATCTCCTCATTCAGTCACCCTACAGGCTGCTGTGCCCATTCGATTGATAGGTGCGATTCTGTATGCATTGTTCACGGTGCACTCTTAAGACAAGCTGGACCTTCTTGGAACAATTCCTGATTAGGACAGCTAGAAATTTTCGGTAAATCTCCTCATGCGGTCACCCTACAGGCTGCTGTGCCCATTCGATTGATAGGTTCGATTCTGCAGGCATTGTTCACGGTGCACTCTTAAGACAAGCTGGACCTTCTTGGAGCAATTCCTGATTAGGACAGCTAGAAATTTCCGGTAAATCTCCTCATTCAGTCACCCTACAGGCTGCTGTGCCATTCGATTGATAGGCTCGATTCTGTATGCATTGTTCACGGTGCACTCTTAAGACAAGCTGGACCTTCTTGGAACAATTCCTGATTAGGACAGCTAGAAATTTCCGGTAAATCTCCTCATACAGTCACCCTACAGGCTGCTGTGCCCATTCGATTGATAGGCTCGATTCTGTATGCATTGTTCACGGTGCACTCTTAAGACAAGCTGAACCTTCTTGGAGCAATTCCTGATTAGGACAGCTAGAAATTTCCGGTAAATCTCCTCATTCAGTCACCCTACAGGCTGCTGTGCCCATTCGATTGATAGGTTCGATTCTGTATGCATTGTTCACGGTGCACTCTTAAGACAAGCTGGACCTTCTTGGAACAATTCCTGATTAGGACAGCTAGAAATTTCCGGTAAATCTCCTCATTCAGTCACCCTACAGGCTGCTGTGCCCATTCGATTGATAGGTTCGATTCTGTATGCATTGTTCACGGTGCACTCTTAAGACAAGCTGGACCTTCTTGGAACAATTCCTGATTAGGACAGCTAGAAATTTCCGGTAAATCTCCTCATTCAGTCACCCTACAGGCTGCTGTGCCCATTCGATTGATAGGCTCGATTCTGTATGCATTGTTCACGGTGCACTCTTAAGACAAGCTGGACCTTCTTGGAGCAATTCCTGATTAGGACAGCTAGAAATTTCCGGTAAATCTCCTCATGCGGTCACCCTACAGGCTGCTGTGCCCATTCGATTGATAGGCTCGATTCTGTATGCATTGTTCACGGTGCACTCTTAAGACAAGCTGGACCTTCTTGGAGCAATTCCTGATTAGGACAGCTAGAAATTTCCGGTAAATCTCCTCATTCAGTCACCCTACAGGCTGCTGTGCCCATTCGATTGATAGGCTCGATTCTGTATGCATTGTTCACGGTGCACTCTTAAGACAAGCTTGACCTTCTTGGAACAATTCCTGATTAGGACAGCTAGAAGTTTCCGGTAAATCTCCTCATGCGGTCACCCTACAGGCTGCTGTGCCCATTCGATTGATAGGCACGATTCTGTATGCATTGTTCACGGTGCACTCTTAAGACAAGCTGGACCTTCTTGGAACAATTCCTGATTAGGACAGCTAGAAATTTCCGGTAAATCTCCTCATTCAGTCACCCTACAGGCTGCTGTGCCCATTCGATTGATAGGCTCGATTCTGTATGCATTGTTCACGGTGCACTCCAAAGACAAGCTGGACCGTCTTGTAACATTTCCTGATTAGGACAGCTAGAAATTTCCGATAAATCTCCTCATGCGGTCACCCTACAGGCTGCTGTGCCCATTCGATTGATAGGCTCGATTCTGTATGCATTGTTCACGGTGCACTCTTAAGACAAGCTGGACCTTCTTGGAGCAATTCCTGATTAGGACAGCTAGAAATTTCCGGTAAATCTCCTCATTCAGTCACCCTACAGGCTGCTGTGCCCTTTCGATTGATAGGCTCGATTCTGTATGCATTGTTCACGGTGCACTCTTAAGACAAGCTTGACCTTCTTGGAACAATTCCTGATTAGGACAGCTAGAAGTTTCCGGTAAATCTCCTCATGCGGTCACCCTACAGGCTGCTGTGCCCATTCGATTGATAGGCACGATTCTGTATGCATTGTTCACGGTGCACTCTTAAGACAAGCTGGACCTTCTTGGAACAATTCCTGATTAGGACAGCTAGAAATTTCCGGTAAATCTCCTCATTCAGTCACCCTACAGGCTGCTGTGCCCATTCGATTGATAGGCTCGATTCTGTATGCATTGTTCACGGTGCACTCCAAAGACAAGCTGGACCGTCTTGTAACATTTCCTGATTAGGACAGCTAGAAATTTCCGATAAATCTCCTCATGCGGGCATCCTACAGGCGGCGGCGCCCATTCGATTGATAGGTTCGATTCTGCAGGCATTGTTCACGGTGCACTCTTAAGACAAGCTGGACCTTCTAGGAGCAATTCCTGATTAGGACAGCTAGAAATTTCCGGTAAATCTCCTCATTCAGTCACCCTACAGGCTGCTGTGCCCATTCGATTGATAGGCTCGATTCTGTATGCATTGTTCACGGTGCACTCTTAAGACAAGCTGGACCGTCTTGTAACATTTCCTGATTAGGACAGCTAGAAATTTCCGGTAAATCTCCTCATGCGGTCACCCTACAGGCTGCTGTGCCCATTCGATTGATAGGCTCGATTCTGTATGCATTGTTCACGGTGCACTCTTAAGACAAGCTGGACCTTCTTGGAACAATTCCTGATTAGGACAGCTAGAAATTTCCGGTAAATCTCCTCATTCAGTCACCCTACAGGCTGCTGTGCCCATTCGATTGATAGGCTCGATTCTGTATGCATTGTTCACGGTGCACTCCAAAGACAAGCTGGACCGTCTTGTAACATTTCCTGATTAGGACAGCTAGAAATTTCCGGTAAATCTCCTCATGCGGGCATCCTACAGGCGGCGGCGCCCATTCGATTGATAGGTTCGATTCTGCAGGCATTGTTCACGGTGCACTCTTAAGACAAGCTGGACCTTCTTGGAGCAATTCCTGATTAGGACAGCTAGAAATTTCCGGTAAATCTCCTCATTCAGTCACCCTACAGGCTGCTGTGCCCATTCGATTGATAGGCTCGATTCTGTATGCATTGTTCACGGTGCACTCTTAAGACAAGCTGGACCTTCTTGGAGCAATTCCTGATTAGGACAGCTAGAAATTTCCGATAAATCTCCTCATTCAGTCACCCTACAGGCTGCTGTGCCCATTCGATTGATAGGTTCGATTCTGTACGCATTGTTCACGGTGCACTCCAAAGACAAGCTGGACCGTCTTGTAACATTTCCTGATTAGGACAGCTAGAAATTTCCGGTAAATCTCCTCATTCAGTCACCCTACAGGCTGCTGTGCCCATTCGATTGATAGGCTCGATTCTGTATGCATTGTTCACGGTGCACTCCAAAGACAAGCTGGACCGTCTTGTAACATTTCCTGATTAGGACAGCTAGAAATTTCCGATAAATCTCCTCATGCGGTCACCCTACAGGCTGCTGTGCCCATTCGATTGATAGGCTCGATTCTGTATGCATTGTTCACGGTGCACTCTTAAGACAAGCTGGACCTTCTTGGAACAATTCCTGATTAGGACAGCTAGAAATTTCCGGTAAATCTCCTCATTCAGTCACCCTACAGGCTGCTGTGCCCATTCGATTGATAGGCTCGATTCTGTATGCATTGTTCACGGTGCACTCCAAAGACAAGCTGGACCGTCTTGTAACATTTCCTGATTAGGACAGCTAGAAATTTCCGGTAAATCTCCTCATGCGGGCATCCTACAGGCGGCGGCGCCCATTCGATTGATAGGTTCGATTCTGCAGGCATTGTTCACGGTGCACTCTTAAGACAAGCTGGACCTTCTTGGAGCAATTCCTGATTAGGACAGCTAGAAATTTCCGGTAAATCTCCTCATTCAGTCACCCTACAGGCTGCTGTGCCCATTCGATTGATAGGCTCGATTCTGTATGCATTGTTCACGGTGCACTCTTAAGACAAGCTGGACCTTCTTGGAGCAATTCCTGATTAGGACAGCTAGAAATTTCCGATAAATCTCCTCATTCAGTCACCCTACAGGCTGCTGTGCCCATTCGATTGATAGGTTCGATTCTGTACGCATTGTTCACGGTGCACTCCAAAGACAAGCTGGACCGTCTTGTAACATTTCCTGATTAGGACAGCTAGAAATTTCCGGTAAATCTCCTCATTCAGTCACCCTACAGGCTGCTGTGCCCATTCGATTGATAGGCTCGATTCTGCATGCATTGTTCACGGTGCACTCTTAAGACAAGCTGGACCTTCTTGGAACAATTCCTGATTAGGACAGCTAGAAATTTCCGGTAAATCTCCTCTTTCAGTCACCCTACAGGCTGCTGTGCCGATTCGATTGATAGGCTCGATTCTGCATGCATTGTTCACGGTGCACTCTTAAGACAAGCTGGACCTTCTTGGAACAATTCCTGATTAGGACAGCTAGAAATTTCCGGTAAATCTCCTCATTCAGTCACCCTACAGGCTGCTGTGCCCATTCGATTGATAGGTTCGATTCTGTACGCATTGTTCACGGTGCACTCCAAAGACAAGCTGGACCGTCTTGTAACATTTCTTGATTAGGACAGCTAGAAATTTCCGGTAAATCTCCTCATGCGGTCATCCTACAGGCTGCTGTGCCCATTCGATTGATAGGTTCGATTCTGTACGCATTGTTCACGGTGCACTCCAAAGACAAGCTTGACCTTCTTGGAACAATTCCTGATTAGGACAGCTAGAAGTTTCCGGTAAATCTCCTCATGCGGTCACCCTACAGGCTGCTGTGCCCATTCGATTGATAGGCACGATTCTGTATGCATTGTTCACGGTGCACTCTTAAGACAAGCTGGACCTTCTTGGAACAATTCCTGATTAGGACAGCTAGAAATTTCCGGTAAATCTCCTCATTCAGTCACCCTACAGGCTGCTGTGCCCATTCGATTGATAGGCTCGATTCTGTATGCATTGTTCACGGTGCACTCCAAAGACAAGCTGGACCGTCTTGTAACATTTCCTGATTAGGACAGCTAGAAATTTCCGATAAATCTCCTCATGCGGGCATCCTACAGGCGGCGGCGCCCATTCGATTGATAGGTTCGATTCTGCAGGCATTGTTCACGGTGCACTCTTAAGACAAGCTGGACCTTCTAGGAGCAATTCCTGATTAGGACAGCTAGAAATTTCCGGTAAATCTCCTCATTCAGTCACCCTACAGGCTGCTGTGCCCATTCGATTGATAGGCTCGATTCTGTATGCATTGTTCACGGTGCACTCTTAAGACAAGCTGGACCGTCTTGTAACATTTCCTGATTAGGACAGCTAGAAATTTCCGGTAAATCTCCTCATGCGGTCACCCTACAGGCTGCTGTGCCCATTCGATTGATAGGCTCGATTCTGTATGCATTGTTCACGGTGCACTCTTAAGACAAGCTGGACCTTCTTGGAACAATTCCTGATTAGGACAGCTAGAAATTTCCGGTAAATCTCCTCATTCAGTCACCCTACAGGCTGCTGTGCCCATTCGATTGATAGGCTCGATTCTGTATGCATTGTTCACGGTGCACTCCAAAGACAAGCTGGACCGTCTTGTAACATTTCCTGATTAGGACAGCTAGAAATTTCCGGTAAATCTCCTCATGCGGGCATCCTACAGGCGGCGGCGCCCATTCGATTGATAGGTTCGATTCTGCAGGCATTGTTCACGGTGCACTCTTAAGACAAGCTGGACCTTCTTGGAGCAATTCCTGATTAGGACAGCTAGAAATTTCCGGTAAATCTCCTCATTCAGTCACCCTACAGGCTGCTGTGCCCATTCGATTGATAGGCTCGATTCTGTATGCATTGTTCACGGTGCACTCTTAAGACAAGCTGGACCTTCTTGGAGCAATTCCTGATTAGGACAGCTAGAAATTTCCGATAAATCTCCTCATTCAGTCACCCTACAGGCTGCTGTGCCCATTCGATTGATAGGTTCGATTCTGTACGCATTGTTCACGGTGCACTCCAAAGACAAGCTGGACCGTCTTGTAACATTTCCTGATTAGGACAGCTAGAAATTTCTGGTAAATCTCCTCATGCGGGCATCCTACAGGCGGCGGCGCCCATTCGATTGATAGGTTCGATTCTGCAGGCATTGTTCACGGTGCACTCTTAAGACAAGCTGGACCTTCTTGGAGCAATTCCTGATTAGGACAGCTAGAAATTTCCGGTAAATCTCCTCATTCAGTCACCCTACAGGCTGCTGTGCCCATTCGATTGATAGGTTCGCTTCTGTACGCATTGTTCACGGTGCACTCCAAAGACAAGCTGGACCGTCTTGTAACATTTCCTGATTAGGACAGCTAGAAATTTCCGGTAAATCTCCTCATGCGGTCATCCTACAGGCTGCTGTGCCCATTCGATTGATAGGTTCGATTCTGCAGGCATTGTTCACGGTGCACTCTTAAGACAAGCTGGACCTTCTTGGAGCAATTCCTGATTAGGACAGCTAGAAATTTCCGGTAAATCTCCTCATTCAGTCACCCTACAGGCTGCTGTGCCCATTCGATTGATAGGCTCGATTCTGTATGCATTGTTCACGGTGCACTCTTAAGACAAGCTGGACCTTCTTGGAGCAATTCCTGATTAGGACAGCTAGAAATTTCCGATAAATCTCCTCATTCAGTCACCCTACAGGCTGCTGTGCCCATTCGATTGATAGGTTCGATTCTGTACGCATTGTTCACGGTGCACTCCAAAGACAAGCTGGACCGTCTTGTAACATTTCCTGATTAGGACAGCTAGAAATTTCCGGTAAATCTCCTCATGCGGGCATCCTACAGGCGGCGGCGCCCATTCGATTGATAGGTTCGATTCTGCAGGCATTGTTCACGGTGCACTCTTAAGACAAGCTGGACCTTCTTGGAGCAATTCCTGATTAGGACAGCTAGAAATTTCCGGTAAATCTCCTCATTCAGTCACCCTACAGGCTGCTGTGCCCATTCGATTGATAGGTTCGATTCTGTACGCATTGTTCACGGTGCACTCCAAAGACAAGCTGGACCGTCTTGTAACATTTCCTGATTAGGACAGCTAGAAATTTCCGGTAAATCTCCTCATGCGGTCATCCTACAGGCTGCTGTGCCCATTCGATTGATAGGTTCGATTCTGTACGCATTGTTCACGGTGCACTCCAAAGACAAGCTGGACCGTCTTGTAACATTTCCTGATTAGGACAGCTAGAAATTTCCGGTAAATCTCCTCATGCGGTCATCCTACAGGCTGCGGCGCCCATTCGATTGATAGGCTCGATTCTGTATGCATTGTTCACGGTGCACTCTTAAGACAAGCTGGACCTTCTTGGAGCAATTCCTGATTAGGACAGCTAGAAATTTCCGATAAATCTCCTCATTCAGTCACCCTACAGGCTGCTGTGCCCATTCGATTGATAGGTTCGATTCTGTACGCATTGTTCACGGTGCACTCCAAAGACAAGCTGGACCGTCTTGTAACATTTCCTGATTAGGACAGCTAGAAATTTCCGGTAAATCTCCTCATGCGGGCATCCTACAGGCGGCGGCGCCCATTCGATTGATAGGTTCGATTCTGCAGGCATTGTTCACGGTGCACTCTTAAGACAAGCTGGACCTTCTTGGAGCAATTCCTGATTAGGACAGCTAGAAATTTCCGGTAAATCTCCTCATTCAGTCACCCTACAGGCTGCTGTGCCCATTCGATTGATAGGTTCGATTCTGTACGCATTGTTCACGGTGCACTCCAAAGACAAGCTGGACCGTCTTGTAACATTTCCTGATTAGGACAGCTAGAAATTTCCGGTAAATCTCCTCATGCGGTCATCCTACAGGCTGCTGTGCCCATTCGATTGATAGGTTCGATTCTGTACGCATTGTTCACGGTGCACTCCAAAGACAAGCTGGACCGTCTTGTAACATTTCCTGATTAGGACAGCTAGAAATTTCCGGTAAATCTCCTCATGCGGTCATCCTACAGGCTGCGGCGCCCATTCGATTGATAGGCTCGATTCTGTATGCATTGTTCACGGTGCACTCCAAAGACAAGCTGGACCGTCTTGTAACATTTCCTGATTAGGACAGCTAGAAATTTCCGATAAATCTCCTCATGCGGTCATCCTACAGGCTGCTGTGCCCATTCGATTGATAGGTTCGATTCTGTACGCATTGTTCACGGTGCACTCCAAAGACAAGCTGGACCGTCTTGTAACATTTCCTGATTAGGACAGCTAGAAATTTCCGGTAAATCTCCTCATGCGGTCATCCTACAGGCTGCGGCGCCCATTCGATTGATAGGCTCGATTCTGTATGCATTGTTCACGGTGCACTCTTAAGACAAGCTGGACCTTCTTGGAACAATTCCTGATTAGGACAGCTAGAAATTTCCGGTAAATCTCCTCATGCGGTCATCCTACAGGCTGCGGCGCCCATTCGATTGATAGGCTCGATTCTGTATGCATTGTTCACGGTGCACTCCAAAGACAAGCTGGACCGTCTTGTAACATTTCCTGATTAGGACAGCTAGAAATTTCCGGTAAATCTCCTCATGCGGTCATCCTACAGGCTGCTGTGCCCATTCGATTGATAGGTTCGATTCTGCAGGCGTTGTTCACGGTGCACTCTTAAGACAAGCTGGACCTTCTTGGAGCAATTCCTGATTAGGACAGCTAGAAATTTCCGGTAAATCTCCTCATTCAGTCACCCTACAGGCTGCTGTGCCCATTCGATTGATAGGTTCGATTCTGTACGCATTGTTCACGGTGCACTCCAAAGACAAGCTGGACCGTCTTGTAACATTTCCTGATTAGGACAGCTAGAAATTTCCGGTAAATCTCCTCATGCGGTCATCCTACAGGCTGCGGCGCCCATTCGATTGATAGGTTCGATTCTGCAGGCATTGTTCACGGTGCACTCTTAAGACAAGCTGGACCTTCTTGGAACAATTCCTGATTAGGACAGCTAGAAATTTCCGGTAAATCTCCTCATGCGGTCATCCTACAGGCTGCGGCGCCCATTCGATTGATAGGTTCGATTCTGTACGCATTGTTCACGGTGCACTCCAAAGACAAGCTGGACCGTCTTGTAACATTTCCTGATTAGGACAGCTAGAAATTTCCGGTAAATCTCCTCATGCGGTCATCCTACAGGCTGCTGTGCCCATTCGATTGATAGGTTCGATTCTGCAGGCGTTGTTCACGGTGCACTCTTAAGACAAGCTGGACCTTCTTGGAGCAATTCCTGATTAGGACAGCTAGAAATTTCCGGTAAATCTCCTCATTCAGTCACCCTACAGGCTGCTGTGCCCATTCGTTTGATAGGCTCGATTCTGTATGCATTGTTCACGGTGCACTCTTAAGACAAGCTGGACCTTCTTGGAGCAATTCCTGATTAGGACAGCTAGAAATTTCCGATAAATCTCCTCATTCAGTCACCCTACAGGCTGCTGTGCCCATTCGATTGATAGGTTCGATTCTGTACGCATTGTTCACGGTGCACTCCAAAGACAAGCTGGACCGTCTTGTAACATTTCCTGATTAGGACAGCTAGAAATTTCCGGTAAATCTCCTCATGCGGTCATCCTACAGGCTGCGGCGCCCATTCGATTGATAGGCTCGATTCTGTATGCATTGTTCACGGTGCACTCTTAAGACAAGCTGGACCTTCTTGGAACAATTCCTGATTAGGACAGCTAGAAATTTCCGGTAAATCTCCTCATGCGGTCATCCTACAGGCTGCGGCGCCCATTCGATTGATAGGCTCGATTCTGTATGCATTGTTCACGGTGCACTCCAAAGACAAGCTGGACCGTCTTGTAACATTTCCTGATTAGGACAGCTAGAAATTTCCGGTAAATCTCCTCATGCGGTCATCCTACAGGCTGCTGTGCCCATTCGATTGATAGGTTCGATTCTGTACGCATTGTTCACGGTGCACTCTTAAGACAAGCTGGACCGTCTTGTAACATTTCCTGATTAGGACAGCTAGAAATTTCCGGTAAATCTCCTCATGCGGTCATCCTACAGGCTGCGGCGCCCATTCGATTGATAGGCTCGATTCTGTATGCATTGTTCACGGTGCACTCCAAAGACAAGCTGGACCTTCTTGGAGCAATTCCTGATTAGGACAGCTAGAAATTTCCGATAAATCTCCTCATTCAGTCACCCTACAGGCTGCTGTGCCCATTCGATTGATAGGTTCGATTCTGTACGCATTGTTCACGGTGCACTCCAAAGACAAGCTGGACCGTCTTGTAACATTTCCTGATTAGGACAGCTAGAAATTTCCGGTAAATCTCCTCATGCGGTCATCCTACAGGCTGCGGCGCCCATTCGATTGATAGGTTCGATTCTGCAGGCATTGTTCACGGTGCACTCTTAAGACAAGCTGGACCTTCTTGGAACAATTCCTGATTAGGACAGCTAGAAATTTCCGGTAAATCTCCTCATGCGGTCATCCTACAGGCTGCGGCGCCCATTCGATTGATAGGTTCGATTCTGTACGCATTGTTCACGGTGCACTCCAAAGACAAGCTGGACCGTCTTGTAACATTTCCTGATTAGGACAGCTAGAAATTTCCGGTAAATCTCCTCATGCGGTCATCCTACAGGCTGCTGTGCCCATTCGATTGATAGGTTCGATTCTGCAGGCGTTGTTCACGGTGCACTCTTAAGACAAGCTGGACCTTCTTGGAGCAATTCCTGATTAGGACAGCTAGAAATTTCCGGTAAATCTCCTCATTCAGTCACCCTACAGGCTGCTGTGCCCATTCGTTTGATAGGCTCGATTCTGTATGCATTGTTCACGGTGCACTCTTAAGACAAGCTGGACCTTCTTGGAGCAATTCCTGATTAGGACAGCTAGAAATTTCCGATAAATCTCCTCATTCAGTCACCCTACAGGCTGCTGTGCCCATTCGATTGATAGGTTCGATTCTGTACGCATTGTTCACGGTGCACTCCAAAGACAAGCTGGACCGTCTTGTAACATTTCCTGATTAGGACAGCTAGAAATTTCCGGTAAATCTCCTCATGCGGTCATCCTACAGGCTGCGGCGCCCATTCGATTGATAGGCTCGATTCTGTATGCATTGTTCACGGTGCACTCTTAAGACAAGCTGGACCTTCTTGGAACAATTCCTGATTAGGACAGCTAGAAATTTCCGGTAAATCTCCTCATGCGGTCATCCTACAGGCTGCGGCGCCCATTCGATTGATAGGCTCGATTCTGTATGCATTGTTCACGGTGCACTCCAAAGACAAGCTGGACCGTCTTGTAACATTTCCTGATTAGGACAGCTAGAAATTTCCGGTAAATCTCCTCATGCGGTCATCCTACAGGCTGCTGTGCCCATTCGATTGATAGGTTCGATTCTGCAGGCGTTGTTCACGGTGCACTCTTAAGACAAGCTGGACCTTCTTGGAGCAATTCCTGATTAGGACAGCTAGAAATTTCCGGTAAATCTCCTCATTCAGTCACCCTACAGGCTGCTGTGCCCATTCGTTTGATAGGCTCGATTCTGTATGCATTGTTCACGGTGCACTCTTAAGACAAGCTGGACCTTCTTGGAGCAATTCCTGATTAGGACAGCTAGAAATTTCCGATAAATCTCCTCATTCAGTCACCCTACAGGCTGCTGTGCCCATTCGATTGATAGGTTCGATTCTGTACGCATTGTTCACGGTGCACTCCAAAGACAAGCTGGACCGTCTTGTAACATTTCCTGATTAGGACAGCTAGAAATTTCCGGTAAATCTCCTCATGCGGGCATCCTACAGGCGGCGGCGCCCATTCGATTGATAGGTTCGATTCTGCAGGCATTGTTCACGGTGCACTCTTAAGACAAGCTGGACCTTCTTGGAACAATTCCTGATTAGGACAGCTAGAAATTTCCGGTAAATCTCCTCATGCGGTCATCCTACAGGCTGCGGCGCCCATTCGATTGATAGGTTCGATTCTGTACGCATTGTTCACGGTGCACTCCAAAGACAAGCTGGACCGTCTTGTAACATTTCCTGATTAGGACAGCTAGAAATTTCCGGTAAATCTCCTCATGCGGTCATCCTACAGGCTGCTGTGCCCATTCGATTGATAGGTTCGATTCTGCAGGCGTTGTTCACGGTGCACTCTTAAGACAAGCTGGACCTTCTTGGAGCAATTCCTGATTAGGACAGCTAGAAATTTCCGGTAAATCTCCTCATTCAGTCACCCTACAGGCTGCTGTGCCCATTCGTTTGATAGGCTCGATTCTGTATGCATTGTTCACGGTGCACTCTTAAGACAAGCTGGACCTTCTTGGAGCAATTCCTGATTAGGACAGCTAGAAATTTCCGATAAATCTCCTCATTCAGTCACCCTACAGGCTGCTGTGCCCATTCGATTGATAGGTTCGATTCTGTACGCATTGTTCACGGTGCACTCCAAAGACAAGCTGGACCGTCTTGTAACATTTCCTGATTAGGACAGCTAGAAATTTCCGGTAAATCTCCTCATGCGGTCATCCTACAGGCTGCGGCGCCCATTCGATTGATAGGCTCGATTCTGTATGCATTGTTCACGGTGCACTCTTAAGACAAGCTGGACCTTCTTGGAACAATTCCTGATTAGGACAGCTAGAAATTTCCGGTAAATCTCCTCATGCGGTCATCCTACAGGCTGCGGCGCCCATTCGATTGATAGGCTCGATTCTGTATGCATTGTTCACGGTGCACTCCAAAGACAAGCTGGACCGTCTTGTAACATTTCCTGATTAGGACAGCTAGAAATTTCCGGTAAATCTCCTCATGCGGTCATCCTACAGGCTGCTGTGCCCATTCGATTGATAGGTTCGATTCTGCAGGCGTTGTTCACGGTGCACTCTTAAGACAAGCTGGACCTTCTTGGAGCAATTCCTGATTAGGACAGCTAGAAATTTCCGGTAAATCTCCTCATTCAGTCACCCTACAGGCTGCTGTGCCCATTCGTTTGATAGGCTCGATTCTGTATGCATTGTTCACGGTGCACTCTTAAGACAAGCTGGACCGTCTTGTAACATTTCCTGATTAGGACAGCTAGAAATTTCCGGTAAATCTCCTCATGCGGGCATCCTACAGGCGGCGGCGCCCATTCGATTGATAGGTTCGATTCTGCAGGCATTGTTCACGGTGCACTCTTAAGACAAGCTGGACCTTCTTGGAGCAATTCCTGATTAGGACAGCTAGAAATTTCCGGTAAATCTCCTCATTCAGTCACCCTACAGGCTGCTGTGCCCATTCGATTGATAGGTTCGCTTCTGTACGCATTGTTCACGGTGCACTCCAAAGACAAGCTGGACCGTCTTGTAACATTTCCTGATTAGGACAGCTAGAAATTTCCGGTAAATCTCCTCATGCGGTCATCCTACAGGCTGCTGTGCCCATTCGATTGATAGGTTCGATTCTGCAGGCATTGTTCACGGTGCACTCTTAAGACAAGCTGGACCTTCTTGGAGCAATTCCTGATTAGGACAGCTAGAAATTTCCGGTAAATCTCCTCATTCAGTCACCCTACAGGCTGCTGTGCCCATTCGATTGATAGGCTCGATTCTGTATGCATTGTTCACGGTGCACTCTTAAGACAAGCTGGACCTTCTTGGAGCAATTCCTGATTAGGACAGCTAGAAATTTCCGATAAATCTCCTCATTCAGTCACCCTACAGGCTGCTGTGCCCATTCGATTGATAGGTTCGATTCTGTACGCATTGTTCACGGTGCACTCCAAAGACAAGCTGGACCGTCTTGTAACATTTCCTGATTAGGACAGCTAGAAATTTCCGGTAAATCTCCTCATGCGGGCATCCTACAGGCGGCGGCGCCCATTCGATTGATAGGTTCGATTCTGCAGGCATTGTTCACGGTGCACTCTTAAGACAAGCTGGACCTTCTTGGAGCAATTCCTGATTAGGACAGCTAGAAATTTCCGGTAAATCTCCTCATTCAGTCACCCTACAGGCTGCTGTGCCCATTCGATTGATAGGTTCGATTCTGTACGCATTGTTCACGGTGCACTCCAAAGACAAGCTGGACCGTCTTGTAACATTTCCTGATTAGGACAGCTAGAAATTTCCGGTAAATCTCCTCATGCGGTCATCCTACAGGCTGCTGTGCCCATTCGATTGATAGGTTCGATTCTGTACGCATTGTTCACGGTGCACTCCAAAGACAAGCTGGACCGTCTTGTAACATTTCCTGATTAGGACAGCTAGAAATTTCCGGTAAATCTCCTCATGCGGTCATCCTACAGGCTGCGGCGCCCATTCGATTGATAGGCTCGATTCTGTATGCATTGTTCACGGTGCACTCTTAAGACAAGCTGGACCTTCTTGGAGCAATTCCTGATTAGGACAGCTAGAAATTTCCGATAAATCTCCTCATTCAGTCACCCTACAGGCTGCTGTGCCCATTCGATTGATAGGTTCGATTCTGTACGCATTGTTCACGGTGCACTCCAAAGACAAGCTGGACCGTCTTGTAACATTTCCTGATTAGGACAGCTAGAAATTTCCGGTAAATCTCCTCATGCGGGCATCCTACAGGCGGCGGCGCCCATTCGATTGATAGGTTCGATTCTGCAGGCATTGTTCACGGTGCACTCTTAAGACAAGCTGGACCTTCTTGGAGCAATTCCTGATTAGGACAGCTAGAAATTTCCGGTAAATCTCCTCATTCAGTCACCCTACAGGCTGCTGTGCCCATTCGATTGATAGGTTCGATTCTGTACGCATTGTTCACGGTGCACTCCAAAGACAAGCTGGACCGTCTTGTAACATTTCCTGATTAGGACAGCTAGAAATTTCCGGTAAATCTCCTCATGCGGTCATCCTACAGGCTGCTGTGCCCATTCGATTGATAGGTTCGATTCTGTACGCATTGTTCACGGTGCACTCCAAAGACAAGCTGGACCGTCTTGTAACATTTCCTGATTAGGACAGCTAGAAATTTCCGGTAAATCTCCTCATGCGGTCATCCTACAGGCTGCGGCGCCCATTCGATTGATAGGCTCGATTCTGTATGCATTGTTCACGGTGCACTCCAAAGACAAGCTGGACCGTCTTGTAACATTTCCTGATTAGGACAGCTAGAAATTTCCGATAAATCTCCTCATGCGGTCATCCTACAGGCTGCTGTGCCCATTCGATTGATAGGTTCGATTCTGTACGCATTGTTCACGGTGCACTCCAAAGACAAGCTGGACCGTCTTGTAACATTTCCTGATTAGGACAGCTAGAAATTTCCGGTAAATCTCCTCATGCGGTCATCCTACAGGCTGCGGCGCCCATTCGATTGATAGGCTCGATTCTGTATGCATTGTTCACGGTGCACTCTTAAGACAAGCTGGACCTTCTTGGAACAATTCCTGATTAGGACAGCTAGAAATTTCCGGTAAATCTCCTCATGCGGTCATCCTACAGGCTGCGGCGCCCATTCGATTGATAGGCTCGATTCTGTATGCATTGTTCACGGTGCACTCCAAAGACAAGCTGGACCGTCTTGTAACATTTCCTGATTAGGACAGCTAGAAATTTCCGGTAAATCTCCTCATGCGGTCATCCTACAGGCTGCTGTGCCCATTCGATTGATAGGTTCGATTCTGCAGGCGTTGTTCACGGTGCACTCTTAAGACAAGCTGGACCTTCTTGGAGCAATTCCTGATTAGGACAGCTAGAAATTTCCGGTAAATCTCCTCATTCAGTCACCCTACAGGCTGCTGTGCCCATTCGATTGATAGGTTCGATTCTGTACGCATTGTTCACGGTGCACTCCAAAGACAAGCTGGACCGTCTTGTAACATTTCCTGATTAGGACAGCTAGAAATTTCCGGTAAATCTCCTCATGCGGTCATCCTACAGGCTGCGGCGCCCATTCGATTGATAGGTTCGATTCTGCAGGCATTGTTCACGGTGCACTCTTAAGACAAGCTGGACCTTCTTGGAACAATTCCTGATTAGGACAGCTAGAAATTTCCGGTAAATCTCCTCATGCGGTCATCCTACAGGCTGCGGCGCCCATTCGATTGATAGGTTCGATTCTGTACGCATTGTTCACGGTGCACTCCAAAGACAAGCTGGACCGTCTTGTAACATTTCCTGATTAGGACAGCTAGAAATTTCCGGTAAATCTCCTCATGCGGTCATCCTACAGGCTGCTGTGCCCATTCGATTGATAGGTTCGATTCTGCAGGCGTTGTTCACGGTGCACTCTTAAGACAAGCTGGACCTTCTTGGAGCAATTCCTGATTAGGACAGCTAGAAATTTCCGGTAAATCTCCTCATTCAGTCACCCTACAGGCTGCTGTGCCCATTCGTTTGATAGGCTCGATTCTGTATGCATTGTTCACGGTGCACTCTTAAGACAAGCTGGACCTTCTTGGAGCAATTCCTGATTAGGACAGCTAGAAATTTCCGATAAATCTCCTCATTCAGTCACCCTACAGGCTGCTGTGCCCATTCGATTGATAGGTTCGATTCTGTACGCATTGTTCACGGTGCACTCCAAAGACAAGCTGGACCGTCTTGTAACATTTCCTGATTAGGACAGCTAGAAATTTCCGGTAAATCTCCTCATGCGGTCATCCTACAGGCTGCGGCGCCCATTCGATTGATAGGCTCGATTCTGTATGCATTGTTCACGGTGCACTCTTAAGACAAGCTGGACCTTCTTGGAACAATTCCTGATTAGGACAGCTAGAAATTTCCGGTAAATCTCCTCATGCGGTCATCCTACAGGCTGCGGCGCCCATTCGATTGATAGGCTCGATTCTGTATGCATTGTTCACGGTGCACTCCAAAGACAAGCTGGACCGTCTTGTAACATTTCCTGATTAGGACAGCTAGAAATTTCCGGTAAATCTCCTCATGCGGTCATCCTACAGGCTGCTGTGCCCATTCGATTGATAGGTTCGATTCTGTACGCATTGTTCACGGTGCACTCTTAAGACAAGCTGGACCGTCTTGTAACATTTCCTGATTAGGACAGCTAGAAATTTCCGGTAAATCTCCTCATGCGGTCATCCTACAGGCTGCGGCGCCCATTCGATTGATAGGCTCGATTCTGTATGCATTGTTCACGGTGCACTCCAAAGACAAGCTGGACCTTCTTGGAGCAATTCCTGATTAGGACAGCTAGAAATTTCCGATAAATCTCCTCATTCAGTCACCCTACAGGCTGCTGTGCCCATTCGATTGATAGGTTCGATTCTGTACGCATTGTTCACGGTGCACTCCAAAGACAAGCTGGACCGTCTTGTAACATTTCCTGATTAGGACAGCTAGAAATTTCCGGTAAATCTCCTCATGCGGTCATCCTACAGGCTGCGGCGCCCATTCGATTGATAGGTTCGATTCTGCAGGCATTGTTCACGGTGCACTCTTAAGACAAGCTGGACCTTCTTGGAACAATTCCTGATTAGGACAGCTAGAAATTTCCGGTAAATCTCCTCATGCGGTCATCCTACAGGCTGCGGCGCCCATTCGATTGATAGGTTCGATTCTGTACGCATTGTTCACGGTGCACTCCAAAGACAAGCTGGACCGTCTTGTAACATTTCCTGATTAGGACAGCTAGAAATTTCCGGTAAATCTCCTCATGCGGTCATCCTACAGGCTGCTGTGCCCATTCGATTGATAGGTTCGATTCTGCAGGCGTTGTTCACGGTGCACTCTTAAGACAAGCTGGACCTTCTTGGAGCAATTCCTGATTAGGACAGCTAGAAATTTCCGGTAAATCTCCTCATTCAGTCACCCTACAGGCTGCTGTGCCCATTCGTTTGATAGGCTCGATTCTGTATGCATTGTTCACGGTGCACTCTTAAGACAAGCTGGACCTTCTTGGAGCAATTCCTGATTAGGACAGCTAGAAATTTCCGATAAATCTCCTCATTCAGTCACCCTACAGGCTGCTGTGCCCATTCGATTGATAGGTTCGATTCTGTACGCATTGTTCACGGTGCACTCCAAAGACAAGCTGGACCGTCTTGTAACATTTCCTGATTAGGACAGCTAGAAATTTCCGGTAAATCTCCTCATGCGGTCATCCTACAGGCTGCGGCGCCCATTCGATTGATAGGCTCGATTCTGTATGCATTGTTCACGGTGCACTCTTAAGACAAGCTGGACCTTCTTGGAACAATTCCTGATTAGGACAGCTAGAAATTTCCGGTAAATCTCCTCATGCGGTCATCCTACAGGCTGCGGCGCCCATTCGATTGATAGGCTCGATTCTGTATGCATTGTTCACGGTGCACTCCAAAGACAAGCTGGACCGTCTTGTAACATTTCCTGATTAGGACAGCTAGAAATTTCCGGTAAATCTCCTCATGCGGTCATCCTACAGGCTGCTGTGCCCATTCGATTGATAGGTTCGATTCTGCAGGCGTTGTTCACGGTGCACTCTTAAGACAAGCTGGACCTTCTTGGAGCAATTCCTGATTAGGACAGCTAGAAATTTCCGGTAAATCTCCTCATTCAGTCACCCTACAGGCTGCTGTGCCCATTCGTTTGATAGGCTCGATTCTGTATGCATTGTTCACGGTGCACTCTTAAGACAAGCTGGACCTTCTTGGAGCAATTCCTGATTAGGACAGCTAGAAATTTCCGATAAATCTCCTCATTCAGTCACCCTACAGGCTGCTGTGCCCATTCGATTGATAGGTTCGATTCTGTACGCATTGTTCACGGTGCACTCCAAAGACAAGCTGGACCGTCTTGTAACATTTCCTGATTAGGACAGCTAGAAATTTCCGGTAAATCTCCTCATGCGGGCATCCTACAGGCGGCGGCGCCCATTCGATTGATAGGTTCGATTCTGCAGGCATTGTTCACGGTGCACTCTTAAGACAAGCTGGACCTTCTTGGAACAATTCCTGATTAGGACAGCTAGAAATTTCCGGTAAATCTCCTCATGCGGTCATCCTACAGGCTGCGGCGCCCATTCGATTGATAGGTTCGATTCTGTACGCATTGTTCACGGTGCACTCCAAAGACAAGCTGGACCGTCTTGTAACATTTCCTGATTAGGACAGCTAGAAATTTCCGGTAAATCTCCTCATGCGGTCATCCTACAGGCTGCTGTGCCCATTCGATTGATAGGTTCGATTCTGCAGGCGTTGTTCACGGTGCACTCTTAAGACAAGCTGGACCTTCTTGGAGCAATTCCTGATTAGGACAGCTAGAAATTTCCGGTAAATCTCCTCATTCAGTCACCCTACAGGCTGCTGTGCCCATTCGTTTGATAGGCTCGATTCTGTATGCATTGTTCACGGTGCACTCTTAAGACAAGCTGGACCTTCTTGGAGCAATTCCTGATTAGGACAGCTAGAAATTTCCGATAAATCTCCTCATTCAGTCACCCTACAGGCTGCTGTGCCCATTCGATTGATAGGTTCGATTCTGTACGCATTGTTCACGGTGCACTCCAAAGACAAGCTGGACCGTCTTGTAACATTTCCTGATTAGGACAGCTAGAAATTTCCGGTAAATCTCCTCATGCGGTCATCCTACAGGCTGCGGCGCCCATTCGATTGATAGGCTCGATTCTGTATGCATTGTTCACGGTGCACTCTTAAGACAAGCTGGACCTTCTTGGAACAATTCCTGATTAGGACAGCTAGAAATTTCCGGTAAATCTCCTCATGCGGTCATCCTACAGGCTGCGGCGCCCATTCGATTGATAGGCTCGATTCTGTATGCATTGTTCACGGTGCACTCCAAAGACAAGCTGGACCGTCTTGTAACATTTCCTGATTAGGACAGCTAGAAATTTCCGGTAAATCTCCTCATGCGGTCATCCTACAGGCTGCTGTGCCCATTCGATTGATAGGTTCGATTCTGCAGGCGTTGTTCACGGTGCACTCTTAAGACAAGCTGGACCTTCTTGGAGCAATTCCTGATTAGGACAGCTAGAAATTTCCGGTAAATCTCCTCATTCAGTCACCCTACAGGCTGCTGTGCCCATTCGTTTGATAGGCTCGATTCTGTATGCATTGTTCACGGTGCACTCTTAAGACAAGCTGGACCTTCTTGGAGCAATTCCTGATTAGGACAGCTAGAAATTTCCGATAAATCTCCTCATTCAGTCACCCTACAGGCTGCTGTGCCCATTCGATTGATAGGTTCGATTCTGTACGCATTGTTCACGGTGCACTCCAAAGACAAGCTGGACCGTCTTGTAACATTTCCTGATTAGGACAGCTAGAAATTTCCGGTAAATCTCCTCATGCGGGCATCCTACAGGCGGCGGCGCCCATTCGATTGATAGGTTCGATTCTGCAGGCATTGTTCACGGTGCACTCTTAAGACAAGCTGGACCTTCTTGGAGCAATTCCTGATTAGGACAGCTAGAAATTTCCGGTAAATCTCCTCATTCAGTCACCCTACAGGCTGCTGTGCCCATTCGATTGATAGGTTCGATTCTGTACGCATTGTTCACGGTGCACTCCAAAGACAAGCTGGACCGTCTTGTAACATTTCCTGATTAGGACAGCTAGAAATTTCCGGTAAATCTCCTCATGCGGTCATCCTACAGGCTGCGGCGCCCATTCGATTGATAGGCTCGATTCTGTATGCATTGTTCACGGTGCACTCCAAAGACAAGCTGGACCGTCTTGTAACATTTCCTGATTAGGACAGCTAGAAATTTCCGATAAATCTCCTCATGCGGTCATCCTACAGGCTGCTGTGCCCATTCGATTGATAGGTTCGATTCTGTACGCATTGTTCACGGTGCACTCCAAAGACAAGCTGGACCGTCTTGTAACATTTCCTGATTAGGACAGCTAGAAATTTCCGGTAAATCTCCTCATGCGGTCATCCTACAGGCTGCGGCGCCCATTCGATTGATAGGCTCGATTCTGTATGCATTGTTCACGGTGCACTCTTAAGACAAGCTGGACCTTCTTGGAACAATTCCTGATTAGGACAGCTAGAAATTTCCGGTAAATCTCCTCATTCAGTCACCCTACAGGCTGCTGTGCCCATTCGATTGATAGGCTCGATTCTGCATGCATTGTTCACGGTGCACTCTTAAGACAAGCTGGACCTTCTTGGAACAATTCCTGATTAGGACAGCTAGAAATTTCCGGTAAATCTCCTCATTCAGTCACCCTACAGGCTGCTGTGCCCATTCGATTGATAGGCTCGATTCTGCATGCATTGTTCACGGTGCACTCTTAAGACAAGCTGGACCTTCTTGGAACAATTCCTGATTAGGACAGCTAGAAATTTCCGGTAAATCTCCTCATTCAGTCACCCTACAGGCTGCTGTGCCCATTCGATTGATAGGTTCGATTCTGTACGCATTGTTCACGGTGCACTCCAAAGACAAGCTGGACCGTCTTGTAACATTTCCTGATTAGGACAGCTAGAAATTTCCGATAAATCTCCTCATGCGGTCATCCTACAGGCTGCTGTGCCCATTCGATTGATAGGTTCGATTCTGTACGCATTGTTCACGGTGCACTCCAAAGACAAGCTGGACCGTCTTGTAACATTTCCTGATTAGGACAGCTAGAAATTTCCGGTAAATCTCCTCATGCGGGCATCCTACAGGCGGCGGCGCCCATTCGATTGATAGGTTCGATTCTGCAGGCATTGTTCACGGTGCACTCTTAAGACAAGCTGGACCTTCTTGGAGCAATTCCTGATTAGGACAGCTAGAAATTTCCGGTAAATCTCCTCATGCGGTCATCCTACAGGCTGCTGTGCCCATTCGATTGATAGGTTCGATTCTGTACGCATTGTTCACGGTGCACTCCAAAGACAAGCTGGACCGTCTTGTAACATTTCCTGATTAGGACAGCTAGAAATTTCCGATAAATCTCCTCATGCGGTCATCCTACAGGCTGCTGTGCCCATTCGATTGATAGGTTCGATTCTGCATGCATTGTTCACGGTGCACTCTTAAGACAAGCTGGACCTTCTTGGAACAATTCCTGATTAGGACAGCTAGAAATTTCCGGTAAATCTCCTCATTCAGTCACCCTACAGGCTGCTGTGCCCATTCGATTGATAGGCTCGATTCTGCATGCATTGTTCACGGTGCACTCTTAAGACAAGCTGGACCTTCTTGGAACAATTCCTGATTAGGACAGCTAGAAATTTCCGGTAAATCTCCTCATTCAGTCACCCTACAGGCTGCTGTGCCCATTCGATTGATAGGTTCGATTCTGTATGCATTGTTCACGGTGCACTCCAAAGACAAGCTGGACCGTCTTGTAACATTTCCTGATTAGGACAGCTAGAAATTTCCGATAAATCTCCTCATGCGGTCATCCTACAGGCTGCTGTGCCCATTCGATTGATAGGTTCGATTCTGTACGCATTGTTCACGGTGCACTCCAAAGACAAGCTGGACCGTCTTGTAACATTTCCTGATTAGGACAGCTAGAAATTTCCGGTAAATCTCCTCATGCGGGCATCCTACAGGCGGCGGCGCCCATTCGATTGATAGGTTCGATTCTGCAGGCATTGTTCACGGTGCACTCTTAAGACAAGCTGGACCTTCTTGGAGCAATTCCTGATTAGGACAGCTAGAAATTTCCGGTAAATCTCCTCATGCGGTCATCCTACAGGCTGCTGTGCCCATTCGATTGATAGGTTCGATTCTGTACGCATTGTTCACGGTGCACTCCAAAGACAAGCTGGACCGTCTTGTAACATTTCCTGATTAGGACAGCTAGAAATTTCCGATAAATCTCCTCATGCGGTCATCCTACAGGCTGCTGTGCCCATTCGATTGATAGGTTCGATTCTGTACGCATTGTTCACGGTGCACTCCAAAGACAAGCTGGACCGTCTTGTAACATTTCCTGATTAGGACAGCTAGAAATTTCCGGTAAATCTCCTCATGCGGTCATCCTACAGGCTGCTGTGCCCATTCGATTGATAGGTTCGATTCTGTACGCATTGTTCACGGTGCACTCCAAAGACAAGCTGGACCTTCTTGGAACAATTCCTGATTAGGACAGCTAGAAATTTCCGGTAAATCTCCTCATTCAGTCACCCTACAGGCTGCTGTGCCCATTCGATTGATAGGCTCGATTCTGTTTGCATTGCTCACGGTGCACTCTTAAGACAAGCTGGACCTTCTTGGAACAATTCCTGATTAGGACAGCTAGAAATTTCCGGTAAATCTCCTCATTCAGTCGCCCTACAGGCTGCTGTGCCCATTCGATTGATAGGCTCGATTCTGTATGCATTGTTCACGGTGCACTCTTAAGACGAGCTGGACCTTCTTGGAACAATTCCTGATTAGGACAGCTAGAAATTTCCGGTAAATCTCCTCATTCAGTCGCCCTACAGGCTGCTGTGCCCATTCGATTGATAGGTTCGATTCTGTACGCATTGTTCACGGTGCACTCCAAAGACAAGCTGGACCGTCTTGTAACATTTCTTGATTAGGACAGCTAGAAATTTCCGGTAAATCTCCTCATGCGGTCATCCTACAGGCTGCTGTGCCCATTCGATTGATAGGTTCGATTCTGTACGCATTGTTCACGGTGCACTCCAAAGACAAGCTTGACCTTCTTGGAACAATTCCTGATTAGGACAGCTAGAAGTTTCCGGTAAATCTCCTCATGCGGTCACCCTACAGGCTGCTGTGCCCATTCGATTGATAGGCACGATTCTGTATGCATTGTTCACGGTGCACTCTTAAGACAAGCTGGACCTTCTTGGAACAATTCCTGATTAGGACAGCTAGAAATTTCCGGTAAATCTCCTCATTCAGTCACCCTACAGGCTGCTGTGCCCATTCGATTGATAGGCTCGATTCTGTATGCATTGTTCACGGTGCACTCCAAAGACAAGCTGGACCGTCTTGTAACATTTCCTGATTAGGACAGCTAGAAATTTCCGATAAATCTCCTCATGCGGGCATCCTACAGGCGGCGGCGCCCATTCGATTGATAGGTTCGATTCTGCAGGCATTGTTCACGGTGCACTCTTAAGACAAGCTGGACCTTCTAGGAGCAATTCCTGATTAGGACAGCTAGAAATTTCCGGTAAATCTCCTCATTCAGTCACCCTACAGGCTGCTGTGCCCATTCGATTGATAGGCTCGATTCTGTATGCATTGTTCACGGTGCACTCTTAAGACAAGCTGGACCGTCTTGTAACATTTCCTGATTAGGACAGCTAGAAATTTCCGGTAAATCTCCTCATGCGGTCACCCTACAGGCTGCTGTGCCCATTCGATTGATAGGCTCGATTCTGTATGCATTGTTCACGGTGCACTCTTAAGACAAGCTGGACCTTCTTGGAACAATTCCTGATTAGGACAGCTAGAAATTTCCGGTAAATCTCCTCATTCAGTCACCCTACAGGCTGCTGTGCCCATTCGATTGATAGGCTCGATTCTGTATGCATTGTTCACGGTGCACTCCAAAGACAAGCTGGACCGTCTTGTAACATTTCCTGATTAGGACAGCTAGAAATTTCCGGTAAATCTCCTCATGCGGGCATCCTACAGGCGGCGGCGCCCATTCGATTGATAGGTTCGATTCTGCAGGCATTGTTCACGGTGCACTCTTAAGACAAGCTGGACCTTCTTGGAGCAATTCCTGATTAGGACAGCTAGAAATTTCCGGTAAATCTCCTCATTCAGTCACCCTACAGGCTGCTGTGCCCATTCGATTGATAGGCTCGATTCTGTATGCATTGTTCACGGTGCACTCTTAAGACAAGCTGGACCTTCTTGGAGCAATTCCTGATTAGGACAGCTAGAAATTTCCGATAAATCTCCTCATTCAGTCACCCTACAGGCTGCTGTGCCCATTCGATTGATAGGTTCGATTCTGTACGCATTGTTCACGGTGCACTCCAAAGACAAGCTGGACCGTCTTGTAACATTTCCTGATTAGGACAGCTAGAAATTTCCGGTAAATCTCCTCATGCGGGCATCCTACAGGCGGCGGCGCCCATTCGATTGATAGGTTCGATTCTGCAGGCATTGTTCACGGTGCACTCTTAAGACAAGCTGGACCTTCTTGGAGCAATTCCTGATTAGGACAGCTAGAAATTTCCGGTAAATCTCCTCATTCAGTCACCCTACAGGCTGCTGTGCCCATTCGATTGATAGGTTCGCTTCTGTACGCATTGTTCACGGTGCACTCCAAAGACAAGCTGGACCGTCTTGTAACATTTCCTGATTAGGACAGCTAGAAATTTCCGGTAAATCTCCTCATGCGGTCATCCTACAGGCTGCTGTGCCCATTCGATTGATAGGTTCGATTCTGCAGGCATTGTTCACGGTGCACTCTTAAGACAAGCTGGACCTTCTTGGAGCAATTCCTGATTAGGACAGCTAGAAATTTCCGGTAAATCTCCTCATTCAGTCACCCTACAGGCTGCTGTGCCCATTCGATTGATAGGCTCGATTCTGTATGCATTGTTCACGGTGCACTCTTAAGACAAGCTGGACCTTCTTGGAGCAATTCCTGATTAGGACAGCTAGAAATTTCCGATAAATCTCCTCATTCAGTCACCCTACAGGCTGCTGTGCCCATTCGATTGATAGGTTCGATTCTGTACGCATTGTTCACGGTGCACTCCAAAGACAAGCTGGACCGTCTTGTAACATTTCCTGATTAGGACAGCTAGAAATTTCCGGTAAATCTCCTCATGCGGGCATCCTACAGGCGGCGGCGCCCATTCGATTGATAGGTTCGATTCTGCAGGCATTGTTCACGGTGCACTCTTAAGACAAGCTGGACCTTCTTGTAACATTTCCTGATTAGGACAGCTAGAAATTTCCGGTAAATCTCCTCATGCGGGCATCCTACAGGCGGCGGCGCCCATTCGATTGATAGGTTCGATTCTGCAGGCATTGTTCACGGTGCACTCTTAAGACAAGCTGGACCTTCTTGGAGCAATTCCTGATTAGGACAGCTAGAAATTTCCGGTAAATCTCCTCATTCAGTCACCCTACAGGCTGCTGTGCCCATTCGATTGATAGGCTCGATTCTGTATGCATTGTTCACGGTGCACTCTTAAGACAAGCTGGACCTTCTTGGAGCAATTCCTGATTAGGACAGCTAGAAATTTCCGGTAAATCTCCTCATTCAGTCACCCTACAGGCTGCTGTGCCCATTCGATTGATAGGCTCGATTCTGTATGCATTGTTCACGGTGCACTCTTAAGACAAGCTGGACCTTCTTGGAGCAATTCCTGATTAGGACAGCTAGAAATTTCCGATAAATCTCCTCATTCAGTCACCCTACAGGCTGCTGTGCCCATTCGATTGATAGGTTCGATTCTGTACGCATTGTTCACGGTGCACTCCAAAGACAAGCTGGACCGTCTTGTAACATTTCTTGATTAGGACAGCTAGAAATTTCCGGTAAATCTCCTCATGCGGTCATCCTACAGGCTGCTGTGCCCATTCGATTGATAGGTTCGATTCTGTACGCATTGTTCACGGTGCACTCCAAAGACAAGCTTGACCTTCTTGGAACAATTCCTGATTAGGACAGCTAGAAGTTTCCGGTAAATCTCCTCATGCGGTCACCCTACAGGCTGCTGTGCCCATTCGATTGATAGGCACGATTCTGTATGCATTGTTCACGGTGCACTCTTAAGACAAGCTGGACCTTCTTGGAACAATTCCTGATTAGGACAGCTAGAAATTTCCGGTAAATCTCCTCATTCAGTCACCCTACAGGCTGCTGTGCCCATTCGATTGATAGGCTCGATTCTGTATGCATTGTTCACGGTGCACTCCAAAGACAAGCTGGACCGTCTTGTAACATTTCCTGATTAGGACAGCTAGAAATTTCCGATAAATCTCCTCATGCGGGCATCCTACAGGCGGCGGCGCCCATTCGATTGATAGGTTCGATTCTGCAGGCATTGTTCACGGTGCACTCTTAAGACAAGCTGGACCTTCTAGGAGCAATTCCTGATTAGGACAGCTAGAAATTTCCGGTAAATCTCCTCATTCAGTCACCCTACAGGCTGCTGTGCCCATTCGATTGATAGGCTCGATTCTGTATGCATTGTTCACGGTGCACTCTTAAGACAAGCTGGACCGTCTTGTAACATTTCCTGATTAGGACAGCTAGAAATTTCCGGTAAATCTCCTCATGCGGTCACCCTACAGGCTGCTGTGCCCATTCGATTGATAGGCTCGATTCTGTATGCATTGTTCACGGTGCACTCTTAAGACAAGCTGGACCTTCTTGGAACAATTCCTGATTAGGACAGCTAGAAATTTCCGGTAAATCTCCTCATTCAGTCACCCTACAGGCTGCTGTGCCCATTCGATTGATAGGCTCGATTCTGTATGCATTGTTCACGGTGCACTCTTAAGACAAGCTGGACCGTCTTGTAACATTTCCTGATTAGGACAGCTAGAAATTTCCGGTAAATCTCCTCATGCGGTCACCCTACAGGCTGCTGTGCCCATTCGATTGATAGGCTCGATTCTGTATGCATTGTTCACGGTGCACTCCAAAGACAAGCTGGACCGTCTTGTAACATTTCCTGATTAGGACAGCTAGAAATTTCCGGTAAATCTCCTCATGCGGGCATCCTACAGGCGGCGGCGCCCATTCGATTGATAGGTTCGATTCTGCAGGCATTGTTCACGGTGCACTCTTAAGACAAGCTGGACCTTCTTGGAGCAATTCCTGATTAGGACAGCTAGAAATTTCCGGTAAATCTCCTCATTCAGTCACCCTACAGGCTGCTGTGCCCATTCGATTGATAGGCTCGATTCTGTATGCATTGTTCACGGTGCACTCTTAAGACAAGCTGGACCTTCTTGGAGCAATTCCTGATTAGGACAGCTAGAAATTTCCGATAAATCTCCTCATTCAGTCACCCTACAGGCTGCTGTGCCCATTCGATTGATAGGTTCGATTCTGTACGCATTGTTCACGGTGCACTCCAAAGACAAGCTGGACCGTCTTGTAACATTTCCTGATTAGGACAGCTAGAAATTTCCGGTAAATCTCCTCATGCGGGCATCCTACAGGCGGCGGCGCCCATTCGATTGATAGGTTCGATTCTGCAGGCATTGTTCACGGTGCACTCTTAAGACAAGCTGGACCTTCTTGGAGCAATTCCTGATTAGGACAGCTAGAAATTTCCGGTAAATCTCCTCATTCAGTCACCCTACAGGCTGCTGTGCCCATTCGATTGATAGGTTCGCTTCTGTACGCATTGTTCACGGTGCACTCCAAAGACAAGCTGGACCGTCTTGTAACATTTCCTGATTAGGACAGCTAGAAATTTCCGGTAAATCTCCTCATGCGGTCATCCTACAGGCTGCTGTGCCCATTCGATTGATAGGTTCGATTCTGCAGGCATTGTTCACGGTGCACTCTTAAGACAAGCTGGACCTTCTTGGAGCAATTCCTGATTAGGACAGCTAGAAATTTCCGGTAAATCTCCTCATTCAGTCACCCTACAGGCTGCTGTGCCCATTCGATTGATAGGCTCGATTCTGTATGCATTGTTCACGGTGCACTCTTAAGACAAGCTGGACCTTCTTGGAGCAATTCCTGATTAGGACAGCTAGAAATTTCCGATAAATCTCCTCATTCAGTCACCCTACAGGCTGCTGTGCCCATTCGATTGATAGGTTCGATTCTGTACGCATTGTTCACGGTGCACTCCAAAGACAAGCTGGACCGTCTTGTAACATTTCCTGATTAGGACAGCTAGAAATTTCCGGTAAATCTCCTCATGCGGGCATCCTACAGGCGGCGGCGCCCATTCGATTGATAGGTTCGATTCTGCAGGCATTGTTCACGGTGCACTCTTAAGACAAGCTGGACCTTCTTGGAGTAATTCCTGATTAGGACAGCTAGAAATTTCCGGTAAATCTCCTCATTCAGTCACCCTACAGGCTGCTGTGCCCATTCGATTGATAGGTTCGATTCTGTACGCATTGTTCACGGTGCACTCCAAAGACAAGCTGGACCGTCTTGTAACATTTCCTGATTAGGACAGCTAGAAATTTCCGGTAAATCTCCTCATGCGATCATCCTACAGGCTGCTGTGCCCATTCCATTGATAGGTTCGATTCTGTACGCATTGTTCACGGTGCACTCCAAAGACAAGCTGGACCGTCTTGTAACATTTCCTGATTAGGACAGCTAGAAATTTCCGGTAAATCTCCTCATGCGGTCATCCTACAGGCTGCGGCGCCCATTCGATTGATAGGCTCGATTCTGTATGCATTGTTCACGGTGCACTCCAAAGACAAGCTGGACCGTCTTGTAACATTTCCTGATTAGGACAGCTAGAAATTTCCGATAAATCTCCTCATGCGGTCATCCTACAGGCTGCTGTGCCCATTCGATTGATAGCTTCGATTCTGTACGCATTGTTCACGGTGCACTCCAAAGACAAGCTGGACCGTCTTGTAACATTTCCTGATTAGGACAGCTAGAAATTTCCGGTAAATCTCCTCATGCGGTCATCCTACAGGCTGCGGCGCCCATTCGATTGATAGGCTCGATTCTGTATGCATTGTTCACGGTGCACTCTTAAGACAAGCTGGACCTTCTTGGAACAATTCCTGATTAGGACAGCTAGAAATTTCCGGTAAATCTCCTCATGCGGTCATCCTACAGGCTGCGGCGCCCATTCGATTGATAGGCTCGATTCTGTATGCATTGTTCACGGTGCACTCCAAAGACAAGCTGGACCGTCTTGTAACATTTCCTGATTAGGACAGCTAGAAATTTCCGGTAAATCTCCTCATGCGGTCATCCTACAGGCTGCTGTGCCCATTCGATTGATAGGTTCGATTCTGCAGGCGTTGTTCACGGTGCACTCTTAAGACAAGCTGGACCTTCTTGGAGCAATTCCTGATTAGGACAGCTAGAAATTTCCGGTAAATCTCCTCATTCAGTCACCCTACAGGCTGCTGTGCCCATTCGATTGATAGGCTCGATTCTGTATGCATTGTTCACGGTGCACTCTTAAGACAAGCTGGACCTTCTTGGAGCAATTCCTGATTAGGACAGCTAGAAATTTCCGATAAATCTCCTCATTCAGTCACCCTACAGGCTGCTGTGCCCATTCGATTGATAGGTTCGATTCTGTACGCATTGTTCACGGTGCACTCCAAAGACAAGCTGGACCGTCTTGTAACATTTCCTGATTAGGACAGCTAGAAATTTCCGGTAAATCTCCTCATGCGGGCATCCTACAGGCGGCGGCGCCCATTCGATTGATAGCTTCGATTCTGCAGGCATTGTTCACGGTGCACTCTTAAGACAAGCTGGACCTTCTTGGAGCAATTCCTGATTAGGACAGCTAGAAATTTCCGGTAAATCTCCTCATTCAGTCACCCTACAGGCTGCTGTGCCCATTCGATTGATAGGTTCGATTCTGTACGCATTGTTCACGGTGCACTCCAAAGACAAGCTGGACCGTCTTGTAACATTTCCTGATTAGGACAGCTAGAAATTTCCGGTAAATCTCCTCATGCGGTCATCCTACAGGCTGCTGTGCCCATTCGATTGATAGGTTCGATTCTGTACGCATTGTTCACGGTGCACTCCAAAGACAAGCTGGACCGTCTTGTAACATTTCCTGATTAGGACAGCTAGAAATTTCCGGTAAATCTCCTCATGCGGTCATCCTACAGGCTGCGGCGCCCATTCGATTGATAGGCTCGATTCTGTATGCATTGTTCACGGTGCACTCCAAAGACAAGCTGGACCGTCTTGTAACATTTCCTGATTAGGACAGCTAGAAATTTCCGATAAATCTCCTCATGCGGTCATCCTACAGGCTGCTGTGCCCATTCGATTGATAGGTTCGATTCTGTACGCATTGTTCACGGTGCACTCCAAAGACAAGCTGAACCGTCTTGTAACATTTCCTGATTAGGACAGCTAGAAATTTCCGGTAAATCTCCTCATGCGGTCATCCTACAGGCTGCGGCGCCCATTCGATTGATAGGCTCGATTCTGTATGCATTGTTCACGGTGCACTCTTAAGACAAGCTGGACCTTCTTGGAACAATTCCTGATTAGGACAGCTAGAAATTTCCGGTAAATCTCCTCATTCAGTCACCCTACAGGCTGCTGTGCCCATTCGATTGATAGGCTCGATTCTGCATGCATTGTTCACGGTGCACTCTTAAGACAAGCTGGACCTTCTTGGAACAATTCCTGATTAGGACAGCTAGAAATTTCCGGTAAATCTCCTCATTCGGTCACCCTACAGGCTGCTGTGCCCATTCGATTGATAGGCTCGATTCTGCATGCATTGTTCACGGTGCACTCTTAAGACAAGCTGGACCTTCTTGGAACAATTCCTGATTAGGACAGCTAGAAATTTCCGGTAAATCTCCTCATTCAGTCACCCTACAGGCTGCTGTGCCCATTCGATTGATAGGTTCGATTCTGTACGCATTGTTCACGGTGCACTCCAAAGACAAGCTGGACCGTCTTGTAACATTTCTTGATTAGGACAGCTAGAAATTTCCGGTAAATCTCCTCATGCGGTCATCCTACAGGCTGCTGTGCCCATTCGATTGATAGGTTCGATTCTGTACGCATTGTTCACGGTGCACTCCAAAGACAAGCTGGACCGTCTTGTAACATTTCCTGATTAGGACAGCTAGAAATTTCCGATAAATCTCCTCATGCGGTCATCCTACAGGCTGCTGTGCCCATTCGATTGATAGGTTCGATTCTGTACGCATTGTTCACGGTGCACTCCAAAGACAAGCTGGACCGTCTTGTAACATTTCCTGATTAGGACAGCTAGAAATTTCCGGTAAATCTCCTCATGCGGGCATCCTACAGGCGGCGGCGCCCATTCGATTGATAGGTTCGATTCTGCAGGCATTGTTCACGGTGCACTCTTAAGACAAGCTGGACCTTCTTGGAGCAATTCCTGATTAGGACAGCTAGAAATTTCCGGTAAATCTCCTCATGCGGTCATCCTACAGGCTGCTGTGCCCATTCGATTGATAGGTTCGATTCTGTACGCATTGTTCACGGTGCACTCCAAAGACAAGCTGGACCGTCTTGTAACATTTCCTGATTAGGACAGCTAGAAATTTCCGATAAATCTCCTCATGCGGTCATCCTACAGGCTGCTGTGCCCATTCGATTGATAGGTTCGATTCTGTACGCATTGTTCACGGTGCACTCCAAAGACAAGCTGGACCGTCTTGTAACATTTCCTGATTAGGACAGCTAGAAATTTCCGGTAAATCTCCTCATGCGGTCATCCTACAGGCTGCTGTGCCCATTCGATTGATAGGTTCGATTCTGTACGCATTGTTCACGGTGCACTCCAAAGACAAGCTGGACCTTCTTGGAACAATTCCTGATTAGGACAGCTAGAAATTTCCGGTAAATCTCCTCATTCAGTCACCCTACAGGCTGCTGTGCCCATTCGATTGATAGGCTCGATTCTGTTTGCATTGCTCACGGTGCACTCTTAAGACAAGCTGGACCTTCTTGGAACAATTCCTGATTAGGACAGCTAGAAATTTCCGGTAAATCTCCTCATTCAGTCGCCCTACAGGCTGCTGTGCCCATTCGATTGATAGGCTCGATTCTGTATGCATTGTTCACGGTGCACTCTTAAGACAAGCTGGACCTTCTTGGAACAATTCCTGATTAGGACAGCTAGAAATTTCCGGTAAATCTCCTCATTCAGTCGCCCTACAGGCTGCTGTGCCCATTCGATTGATAGGCTCGATTCTGTATGCATTGTTCACGGTGCACTCTTAAGACGAGCTGGACCTTCTTGGAACAATTCCTGATTAGGACAGCTAGAAATTTCCGGTAAATCTCCTCATTCAGTCGCCCTACAGGCTGCTGTGCCCATTCGATTGATAGGCTCGATTCTGTATGCATTGTTCACGGTGCACTCTTAAGACAAGCTTGACCTTCTTGGAACAATTCCTGATTAGGACAGCTAAAATTTCCGGTAAATCTCCTCATGCGGTCACCCTACAGGCTGCTGTGCCCATTCGATTGGTAGGCTCGATTCTGTATGCATTGTTCACGGTGCACTCTTAAGACAAGCTTGACCTTCTTGGAACAATTCCTGATTAGGACAGCTAGAAATTTCCGGTAAATCTCCTCATTCAGTCACCCTACAGGCTGCTGTGCCCATTCGATTGATAGGCTCGATTCTGTATGCATTGTTCACGGTGCACTCTTAAGAGAAGCTTGACCTTCTTGGAACAATTCCTGATTAGGACAGCTAGAAATTTCCGGTAAATCTCCTCATTCAGTCACCCTACAGGCTGCTGTGCCCATTCGATTGATAGGCTCGATTCTGTATGCATTGTTCACGGTGCACTCTTAAGACAAGCTGGACCTTCTTGGAGCAATTCCTGATTAGGACAGCTAGAAATTTCCGGTAAATCTCCTCATTCAGTCACCCTACAGGCTGCTGCGCCCATTCGATTGATAGGCTCGATTCTGTATGCATTGTTCACGGTGCACTCTTAAGACAAGCTTGACCTTCTTGGAACAATTCCTGATTAGGACAGCTAGAAATTTCCGGTAAATCTCCTCATGCGGTCACCCTACAGGCTGCTGTGCCCATTCGATTGATAGGCTCGATTCTGTATGCATTGTTCACGGTGCACTCTTAAGACAAGCTGGACCTTCTTGGAGCAATTCCTGATTAGGACAGCTAGAAATTTCCGGTAAATCTCCTCATGCGGTCACCCTACAGGCTGCTGTGCCCATTCGATTGATAGGCTCGATTCTGTATGCATTGTTCACGGTGCACTCTTAAGACGAGCTGGACCTTCTTGGAACAATTCCTGATTAGGACAGCTAGAAATTTCCGGTAAATCTCCTCATTCAGTCACCCTACAGGCTGCTGTGCCCATTCGATTGATAGGCTCGATTCTGTATGCATTGTTCACGGTGCACTCTTAAGACAAGCTTGACCTTCTTGGAACAATTCCTGATTAGGACAGCTGAAATTTCCGGTAAATCTCCTCATGCGGTCACCCTACAGGCTGCTGTGCCCATTCGATTGATAGGCTCGATTCTGTATGCATTGTTCACGGTGCACTCTTAAGACAAGCTTGACCTTCTTGGAACAATTCCTGATTAGGACAGCTAGAAATTTCCGGTAAATCTCCTCATTCAGTCACCCTACAGGCTGCTGTGCCCATTCGATTGATAGGCTCGATTCTGTATGCATTGTTCACGGTGCACTCTTAAGAGAAGCTTGACCTTCTTGGAACAATTCCTGATTAGGACAGCTAGAAATTTCCGGTAAATCTCCTCATTCAGTCACCCTACAGGCTGCTGTGCCCATTCGATTGATAGGCTCGATTCTGTATGCATTGTTCACGGTGCACTCTTAAGACAAGCTGGACCTTCTTGGAACAATTCCTGATTAGGACAGCTAGAAATTTCCGGTAAATCTCCTCATGCGGTCACCCTACAGGCTGCTGTGCCCATTCGATTGATAGGCTCGATTCTGTATGCATTGTTCACGGTGCACTCTTAAGACAAGCTGGACCTTCCTGGAACAATTCCTGATTAGGACAGTTAGAAATTTCCGGTAAATCTCCTCATGCGGTCACCCTACAGGCTGCTGTGCCCATTCGATTGATAGGCTCGATTCTGTATGCATTGTTCACGGTGCACTCTTAAGACAAGCTGGACCTTCTTGGAGCAATTCCTGATTAGGACAGCTAGAAATTTCCGGTAAATCTCCTCATTCAGTCACCCTACAGGCTGCTGTGCCCATTCGATTGATAGGCTCGATTCTGTATGCATTGTTCACGGTGCACTCCAAAGACAAGCTGGACCGTCTTGTAACATTTCCTGATTAGGACAGCTAGAAATTTCCGATAAATCTCCTCATGCGGTCATCCTACAGGCGGCGGCGCCCATTCGATTGATAGGTTCGATTCTGCAGGCATTGTTCACGGTGCACTCTTAAGACAAGCTGGGCCTTCTTGGAGCAATTCCTGATTAGGACAGCTAGAAATTTCCGGTAAATCTCCTCATTCAGTCACCCTAGAGGCTGCTGTGCCCATTCGATTGATAGGCTCGATTCTGTATGCATTGTTCACGGTGCACTCTTAAGACAAGCTGGACCTTCCTGGAACAATTCCTGATTAGGACAGCTAGAAATTTCCGGTAAATCTCCTCATGCGGTCACCCTACAGGCTGCTGTGCCCATTCGATTGATAGGCTCGATTCTGTATGCATTGTTCACGGTGCACTCTTAAGACAAGCTGGACCTTCTTGGAGCAATTCCTGATTAGGACAGCTAGAAATTTCCGGTAAATCTCCTCATTCAGTCACCCTACAGGCTGCTGTGCCATTCGATTGTAGGCTCGATTCTGTATGCGTTGTTCACGGTGCACTCTTAAGACAAGCTGGACCTTCTTGGAACAATTCCTGATTGGGACAGCTAGAAATTTCCGGTAAATCTCCTCATGCGGTCACCCTACAGGCTGCTGTGCCCATTCGATTGATAGGCTCGATTCTGTATGCATTGTTCACGGTGCACTCTTAAGACAAGCTGGACCTTCTTGGAGCAATTCCTGATTAGGACAGCTAGAAATTTCCGGTAAATCTCCTCATTCAGTCACCCTACAGGCTGCTGTGCCCATTCGATTGATAGGTTCGATTCTGTATGCATTGTTCACGGTGCACTCTTAAGACAAGCTGGACCTTCTTGGAACAATTCCTGATTAGGACAGCTAGAAATTTCCGGTAAATCTCCTCATTCAGTCACCCTACAGGCTGCTGTGCCCATTCGATTGATAGGCTCGATTCTGTATGCATTGTTCACGGTGCACTCTTAAGACAAGCTGGACCTTCCTGGAACAATTCCTGATTAGGACAGCTAGAAATTTCCGGTAAATCTCCTCATGCGGTCACCCTACAGGCTGCTGTGCCCATTCGATTGATAGGCTCGATTCTGTATGCATTGTTCACGGTGCACTCTTAAGACAAGGTGGACCTTCTTGGAGCAATTCCTGATTAGGACAGCTAGAAATTTCCGGTAAATCTCCTCATTCAGTCACCCTACAGGCTGCTGTGCCATTCGATTGATAGGCTCGATTCTGTATGCATTGTTCACGGTGCACTCTTAAGACAAGCTGGACCTTCTTGGAACAATTCCTGATTAGGACAGCTAGAAATTTCCGGTAAATCTCCTCATGCGGTCACCCTACAGGCTGCTGTGCCCATTCGATTGATAGGCTCGATTCTGTATGCATTGTTCACGGTGCACTATTAAGACGAGCTGGACCTTCTTGGAACAATTCCTGATTAGGACAGCTAGAAATTTCCGGTAAATCTCCTCATTCAGTCACCCTACAGGCTGCTGTGCCCATTCGATTGATAGGCTCGATTCTGTATGCATTGTTCACGGTGCACTCTTAAGAGAAGCTTGACCTTCTTGGAACAATTCCTGATTAGGACAGCTAGAAATTTCCGGTAAATCTCCTCATTCAGTCACCCTACAGGCTGCTGTGCCCATTCGATTGATAGGCTCGATTCTGTATGCATTGTTCACGGTGCACTCTTAAGACAAGCTGGACCTTCTTGGAGCAATTCCTGATTAGGACAGCTAGAAATTTCCGGTAAATCTCCTCATTCAGTCACCCTACAGGCTGCTGCGCCCATTCGATTGATAGGCTCGATTCTGTATGCATTGTTCACGGTGCACTCTTAAGACAAGCTTGACCTTCTTGGAACAATTCCTGATTAGGACAGCTAGAAATTTCCGGTAAATCTCCTCATGCGGTCACCCTACAGGCTGCTGTGCCCATTCGATTGATAGGCTCGATTCTGTATGCATTGTTCACGGTGCACTCTTAAGACAAGCTGGACCTTCTTGGAGCAATTCCTGATTAGGACAGCTAGAAATTTCCGGTAAATCTCCTCATGCGGTCACCCTACAGGCTGCTGTGCCCATTCGATTGATAGGCTCGATTCTGTATGCATTGTTCACGGTGCACTCTTAAGACGAGCTGGACCTTCTTGGAACAATTCCTGATTAGGACAGCTAGAAATTTCCGGTAAATCTCCTCATTCAGTCACCCTACAGGCTGCTGTGCCCATTCGATTGATAGGCTCGATTCTGTATGCATTGTTCACGGTGCACTCTTAAGACAAGCTTGACCTTCTTGGAACAATTCCTGATTAGGACAGCTGAAATTTCCGGTAAATCTCCTCATGCGGTCACCCTACAGGCTGCTGTGCCCATTCGATTGATAGGCTCGATTCTGTATGCATTGTTCACGGTGCACTCTTAAGACAAGCTTGACCTTCTTGGAACAATTCCTGATTAGGACAGCTAGAAATTTCCGGTAAATCTCCTCATTCAGTCACCCTACAGGCTGCTGTGCCCATTCGATTGATAGGCTCGATTCTGTATGCATTGTTCACGGTGCACTCTTAAGAGAAGCTTGACCTTCTTGGAACAATTCCTGATTAGGACAGCTAGAAATTTCCGGTAAATCTCCTCATTCAGTCACCCTACAGGCTGCTGTGCCCATTCGATTGATAGGCTCGATTCTGTATGCATTGTTCACGGTGCACTCTTAAGACAAGCTTGACCTTCTTGGAACAATTCCTGATTAGGACAGCTAGAAATTTCCGGTAAATCTCCTCATGCGGTCACCCTACAGGCTGCTGTGCCCATTCGATTGATAGGCTCGATTCTGTATGCATTGTTCACGGTGCACTCTTAAGACAAGCTTGACCTTCTTGGAACAATTCCTGATTAGGACAGCTAGAAATTTCCGGTAAATCTCCTCATTCAGTCACCCTACAGGCTGCTGTGCCCATTCGATTGATAGGCTCGATTCTGTATGCATTGTTCACGGTGCACTCTTAAGAGAAGCTTGACCTTCTTGGAACAATTCCTGATTAGGACAGCTAGAAATTTCCGGTAAATCTCCTCATGCGGTCACCCTACAGGCTGCTGTGCCCATTCGATTGATAGGCTCGATTCTGTATGCATTGTTCACGGTGCACTCTTAAGACAAGCTGGACCGTCTTGTAACATTTCCTGATTAGGACAGCTAGAAATTTCCGATAAATCTCCTCATGCGGTCATCCTACAGGCGGCGGCGCCCATTCGATTGATAGGTTCGATTCTGCAGGCATTGTTCACGGTGCACTCTTAAGACAAGCTGGACCTTCTTGGAGCAATTCCTGATTAGGACAGCTAGAAATTTCCGGTAAATCTCCTCATGCGGTCACCCTACAGGCTGCTGTGCCCATTCGATTGATAGGCTCGATTCTGTATGCATTGTTCACGGTGCACTCTTAAGACAAGCTGGACCTTCCTGGAACAATTCCTGATTAGGACAGTTAGAAATTTCCGGTAAATCTCCTCATGCGGTCACCCTACAGGCTGCTGTGCCCATTCGATTGATAGGCTCGATTCTGTATGCATTGTTCACGGTGCACTCTTAAGACAAGCTGGACCTTCTTGGAGCAATTCCTGATTAGGACAGCTAGAAATTTCCGGTAAATCTCCTCATTCAGTCACCCTACAGGCTGCTGTGCCCATTCGATTGATAGGCTCGATTCTGTATGCATTGTTCACGGTGCACTCCAAAGACAAGCTGGACCGTCTTGTAACATTTCCTGATTAGGACAGCTAGAAATTTCCGATAAATCTCCTCATGCGGTCATCCTACAGGCGGCGGCGCCCATTCGATTGATAGGTTCGATTCTGCAGGCATTGTTCACGGTGCACTCTTAAGACAAGCTGGACCTTCTTGGAGCAATTCCTGATTAGGACAGCTAGAAATTTCCGGTAAATCTCCTCATTCAGTCACCCTAGAGGCTGCTGTGCCCATTCGATTGATAGGCTCGATTCTGTATGCATTGTTCACGGTGCACTCTTAAGACAAGCTGGACCTTCCTGGAACAATTCCTGATTAGGACAGCTAGAAATTTCCGGTAAATCTCCTCATGCGGTCACCCTACAGGCTGCTGTGCCCATTCGATTGATAGGCTCGATTCTGTATGCATTGTTCACGGTGCACTCTTAAGACAAGCTGGACCTTCTTGGAGCAATTCCTGATTAGGACAGCTAGAAATTTCCGGTAAATCTCCTCATTCAGTCACCCTACAGGCTGCTGTGCCATTCGATTGTAGGCTCGATTCTGTATGCGTTGTTCACGGTGCACTCTTAAGACAAGCTGGACCTTCTTGGAACAATTCCTGATTGGGACAGCTAGAAATTTCCGGTAAATCTCCTCATGCGGTCACCCTACAGGCTGCTGTGCCCATTCGATTGATAGGCTCGATTCTGTATGCATTGTTCACGGTGCACTCTTAAGACAAGCTGGACCTTCTTGGAGCAATTCCTGATTAGGACAGCTAGAAATTTCCGGTAAATCTCCTCATTCAGTCACCCTACAGGCTGCTGTGCCCATTCGATTGATAGGTTCGATTCTGTATGCATTGTTCACGGTGCACTCTTAAGACAAGCTGGACCTTCTTGGAACAATTCCTGATTAGGACAGCTAGAAATTTCCGGTAAATCTCCTCATTCAGTCACCCTACAGGCTGCTGTGCCCATTCGATTGATAGGCTCGATTCTGTATGCATTGTTCACGGTGCACTCTTAAGACAAGCTGGACCTTCCTGGAACAATTCCTGATTAGGACAGCTAGAAATTTCCGGTAAATCTCCTCATGCGGTCACCCTACAGGCTGCTGTGCCCATTCGATTGATAGGCTCGATTCTGTATGCATTGTTCACGGTGCACTCTTAAGACAAGGTGGACCTTCTTGGAGCAATTCCTGATTAGGACAGCTAGAAATTTCCGGTAAATCTCCTCATTCAGTCACCCTACAGGCTGCTGTGCCATTCGATTGATAGGCTCGATTCTGTATGCATTGTTCACGGTGCACTCTTAAGACAAGCTGGACCTTCTTGGAACAATTCCTGATTAGGACAGCTAGAAATTTCCGGTAAATCTCCTCATGCGGTCACCCTACAGGCTGCTGTGCCCATTCGATTGATAGGCTCGATTCTGTATGCATTGTTCACGGTGCACTATTAAGACGAGCTGGACCTTCTTGGAACAATTCCTGATTAGGACAGCTAGAAATTTCCGGTAAATCTCCTCATTCAGTCACCCTACAGGCTGCTGTGCCCATTCGATTGATAGGCTCGATTCTGTATGCATTGTTCACGGTGCACTCTTAAGACAAGCTTGACCTTCTTGGAACAATTCCTGATTAGGACAGCTAGAAATTTCCGGTAAATCTCCTCATGCGGTCACCCTACAGGCTGCTGTGCCCATTCGATTGATAGGCTCGATTCTGTATGCATTGTTCACGGTGCACTCTTAAGACAAGCTTGACCTTCTTGGAACAATTCCTGATTAGGACAGCTAGAAATTTCCGGTAAATCTCCTCATTCAGTCACCCTACAGGCTGCTGTGCCCATTCGATTGATAGGCTCGATTCTGTATGCATTGTTCACGGTGCACTCTTAAGAGAAGCTTGACCTTCTTGGAACAATTCCTGATTAGGACAGCTAGAAATTTCCGGTAAATCTCCTCATGCGGTCACCCTACAGGCTGCTGTGCCCATTCGATTGATAGGCTCGATTCTGTATGCATTGTTCACGGTGCACTCTTAAGACAAGCTGGACCGTCTTGTAACATTTCCTGATTAGGACAGCTAGAAATTTCCGATAAATCTCCTCATGCGGTCATCCTACAGGCGGCGGCGCCCATTCGATTGATAGGTTCGATTCTGCAGGCATTGTTCACGGTGCACTCTTAAGACAAGCTGGACCTTCTTGGAGCAATTCCTGATTAGGACAGCTAGAAATTTCCGGTAAATCTCCTCATGCGGTCACCCTACAGGCTGCTGTGCCCATTCGATTGATAGGCTCGATTCTGTATGCATTGTTCACGGTGCACTCTTAAGACAAGCTGGACCTTCCTGGAACAATTCCTGATTAGGACAGCTAGAAATTTCCGGTAAATCTCCTCATGCGGTCACCCTACAGGCTGCTGTGCCCATTCGATTGATAGGCTCGATTCTGTATGCATTGTTCACGGTGCACTCTTAAGACAAGCTGGACCTTCTTGGAGCAATTCCTGATTAGGACAGCTAGAAATTTCCGGTAAATCTCCTCATTCAGTCACCCTACAGGCTGCTGTGCCCATTCGATTGATAGGCTCGATTCTGTATGCATTGTTCACGGTGCACTCCAAAGACAAGCTGGACCGTCTTGTAACATTTCCTGATTAGGACAGCTAGAAATTTCCGATAAATCTCCTCATGCGGTCATCCTACAGGCGGCGGCGCCCATTCGATTGATAGGTTCGATTCTGCAGGCATTGTTCACGGTGCACTCTTAAGACAAGCTGGACCTTCTTGGAGCAATTCCTGATTAGGACAGCTAGAAATTTCCGGTAAATCTCCTCATTCAGTCACCCTAGAGGCTGCTGTGCCCATTCGATTGATAGGCTCGATTCTGTATGCATTGTTCACGGTGCACTCTTAAGACAAGCTGGACCTTCCTGGAACAATTCCTGATTAGGACAGCTAGAAATTTCCGGTAAATCTCCTCATGCGGTCACCCTACAGGCTGCTGTGCCCATTCGATTGATAGGCTCGATTCTGTATGCATTGTTCAAGGTGCACTCTTAAGACAAGCTGGACCTTCTTGGAGCAATTCCTGATTAGGACAGCTAGAAATTTCCGGTAAATCTCCTCATTCAGTCACCCTACAGGCTGCTGTGCCATTCGATTGTAGGCTCGATTCTGTATGCGTTGTTCACGGTGCACTCTTAAGACAAGCTGGACCTTCTTGGAACAATTCCTGATTAGGACAGCTAGAAATTTCCGGTAAATCTCCTCATGCGGTCACCCTACAGGCTGCTGTGCCCATTCGATTGATAGGCTCGATTCTGTATGCATTGTTCACGGTGCACTCTTAAGACAAGCTGGACCTTCTTGGAGCAATTCCTGATTAGGACAGCTAGAAATTTCTGGTAAATCTCCTCATTCAGTCACCCTACAGGCTGCTGTGCCCATTCGATTGATAGGTTCGATTCTGTATGCATTGTTCACGGTGCACTCTTAAGACAAGCTGGACCTTCTTGGAACAATTCCTGATTAGGACAGCTAGAAATTTCCGGTAAATCTCCTCATTCAGTCACCCTACAGGCTGCTGTGCCCATTCGATTGATAGGCTCGATTCTGTATGCATTGTTCACGGTGCACTCTTAAGACAAGCTGGACCTTCCTGGAACAATTCCTGATTAGGACAGCTAGAAATTTCCGGTAAATCTCCTCATGCGGTCACCCTACAGGCTGCTGTGCCCATTCGATTGATAGGCTCGATTCTGTATGCATTGTTCACGGTGCACTCTTAAGACAAGCTGGACCTTCTTGGAGCAATTCCTGATTAGGACAGCTAGAAATTTCCGGTAAATCTCCTCATTCAGTCACCCTACAGGCTGCTGTGCCATTCGATTGATAGGCTCGATTCTGTATGCATTGTTCACGGTGCACTCTTAAGACAAGCTGGACCTTCTTGGAACAATTCCTGATTAGGACAGCTAGAAATTTCCGGTAAATCTCCTCATGCGGTCACCCTACAGGCTGCTGTGCCCATTCGATTGATAGGCTCGATTCTGTATGCATTGTTCACGGTGCACTATTAAGACGAGCTGGACCTTCTTGGAACAATTCCTGATTAGGACAGCTAGAAATTTCCGGTAAATCTCCTCATTCAGTCACCCTACAGGCTGCTGTGCCCATTCGATTGATAGGCTCGATTCTGTATGCATTGTTCACGGTGCACTCTTAAGACAAGCTTGACCTTCTTGGAACAATTCCTGATTAGGACAGCTAGAAATTTCCGGTAAATCTCCTCATGCGGTCACCCTACAGGCTGCTGTGCCCATTCGATTGATAGGCTCGATTCTGTATGCATTGTTCACGGTGCACTCTTAAGACAAGCTTGACCTTCTTGGAACAATTCCTGATTAGGACAGCTAGAAATTTCCGGTAAATCTCCTCATTCAGTCACCCTACAGGCTGCTGTGCCCATTCGATTGATAGGCTCGATTCTGTATGCATTGTTCACGGTGCACTCTTAAGAGAAGCTTGACCTTCTTGGAACAATTCCTGATTAGGACAGCTAGAAATTTCCGGTAAATCTCCTCATGCGGTCACCCTACAGGCTGCTGTGCCCATTCGATTGATAGGCTCGATTCTGTATGCATTGTTCACGGTGCACTCTTAAGACAAGCTGGACCGTCTTGTAACATTTCCTGATTAGGACAGCTAGAAATTTCCGATAAATCTCCTCATGCGGTCATCCTACAGGCGGCGGCGCCCATTCGATTGATAGGTTCGATTCTGCAGGCATTGTTCACGGTGCACTCTTAAGACAAGCTGGACCTTCTTGGAGCAATTCCTGATTAGGACAGCTAGAAATTTCCGGTAAATCTCCTCATGCGGTCACCCTACAGGCTGCTGTGCCCATTCGATTGATAGGCTCGATTCTGTATGCATTGTTCACGGTGCACTCTTAAGACAAGCTGGACCTTCCTGGAACAATTCCTGATTAGGACAGCTAGAAATTTCCGGTAAATCTCCTCATGCGGTCACCCTACAGGCTGCTGTGCCCATTCGATTGATAGGCTCGATTCTGTATGCATTGTTCACGGTGCACTCTTAAGACAAGCTGGACCTTCTTGGAGCAATTCCTGATTAGGACAGCTAGAAATTTCCGGTAAATCTCCTCATTCAGTCACCCTACAGGCTGCTGTGCCCATTCGATTGATAGGCTCGATTCTGTATGCATTGTTCACGGTGCACTCCAAAGACAAGCTGGACCGTCTTGTAACATTTCCTGATTAGGACAGCTAGAAATTTCCGATAAATCTCCTCATGCGGTCATCCTACAGGCGGCGGCGCCCATTCGATTGATAGGTTCGATTCTGCAGGCATTGTTCACGGTGCACTCTTAAGACAAGCTGGACCTTCTTGGAGCAATTCCTGATTAGGACAGCTAGAAATTTCCGGTAAATCTCCTCATTCAGTCACCCTAGAGGCTGCTGTGCCCATTCGATTGATAGGCTCGATTCTGTATGCATTGTTCACGGTGCACTCTTAAGACAAGCTGGACCTTCCTGGAACAATTCCTGATTAGGACAGCTAGAAATTTCCGGTAAATCTCCTCATGCGGTCACCCTACAGGCTGCTGTGCCCATTCGATTGATAGGCTCGATTCTGTATGCATTGTTCACGGTGCACTCTTAAGACAAGCTGGACCTTCTTGGAGCAATTCCTGATTAGGACAGCTAGAAATTTCCGGTAAATCTCCTCATTCAGTCACCCTACAGGCTGCTGTGCCATTCGATTGTAGGCTCGATTCTGTATGCGTTGTTCACGGTGCACTCTTAAGACAAGCTGGACCTTCTTGGAGCAATTCCTGATTAGGACAGCTAGAAATTTCCGGTAAATCTCCTCATGCGGTCACCCTACAGGCTGCTGTGCCCATTCGATTGATAGGCTCGATTCTGTATGCATTGTTCACGGTGCACTCTTAAGACAAGCTGGACCTTCTTGGAGCAATTCCTGATTAGGACAGCTAGAAATTTCCGGTAAATCTCCTCATTCAGTCACCCTACAGGCTGCTGTGCCATTCGATTGTAGGCTCGATTCTGTATGCGTTGTTCACGGTGCACTCTTAAGACAAGCTGGACCTTCTTGGAACAATTCCTGATTAGGACAGCTAGAAATTTCCGGTAAATCTCCTCATGCGGTCACCCTACAGGCTGCTGTGCCCATTCGATTGATAGGCTCGATTCTGTATGCATTGTTCACGGTGCACTCTTAAGACAAGCTGGACCTTCTTGGAGCAATTCCTGATTAGGACAGCTAGAAATTTCCGGTAAATCTCCTCATTCAGTCACCCTACAGGCTGCTGTGCCCATTCGATTGATAGGTTCGATTCTGTATGCATTGTTCACGGTGCACTCTTAAGACAAGCTGGACCTTCTTGGAACAATTCCTGATTAGGACAGCTAGAAATTTCCGGTAAATCTCCTCATTCAGTCACCCTACAGGCTGCTGTGCCCATTCGATTGATAGGCTCGATTCTGTATGCATTGTTCACGGTGCACTCTTAAGACAAGCTGGACCTTCCTGGAACAATTCCTGATTAGGACAGCTAGAAATTTCCGGTAAATCTCCTCATGCGGTCACCCTACAGGCTGCTGTGCCCATTCGATTGATAGGCTCGATTCTGTATGCATTGTTCACGGTGCACTCTTAAGACAAGCTGGACCTTCTTGGAGCAATTCCTGATTAGGACAGCTAGAAATTTCCGGTAAATCTCCTCATTCAGTCACCCTACAGGCTGCTGTGCCATTCGATTGATAGGCTCGATTCTGTATGCATTGTTCACGGTGCACTCTTAAGACAAGCTGGACCTTCTTGGAACAATTCCTGATTAGGACAGCTAGAAATTTCCGGTAAATCTCCTCATGCGGTCACCCTACAGGCTGCTGTGCCCATTCGATTGATAGGCTCGATTCTGTATGCATTGTTCACGGTGCACTCTTAAGACAAGCTGGACCTTCTTGGAGCAATTCCTGATTAGGACAGCTAGAAATTTCCGGTAAATCTCCTCATTCAGTCACCCTACAGGCTGCTGTGCCCATTCGATTGATAGGTTCGATTCTGTATGCATTGTTCACGGTGCACTCTTAAGACAAGCTGGACCTTCTTGGAACAATTCCTGATTAGGACAGCTAGAAATTTCCGGTAAATCTCCTCATTCAGTCACCCTACAGGCTGCTGTGCCCATTCGATTGATAGGTTCGATTCTGTATGCATTGTTCACGGTGCACTCTTAAGACAAGCTGGACCTTCTTGGAACAATTCCTGATCAGGACAGCTAGAAATTTCCGATAAATCTCCTCATTCAGTCGCCCTACAGGCTGCTGTGCCCATTCGATTGATAGGCTCGATTCTGTATGCATTGTTCACGGTGCAATCTTAAGACAAGCTGGACCTTCTTGGAACAATTCCTGATTAGGACAGCTAGAAATTTCCGGTAAATCTCCTCATTCAGTCACCCTACAGGCTGCTGTGCCATTCGATTGATAGGCTCGATTCTGTATGCATTGTTCACGGTGCACTCTTAAGACAAGCTGGACCTTCTTGGAGCAATTCCTGATTAGGACAGCTAGAAATTTCCGGTAAATCTCCTCATGCGGTCACCCTACAGGCTGCTGTGCCCATTCGATTGATAGGCTCGATTCTGTATGCATTGTTCACGGTGCACTCTTAAGACAAGCTGGACCTTCTTGGAGCAATTCCTGATTAGGACAGCTAGAAATTTCCGGTAAATCTCCTCATTCAGTCACCCTACAGGCTGCTGTGCCCATTCGATTGATAGGCTCGATTCTGTATGCATTGTTCACGGTGCACTCTTAAGACAAGCTTGACCTTCTTGGAACAATTCCTGATTAGGACAGCTAGAAGTTTCCGGTAAATCTCCTCATGCGGTCACCCTACAGGCTGCTGTGCCCATTCGATTGATAGGTTCGATTCTGTATGCATTGTTCACGGTGCACTCTTAAGACAAGCTGGACCTTCTTGGAAAAATTCCTGATTAGGACAGCTAGAAATTTCCGGTAAATCTCCTCATTCAGTCACCCTACAGGCTGCTGTGCCATTCGATTGATAGGCTCGATTCTGTATGCATTGTTCACGGTGCACTCTTAAGACAAGCTGGACCTTCCTGGAACAATTCCTGATTAGGACAGCTAGAAATTTCCGGTAAATCTCCTCATGCGGTCACCCTACAGGCTGCTGTGCCCATTCGATTGATAGGCTCGATTCTGTATGCATTGTTCACGGTGCACTCTTAAGACAAGCTGGACCTTCTTGGAGCAATTCCTGATTAGGACAGCTAGAAATTTCCGGTAAATCTCCTCATTCAGTCACCCTACAGGCTGCTGTGCCATTCGATTGATAGGCTCGATTCTGTATGCATTGTTCACGGTGCACTCTTAAGACAAGCTGGACCTTCTTGGAACAATTCCTGATTAGGACAGCTAGAAATTTCCGGTAAATCTCCTCATGCGGTCACCCTACAGGCTGCTGTGCCCATTCGATTGATAGGCTCGATTCTGTATGCATTGTTCACGGTGCACTCTTAAGACAAGCTGGACCTTCTTGGAGCAATTCCTGATTAGGACAGCTAGAAATTTCCGGTAAATCTCCTCATGCGGTCACCCTACAGGCTGCTGTGCCCATTCGATTGATAGGCTCGATTCTGTATGCATTGTTCACGGTGCACTCTTAAGACAAGCTGGACCTTCTTGGAGCAATTCCTGATTAGGACAGCTAGAAATTTCCGGTAAATCTCCTCATTCAGTCACCCTACAGGCTGCTGTGCCCATTCGATTGATAGGTTCGATTCTGTATGCATTGTTCACGGTGCACTCTTAAGACAAGCTGGACCTTCTTGGAGCAATTCCTGATTAGGACAGCTAGAAATTTCCGGTAAATCTCCTCATTCAGTCACCCTACAGGCTGCTGTGCCCATTCGATTGATAGGTTCGATTCTGTATGCATTGTTCACGGTGCACTCTTAAGACAAGCTGGACCTTCTTGGAACAATTCCTGATTAGGACAGCTAGAAATTTCCGGTAAATCTCCTCATTCAGTCACCCTACAGGCTGCTGTGCCCATTCGATTGATAGGTTCGATTCTGTATGCATTGTTCACGGTGCACTCTTAAGACAAGCTGGACCTTCTTGGAACAATTCCTGATCAGGACAGCTAGAAATTTCCGATAAATCTCCTCATTCAGTCGCACTACAGGCTGCTGTGCCCATTCGATTGATAGGCTCGATTCTGTATGCATTGTTCACGGTGCAATCTTAAGACAAGCTGGACCTTCTTGGAACAATTCCTGATTAGGACAGCTAGAAATTTCCGGTAAATCTCCTCATTCAGTCACCCTACAGGCTGCTGTGCCATTCGATTGATAGGCTCGATTCTGTATGCATTGTTCACGGTGCACTCTTAAGACAAGCTGGACCTTCTTGGAGCAATTCCTGATTAGGACAGCTAGAAATTTCCGGTAAATCTCCTCATGCGGTCACCCTACAGGCTGCTGTGCCCATTCGATTGATAGGCTCGATTCTGTATGCATTGTTCACGGTGCACTCTTAAGACAAGCTGGACCTTCTTGGAGCAATTCCTGATTAGGACAGCTAGAAATTTCCGGTAAATCTCCTCATTCAGTCACCCTACAGGCTGCTGTGCCCATTCGATTGATAGGTTCGATTCTGTATGCATTGTTCACGGTGCACTCTTAAGACAAGCTGGACCTTCTTGGAACAATTCCTGATTAGGACAGCTAGAAATTTCCGGTAAATCTCCTCATTCAGTCACCCTACAGGCTGCTGTGCCCATTCGATTGATAGGTTCGATTCTGTATGCATTGTTCACGGTGCACTCTTAAGACAAGCTGGACCTTCTTGGAACAATTCCTGATCAGGACAGCTAGAAATTTCCGATAAATCTCCTCATTCAGTCGCACTACAGGCTGCTGTGCCCATTCGATTGATAGGCTCGATTCTGTATGCATTGTTCACGGTGCAATCTTAAGACAAGCTGGACCTTCTTGGAACAATTCCTGATTAGGACAGCTAGAAATTTCCGGTAAATCTCCTCATTCAGTCACCCTACAGGCTGCTGTGCCATTCGATTGATAGGCTCGATTCTGTATGCATTGTTCACGGTGCACTCTTAAGACAAGCTGGACCTTCTTGGAGCAATTCCTGATTAGGACAGCTAGAAATTTCCGGTAAATCTCCTCATGCGGTCACCCTACAGGCTGCTGTGCCCATTCGATTGATAGGCTCGATTCTGTATGCATTGTTCACGGTGCACTCTTAAGACAAGCTGGACCTTCTTGGAGCAATTCCTGATTAGGACAGCTAGAAATTTCCGGTAAATCTCCTCATTCAGTCACCCTACAGGCTGCTGTGCCCATTCGATTGATAGGTTCGATTCTGTATGCATTGTTCACGGTGCACTCTTAAGACAAGCTGGACCTTCTTGGAACAATTCCTGATTAGGACAGCTAGAAATTTCCGGTAAATCTCCTCATTCAGTCACCCTACAGGCTGCTGTGCCCATTCGATTGATAGGTTCGATTCTGTATGCATTGTTCACGGTGCACTCTTAAGACAAGCTGGACCTTCTTGGAGCAATTCCTGATTAGGACAGCTAGAAATTTCCGGTAAATCTCCTCATTCAGTCACCCTACAGGCTGCTGTGCCCATTCGATTGATAGGTTCGATTCTGTATGCATTGTTCACGGTGCACTCTTAAGACAAGCTGGACCTTCTTGGAACAATTCCTGATTAGGACAGCTAGAAATTTCCGGTAAATCTCCTCATTCAGTCACCCTACAGGCTGCTGTGCCCATTCGATTGATAGGTTCGATTCTGTATGCATTGTTCACGGTGCACTCTTAAGACAAGCTGGACCTTCTTGGAACAATTCCTGATCAGGACAGCTAGAAATTTCCGATAAATCTCCTCATTCAGTCGCCCTACAGGCTGCTGTGCCCATTCGATTGATAGGCTCGATTCTGTATGCATTGTTCACGGTGCAATCTTAAGACAAGCTGGACCTTCTTGGAACAATTCCTGATTAGGACAGCTAGAAATTTCCGGTAAATCTCCTCATTCAGTCACCCTACAGGCTGCTGTGCCATTCGATTGATAGGCTCGATTCTGTATGCATTGTTCACGGTGCACTCTTAAGACAAGCTGGACCTTCTTGGAGCAATTCCTGATTAGGACAGCTAGAAATTTCCGGTAAATCTCCTCATGCGGTCACCCTACAGGCTGCTGTGCCCATTCGATTGATAGGCTCGATTCTGTATGCATTGTTCACGGTGCACTCTTAAGACAAGCTGGACCTTCTTGGAGCAATTCCTGATTAGGACAGCTAGAAATTTCCGGTAAATCTCCTCATTCAGTCACCCTACAGGCTGCTGTGCCCATTCGATTGATAGGCTCGATTCTGTATGCATTGTTCACGGTGCACTCTTAAGACAAGCTTGACCTTCTTGGAACAATTCCTGATTAGGACAGCTAGAAGTTTCCGGTAAATCTCCTCATGCGGTCACCCTACAGGCTGCTGTGCCCATTCGATTGATAGGTTCGATTCTGTATGCATTGTTCACGGTGCACTCTTAAGACAAGCTGGACCTTCTTGGAACAATTCCTGATTAGGACAGCTAGAAATTTCCGGTAAATCTCCTCATTCAGTCACCCTACAGGCTGCTGTGCCATTCGATTGATAGGTTCGATTCTGTATGCATTGTTCACGGTGCACTCTTAAGACAAGCTGGACCTTCTTGGAACAATTCCTGATTAGGACAGCTAGAAATTTCCGGTAAATCTCCTCATGCGGTCACCCTACAGGCTGCTGTGCCCATTCGATTGATAGGCTCGATTCTGTATGCATTGTTCACGGTGCACTCCAAAGACAAGCTGGACCGTCTTGTAACATTTCCTGATTAGGACAGCTAGAAATTTCCGATAAATCTCCTCATGCGGTCATCCTACAGGCGGCGGCGCCCATTCGATTGATAGGTTCGATTCTGCAGGCATTGTTCACGGTGCACTCTTAAGACAAGCTGGACCTTCTTGGAGCAATTCCTGATTAGGACAGCTAGAAATTTCCGGTAAATCTCCTCATTCAGTCACCCTACAGGCTGCTGTGCCCATTCGATTGATAGGCTCGATTCTGTATGCATTGTTCACGGTGCACTCTTAAGACAAGCTGGACCTTCCTGGAACAATTCCTGATTAGGACAGCTAGAAATTTCCGGTAAATCTCCTCATGCGGTCACCCTACAGGCTGCTGTGCCCATTCGATTGATAGGCTCGATTCTGTATGCATTGTTCACGGTGCACTCTTAAGACAAGCTGGACCTTCTTGGAGCAATTCCTGATTAGGACAGCTAGAAATTTCCGGTAAATCTCCTCATTCAGTCACCCTACAGGCTGCTGTGCCATTCGATTGATAGGCTCGATTCTGTATGCATTGTTCACGGTGCACTCTTAAGACAAGCTGGACCTTCTTGGAACAATTCCTGATTAGGACAGCTAGAAATTTCCGGTAAATCTCCTCATGCGGTCACCCTACAGGCTGCTGTGCCCATTCGATTGATAGGCTCGATTCTGTATGCATTGTTCACGGTGCACTCTTAAGACAAGCTGGACCTTCTTGGAGCAATTCCTGATTAGGACAGCTAGAAATTTCCGGTAAATCTCCTCATTCAGTCACCCTACAGGCTGCTGTGCCCATTCGATTGATAGGTTCGATTCTGTATGCATTGTTCACGGTGCACTCTTAAGACAAGCTGGACCTTCTTGGAACAATTCCTGATTAGGACTGCTAGAAATTTCCGGTAAATCTCCTCATTCAGTCACCCTACAGGCTGCTGTGCCCATTCGATTGATAGGCTCGATTCTGTATGCATTGTTCACGGTGCACTCTTAAGACAAGCTGGACCTTCTTGGAACAATTCCTGATTAGGACAGCTAGAAATTTCCGGTAAATCTCCTCATGCGGTCACCCTACAGGCTGCTGTGCCCATTCGATTGATAGGCTCGATTCTGTATGCATTGTTCACGGTGCACTCTTAAGACAAGCTGGACCTTCTTGGAGCAATTCCTGATTAGGACAGCTAGAAATTTCCGGTAAATCTCCTCATTCAGTCACCCTACAGGCTGCTGTGCCCATTCGATTGATAGGTTCGATTCTGTATGCATTGTTCACGGTGCACTCTTAAGACAAGCTGGACCTTCTTGGAACAATTCCTGATTAGGACAGCTAGAAATTTCCGGTAAATCTCCTCATTCAGTCACCCTACAGGCTGCTGTGCCCATTCGATTGATAGGTTCGATTCTGTATGCATTGTTCACGGTGCACTCTTAAGACAAGCTGGACCTTCTTGAAACAATTCCTGATCAGGACAGCTAGAAATTTCCGATAAATCTCCTCATTCAGTCGCCCTACAGGCTGCTGTGCCCATTCGATTGATAGGCTCGATTCTGTATGCATTGTTCACGGTGCAATCTTAAGACAAGCTGGACCTTCTTGGAACAATTCCTGATCAGGACAGCTAGAAATTTCCGATAAATCTCCTCCTGCGGTCATCCTACAGGCTGCGGCGCCCATTCGATTGATAGGTTCGATTCTGTACGCATTGTTCACGGTGCACTCTTAAGACAAGCTGGACCTTCTTGGAACAATTCCTGATTAGGACAGCTAGAAATTTCCGGTAAATCTCCTCATGCGGTCACCCTACAGGCTGCTGTGCCCATTCGATTGATAGGCTCGATTCTGTATGCATTGTTCACGGTGCACTCCAAAGACAAGCTGGACCGTCTTGTAACATTTCCTGATTAGGACAGCTAGAAATTTCCGATAAATCTCCTCATGCGGTCATCCTACAGGCGGCGGCGCCCATTCGATTGATAGGTTCGATTCTGCAGGCATTGTTCACGGTGCACTCTTAAGACAAGCTGGACCTTCTTGGAGCAATTCCTGATTAGGACAGCTAGAAATTTCCGGTAAATCTCCTCATGCGGTCACCCTACAGGCTGCTGTGCCCATTCGATTGATAGGCTCGATTCTGTATGCATTGTTCACGGTGCACTCTTAAGACAAGCTGGACCTTCTTGGAGCAATTCCTGATTAGGACAGCTAGAAATTTCCGGTAAATCTCCTCATTCAGTCACCCTACAGGCTGCTGTGCCATTCGATTGATAGGCTCGATTCTGTATGCATTGTTCACGGTGCACTCTTAAGACAAGCTGGACCTTCTTGGAACAATTCCTGATTAGGACAGCTAGAAATTTCCGGTAAATCTCCTCATGCGGTCACCCTACAGGCTGCTGTGCCCATTCGATTGATAGGCTCGATTCTGTATGCATTGTTCACGGTGCACTCTTAAGACAAGCTGGACCTTCTTGGAGCAATTCCTGATTAGGACAGCTAGAAATTTCCGGTAAATCTCCTCATTCAGTCACCCTACAGGCTGCTGTGCCATTCGATTGATAGGCTCGATTCTGTATGCATTGTTCACGGTGCACTCTTAAGACAAGCTGGACCTTCTTGGAACAATTCCTGATTAGGACAGCTAGAAATTTCCGGTAAATCTCCTCATGCGGTCACCCTACAGGCTGCTGTGCCCATTCGATTGATAGGCTCGATTCTGTATGCATTGTTCACGGTGCACTCTTAAGACAAGCTGGACCTTCTTGGAGCAATTCCTGATTAGGACAGCTAGAAATTTCCGGTAAATCTCCTCATGCGGTCACCCTACAGGCTGCTGTGCCCATTCGATTGATAGGCTCGATTCTGTATGCATTGTTCACGGTGCACTCTTAAGACAAGCTGGACCTTCTTGGAGCAATTCCTGATTAGGACAGCTAGAAATTTCCGGTAAATCTCCTCATTCAGTCACCCTACAGGCTGCTGTGCCCATTCGATTGATAGGTTCGATTCTGTATGCATTGTTCACGGTGCACTCTTAAGACAAGCTGGACCTTCTTGGAGCAATTCCTGATTAGGACAGCTAGAAATTTCCGGTAAATCTCCTCATGCGGTCACCCTACAGGCTGCTGTGCCCATTCGATTGATAGGCTCGATTCTGTATGCATTGTTCACGGTGCACTCTTAAGACAAGCTGGACCTTCTTGGAGCAATTCCTGATTAGGACAGCTAGAAATTTCCGGTAAATCTCCTCATTCAGTCACCCTACAGGCTGCTGTGCCCATTCGATTGATAGGTTCGATTCTGTATGCATTGTTCACGGTGCACTCTTAAGACAAGCTGGACCTTCTTGGAACAATTCCTGATTAGGACAGCTAGAAATTTCCGGTAAATCTCCTCATTCAGTCACCCTACAGGCTGCTGTGCCCATTCGATTGATAGGTTCGATTCTGTATGCATTGTTCACGGTGCACTCTTAAGACAAGCTGGACCTTCTTGGAACAATTCCTGATCAGGACAGCTAGAAATTTCCGATAAATCTCCTCATTCAGTCGCACTACAGGCTGCTGTGCCCATTCGATTGATAGGCTCGATTCTGTATGCATTGTTCACGGTGCAATCTTAAGACAAGCTGGACCTTCTTGGAACAATTCCTGATTAGGACAGCTAGAAATTTCCGGTAAATCTCCTCATTCAGTCACCCTACAGGCTGCTGTGCCATTCGATTGATAGGCTCGATTCTGTATGCATTGTTCACGGTGCACTCTTAAGACAAGCTGGACCTTCTTGGAGCAATTCCTGATTAGGACAGCTAGAAATTTCCGGTAAATCTCCTCATGCGGTCACCCTACAGGCTGCTGTGCCCATTCGATTGATAGGCTCGATTCTGTATGCATTGTTCACGGTGCACTCTTAAGACAAGCTGGACCTTCTTGGAGCAATTCCTGATTAGGACAGCTAGAAATTTCCGGTAAATCTCCTCATTCAGTCACCCTACAGGCTGCTGTGCCCATTCGATTGATAGGTTCGATTCTGTATGCATTGTTCACGGTGCACTCTTAAGACAAGCTGGACCTTCTTGGAACAATTCCTGATTAGGACAGCTAGAAATTTCCGGTAAATCTCCTCATTCAGTCACCCTACAGGCTGCTGTGCCCATTCGATTGATAGGTTCGATTCTGTATGCATTGTTCACGGTGCACTCTTAAGACAAGCTGGACCTTCTTGGAACAATTCCTGATCAGGACAGCTAGAAATTTCCGATAAATCTCCTCATTCAGTCGCACTACAGGCTGCTGTGCCCATTCGATTGATAGGCTCGATTCTGTATGCATTGTTCACGGTGCAATCTTAAGACAAGCTGGACCTTCTTGGAACAATTCCTGATTAGGACAGCTAGAAATTTCCGGTAAATCTCCTCATTCAGTCACCCTACAGGCTGCTGTGCCATTCGATTGATAGGCTCGATTCTGTATGCATTGTTCACGGTGCACTCTTAAGACAAGCTGGACCTTCTTGGAGCAATTCCTGATTAGGACAGCTAGAAATTTCCGGTAAATCTCCTCATGCGGTCACCCTACAGGCTGCTGTGCCCATTCGATTGATAGGCTCGATTCTGTATGCATTGTTCACGGTGCACTCTTAAGACAAGCTGGACCTTCTTGGAGCAATTCCTGATTAGGACAGCTAGAAATTTCCGGTAAATCTCCTCATTCAGTCACCCTACAGGCTGCTGTGCCCATTCGATTGATAGGTTCGATTCTGTATGCATTGTTCACGGTGCACTCTTAAGACAAGCTGGACCTTCTTGGAACAATTCCTGATTAGGACAGCTAGAAATTTCCGGTAAATCTCCTCATTCAGTCACCCTACAGGCTGCTGTGCCCATTCGATTGATAGGTTCGATTCTGTATGCATTGTTCACGGTGCACTCTTAAGACAAGCTGGACCTTCTTGGAGCAATTCCTGATTAGGACAGCTAGAAATTTCCGGTAAATCTCCTCATTCAGTCACCCTACAGGCTGCTGTGCCCATTCGATTGATAGGTTCGATTCTGTATGCATTGTTCACGGTGCACTCTTAAGACAAGCTGGACCTTCTTGGAACAATTCCTGATTAGGACAGCTAGAAATTTCCGGTAAATCTCCTCATTCAGTCACCCTACAGGCTGCTGTGCCCATTCGATTGATAGGTTCGATTCTGTATGCATTGTTCACGGTGCACTCTTAAGACAAGCTGGACCTTCTTGGAACAATTCCTGATCAGGACAGCTAGAAATTTCCGATAAATCTCCTCATTCAGTCGCCCTACAGGCTGCTGTGCCCATTCGATTGATAGGCTCGATTCTGTATGCATTGTTCACGGTGCAATCTTAAGACAAGCTGGACCTTCTTGGAACAATTCCTGATTAGGACAGCTAGAAATTTCCGGTAAATCTCCTCATTCAGTCACCCTACAGGCTGCTGTGCCATTCGATTGATAGGCTCGATTCTGTATGCATTGTTCACGGTGCACTCTTAAGACAAGCTGGACCTTCTTGGAGCAATTCCTGATTAGGACAGCTAGAAATTTCCGGTAAATCTCCTCATGCGGTCACCCTACAGGCTGCTGTGCCCATTCGATTGATAGGCTCGATTCTGTATGCATTGTTCACGGTGCACTCTTAAGACAAGCTGGACCTTCTTGGAGCAATTCCTGATTAGGACAGCTAGAAATTTCCGGTAAATCTCCTCATTCAGTCACCCTACAGGCTGCTGTGCCCATTCGATTGATAGGCTCGATTCTGTATGCATTGTTCACGGTGCACTCTTAAGACAAGCTTGACCTTCTTGGAACAATTCCTGATTAGGACAGCTAGAAGTTTCCGGTAAATCTCCTCATGCGGTCACCCTACAGGCTGCTGTGCCCATTCGATTGATAGGTTCGATTCTGTATGCATTGTTCACGGTGCACTCTTAAGACAAGCTGGACCTTCTTGGAACAATTCCTGATTAGGACAGCTAGAAATTTCCGGTAAATCTCCTCATTCAGTCACCCTACAGGCTGCTGTGCCATTCGATTGATAGGTTCGATTCTGTATGCATTGTTCACGGTGCACTCTTAAGACAAGCTGGACCTTCTTGGAACAATTCCTGATTAGGACAGCTAGAAATTTCCGGTAAATCTCCTCATGCGGTCACCCTACAGGCTGCTGTGCCCATTCGATTGATAGGCTCGATTCTGTATGCATTGTTCACGGTGCACTCCAAAGACAAGCTGGACCGTCTTGTAACATTTCCTGATTAGGACAGCTAGAAATTTCCGATAAATCTCCTCATGCGGTCATCCTACAGGCGGCGGCGCCCATTCGATTGATAGGTTCGATTCTGCAGGCATTGTTCACGGTGCACTCTTAAGACAAGCTGGACCTTCTTGGAGCAATTCCTGATTAGGACAGCTAGAAATTTCCGGTAAATCTCCTCATTCAGTCACCCTACAGGCTGCTGTGCCCATTCGATTGATAGGCTCGATTCTGTATGCATTGTTCACGGTGCACTCTTAAGACAAGCTGGACCTTCCTGGAACAATTCCTGATTAGGACAGCTAGAAATTTCCGGTAAATCTCCTCATGCGGTCACCCTACAGGCTGCTGTGCCCATTCGATTGATAGGCTCGATTCTGTATGCATTGTTCACGGTGCACTCTTAAGACAAGCTGGACCTTCTTGGAGCAATTCCTGATTAGGACAGCTAGAAATTTCCGGTAAATCTCCTCATTCAGTCACCCTACAGGCTGCTGTGCCATTCGATTGATAGGCTCGATTCTGTATGCATTGTTCACGGTGCACTCTTAAGACAAGCTGGACCTTCTTGGAACAATTCCTGATTAGGACAGCTAGAAATTTCCGGTAAATCTCCTCATGCGGTCAACCTACAGGCTGCTGTGCCCATTCGATTGATAGGCTCGATTCTGTATGCATTGTTCACGGTGCACTCTTAAGACAAGCTGGACCTTCTTGGAGCAATTCCTGATTAGGACAGCTAGAAATTTCCGGTAAATCTCCTCATTCAGTCACCCTACAGGCTGCTGTGCCCATTCGATTGATAGGTTCGATTCTGTATGCATTGTTCACGGTGCACTCTTAAGACAAGCTGGACCTTCTTGGAACAATTCCTGATTAGGACAGCTAGAAATTTCCGGTAAATCTCCTCATTCAGTCACCCTACAGGCTGCTGTGCCCATTCGATTGATAGGCTCGATTCTGTATGCATTGTTCACGGTGCACTCTTAAGACAAGCTGGACCTTCTTGGAACAATTCCTGATTAGGACAGCTAGAAATTTCCGGTAAATCTCCTCATGCGGTCACCCTACAGGCTGCTGTGCCCATTCGATTGATAGGCTCGATTCTGTATGCATTGTTCACGGTGCACTCTTAAGACAAGCTGGACCTTCTTGGAGCAATTCCTGATTAGGACAGCTAGAAATTTCCGGTAAATCTCCTCATTCAGTCACCCTACAGGCTGCTGTGCCCATTCGATTGATAGGTTCGATTCTGTATGCATTGTTCACGGTGCACTCTTAAGACAAGCTGGACCTTCTTGGAACAATTCCTGATTAGGACAGCTAGAAATTTCCGGTAAATCTCCTCATTCAGTCACCCTACAGGCTGCTGTGCCCATTCGATTGATAGGTTCGATTCTGTATGCATTGTTCACGGTGCACTCTTAAGACAAGCTGGACCTTCTTGAAACAATTCCTGATCAGGACAGCTAGAAATTTCCGATAAATCTCCTCATTCAGTCGCCCTACAGGCTGCTGTGCCCATTCGATTGATAGGCTCGATTCTGTATGCATTGTTCACGGTGCAATCTTAAGACAAGCTGGACCTTCTTGGAACAATTCCTGATCAGGACAGCTAGAAATTTCCGATAAATCTCCTCCTGCGGTCATCCTACAGGCTGCGGCGCCCATTCGATTGATAGGTTCGATTCTGTACGCATTGTTCACGGTGCACTCTTAAGACAAGCTGGACCTTCTTGGAACAATTCCTGATTAGGACAGCTAGAAATTTCCGGTAAATCTCCTCATGCGGTCACCCTACAGGCTGCTGTGCCCATTCGATTGATAGGCTCGATTCTGTATGCATTGTTCACGGTGCACTCCAAAGACAAGCTGGACCGTCTTGTAACATTTCCTGATTAGGACAGCTAGAAATTTCCGATAAATCTCCTCATGCGGTCATCCTACAGGCGGCGGCGCCCATTCGATTGATAGGTTCGATTCTGCAGGCATTGTTCACGGTGCACTCTTAAGACAAGCTGGACCTTCTTGGAGCAATTCCTGATTAGGACAGCTAGAAATTTCCGGTAAATCTCCTCATTCAGTCACCCTACAGGCTGCTGTGCCCATTCGATTGATAGGCTCGATTCTGTATGCATTGTTCACGGTGCACTCTTAAGACAAGCTGGACCTTCTTGGAGCAATTCCTGATTAGGACAGCTAGAAATTTCCGGTAAATCTCCTCACTCAGTCACCCTACAGGCTGCTGTGCCATTCGATTGATAGGCTCGATTCTGTATGCATTGTTCACGGTGCACTCTTAAGACAAGCTGGACCTTCTTGGAACAATTCCTGATTAGGACAGCTAGAAATTTCCGGTAAATCTCCTCATGCGGTCACCCTACAGGCTGCTGTGCCCATTCGATTGATAGGCTCGATTCTGTATGCATTGTTCACGGTGCACTCTTAAGACAAGCTGGACCTTCTTGGAGCAATTCCTGATTAGGACAGCTAGAAATTTCCGGTAAATCTCCTCATTCAGTCACCCTACAGGCTGCTGTGCCCATTCGATTGATAGGTTCGATTCTGTATGCATTGTTCACGGTGCACTCTTAAGACAAGCTGGACCTTCTTGGAACAATTCCTGATTAGGACAGCTAGAAATTTCCGGTAAATCTCCTCATTCAGTCACCCTACAGGCTGCTGTGCCCATTCGATTGATAGGTTCGATTCTGTATGCATTGTTCACGGTGCACTCTTAAGACAAGCTGGACCTTCTTGAAACAATTCCTGATCAGGACAGCTAGAAATTTCCGATAAATCTCCTCATTCAGTCGCCCTACAGGCTGCTGTGCCCAGTCGATTGATAGGCTCGATTCTGTATGCATTGTTCACGGTGCAATCTTAAGACAAGCTGGACCTTCTTGGAACAATTCCTGATCAGGACAGCTAGAAATTTCCGATAAATCTCCTCCTGCGGTCATCCTACAGGCTGCGGCGCCCATTCGATTGATAGGTTCGATTCTGCAGGCATTGTTCACGGTGCACTCCAAAGACAAGCTAGACCGTCTTGTAACATTTCCTGATTAGGACAACTAGAAATTTCCGGTAAATCTCCTCATTCAGTCACCCTACAGGCTGCTGTGCCCATTCGATTGATAGGCTCGATTCTGTATGCATTGTTCACGGTGCACTCTTAAGACAAGCTGGACCTTCCTGGAACAATTCCTGATTAGGACAGCTAGAAATTTCCGGTAAATCTCCTCATGCGGTCACCCTACAGGCTGCTGTGCCATTCGATTGATAGGTTCGATTCTGTATGCATTGTTCACGGTGCACTCTTAAGACAAGCTGGACCGTCTTGTAACATTTCCTGATTAGGACAGCTAGAAATTTCCGATAAATCTCCTCATGCGGTCATCCTACAGGCTGCGGCGCCCATTCGATTGATAGGTTCGATTCTGTACGCATTGTTCACGGTGCACTCTTAAGACAAGCTGGACCTTTTTGGAACAATTCCTGATTAGGACAGCTAGAAATTTCCGGTAAATCTCCTCATGCGGTCACCCTACAGGCTGCTGTGCCCATTCGATTGATAGGTTCGATTCTGTATGCATTGTTCACGGTGCACTCTTAAGACAAGCTGGACCTTCTTGGAACAATTCCTGATTAGGACAGCTAGAAATTTCCGGTAAATCTCCTCATGCGGTCACCCTACAGGCTGCTGTGCCCATTCGATTGATAGGTTCGATTCTGTATGCATTGTTCACGGTGCACTCTTAAGACAAGCTGGACCTTCTTGGAACAATTCCTGATTAGGACAGCTAGAAATTTCCGGTAAATCTCCTCATGCGGTCACCCTACAGGCTGCTGTGCCCATTCGATTGATAGGCTCGATTCTGTATGCATTGTTCACGGTGCACTCTTAAGACAAGCTGGACCTTCTTGGAGCAATTCCTGATTAGGACAGCTAGAAATTTCCGGTAAATCTCCTCATTCAGTCACCCTACAGGCTGCTGTGCCCATTCGATTGATAGGTTCGATTCTGTATGCATTGTTCACGGTGCACTCTTAAGACAAGCTGGACCTTCTTGGAACAATTCCTGATTAGGACAGCTAGAAATTTCCGGTAAATCTCCTCATTCAGTCACCCTACAGGCTGCTGTGCCCATTCGATTGATAGGTTCGATTCTGTAGGCATTGTTCACGGTGCACTCTTAAGACAAGCTGGACCTTCTTGGAACAATTCCTGATCAGGACAGCTAGAAATTTCCGATAAATCTCCTCATTCAGTCGCCCTACAGGCTGCTGTGCCCATTCGATTGATAGGCTCGATTCTGTATGCATTGTTCACGGTGCAATCTTAAGACAAGCTGGACCTTCTTGGAACAATTCCTGATCAGGACAGCTAGAAATTTCCGATAAATCTCCTCATGCGGTCATCCTACAGGCTGCGGCGCCCATTCGATTGATAGGTTCGATTCTGCAGGCATTGTTCACGGTGCACTCCAAAGACAAGCTAGACCGTCTTGTAACATTTCCTGATTAGGACAACTAGAAATTTCCGATAAATCTCCTCATGCGGTCATCCTACAGGCTGCGGCGCCCATTCGATTGATAGGTTCGATTCTGTACGCATTGTTCACGGTGCACTCCAAAGACAAGCTGGACCGTCTTGAAACAATTCCTGATTAGGACAGCTAGAAATTTCCGGTAAATCTCCTCATTCAGTCGCCCTACAGGCTGCTGTGCCCATTCGATTGATAGGCTCGATTCTGTACACATTGTTCACGGTGCACTCTTAAGACAAGCTGGACCTTCTTGGAACAATTCCTGATTAGGACAGCTAGAACTTTCCGGTAAGTCTCCTCATGCGGTCACCCTACAGGCTGCTGTGCCCATTCGATTGATAGGTTCGATTCTGTATGCATTGTTCACGGTGCACTCTTAAGACAAGCTGGACCGTCTTGTAACATTTCCTGATTAGGACAGCTAGAAATTTCCGATAAATCTCCTCATGCGGTCATCCTACAGGCTGCGGCGCCCATTCGATTGATAGGTTCGATTCTGTACGCATTGTTCACGGTGCACTCTTAAGACAAGCTGGACCTTTTTGGAACAATTCCTGATTAGGACAGCTAGAAATTTCCGGTAAATCTCCTCATGCGGTCACCCTACAGGCTGCTGTGCCCATTCGATTGATAGGTTCGATTCTGTATGCATTGTTCACGGTGCACTCTTAAGACAAGCTGGACCTTCTTGGAACAATTCCTGATTAGGACAGCTAGAAATTTCCGGTAAATCTCCTCATGCGGTCACCCTACAGGCTGCTGTGCCCATTCGATTGATAGGTTCGATTCTGTATGCATTGTTCACGGTGCACTCTTAAGACAAGCTGGACCTTCTTGGAACAATTCCTGATTAGGACAGCTAGAAATTTCCGGTAAATCTCCTCATGCGGTCACCCTACAGGCTGCTGTGCCCATTCGATTGATAGGCTCGATTCTGTATGCATTGTTCACGGTGCACTCTTAAGACAAGCTGGACCTTCTTGGAGCAATTCCTGATTAGGACAGCTAGAAATTTCCGGTAAATCTCCTCATTCAGTCACCCTACAGGCTGCTGTGCCCATTCGATTGATAGGTTCGATTCTGTATGCATTGTTCACGGTGCACTCTTAAGACAAGCTGGACCTTCTTGGAACAATTCCTGATTAGGACAGCTAGAAATTTCCGGTAAATCTCCTCATTCAGTCACCCTACAGGCTGCTGTGCCCATTCGATTGATAGGTTCGATTCTGTAGGCATTGTTCACGGTGCACTCTTAAGACAAGCTGGACCTTCTTGGAACAATTCCTGATCAGGACAGCTAGAAATTTCCGATAAATCTCCTCATTCAGTCGCCCTACAGGCTGCTGTGCCCATTCGATTGATAGGCTCGATTCTGTATGCATTGTTCACGGTGCAATCTTAAGACAAGCTGGACCTTCTTGGAACAATTCCTGATCAGGACAGCTAGAAATTTCCGATAAATCTCCTCATGCGGTCATCCTACAGGCTGCGGCGCCCATTCGATTGATAGGTTCGATTCTGCAGGCATTGTTCACGGTGCACTCCAAAGACAAGCTAGACCGTCTTGTAACATTTCCTGATTAGGACAACTAGAAATTTCCGATAAATCTCCTCATGCGGTCATCCTACAGGCTGCGGCGCCCATTCGATTGATAGGTTCGATTCTGTACGCATTGTTCACGGTGCACTCCAAAGACAAGCTGGACCGTCTTGAAACAATTCCTGATTAGGACAGCTAGAAATTTCCGGTAAATCTCCTCATTCAGTCGCCCTACAGGCTGCTGTGCCCATTCGATTGATAGGCTCGATTCTGTACACATTGTTCACGGTGCACTCTTAAGACAAGCTGGACCTTCTTGGAACAATTCCTGATTAGGACAGCTAGAACTTTCCGGTAAGTCTCCTCATGCGGTCACCCTACAGGCTGCTGTGCCCATTCGATTGATAGGTTCGATTCTGTATGCATTGTTCACGGTGCACTCTTAAGACAAGCTGGACCTTCTTGGAACAATTCCTGATTAGGACAGCTAGAAATTTCCGGTAAATCTCCTCATTCAGTCACCCTACAGGCTGCTGTGCCCATTCGATTGATAGGTTCGATTCTGTATGCATTGTTCACGGTGCACTCTTAAGACAAGCTGGACCTTCTTGGAACAATTCCTGATCAGGACAGCTAGAAATTTCCGATAAATCTCCTCATTCAGTCGCCCTACAGGCTGCTGTGCCCATTCGATTGATAGGCTCGATTCTGTATGCATTGTTCACGGTGCAATCTTAAGACAAGCTGGACCATCTTGGAACAATTCCTGATCAGGACAGCTAGAAATTTCCGATAAATCTCCTCATGCGGTCATCCTACAGGCTGCGGCGCCCATTCGATTGATAGGTTCGATTCTGCAGGCATTGTTCACGGTGCACTCCAAAGACAAGCTAGACCGTCTTGTAACATTTCCTGATTAGGACAACTAGAAATTTCCGATAAATCTCCTCATGCGGTCATCCTACAGGCTGCGGCGCCCATTCGATTGATAGGTTCGATTCTGTACGCATTGTTCACGGTGCACTCCAAAGACAAGCTGGACCGTCTTGAAACAATTCCTGATTAGGACAGCTAGAAATTTCCGGTAAATCTCCTCATTCAGTCGCCCTACAGGCTGCTGTGCCCATTCGATTGATAGGCTCGATTCTGTACACATTGTTCACGGTGCACTCTTAAGACAAGCTGGACCTTCTTGGAACAATTCCTGATTAGGACAGCTAGAACTTTCCGGTAAGTCTCCTCATGCGGTCACCCTACAGGCTGCTGTGCCCATTCGATTGATAGGCTCGATTCTGTACGCATTGTTCACGGTGCACTCTTAAGACAAGCTGGACCTTCTTGGAACAATTCCTGATTAGGACAGCTAGAAATTTCCGGTAAATCTCCTCATTCAGTCACCCTACAGGCTGCTGTGCCCATTCGATTGATAGGCTCGATTCTGTATGCATTGTTCACGGTGCACTCTTAAGACAAGCTTGACCTTCTTGGAACAATTCCTGATTAGGACAGCTAGAAATTTCCGGTAAATCTCCTCATGCGGTCATCCTACAGGCTGCGGCGCCCATTCGATTGATAGGTTCGATTCTGTACGCATTGTTCACGGTGCACTCTTAAGACAAGCTGGACCTTCTTGGAACAATTCCTGATTAGGACAGCTAGAACTTTCCGGTAAGTCTCCTCATGCGGTCACCCTACAGGCTGCTGTGCCCATTCGATTGATAGGCTCGATTCTGTACGCATTGTTCACGGTGCACTCTTAAGACAAGCTGGACCTTCTTGGAACAATTCCTGATTAGGACAGCTAGAAATTTCCGGTAAATCTCCTCATTCAGTCACCCTACAGGCTGCTGTGCCCATTCGATTGATAGGCTCGATTCTGTATGCATTGTTCACGGTGCACTCTTAAGACAAGCTTGACCTTCTTGGAACAATTCCTGATTAGGACAGCTAGAAATTTCCGGTAAATCTCCTCATGCGGTCACCCTACAGGCTGCTGTGCCCATTCGATTGATAGGCTCGATTCTGTATGCATTGTTCACGGTGCACTCCAAAGACAAGCTGGACCGTCTTGTAACATTTCCTGATTAGGACAGCTAGAAATTTCCGATAAATCTCCTCATGCGGTCATCCTACAGGCGGCGGCGCCCATTCGATTGATAGGTTCGATTCTGCAGGCATTGTTCACGGTGCACTCCAAAGACAAGCTAGACCGTCTTGTAACATTTCCTGATTAGGACAACTAGAAATTTCCGATAAATCTCCTCATGCGGTCATCCTACAGGCTGCGGCGCCCATTCGATTGATAGGTTCGATTCTGTACGCATTGTTCACGGTGCACTCCAAAGACAAGCTGGACCGTCTTGAAACAATTCCTGATTAGGACAGCTAGAAATTTCCGGTAAATCTCCTCATTCAGTCGCCCTACAGGCTGCTGTGCCCATTCGATTGATAGGCTCGATTCTGTATGCATTGTTCACGGTGCACTCTTAAGACAAGCTTGACCTTCTTGGAACAATTCCTGATTAGGACAGCTAGAACTTTCCGGTAAGTCTCCTCATGCGGTCACCCTACAGGCTGCTGTGCCCATTCGATTGATAGGCTCGATTCTGTATGCATTGTTCACGGTGCACTCCAAAGACAAGCTGGACCGTCTTGTAACATTTCCTGATTAGGACAGCTAGAAATTTCCGATAAATCTCCTCATGCGGTCATCCTACAGGCTGCGGCGCCCATTCGATTGATAGGTTCGATTCTGCAGGCATTGTTCACGGTGCACTCCAAAGACAAGCTAGACCGTCTTGTAACATTTCCTGATTAGGACAACTAGAAATTTCCGATAAATCTCCTCATGCGGTCATCCTACAGGCTGCGGCGCCCATTCGATTGATAGGTTCGATTCTGTACGCATTGTTCACGGTGCACTCCAAAGACAAGCTGGACCGTCTTGAAACAATTCCTGATTAGGACAGCTAGAAATTTCCGGTAAATCTCCTCATTCAGTCGCCCTACAGGCTGCTGTGCCCATTCGATTGATAGGATCGATTCTGTACACATTGTTCACGGTGCACTCTTAAGACAAGCTGGACCTTCTTGGAACAATTCCTGATTAGGACAGCTAGAACTTTCCGGTAAGTCTCCTCATGCGGTCACCCTACAGGCTGCTGTGCCCATTCGATTGATAGGCTCGATTCTGTATGCATTGTTCACGGTGCACTCTTAAGACAAGCTTGACCTTCTTGGAACAATTCCTGATTAGGACAGCTAGAAATTTCCGGTAAATCTCCTCATGCGGTCATCCTACAGGCTGCGGCGCCCATTCGATTGATAGGTTCGATTCTGTACGCATTGTTCACGGTGCACTCTTAAGACAAGCTGGACCTTCTTGGAACAATTCCTGATTAGGACAGCTAGAACTTTCCGGTAAGTCTCCTCATGCGGTCACCCTACAGGCTGCTGTGCCCATTCGATTGATAGGCTCGATTCTGTACGCATTGTTCACGGTGCACTCTTAAGACAAGCTGGACCTTCTTGGAACAATTCCTGATTAGGACAGCTAGAAATTTCCGGTAAATCTCCTCATTCAGTCACCCTACAGGCTGCTGTGCCCATTCGATTGATAGGCTCGATTCTGTATGCATTGTTCACGGTGCACTCTTAAGACAAGCTTGACCTTCTTGGAACAATTCCTGATTAGGACAGCTAGAAATTTCCGGTAAATCTCCTCATGCGGTCACCCTACAGGCTGCTGTGCCCATTCGATTGATAGGCTCGATTCTGTATGCATTGTTCACGGTGCACTCCAAAGACAAGCTGGACCGTCTTGTAACATTTCCTGATTAGGACAGCTAGAAATTTCCGATAAATCTCCTCATGCGGTCATCCTACAGGCGGCGGCGCCCATTCGATTGATAGGTTCGATTCTGCAGGCATTGTTCACGGTGCACTCTTAAGACAAGCTGGACCTTCTTGGAGCAATTCCTGATTAGGACAGCTAGAAATTGCCGGTAAATCTCCGCACTCTTAAGACAAGCTGGACCGTCATGGAACAATTCCTGATTAGGACAGCTAGAAATTTCCGGTAAATCTCCTCATGCGGTCACCCTACAGGCTGCTGTGCCCATTCGATTGATAGGCTCGATTCTGTACGCATTGTTCACGGTGCACTCTTAAGACAAGCTGGACCGTCATGGAACAATTCCTGATTAGGACAGCTAGAAATTTCCGGTAAATCTCCTCATGCGGTCACCCTACAGGCTGCTGTGCCCATTCGATTGATAGGCTCGATTCTGTACACATTGTTCACGGTGCACTCTTAAGACAAGCTGGACCTTCTTGGAACAATTCCTGATTAGGACAGCTAGAAATTTCCGGTAAATCTCCTCATTCAGTCACCCTACAGGCTGCTGTGCCCATTCGATTGATAGGCTCGATTCTGTATGCATTGTTCACGGTGCACTCTTAAGACAAGCTGGACCTTCTTGGAGCAATTCCTGATTAGGACAGCTAGAAATTTCCGGTAAATCTCCTCATGCGGTCACCCTACAGGCTGCTGTGCCCATTCGATTGATAGGCTCGATTCTGTATGCATTGTTCACGGTGCACTCTTAAGACAAGCTGGACCTTCTTGGAGCAATTCCTGATTAGGACAGCTAGAAATTTCCGGTAAATCTCCTCATTCAGTCACCCTACAGGCTGCTGTGCCCATTCGATTGATAGGCTCGATTCTGTATGCATTGTTCACGGTGCACTCTTAAGACAAGCTTGACCTTCTTGGAACAATTCCTGATTAGGACAGCTAGAAGTTTCCGGTAAATCTCCTCATGCGGTCACCCTACAGGCTGCTGTGCCCATTCGATTGATAGGTTCGATTCTGTATGCATTGTTCACGGTGCACTCTTAAGACAAGCTGGACCTTCTTGGAACAATTCCTGATTAGGACAGCTAGAAATTTCCGGTAAATCTCCTCATTCAGTCACCCTACAGGCTGCTGTGCCATTCGATTGATAGGTTCGATTCTGTATGCATTGTTCACGGTGCACTCTTAAGACAAGCTGGACCTTCTTGGAACAATTCCTGATTAGGACAGCTAGAAATTTCCGGTAAATCTCCTCATTCAGTCACCCTACAGGCTGCTGTGCCCATTCGATTGATAGGCTCGATTCTGTATGCATTGTTCACGGTGCACTCTTAAGACAAGCTGGACCTTCTTGGAGCAATTCCTGATTAGGACAGCTAGAAATTTCCGGTAAATCTCCTCATGCGGTCACCCTACAGGCTGCTGTGCCCATTCGATTGATAGGCTCGATTCTGTATGCATTGTTCACGGTGCACTCTTAAGACAAGCTGGACCTTCTTGGAGCAATTCCTGATTAGGACAGCTAGAAATTTCCGGTAAATCTCCTCATTCAGTCACCCTACAGGCTGCTGTGCCCATTCGATTGATAGGCTCGATTCTGTATGCATTGTTCACGGTGCACTCTTAAGACAAGCTTGACCTTCTTGGAACAATTCCTGATTAGGACAGCTAGAAGTTTCCGGTAAATCTCCTCATGCGGTCACCCTACAGGCTGCTGTGCCCATTCGATTGATAGGTTCGATTCTGTATGCATTGTTCACGGTGCACTCTTAAGACAAGCTGGACCTTCTTGGAACAATTCCTGATTAGGACAGCTAGAAATTTCCGGTAAATCTCCTCATTCAGTCACCCTACAGGCTGCTGTGCCATTCGATTGATAGGTTCGATTCTGTATGCATTGTTCACGGTGCACTCTTAAGACAAGCTGGACCTTCTTGGAACAATTCCTGATTAGGACAGCTAGAAATTTCCGGTAAATCTCCTCATGCGGTCACCCTACAGGCTGCTGTGCCCATTCGATTGATAGGCTCGATTCTGTATGCATTGTTCACGGTGCACTCCAAAGACAAGCTGGACCGTCTTGTAACATTTCCTGATTAGGACAGCTAGAAATTTCCGATAAATCTCCTCATGCGGTCATCCTACAGGCGGCGGCGCCCATTCGATTGATAGGTTCGATTCTGCAGGCATTGTTCACGGTGCACTCTTAAGACAAGCTGGACCTTCTTGGAGCAATTCCTGATTAGGACAGCTAGAAATTTCCGGTAAATCTCCTCATTCAGTCACCCTACAGGCTGCTGTGCCCATTCGATTGATAGGCTCGATTCTGTATGCATTGTTCACGGTGCACTCTTAAGACAAGCTGGACCTTCTTGGAACAATTCCTGATTAGGACAGCTAGAAATTTCCGGTAAATCTCCTCATTCAGTCACCCTACAGGCTGCTGTGCCCATTCGATTGATAGGCTCGATTCTGTATGCATTGTTCACGGTGCACTCTTAAGACAAGCTGGACCTTCTTGGAGCAATTCCTGATTAGGACAGCTAGAAATTTCCGGTAAATCTCCTCATGCGGTCACCCTACAGGCTGCTGTGCCCATTCGATTGATAGGCTCGATTCTGTATGCATTGTTCACGGTGCACTCTTAAGACAAGCTGGACCTTCTTGGAGCAATTCCTGATTAGGACAGCTAGAAATTTCCGGTAAATCTCCTCATTCAGTCACCCTACAGGCTGCTGTGCCCATTCGATTGATAGGCTCGATTCTGTATGCATTGTTCACGGTGCACTCTTAAGACAAGCTTGACCTTCTTGGAACAATTCCTGATTAGGACAGCTAGAAGTTTCCGGTAAATCTCCTCATGCGGTCACCCTACAGGCTGCTGTGCCCATTCGATTGATAGGTTCGATTCTGTATGCATTGTTCACGGTGCACTCTTAAGACAAGCTGGACCTTCTTGGAACAATTCCTGATTAGGACAGCTAGAAATTTCCGGTAAATCTCCTCATTCAGTCACCCTACAGGCTGCTGTGCCATTCGATTGATAGGTTCGATTCTGTATGCATTGTTCACGGTGCACTCTTAAGACAAGCTGGACCTTCTTGGAACAATTCCTGATTAGGACAGCTAGAAATTTCCGGTAAATCTCCTCATGCGGTCACCCTACAGGCTGCTGTGCCCATTCGATTGATAGGCTCGATTCTGTATGCATTGTTCACGGTGCACTCCAAAGACAAGCTGGACCGTCTTGTAACATTTCCTGATTAGGACAGCTAGAAATTTCCGATAAATCTCCTCATGCGGTCATCCTACAGGCGGCGGCGCCCATTCGATTGATAGGTTCGATTCTGCAGGCATTGTTCACGGTGCACTCTTAAGACAAGCTGGACCTTCTTGGAGCAATTCCTGATTAGGACAGCTAGAAATTTCCGGTAAATCTCCTCATTCAGTCACCCTACAGGCTGCTGTGCCCATTCGATTGATAGGCTCGATTCTGTATGCATTGTTCACGGTGCACTCTTAAGACAAGCTGGACCTTCCTGGAACAATTCCTGATTAGGACAGCTAGAAATTTCCGGTAAATCTCCTCATGCGGTCACCCTACAGGCTGCTGCGCCCATTCGATTGATAGGCTCGATTCTGTATGCATTGTTCACGGTGCACTCTTAAGACAAGCTGGACCTTCTTGGAGCAATTCCTGATTAGGACAGCTAGAAATTTCCGGTAAATCTCCTCATTCAGTCACCCTACAGGCTGCTGTGCCATTCGATTGATAGGCTCGATTCTGTATGCATTGTTCACGGTGCACTCTTAAGACAAGCTGGACCTTCTTGGAACAATTCCTGATTAGGACAGCTAGAAGTTTCCGGTAAATCTCCTCATGCGGTCACCCTACAGGCTGCTGTGCCCATTCGATTGATAGGTTCGATTCTGTATGCATTGTTCACGGTGCACTCTTAAGACAAGCTGGACCTTTTTGGAACAATTCCTGATTAGGACAGCTAGAAATTTCCGGTAAATCTCCTCATGCGGTCACCCTACAGGCTGCTGTGCCCATTCGATTGATAGGCTCGATTCTGTATGCATTGTTCACGGTGCACTCTTAAGACAAGCTGGACCTTCTTGGAGCAATTCCTGATTAGGACAGCTAGAAATTTCCGGTAAATCTCCTCATTCAGTCACCCTACAGGCTGCTGTGCCCATTCGATTGATAGGTTCGATTCTGTATGCATTGTTCACGGTGCACTCTTAAGACAAGCTGGACCTTCTTGGAACAATTCCTGATTAGGACAGCTAGAAATTTCCGGTAAATCTCCTCATTCAGTCACCCTACAGGCTGCGGCGCCCATTCGATTGATAGGTTCGATTCTGCAGGCATTGTTCACGGTGCACTCCAAAGACAAGCTAGACCGTCTTGTAACATTTCCTGATTAGGACAACTAGAAATTTCCGATAAATCTCGTCATGCGGTCATCCTACAGGCTGCGGCGCCCATTCGATTGATAGGTTCGATTCTGTACGCATTGTTCACGGTGCACTCCAAAGACAAGCTGGACCGTCTTGAAACAATTCCTGATTAGGACAGCTAGAAATTTCCGGTAAATCTCCTCATTCAGTCGCCCTACAGGCTGCTGTGCCCATTCGATTGATAGGCTCGATTCTGTACACATTGTTCACGGTGCACTCTTAAGACAAGCTGGACCTTCTTGGAACAATTCCTGATTAGGACAGCTAGAACTTTCCGGTAAGTCTCCTCATGCGGTCACCCTACAGGCTGCTGTGCCCATTCGATTGATAGGCTCGATTCTGTACGCATTGTTCACGGTGCACTCTTAAGACAAGCTGGACCTTCTTGGAACAATTCCTGATTAGGACAGCTAGAAATTTCCGGTAAATCTCCTCATTCAGTCACCCTACAGGCTGCTGTGCCCATTCGATTGATAGGCTCGATTCTGTATGCATTGTTCACGGTGCACTCTTAAGACAAGCTTGACCTTCTTGGAACAATTCCTGATTAGGACAGCTAGAAATTTCCGGTAAATCTCCTCATGCGGTCATCCTACAGGCTGCGGCGCCCATTCGATTGATAGGTTCGATTCTGTACGCATTGTTCACGGTGCACTCTTAAGACAAGCTGGACCTTCTTGGAACAATTCCTGATTAGGACAGCTAGAACTTTCCGGTAAGTCTCCTCATGCGGTCACCCTACAGGCTGCTGTGCCCATTCGATTGATAGGCTCGATTCTGTACGCATTGTTCACGGTGCACTCTTAAGACAAGCTGGACCTTCTTGGAACAATTCCTGATTAGGACAGCTAGAAATTTCCGGTAAATCTCCTCATTCAGTCACCCTACAGGCTGCTGTGCCCATTCGATTGATAGGCTCGATTCTGTATGCATTGTTCACGGTGCACTCTTAAGACAAGCTTGACCTTCTTGGAACAATTCCTGATTAGGACAGCTAGAAATTTCCGGTAAATCTCCTCATGCGGTCACCCTACAGGCTGCTGTGCCCATTCGATTGATAGGCTCGATTCTGTATGCATTGTTCACGGTGCACTCCAAAGACAAGCTGGACCGTCTTGTAACATTTCCTGATTAGGACAGCTAGAAATTTCCGATAAATCTCCTCATGCGGTCATCCTACAGGCGGCGGCGCCCATTCGATTGATAGGTTCGATTCTGCAGGCATTGTTCACGGTGCACTCTTAAGACAAGCTGGACCTTCTTGGAGCAATTCCTGATTAGGACAGCTAGAAATTGCCGGTAAATCTCCGCACTCTTAAGACAAGCTGGACCGTCATGGAACAATTCCTGATTAGGACAGCTAGAAATTTCCGGTAAATCTCCTCATGCGGTCACCCTACAGGCTGCTGTGCCCATTCGATTGATAGGCTCGATTCTGTACGCATTGTTCACGGTGCACTCTTAAGACAAGCTGGACCGTCATGGAACAATTCCTGATTAGGACAGCTAGAAATTTCCGGTAAATCTCCTCATGCGGTCACCCTACAGGCTGCTGTGCCCATTCGATTGATAGGCTCGATTCTGTACACATTGTTCACGGTGCACTCTTAAGACAAGCTGGACCTTCTTGGAACAATTCCTGATTAGGACAGCTAGAAATTTCCGGTAAATCTCCTCATTCAGTCACCCTACAGGCTGCTGTGCCCATTCGATTGATAGGCTCGATTCTGTATGCATTGTTCACGGTGCACTCTTAAGACAAGCTGGACCTTCTTGGAGCAATTCCTGATTAGGACAGCTAGAAATTTCCGGTAAATCTCCTCATGCGGTCACCCTACAGGCTGCTGTGCCCATTCGATTGATAGGCTCGATTCTGTATGCATTGTTCACGGTGCACTCTTAAGACAAGCTGGACCTTCTTGGAGCAATTCCTGATTAGGACAGCTAGAAATTTCCGGTAAATCTCCTCATTCAGTCACCCTACAGGCTGCTGTGCCCATTCGATTGATAGGCTCGATTCTGTATGCATTGTTCACGGTGCACTCTTAAGACAAGCTTGACCTTCTTGGAACAATTCCTGATTAGGACAGCTAGAAGTTTCCGGTAAATCTCCTCATGCGGTCACCCTACAGGCTGCTGTGCCCATTCGATTGATAGGTTCGATTCTGTATGCATTGTTCACGGTGCACTCTTAAGACAAGCTGGACCTTCTTGGAACAATTCCTGATTAGGACAGCTAGAAATTTCCGGTAAATCTCCTCATTCAGTCACCCTACAGGCTGCTGTGCCATTCGATTGATAGGTTCGATTCTGTATGCATTGTTCACGGTGCACTCTTAAGACAAGCTGGACCTTCTTGGAACAATTCCTGATTAGGACAGCTAGAAATTTCCGGTAAATCTCCTCATGCGGTCACCCTACAGGCTGCTGTGCCCATTCGATTGATAGGCTCGATTCTGTATGCATTGTTCACGGTGCACTCCAAAGACAAGCTGGACCGTCTTGTAACATTTCCTGATTAGGACAGCTAGAAATTTCCGATAAATCTCCTCATGCGGTCATCCTACAGGCGGCGGCGCCCATTCGATTGATAGGTTCGATTCTGCAGGCATTGTTCACGGTGCACTCTTAAGACAAGCTGGACCTTCTTGGAACAATTCCTGATTAGGACAGCTAGAACTTTCCGGTAAGTCTCCTCATGCGGTCACCCTACAGGCTGCTGTGCCCATTCGATTGATAGGCTCGATTCTGTACGCATTGTTCACGGTGCACTCTTAAGACAAGCTGGACCTTCTTGGAACAATTCCTGATTAGGACAGCTAGAAATTTCCGGTAAATCTCCTCATTCAGTCACCCTACAGGCTGCTGTGCCCATTCGATTGATAGGCTCGATTCTGTATGCATTGTTCACGGTGCACTCTTAAGACAAGCTTGACCTTCTTGGAACAATTCCTGATTAGGACAGCTAGAAATTTCCGGTAAATCTCCTCATGCGGTCATCCTACAGGCTGCGGCGCCCATTCGATTGATAGGTTCGATTCTGTACGCATTGTTCACGGTGCACTCTTAAGACAAGCTGGACCTTCTTGGAACAATTCCTGATTAGGACAGCTAGAACTTTCCGGTAAGTCTCCTCATGCGGTCACCCTACAGGCTGCTGTGCCCATTCGATTGATAGGCTCGATTCTGTACGCATTGTTCACGGTGCACTCTTAAGACAAGCTGGACCTTCTTGGAACAATTCCTGATTAGGACAGCTAGAAATTTCCGGTAAATCTCCTCATTCAGTCACCCTACAGGCTGCTGTGCCCATTCGATTGATAGGCTCGATTCTGTATGCATTGTTCACGGTGCACTCTTAAGACAAGCTTGACCTTCTTGGAACAATTCCTGATTAGGACAGCTAGAAATTTCCGGTAAATCTCCTCATGCGGTCACCCTACAGGCTGCTGTGCCCATTCGATTGATAGGCTCGATTCTGTATGCATTGTTCACGGTGCACTCCAAAGACAAGCTGGACCGTCTTGTAACATTTCCTGATTAGGACAGCTAGAAATTTCCGATAAATCTCCTCATGCGGTCATCCTACAGGCGGCGGCGCCCATTCGATTGATAGGTTCGATTCTGCAGGCATTGTTCACGGTGCACTCTTAAGACAAGCTGGACCTTCTTGGAGCAATTCCTGATTAGGACAGCTAGAAATTGCCGGTAAATCTCCGCACTCTTAAGACAAGCTGGACCGTCATGGAACAATTCCTGATTAGGACAGCTAGAAATTTCCGGTAAATCTCCTCATGCGGTCACCCTACAGGCTGCTGTGCCCATTCGATTGATAGGCTCGATTCTGTACGCATTGTTCACGGTGCACTCTTAAGACAAGCTGGACCGTCATGGAACAATTCCTGATTAGGACAGCTAGAAATTTCCGGTAAATCTCCTCATGCGGTCACCCTACAGGCTGCTGTGCCCATTCGATTGATAGGCTCGATTCTGTACACATTGTTCACGGTGCACTCTTAAGACAAGCTGGACCTTCTTGGAACAATTCCTGATTAGGACAGCTAGAAATTTCCGGTAAATCTCCTCATTCAGTCACCCTACAGGCTGCTGTGCCCATTCGATTGATAGGCTCGATTCTGTATGCATTGTTCACGGTGCACTCTTAAGACAAGCTGGACCTTCTTGGAGCAATTCCTGATTAGGACAGCTAGAAATTTCCGGTAAATCTCCTCATGCGGTCACCCTACAGGCTGCTGTGCCCATTCGATTGATAGGCTCGATTCTGTATGCATTGTTCACGGTGCACTCTTAAGACAAGCTGGACCTTCTTGGAGCAATTCCTGATTAGGACAGCTAGAAATTTCCGGTAAATCTCCTCATTCAGTCACCCTACAGGCTGCTGTGCCCATTCGATTGATAGGCTCGATTCTGTATGCATTGTTCACGGTGCACTCTTAAGACAAGCTTGACCTTCTTGGAACAATTCCTGATTAGGACAGCTAGAAGTTTCCGGTAAATCTCCTCATGCGGTCACCCTACAGGCTGCTGTGCCCATTCGATTGATAGGTTCGATTCTGTATGCATTGTTCACGGTGCACTCTTAAGACAAGCTGGACCTTCTTGGAACAATTCCTGATTAGGACAGCTAGAAATTTCCGGTAAATCTCCTCATTCAGTCACCCTACAGGCTGCTGTGCCATTCGATTGATAGGTTCGATTCTGTATGCATTGTTCACGGTGCACTCTTAAGACAAGCTGGACCTTCTTGGAACAATTCCTGATTAGGACAGCTAGAAATTTCCGGTAAATCTCCTCATGCGGTCACCCTACAGGCTGCTGTGCCCATTCGATTGATAGGCTCGATTCTGTATGCATTGTTCACGGTGCACTCCAAAGACAAGCTGGACCGTCTTGTAACATTTCCTGATTAGGACAGCTAGAAATTTCCGATAAATCTCCTCATGCGGTCATCCTACAGGCGGCGGCGCCCATTCGATTGATAGGTTCGATTCTGCAGGCATTGTTCACGGTGCACTCTTAAGACAAGCTGGACCTTCTTGGAGCAATTCCTGATTAGGACAGCTAGAAATTTCCGGTAAACCTCCTCATTCAGTCACCCTACAGGCTGCTGTGCCCATTCGATTGATAGGCTCGATTCTGTATGCATTGTTCACGGTGCACTCTTAAGACAAGCTGGACCTTCCTGGAACAATTCCTGATTAGGACAGCTAGAAATTTCCGGTAAATCTCCTCATGCGGTCACCCTACAGGCTGCTGTGCCCATTCGATTGATAGGTTCGATTCTGTATGCATTGTTCACGGTGCACTCTTAAGACAAGCTGGACCTTCTTGGAACAATTCCTGATTAGGACAGCTAGAAATTTCCGGTAAATCTCCTCATTCAGTCACCCTACAGGCTGCTGTGCCCATTCGATTGATAGGTTCGATTCTGTATGCATTGTTCACGGTGCACTCTTAAGACAAGCTGGACCTTCTTGAAACAATTCCTGATCAGGACAGCTAGAAATTTCCGATAAATCTCCTCATTCAGTCGCCCTACAGGCTGCTGTGCCCATTCGATTGATAGGCTCGATTCTGTATGCATTGTTCACGGTGCAATCTTAAGACAAGCTGGACCTTCTTGGAACAATTCCTGATCAGGACAGCTAGAAATTTCCGATAAATCTCCTCCTGCGGTCATCCTACAGGCTGCGGCGCCCATTCGATTGATAGGTTCGATTCTGCAGGCATTGTTCACGGTGCACTCCAAAGACAAGCTAGACCGTCTTGTAACATTTCCTGATTAGGACAACTAGAAATTTCCGGTAAATCTCCTCATTCAGTCACCCTACAGGCTGCTGTGCCCATTCGATTGATAGGCTCGATTCTGTATGCATTGTTCACGGTGCACTCTTAAGACAAGCTGGACCTTCCTGGAACAATTCCTGATTAGGACAGCTAGAAATTTCCGGTAAATCTCCTCATGCGGTCACCCTACAGGCTGCTGTGCCATTCGATTGATAGGTTCGATTCTGTATGCATTGTTCACGGTGCACTCTTAAGACAAGCTGGACCGTCTTGTAACATTTCCTGATTAGGACAGCTAGAAATTTCCGATAAATCTCCTCATGCGGTCATCCTACAGGCTGCGGCGCCCATTCGATTGATAGGTTCGATTCTGTACGCATTGTTCACGGTGCACTCCAAAGACAAGCTGGACCGTCTTGAAACAATTCCTGATTAGGACAGCTAGAAATTTCCGGTAAATCTCCTCATTCAGTCACCCTACAGGCTGCTGTGCCCATTCGATTGATAGGTTCGATTCTGTATGCATTGTTCACGGTGCACTCTTAAGACAAGCTGGACCTTCTTGGAACAATTCCTGATCAGGACAGCTAGAAATTTCCGATAAATCTCCTCATTCAGTCACCCTACAGGCTGCTGTGCCATTCGATTGATAGGCTCGATTCTGTATGCATTGTTCACGGTGCACTCTTAAGACAAGCTGGACCTTCTTGGAACAATTCCTGATTAGGACAGCTAGAAATTTCCGGTAAATCTCCTCATTCAGTCACCCTACAGGCTGCTGTGCCCATTCGATTGATAGGCTCGATTCTGTATGCATTGTTCACGGTGCACTCTTAAGACAAGCTTGACCTTCTTGGAACAATTCCTGATTAGGACAGCTAGAAATTTCCGGTAAATCTCCTCATGCGGTCATCCTACAGGCTGCGGCGCCCATTCGATTGATAGGTTCGATTCTGTACGCATTGTTCACGGTGCACTCTTAAGACAAGCTGGACCTTCTTGGAACAATTCCTGATTAGGACAGCTAGAACTTTCCGGTAAGTCTCCTCATGCGGTCACCCTACAGGCTGCTGTGCCCATTCGATTGATAGGCTCGATTCTGTACGCATTGTTCACGGTGCACTCTTAAGACAAGCTGGACCTTCTTGGAACAATTCCTGATTAGGACAGCTAGAAATTTCCGGTAAATCTCCTCATTCAGTCACCCTACAGGCTGCTGTGCCCATTCGATTGATAGGCTCGATTCTGTATGCATTGTTCACGGTGCACTCTTAAGACAAGCTTGACCTTCTTGGAACAATTCCTGATTAGGACAGCTAGAAATTTCCGGTAAATCTCCTCATGCGGTCACCCTACAGGCTGCTGTGCCCATTCGATTGATAGGCTCGATTCTGTATGCATTGTTCACGGTGCACTCCAAAGACAAGCTGGACCGTCTTGTAACATTTCCTGATTAGGACAGCTAGAAATTTCCGATAAATCTCCTCATGCGGTCATCCTACAGGCGGCGGCGCCCATTCGATTGATAGGTTCGATTCTGCAGGCATTGTTCACGGTGCACTCTTAAGACAAGCTGGACCTTCTTGGAGCAATTCCTGATTAGGACAGCTAGAAATTGCCGGTAAATCTCCGCACTCTTAAGACAAGCTGGACCGTCATGGAACAATTCCTGATTAGGACAGCTAGAAATTTCCGGTAAATCTCCTCATGCGGTCACCCTACAGGCTGCTGTGCCCATTCGATTGATAGGCTCGATTCTGTACGCATTGTTCACGGTGCACTCTTAAGACAAGCTGGACCGTCATGGAACAATTCCTGATTAGGACAGCTAGAAATTTCCGGTAAATCTCCTCATGCGGTCACCCTACAGGCTGCTGTGCCCATTCGATTGATAGGCTCGATTCTGTACACATTGTTCACGGTGCACTCTTAAGACAAGCTGGACCTTCTTGGAACAATTCCTGATTAGGACAGCTAGAAATTTCCGGTAAATCTCCTCATTCAGTCACCCTACAGGCTGCTGTGCCCATTCGATTGATAGGCTCGATTCTGTATGCATTGTTCACGGTGCACTCTTAAGACAAGCTGGACCTTCTTGGAGCAATTCCTGATTAGGACAGCTAGAAATTTCCGGTAAATCTCCTCATGCGGTCACCCTACAGGCTGCTGTGCCCATTCGATTGATAGGCTCGATTCTGTATGCATTGTTCACGGTGCACTCTTAAGACAAGCTGGACCTTCTTGGAGCAATTCCTGATTAGGACAGCTAGAAATTTCCGGTAAATCTCCTCATTCAGTCACCCTACAGGCTGCTGTGCCCATTCGATTGATAGGCTCGATTCTGTATGCATTGTTCACGGTGCACTCTTAAGACAAGCTTGACCTTCTTGGAACAATTCCTGATTAGGACAGCTAGAAGTTTCCGGTAAATCTCCTCATGCGGTCACCCTACAGGCTGCTGTGCCCATTCGATTGATAGGTTCGATTCTGTATGCATTGTTCACGGTGCACTCTTAAGACAAGCTGGACCTTCTTGGAACAATTCCTGATTAGGACAGCTAGAAATTTCCGGTAAATCTCCTCATTCAGTCACCCTACAGGCTGCTGTGCCATTCGATTGATAGGTTCGATTCTGTATGCATTGTTCACGGTGCACTCTTAAGACAAGCTGGACCTTCTTGGAACAATTCCTGATTAGGACAGCTAGAAATTTCCGGTAAATCTCCTCATGCGGTCACCCTACAGGCTGCTGTGCCCATTCGATTGATAGGCTCGATTCTGTATGCATTGTTCACGGTGCACTCCAAAGACAAGCTGGACCGTCTTGTAACATTTCCTGATTAGGACAGCTAGAAATTTCCGATAAATCTCCTCATGCGGTCATCCTACAGGCGGCGGCGCCCATTCGATTGATAGGTTCGATTCTGCAGGCATTGTTCACGGTGCACTCTTAAGACAAGCTGGACCTTCTTGGAGCAATTCCTGATTAGGACAGCTAGAAATTTCCGGTAAACCTCCTCATTCAGTCACCCTACAGGCTGCTGTGCCCATTCGATTGATAGGCTCGATTCTGTATGCATTGTTCACGGTGCACTCTTAAGACAAGCTGGACCTTCCTGGAACAATTCCTGATTAGGACAGCTAGAAATTTCCGGTAAATCTCCTCATGCGGTCACCCTACAGGCTGCTGTGCCCATTCGATTGATAGGTTCGATTCTGTATGCATTGTTCACGGTGCACTCTTAAGACAAGCTGGACCTTCTTGGAACAATTCCTGATTAGGACAGCTAGAAATTTCCGGTAAATCTCCTCATTCAGTCACCCTACAGGCTGCTGTGCCCATTCGATTGATAGGTTCGATTCTGTATGCATTGTTCACGGTGCACTCTTAAGACAAGCTGGACCTTCTTGAAACAATTCCTGATCAGGACAGCTAGAAATTTCCGATAAATCTCCTCATTCAGTCGCCCTACAGGCTGCTGTGCCCATTCGATTGATAGGCTCGATTCTGTATGCATTGTTCACGGTGCAATCTTAAGACAAGCTGGACCTTCTTGGAACAATTCCTGATCAGGACAGCTAGAAATTTCCGATAAATCTCCTCCTGCGGTCATCCTACAGGCTGCGGCGCCCATTCGATTGATAGGTTCGATTCTGCAGGCATTGTTCACGGTGCACTCCAAAGACAAGCTAGACCGTCTTGTAACATTTCCTGATTAGGACAACTAGAAATTTCCGGTAAATCTCCTCATTCAGTCACCCTACAGGCTGCTGTGCCCATTCGATTGATAGGCTCGATTCTGTATGCATTGTTCACGGTGCACTCTTAAGACAAGCTGGACCTTCCTGGAACAATTCCTGATTAGGACAGCTAGAAATTTCCGGTAAATCTCCTCATGCGGTCACCCTACAGGCTGCTGTGCCATTCGATTGATAGGTTCGATTCTGTATGCATTGTTCACGGTGCACTCTTAAGACAAGCTGGACCGTCTTGTAACATTTCCTGATTAGGACAGCTAGAAATTTCCGATAAATCTCCTCATGCGGTCATCCTACAGGCTGCGGCGCCCATTCGATTGATAGGTTCGATTCTGTACGCATTGTTCACGGTGCACTCCAAAGACAAGCTGGACCGTCTTGAAACAATTCCTGATTAGGACAGCTAGAAATTTCCGGTAAATCTCCTCATTCAGTCACCCTACAGGCTGCTGTGCCCATTCGATTGATAGGTTCGATTCTGTATGCATTGTTCACGGTGCACTCTTAAGACAAGCTGGACCTTCTTGGAACAATTCCTGATCAGGACAGCTAGAAATTTCCGATAAATCTCCTCATTCAGTCACCCTACAGGCTGCTGTGCCATTCGATTGATAGGCTCGATTCTGTATGCATTGTTCACGGTGCACTCTTAAGACAAGCTGGACCTTTTTGGAACAATTCCTGATTAGGACAGCTAGAAATTTCCGGTAAATCTCCTCATGCGGTCACCCTACAGGCTGCTGTGCCCATTCGATTGATAGGCTCGATTCTGTATGCATTGTTCACGGTGCACTCTTAAGACAAGCTTGACCTTCTTGGAACAATTCCTGATTAGGACAGCTAGAAATTTCCGGTAAATCTCCTCATGCGGTCACCCTACAGGCTGCTGTGCCCATTCGATTGATAGGCTCGATTCTGTATGCATTGTTCACGGTGCACTCCAAAGACAAGCTGGACCGTCTTGTAACATTTCCTGATTAGGACAGCTAGAAATTTCCGATAAATCTCCTCATGCGGTCATCCTACAGGCGGCGGCGCCCATTCGATTGATAGGTTCGATTCTGCAGGCATTGTTCACGGTGCACTCTTAAGACAAGCTGGACCTTCTTGGAGCAATTCCTGATTAGGACAGCTAGAAATTGCCGGTAAATCTCCGCACTCTTAAGACAAGCTGGACCGTCATGGAACAATTCCTGATTAGGACAGCTAGAAATTTCCGGTAAATCTCCTCATGCGGTCACCCTACAGGCTGCTGTGCCCATTCGATTGATAGGCTCGATTCTGTACGCATTGTTCACGGTGCACTCTTAAGACAAGCTGGACCGTCATGGAACAATTCCTGATTAGGACAGCTAGAAATTTCCGGTAAATCTCCTCATGCGGTCACCCTACAGGCTGCTGTGCCCATTCGATTGATAGGCTCGATTCTGTACACATTGTTCACGGTGCACTCTTAAGACAAGCTGGACCTTCTTGGAACAATTCCTGATTAGGACAGCTAGAAATTTCCGGTAAATCTCCTCATTCAGTCACCCTACAGGCTGCTGTGCCCATTCGATTGATAGGCTCGATTCTGTATGCATTGTTCACGGTGCACTCTTAAGACAAGCTGGACCTTCTTGGAGCAATTCCTGATTAGGACAGCTAGAAATTTCCGGTAAATCTCCTCATGCGGTCACCCTACAGGCTGCTGTGCCCATTCGATTGATAGGCTCGATTCTGTATGCATTGTTCACGGTGCACTCTTAAGACAAGCTGGACCTTCTTGGAGCAATTCCTGATTAGGACAGCTAGAAATTTCCGGTAAATCTCCTCATTCAGTCACCCTACAGGCTGCTGTGCCCATTCGATTGATAGGCTCGATTCTGTATGCATTGTTCACGGTGCACTCTTAAGACAAGCTTGACCTTCTTGGAACAATTCCTGATTAGGACAGCTAGAAGTTTCCGGTAAATCTCCTCATGCGGTCACCCTACAGGCTGCTGTGCCCATTCGATTGATAGGTTCGATTCTGTATGCATTGTTCACGGTGCACTCTTAAGACAAGCTGGACCTTCTTGGAACAATTCCTGATTAGGACAGCTAGAAATTTCCGGTAAATCTCCTCATTCAGTCACCCTACAGGCTGCTGTGCCATTCGATTGATAGGTTCGATTCTGTATGCATTGTTCACGGTGCACTCTTAAGACAAGCTGGACCTTCTTGGAACAATTCCTGATTAGGACAGCTAGAAATTTCCGGTAAATCTCCTCATGCGGTCACCCTACAGGCTGCTGTGCCCATTCGATTGATAGGCTCGATTCTGTATGCATTGTTCACGGTGCACTCCAAAGACAAGCTGGACCGTCTTGTAACATTTCCTGATTAGGACAGCTAGAAATTTCCGATAAATCTCCTCATGCGGTCATCCTACAGGCGGCGGCGCCCATTCGATTGATAGGTTCGATTCTGCAGGCATTGTTCACGGTGCACTCTTAAGACAAGCTGGACCTTCTTGGAACAATTCCTGATTAGGACAGCTAGAACTTTCCGGTAAGTCTCCTCATGCGGTCACCCTACAGGCTGCTGTGCCCATTCGATTGATAGGCTCGATTCTGTACGCATTGTTCACGGTGCACTCTTAAGACAAGCTGGACCTTCTTGGAACAATTCCTGATTAGGACAGCTAGAAATTTCCGGTAAATCTCCTCATTCAGTCACCCTACAGGCTGCTGTGCCCATTCGATTGATAGGCTCGATTCTGTATGCATTGTTCACGGTGCACTCTTAAGACAAGCTTGACCTTCTTGGAACAATTCCTGATTAGGACAGCTAGAAATTTCCGGTAAATCTCCTCATGCGGTCATCCTACAGGCTGCGGCGCCCATTCGATTGATAGGTTCGATTCTGTACGCATTGTTCACGGTGCACTCTTAAGACAAGCTGGACCTTCTTGGAACAATTCCTGATTAGGACAGCTAGAACTTTCCGGTAAGTCTCCTCATGCGGTCACCCTACAGGCTGCTGTGCCCATTCGATTGATAGGCTCGATTCTGTACGCATTGTTCACGGTGCACTCTTAAGACAAGCTGGACCTTCTTGGAACAATTCCTGATTAGGACAGCTAGAAATTTCCGGTAAATCTCCTCATTCAGTCACCCTACAGGCTGCTGTGCCCATTCGATTGATAGGCTCGATTCTGTATGCATTGTTCACGGTGCACTCTTAAGACAAGCTTGACCTTCTTGGAACAATTCCTGATTAGGACAGCTAGAAATTTCCGGTAAATCTCCTCATGCGGTCACCCTACAGGCTGCTGTGCCCATTCGATTGATAGGCTCGATTCTGTATGCATTGTTCACGGTGCACTCCAAAGACAAGCTGGACCGTCTTGTAACATTTCCTGATTAGGACAGCTAGAAATTTCCGATAAATCTCCTCATGCGGTCATCCTACAGGCGGCGGCGCCCATTCGATTGATAGGTTCGATTCTGCAGGCATTGTTCACGGTGCACTCTTAAGACAAGCTGGACCTTCTTGGAGCAATTCCTGATTAGGACAGCTAGAAATTTCCGGTAAATCTCCTCATTCAGTCACCCTACAGGCTGCTGTGCCCATTCGATTGATAGGCTCGATTCTGTATGCATTGTTCACGGTGCACTCTTAAGACAAGCTGGACCTTCTTGGAGCAATTCCTGATTAGGACAGCTAGAAATTTCCGGTAAATCTCCTCATGCGGTCATCCTACAGGCTGCGGCGCCCATTCGATTGATAGGTTCGATTCTGTACGCATTGTTCACGGTGCACTCTTAAGACAAGCTGGACCTTCTTGGAACAATTCCTGATTAGGACAGCTAGAACTTTCCGGTAAGTCTCCTCATGCGGTCACCCTACAGGCTGCTGTGCCCATTCGATTGATAGGCTCGATTCTGTACGCATTGTTCACGGTGCACTCTTAAGACAAGCTGGACCTTCTTGGAACAATTCCTGATTAGGACAGCTAGAAATTTCCGGTAAATCTCCTCATTCAGTCACCCTACAGGCTGCTGTGCCCATTCGATTGATAGGCTCGATTCTGTATGCATTGTTCACGGTGCACTCTTAAGACAAGCTTGACCTTCTTGGAACAATTCCTGATTAGGACAGCTAGAAATTTCCGGTAAATCTCCTCATGCGGTCACCCTACAGGCTGCTGTGCCCATTCGATTGATAGGCTCGATTCTGTATGCATTGTTCACGGTGCACTCCAAAGACAAGCTGGACCGTCTTGTAACATTTCCTGATTAGGACAGCTAGAAATTTCCGATAAATCTCCTCATGCGGTCATCCTACAGGCGGCGGCGCCCATTCGATTGATAGGTTCGATTCTGCAGGCATTGTTCACGGTGCACTCTTAAGACAAGCTGGACCGTCATGGAACAATTCCTGATTAGGACAGCTAGAAATTTCCGGTAAATCTCCTCATGCGGTCACCCTACAGGCTGCTGTGCCCATTCGATTGATAGGCTCGATTCTGTACGCATTGTTCACGGTGCACTCTTAAGACAAGCTGGACCGTCATGGAACAATTCCTGATTAGGACAGCTAGAAATTTCCGGTAAATCTCCTCATGCGGTCACCCTACAGGCTGCTGTGCCCATTCGATTGATAGGCTCGATTCTGTACACATTGTTCACGGTGCACTCTTAAGACAAGCTGGACCTTCTTGGAACAATTCCTGATTAGGACAGCTAGAAATTTCCGGTAAATCTCCTCATTCAGTCACCCTACAGGCTGCTGTGCCCATTCGATTGATAGGCTCGATTCTGTATGCATTGTTCACGGTGCACTCTTAAGACAAGCTGGACCTTCTTGGAGCAATTCCTGATTAGGACAGCTAGAAATTTCCGGTAAATCTCCTCATGCGGTCACCCTACAGGCTGCTGTGCCCATTCGATTGATAGGCTCGATTCTGTATGCATTGTTCACGGTGCACTCCAAAGACAAGCTGGACCGTCTTGTAACATTTCCTGATTAGGACAGCTAGAAATTTCCGATAAATCTCCTCATGCGGTCATCCTACAGGCGGCGGCGCCCATTCGATTGATAGGTTCGATTCTGCAGGCATTGTTCACGGTGCACTCTTAAGACAAGCTGGACCTTCTTGGAGCAATTCCTGATTAGGACAGCTAGAAATTTCCGGTAAACCTCCTCATTCAGTCACCCTACAGGCTGCTGTGCCCATTCGATTGATAGGCTCGATTCTGTATGCATTGTTCACGGTGCACTCTTAAGACAAGCTGGACCTTCCTGGAACAATTCCTGATTAGGACAGCTAGAAATTTCCGGTAAATCTCCTCATGCGGTCACCCTACAGGCTGCTGTGCCCATTCGATTGATAGGTTCGATTCTGTATGCATTGTTCACGGTGCACTCTTAAGACAAGCTGGACCTTCTTGGAACAATTCCTGATTAGGACAGCTAGAAATTTCCGGTAAATCTCCTCATTCAGTCACCCTACAGGCTGCTGTGCCCATTCGATTGATAGGTTCGATTCTGTATGCATTGTTCACGGTGCACTCTTAAGACAAGCTGGACCTTCTTGAAACAATTCCTGATCAGGACAGCTAGAAATTTCCGATAAATCTCCTCATTCAGTCGCCCTACAGGCTGCTGTGCCCATTCGATTGATAGGCTCGATTCTGTATGCATTGTTCACGGTGCAATCTTAAGACAAGCTGGACCTTCTTGGAACAATTCCTGATCAGGACAGCTAGAAATTTCCGATAAATCTCCTCCTGCGGTCATCCTACAGGCTGCGGCGCCCATTCGATTGATAGGTTCGATTCTGCAGGCATTGTTCACGGTGCACTCCAAAGACAAGCTAGACCGTCTTGTAACATTTCCTGATTAGGACAACTAGAAATTTCCGGTAAATCTCCTCATTCAGTCACCCTACAGGCTGCTGTGCCCATTCGATTGATAGGCTCGATTCTGTATGCATTGTTCACGGTGCACTCTTAAGACAAGCTGGACCTTCCTGGAACAATTCCTGATTAGGACAGCTAGAAATTTCCGGTAAATCTCCTCATGCGGTCACCCTACAGGCTGCTGTGCCATTCGATTGATAGGTTCGATTCTGTATGCATTGTTCACGGTGCACTCTTAAGACAAGCTGGACCGTCTTGTAACATTTCCTGATTAGGACAGCTAGAAATTTCCGATAAATCTCCTCATGCGGTCATCCTACAGGCTGCGGCGCCCATTCGATTGATAGGTTCGATTCTGTACGCATTGTTCACGGTGCACTCCAAAGACAAGCTGGACCGTCTTGAAACAATTCCTGATTAGGACAGCTAGAAATTTCCGGTAAATCTCCTCATTCAGTCACCCTACAGGCTGCTGTGCCCATTCGATTGATAGGTTCGATTCTGTATGCATTGTTCACGGTGCACTCTTAAGACAAGCTGGACCTTCTTGGAACAATTCCTGATTAGGACAGCTAGAACTTTCCGGTAAGTCTCCTCATGCGGTCACCCTACAGGCTGCTGTGCCCATTCGATTGATAGGCTCGATTCTGTACGCATTGTTCACGGTGCACTCTTAAGACAAGCTGGACCTTCTTGGAACAATTCCTGATTAGGACAGCTAGAAATTTCCGGTAAATCTCCTCATTCAGTCACCCTACAGGCTGCTGTGCCCATTCGATTGATAGGCTCGATTCTGTATGCATTGTTCACGGTGCACTCTTAAGACAAGCTTGACCTTCTTGGAACAATTCCTGATTAGGACAGCTAGAAATTTCCGGTAAATCTCCTCATGCGGTCACCCTACAGGCTGCTGTGCCCATTCGATTGATAGGCTCGATTCTGTATGCATTGTTCACGGTGCACTCCAAAGACAAGCTGGACCGTCTTGTAACATTTCCTGATTAGGACAGCTAGAAATTTCCGATAAATCTCCTCATGCGGTCATCCTACAGGCTGCGGCGCCCATTCGATTGATAGGTTCGATTCTGTACGCATTGTTCACGGTGCACTCTTAAGACAAGCTGGACCTTCTTGGAACAATTCCTGATTAGGACAGCTAGAACTTTCCGGTAAGTCTCCTCATGCGGTCACCCTACAGGCTGCTGTGCCCATTCGATTGATAGGCTCGATTCTGTACGCATTGTTCACGGTGCACTCTTAAGACAAGCTGGACCTTCTTGGAACAATTCCTGATTAGGACAGCTAGAAATTTCCGGTAAATCTCCTCATTCAGTCACCCTACAGGCTGCTGTGCCCATTCGATTGATAGGCTCGATTCTGTATGCATTGTTCACGGTGCACTCTTAAGACAAGCTTGACCTTCTTGGAACAATTCCTGATTAGGACAGCTAGAAATTTCCGGTAAATCTCCTCATGCGGTCACCCTACAGGCTGCTGTGCCCATTCGATTGATAGGCTCGATTCTGTATGCATTGTTCACGGTGCACTCCAAAGACAAGCTGGACCGTCTTGTAACATTTCCTGATTAGGACAGCTAGAAATTTCCGATAAATCTCCTCATGCGGTCATCCTACAGGCGGCGGCGCCCATTCGATTGATAGGTTCGATTCTGCAGGCATTGTTCACGGTGCACTCTTAAGACAAGCTGGACCGTCATGGAACAATTCCTGATTAGGACAGCTAGAAATTTCCGGTAAATCTCCTCATGCGGTCACCCTACAGGCTGCTGTGCCCATTCGATTGATAGGCTCGATTCTGTACGCATTGTTCACGGTGCACTCTTAAGACAAGCTGGACCGTCATGGAACAATTCCTGATTAGGACAGCTAGAAATTTCCGGTAAATCTCCTCATGCGGTCACCCTACAGGCTGCTGTGCCCATTCGATTGATAGGCTCGATTCTGTACACATTGTTCACGGTGCACTCTTAAGACAAGCTGGACCTTCTTGGAACAATTCCTGATTAGGACAGCTAGAAATTTCCGGTAAATCTCCTCATTCAGTCACCCTACAGGCTGCTGTGCCCATTCGATTGATAGGCTCGATTCTGTATGCATTGTTCACGGTGCACTCTTAAGACAAGCTGGACCTTCTTGGAGCAATTCCTGATTAGGACAGCTAGAAATTTCCGGTAAATCTCCTCATGCGGTCACCCTACAGGCTGCTGTGCCCATTCGATTGATAGGCTCGATTCTGTATGCATTGTTCACGGTGCACTCCAAAGACAAGCTGGACCGTCTTGTAACATTTCCTGATTAGGACAGCTAGAAATTTCCGATAAATCTCCTCATGCGGTCATCCTACAGGCGGCGGCGCCCATTCGATTGATAGGTTCGATTCTGCAGGCATTGTTCACGGTGCACTCTTAAGACAAGCTGGACCTTCTTGGAGCAATTCCTGATTAGGACAGCTAGAAATTTCCGGTAAACCTCCTCATTCAGTCACCCTACAGGCTGCTGTGCCCATTCGATTGATAGGTTCGATTCTGTATGCATTGTTCACGGTGCACTCTTAAGACAAGCTGGACCTTCTTGAAACAATTCCTGATCAGGACAGCTAGAAATTTCCGATAAATCTCCTCATTCAGTCGCCCTACAGGCTGCTGTGCCCATTCGATTGATAGGCTCGATTCTGTATGCATTGTTCACGGTGCAATCTTAAGACAAGCTGGACCTTCTTGGAACAATTCCTGATCAGGACAGCTAGAAATTTCCGATAAATCTCCTCCTGCGGTCATCCTACAGGCTGCGGCGCCCATTCGATTGATAGGTTCGATTCTGCAGGCATTGTTCACGGTGCACTCCAAAGACAAGCTAGACCGTCTTGTAACATTTCCTGATTAGGACAACTAGAAATTTCCGGTAAATCTCCTCATTCAGTCACCCTACAGGCTGCTGTGCCCATTCGATTGATAGGCTCGATTCTGTATGCATTGTTCACGGTGCACTCTTAAGACAAGCTGGACCTTCCTGGAACAATTCCTGATTAGGACAGCTAGAAATTTCCGGTAAATCTCCTCATGCGGTCACCCTACAGGCTGCTGTGCCATTCGATTGATAGGTTCGATTCTGTATGCATTGTTCACGGTGCACTCTTAAGACAAGCTGGACCGTCTTGTAACATTTCCTGATTAGGACAGCTAGAAATTTCCGATAAATCTCCTCATGCGGTCATCCTACAGGCTGCGGCGCCCATTCGATTGATAGGTTCGATTCTGTACGCATTGTTCACGGTGCACTCCAAAGACAAGCTGGACCGTCTTGAAACAATTCCTGATTAGGACAGCTAGAAATTTCCGGTAAATCTCCTCATTCAGTCACCCTACAGGCTGCTGTGCCCATTCGATTGATAGGTTCGATTCTGTATGCATTGTTCACGGTGCACTCTTAAGACAAGCTGGACCTTCTTGGAACAATTCCTGATTAGGACAGCTAGAACTTTCCGGTAAGTCTCCTCATGCGGTCACCCTACAGGCTGCTGTGCCCATTCGATTGATAGGCTCGATTCTGTACGCATTGTTCACGGTGCACTCTTAAGACAAGCTGGACCTTCTTGGAACAATTCCTGATTAGGACAGCTAGAAATTTCCGGTAAATCTCCTCATTCAGTCACCCTACAGGCTGCTGTGCCCATTCGATTGATAGGCTCGATTCTGTATGCATTGTTCACGGTGCACTCTTAAGACAAGCTTGACCTTCTTGGAACAATTCCTGATTAGGACAGCTAGAAATTTCCGGTAAATCTCCTCATGCGGTCACCCTACAGGCTGCTGTGCCCATTCGATTGATAGGCTCGATTCTGTATGCATTGTTCACGGTGCACTCCAAAGACAAGCTGGACCGTCTTGTAACATTTCCTGATTAGGACAGCTAGAAATTTCCGATAAATCTCCTCATGCGGTCATCCTACAGGCGGCGGCGCCCATTCGATTGATAGGTTCGATTCTGCAGGCATTGTTCACGGTGCACTCTTAAGACAAGCTGGACCGTCATGGAACAATTCCTGATTAGGACAGCTAGAAATTTCCGGTAAATCTCCTCATGCGGTCACCCTACAGGCTGCTGTGCCCATTCGATTGATAGGCTCGATTCTGTACGCATTGTTCACGGTGCACTCTTAAGACAAGCTGGACCGTCATGGAACAATTCCTGATTAGGACAGCTAGAAATTTCCGGTAAATCTCCTCATGCGGTCACCCTACAGGCTGCTGTGCCCATTCGATTGATAGGCTCGATTCTGTACACATTGTTCACGGTGCACTCTTAAGACAAGCTGGACCTTCTTGGAACAATTCCTGATTAGGACAGCTAGAAATTTCCGGTAAATCTCCTCATTCAGTCACCCTACAGGCTGCTGTGCCCATTCGATTGATAGGCTCGATTCTGTATGCATTGTTCACGGTGCACTCTTAAGACAAGCTGGACCTTCTTGGAGCAATTCCTGATTAGGACAGCTAGAAATTTCCGGTAAATCTCCTCATGCGGTCACCCTACAGGCTGCTGTGCCCATTCGATTGATAGGCTCGATTCTGTATGCATTGTTCACGGTGCACTCTTAAGACAAGCTGGACCTTCTTGGAGCAATTCCTGATTAGGACAGCTAGAAATTTCCGGTAAATCTCCTCATTCAGTCACCCTACAGGCTGCTGTGCCCATTCGATTGATAGGCTCGATTCTGTATGCATTGTTCACGGTGCACTCTTAAGACAAGCTTGACCTTCTTGGAACAATTCCTGATTAGGACAGCTAGAAGTTTCCGGTAAATCTCCTCATGCGGTCACCCTACAGGCTGCTGTGCCCATTCGATTGATAGGTTCGATTCTGTATGCATTGTTCACGGTGCACTCTTAAGACAAGCTGGACCTTCTTGGAACAATTCCTGATTAGGACAGCTAGAAATTTCCGGTAAATCTCCTCATTCAGTCACCCTACAGGCTGCTGTGCCATTCGATTGATAGGTTCGATTCTGTATGCATTGTTCACGGTGCACTCTTAAGACAAGCTGGACCTTCTTGGAACAATTCCTGATTAGGACAGCTAGAAATTTCCGGTAAATCTCCTCATGCGGTCACCCTACAGGCTGCTGTGCCCATTCGATTGATAGGCTCGATTCTGTATGCATTGTTCACGGTGCACTCCAAAGACAAGCTGGACCGTCTTGTAACATTTCCTGATTAGGACAGCTAGAAATTTCCGATAAATCTCCTCATGCGGTCATCCTACAGGCGGCGGCGCCCATTCGATTGATAGGTTCGATTCTGCAGGCATTGTTCACGGTGCACTCTTAAGACAAGCTGGACCTTCTTGGAGCAATTCCTGATTAGGACAGCTAGAAATTTCCGGTAAACCTCCTCATTCAGTCACCCTACAGGCTGCTGTGCCCATTCGATTGATAGGCTCGATTCTGTATGCATTGTTCACGGTGCACTCTTAAGACAAGCTGGACCTTCCTGGAACAATTCCTGATTAGGACAGCTAGAAATTTCCGGTAAATCTCCTCATGCGGTCACCCTACAGGCTGCTGTGCCCATTCGATTGATAGGTTCGATTCTGTATGCATTGTTCACGGTGCACTCTTAAGACAAGCTGGACCTTCTTGGAACAATTCCTGATTAGGACAGCTAGAAATTTCCGGTAAATCTCCTCATTCAGTCACCCTACAGGCTGCTGTGCCCATTCGATTGATAGGTTCGATTCTGTATGCATTGTTCACGGTGCACTCTTAAGACAAGCTGGACCTTCTTGAAACAATTCCTGATCAGGACAGCTAGAAATTTCCGATAAATCTCCTCATTCAGTCGCCCTACAGGCTGCTGTGCCCATTCGATTGATAGGCTCGATTCTGTATGCATTGTTCACGGTGCAATCTTAAGACAAGCTGGACCTTCTTGGAACAATTCCTGATCAGGACAGCTAGAAATTTCCGATAAATCTCCTCCTGCGGTCATCCTACAGGCTGCGGCGCCCATTCGATTGATAGGTTCGATTCTGCAGGCATTGTTCACGGTGCACTCCAAAGACAAGCTAGACCGTCTTGTAACATTTCCTGATTAGGACAACTAGAAATTTCCGGTAAATCTCCTCATTCAGTCACCCTACAGGCTGCTGTGCCCATTCGATTGATAGGCTCGATTCTGTATGCATTGTTCACGGTGCACTCTTAAGACAAGCTGGACCTTCCTGGAACAATTCCTGATTAGGACAGCTAGAAATTTCCGGTAAATCTCCTCATGCGGTCACCCTACAGGCTGCTGTGCCATTCGATTGATAGGTTCGATTCTGTATGCATTGTTCACGGTGCACTCTTAAGACAAGCTGGACCGTCTTGTAACATTTCCTGATTAGGACAGCTAGAAATTTCCGATAAATCTCCTCATGCGGTCATCCTACAGGCTGCGGCGCCCATTCGATTGATAGGTTCGATTCTGTACGCATTGTTCACGGTGCACTCCAAAGACAAGCTGGACCGTCTTGAAACAATTCCTGATTAGGACAGCTAGAAATTTCCGGTAAATCTCCTCATTCAGTCACCCTACAGGCTGCTGTGCCCATTCGATTGATAGGTTCGATTCTGTATGCATTGTTCACGGTGCACTCTTAAGACAAGCTGGACCTTCTTGGAACAATTCCTGATCAGGACAGCTAGAAATTTCCGATAAATCTCCTCATTCAGTCACCCTACAGGCTGCTGTGCCATTCGATTGATAGGCTCGATTCTGTATGCATTGTTCACGGTGCACTCTTAAGACAAGCTGGACCTTTTTGGAACAATTCCTGATTAGGACAGCTAGAAATTTCCGGTAAATCTCCTCATGCGGTCACCCTACAGGCTGCTGTGCCCATTCGATTGATAGGCTCGATTCTGTATGCATTGTTCACGGTGCACTCTTAAGACAAGCTGGACCTTCTTGGAGCAATTCCTGATTAGGACAGCTAGAAATTTCCGGTAAATCTCCTCATTCAGTCACCCTACAGGCTGCTGTGCCCATTCGATTGATAGGTTCGATTCTGTATGCATTGTTCACGGTGCACTCTTAAGACAAGCTGGACCTTCTTGGAACAATTCCTGATTAGGACAGCTAGAAATTTCCGGTAAATCTCCTCATTCAGTCACCCTACAGGCTGCTGTGCCCATTCGATTGATAGGTTCGATTCTGTATGCATTGTTCACGGTGCACTCTTAAGACAAGCTGGACCTTCTTGGAACAATTCCTGATCAGGACAGCTAGAAATTTCCGATAAATCTCCTCATTCAGTCGCCCTACAGGCTGCTGTGCCCATTCGATTGATAGGCTCGATTCTGTATGCATTGTTCACGGTGCAATCTTAAGACAAGCTGGACCTTCTTGGAACAATTCCTGATCAGGACAGCTAGAAATTTCCGATAAATCTCCTCATGCGGTCATCCTACAGGCTGCGGCGCCCATTCGATTGATAGGTTCGATTCTGCAGGCATTGTTCACGGTGCACTCCAAAGACAAGCTAGACCGTCTTGTAACATTTCCTGATTAGGACAACTAGAAATTTCCGATAAATCTCCTCATGCGGTCATCCTACAGGCTGCGGCGCCCATTCGATTGATAGGTTCGATTCTGTACGCATTGTTCACGGTGCACTCCAAAGACAAGCTGGACCGTCTTGAAACAATTCCTGATTAGGACAGCTAGAAATTTCCGGTAAATCTCCTCATTCAGTCGCCCTACAGGCTGCTGTGCCCATTCGATTGATAGGCTCGATTCTGTACACATTGTTCACGGTGCACTCTTAAGACAAGCTGGACCTTCTTGGAACAATTCCTGATTAGGACAGCTAGAACTTTCCGGTAAGTCTCCTCATGCGGTCACCCTACAGGCTGCTGTGCCCATTCGATTGATAGGCTCGATTCTGTACGCATTGTTCACTGTGCACTCTTAAGACAAGCTGGACCTTCTTGGAACAATTCCTGATTAGGACAGCTAGAAATTTCCGGTAAATCTCCTCATTCAGTCACCCTACAGGCTGCTGTGCCCATTCGATTGATAGGCTCGATTCTGTATGCATTGTTCACGGTGCACTCTTAAGACAAGCTTGACCTTCTTGGAACAATTCCTGATTAGGACAGCTAGAAATTTCCGGTAAATCTCCTCATGCGGTCATCCTACAGGCTGCGGCGCCCATTCGATTGATAGGTTCGATTCTGTACGCATTGTTCACGGTGCACTCTTAAGACAAGCTGGACCTTCTTGGAACAATTCCTGATTAGGACAGCTAGAACTTTCCGGTAAGTCTCCTCATGCGGTCACCCTACAGGCTGCTGTGCCCATTCGATTGATAGGCTCGATTCTGTACGCATTGTTCACGGTGCACTCTTAAGACAAGCTGGACCTTCTTGGAACAATTCCTGATTAGGACAGCTAGAAATTTCCGGTAAATCTCCTCATTCAGTCACCCTACAGGCTGCTGTGCCCATTCGATTGATAGGCTCGATTCTGTATGCATTGTTCACGGTGCACTCTTAAGACAAGCTTGACCTTCTTGGAACAATTCCTGATTAGGACAGCTAGAAATTTCCGGTAAATCTCCTCATGCGGTCACCCTACAGGCTGCTGTGCCCATTCGATTGATAGGCTCGATTCTGTATGCATTGTTCACGGTGCACTCCAAAGACAAGCTGGACCGTCTTGTAACATTTCCTGATTAGGACAGCTAGAAATTTCCGATAAATCTCCTCATGCGGTCATCCTACAGGCGGCGGCGCCCATTCGATTGATAGGTTCGATTCTGCAGGCATTGTTCACGGTGCACTCTTAAGACAAGCTGGACCTTCTTGGAGCAATTCCTGATTAGGACAGCTAGAAATTGCCGGTAAATCTCCGCACTCTTAAGACAAGCTGGACCGTCATGGAACAATTCCTGATTAGGACAGCTAGAAATTTCCGGTAAATCTCCTCATGCGGTCACCCTACAGGCTGCTGTGCCCATTCGATTGATAGGCTCGATTCTGTACGCATTGTTCACGGTGCACTCTTAAGACAAGCTGGACCGTCATGGAACAATTCCTGATTAGGACAGCTAGAAATTTCCGGTAAATCTCCTCATGCGGTCACCCTACAGGCTGCTGTGCCCATTCGATTGATAGGCTCGATTCTGTACACATTGTTCACGGTGCACTCTTAAGACAAGCTGGACCTTCTTGGAACAATTCCTGATTAGGACAGCTAGAACTTTCCGGTAAGTCTCCTCATGCGGTCACATTACAGGCTGCTGTGCCCATTCGATTGATAGGCTCGATTCTGTACGCATTGTTCACGGTGCACTCTTAAGACAAGCTGGACCTTCTTGGAACAATTCCTGATTAGGACAGCTAGAAATTTCCGGTAAATCTCCTCATGCGGTCACCCTACAGGCTGCTGTGCCATTCGATTGATAGGCTCGATTCTGTATGCATTGTTCACGGTGCACTCTTAAGACAAGCTTGACTTTCTTGGAACAATTCCTGATTAGGACAGCTAGAAATTTCCGGTAAATCTCCTCATGCGGTCACCCTACAGGCTGCTGTGCCATTCGATTGATAGGCTCGATTCTGTATGCATTGTTCACGGTGCACTCTTAAGACAAGCTTGACTTTCTTGGAACAATTCCTGATTAGGACAGCTAGAAATTTCCGGTAAATCTCCTCATGCGGTCACCCTACAGGCTGCTGTGCCCATTCGATTGATAGGCTCGATTCTGTACGCATTGTTCACGGTGCACTCTTAAGACAAGCTGGACCTTCTTGGAACAATTCCTGATTAGGACAGCTAGAAATTTCCGATAAATCTCCTCATGCGGTCATCCTACAGGCGGCGGCGCCCATTCGATTGATAGGTTCGATTCTGCAGGCATTGTTCACGGTGCACTCTTAAGACAAGCTGGACCTTCTTGGAGCAATTCCTGATTAGGACAGCTAGAAATTGCCGGTAAATCTCCGCACTCTTAAGACAAGCTGGACCGTCATGGAACAATTCCTGATTAGGACAGCTAGAAATTTCCGGTAAATCTCCTCATGCGGTCACCCTACAGGCTGCTGTGCCCATTCGATTGATAGGCTCGATTCTGTACGCATTGTTCACGGTGCACTCTTAAGACAAGCTGGACCGTCATGGAACAATTCCTGATTAGGACAGCTAGAAATTTCCGGTAAATCTCCTCATGCGGTCACCCTACAGGCTGCTGTGCCCATTCGATTGATAGGCTCGATTCTGTACACATTGTTCACGGTGCACTCTTAAGACAAGCTGGACCTTCTTGGAACAATTCCTGATTAGGACAGCTAGAACTTTCCGGTAAGTCTCCTCATGCGGTCACATTACAGGCTGCTGTGCCCATTCGATTGATAGGCTCGATTCTGTACGCATTGTTCACGGTGCACTCTTAAGACAAGCTGGACCTTCTTGGAACAATTCCTGATTAGGACAGCTAGAAATTTCCGGTAAATCTCCTCATTCAGTCACCCTACAGGCTGCTGTGCCCATTCGATTGATAGGCTCGATTCTGTATGCATTGTTCACGGTGCACTCTTAAGACAAGCTTGACCTTCTTGGAACAATTCCTGATTAGGACAGCTAGAAATTTCCGGTAAATCTCCTCATGCGGTCACCCTACAGGCTGCTGTGCCCATTCGATTGATAGGCTCGATTCTGTGTGCATTGTTCACGGTGCACTCTTAAGACAAGCTGGACCGTCATGGAACAATTCCTGATTAGGACAGCTAGAAATTTCCGGTAAATCTCCTCATGCGGTCACCCTACAGGCTGCTGTGCCCATTCGATTGATAGGCTCGATTCTGTACGCATTGTTCACGGTGCACTCTTAAGACAAGCTGGACCGTCATAGAACAATTCCTGATTAGGACAGCTAGAAATTTCCGGTAAATCTCCTCATGCGGTCACCCTACAGGCTGCTGTGCCCATTCGATTGATAGGCTCGATTCTGTACGCATTGTTCACGGTGCACTCTTAAGACAAGCTGGACCTTCTTGGAACAATTCCTGATTAGGACAGCTAGAAATTTCCGGTAAATCTCCTCATGCGGTCACCCTACAGGCTGCTGTGCCCATTCGATTGATAGGCTGCTGTGCCCATTCGATTGATAGGTTCGATTCTGTACGCATTGTTCACGGTGCACTCTTAAGACAAGCTGGACCTTCTTGGAACAATTCCTGATTAGGACAGCTAGAAATTTCCGGTAAATCTCCTCATGCGGTCACCCTACAGGCTGCTGTGCCCATTCGATTGATAGGCTCGATTCTGTACGCATTGTTCACGGTGCACTCTTAAGACAAGCTGGACCTTCTTGGAACAATTCCTGATTAGGACAGCTAGAAATTTCCGGTAAATCTCCTCATGCGGTCACCCTACAGGCTGCTGTGCCCATTCGATTGATAGGCTCGATTCTGTACGCATTGTTCACGGTGCACTCTTAAGACAAGCTGGACCTTCTTGGAACAAATCCTGATTAGGACAGCTAGAAATTTCCGGTAAATCTCCTCATGCGGTCACCCTACAGGCTGCTGTGCCCATTCGATTGATAGGCTCGATTCTGTACGCATTGTTCACGGTGCACTCTTAGGACAAGCTGGACCTTCGTGGAACAATTCCTGATTAGGACAGCTAGAACTTTCCGGTAAATCTCCTCATGCGGTCACCCTACAGGCTGCTGTGCCCATTCAATTGATAGGCTCGATTCTGTACGCATTGTTCACGGTGCACTCTTAAGACAAGCTGGACCTTCTTGGAACAATTCCTGATTAGGACAGCTAGAACTTTCCGGTAAGTCTCCTCATGCGGTCACATTACAGGCTGCTGTGCCCATTCGATTGATAGGCTCGATTCTGTACGCATTGTTCACGGTGCACTCTTAAGACAAGCTGGACCTTCTTGGAACAATTCCTGATTAGGACAGCTAGAAATTTCCGGTAAATCTCCTCATTCAGTCACCCTACAGGCTGCTGTGCCCATTCGATTGATAGGCTCGATTCTGTATGCATTGTTCACGGTGCACTCTTAAGACAAGCTTGACCTTCTTGGAACAATTCCTGATTAGGACAGCTAGAAATTTCCGGTAAATCTCCTCATGCGGTCACCCTACAGGCTGCTGTGCCCATTCGATTGATAGGCTCGATTCTGTGTGCATTGTTCACGGTGCACTCTTAAGACAAGCTGGACCGTCATGGAACAATTCCTGATTAGGACAGCTAGAAATTTCCGGTAAATCTCCTCATGCGGTCACCCTACAGGCTGCTGTGCCCATTCGATTGATAGGCTCGATTCTGTACGCATTGTTCACGGTGCACTCTTAAGACAAGCTGGACCGTCATAGAACAATTCCTGATTAGGACAGCTAGAAATTTCCGGTAAATCTCCTCATGCGGTCACCCTACAGGCTGCTGTGCCCATTCGATTGATAGGCTCGATTCTGTACGCATTGTTCACGGTGCACTCTTAAGACAAGCTGGACCTTCTTGGAACAATTCCTGATTAGGACAGCTAGAAATTTCCGGTAAATCTCCTCATGCGGTCACCCTACAGGCTGCTGTGCCCATTCGATTGATAGGCTCGATTCTGTACGCATTGTTCACGGTGCACTCTTAAGACAAGCTGGACCTTCTTGGAACAAATCCTGATTAGGACAGCTAGAAATTTCCGGTAAATCTCCTCATGCGGTCACCCTACAGGCTGCTGTGCCCATTCGATTGATAGGCTCGATTCTGTACGCATTGTTCACGGTGCACTCTTAAGACAAGCTGGACCTTCGTGGAACAATTCCTGATTAGGACAGCTAGAACTTTCCGGTAAATCTCCTCATGCGGTCACCCTACAGGCTGCTGTGCCCATTCAATTGATAGGCTCGATTCTGTACGCATTGTTCACGGTGCACTCTTAAGACAAGCTGGACCTTCTTGGAACAATTCCTGATTAGGACAGCTAGAAATTTCCGGTAAATCTCCTCATGCGGTCACCCTACAGGCTGCTGTGCCCATTCGATTGATAGGTTCGATTCTGTACGCATTGTTCACGGTGCACTCTTAAGACAAGCTGGACCTTCTTGGAACAATTCCTGATTAGGACAGCTAGAAATTTCCGGTAAATCTCCTCATGCGGTCACCCTACAGGCTGCTGTGCCCATTCGATTGATAGGCTCGATTCTGTACGCATTGTTCACGGTGCACTCTTAAGACAAGCTGGACCTTCTTGGAACAATTCCTGATTAGGACAGCTAGAACTTTCCGGTAAATCTCCTCATGCGGTCACCCTACAGGCTGCTGTGCCCATTCAATTGATAGGCTCGATTCTGTACGCATTGTTCACGGTGCACTCTTAAGACAAGCTGGACCTTCTTGGAACAATTCCTGATTAGGACAGCTAGAAATTTCCGGTAAATCTCCTCATGCGGTCACCCTACAGGCTGCTGTGCCCATTCGATTGATAGGTTCGATTCTGTACGCATTGTTCACGGTGCACTCTTAAGACAAGCTGGACCTTCTTGGAACAATTCCTGATTAGGACAGCTAGAAATTTCCGGTAAATCTCCTCATTCAGTCACCCTACAGGCTGCTGTGCCCATTCGATTGATAGGCTCGATTCTGTATGCATTGTTCACGGTGCACTCTTAAGACAAGCTTGACCTTCTTGGAACAATTCCTGATTAGGACAGCTAGAAATTTCCGGTAAATCTCCTCATGCGGTCACCCTACAGGCTGCTGTGCCCATTCGATTGATAGGCTCGATTCTGTGTGCATTGTTCACGGTGCACTCTTAAGACAAGCTGGACCGTCATGGAACAATTCCTGATTAGGACAGCTAGAAATTTCCGGTAAATCTCCTCATGCGGTCACCCTACAGGCTGCTGTGCCCATTCGATTGATAGGCTCGATTCTGTACGCATTGTTCACGGTGCACTCTTAAGACAAGCTGGACCATCATAGAACAATTCCTGATTAGGACAGCTAGAAATTTCCGGTAAATCTCCTCATGCGGTCACCCTACAGGCTGCTGTGCCCATTCGATTGATAGGCTCGATTCTGTACGCATTGTTCACGGTGCACTCTTAAGACAAGCTGGACCTTCTTGGAACAATTCCTGATTAGGACAGCTAGAAATTTCCGGTAAATCTCCTCATGCGGTCACCCTACAGGCTGCTGTGCCCATTCGATTGATAGGCTGCTGTGCCCATTCGATTGATAGGTTCGATTCTGTACGCATTGTTCACGGTGCACTCTTAAGACAAGCTGGACCTTCTTGGAACAATTCCTGATTAGGACAGCTAGAAATTTCCGGTAAATCTCCTCATGCGGTCACCCTACAGGCTGCTGTGCCCATTCGATTGATAGGCTCGATTCTGTACGCATTGTTCACGGTGCACTCTTAAGACAAGCTGGACCTTCTTGGAACAATTCCTGATTAGGACAGCTAGAAATTTCCGGTAAATCTCCTCATGCGGTCACCCTACAGGCTGCTGTGCCCATTCGATTGATAGGCTCGATTCTGTACGCATTGTTCACGGTGCACTCTTAAGACAAGCTGGACCTTCTTGGAACAAATCCTGATTAGGACAGCTAGAAATTTCCGGTAAATCTCCTCATGCGGTCACCCTACAGGCTGCTGTGCCCATTCGATTGATAGGCTCGATTCTGTACGCATTGTTCACGGTGCACTCTTAAGACAAGCTGGACCTTCGTGGAACAATTCCTGATTAGGACAGCTAGAACTTTCCGGTAAATCTCCTCATGCGGTCACCCTACAGGCTGCTGTGCCCATTCAATTGATAGGCTCGATTCTGTACGCATTGTTCACGGTGCACTCTTAAGACAAGCTGGACCTTCTTGGAACAATTCCTGATTAGGACAGCTAGAAATTTCCGGTAAATCTCCTCATGCGGTCACCCTACAGGCTGCTGTGCCCATTCGATTGATAGGTTCGATTCTGTACGCATTGTTCACGGTGCACTCTTAAGACAAGCTGGACCTTCTTGGAACAATTCCTGATTAGGACAGCTAGAAATTTCCGGTAAATCTCCTCATGCGGTCACCCTACAGGCTGCTGTGCCCATTCGATTGATAGGCTCGATTCTGTACGCATTGTTCACGGTGCACTCTTAAGACAAGCTGGACCTTCTTGGAACAATTCCTGATTAGGACAGCTAGAACTTTCCGGTAAATCTCCTCATGCGGTCACCCTACAGGCTGCTGTGCCCATTCAATTGATAGGCTCGATTCTGTACGCATTGTTCACGGTGCACTCTTAAGACAAGCTGGACCTTCTTGGAACAATTCCTGATTAGGACAGCTAGAAATTTCCGGTAAATCTCCTCATGCGGTCACCCTACAGGCTGCTGTGCCCATTCGATTGATAGGTTCGATTCTGTACGCATTGTTCACGGTGCACTCTTAAGACAAGCTGGACCTTCTTGGAACAATTCCTGATTAGGACAGCTAGAAATTTCCGGTAAATCTCCTCATGCGGTCACCCTACAGGCTGCTGTGCCCATTCGATTGATAGGCTCGATTCTGTACGCATTGTTCACGGTGCACTCTTAAGACAAGCTGGACCTTCTTGGAACAATTCCTGATTAGGACAGCTAGAAATTTCCGGTAAATCTCCTCATGCGGTCACCCTACAGCTGCTGTGCCCATTCGATTGATAGGTTCGATTCTGTACACATTGTTCACGGTGCACTCTTAAGACAAGCTGGACCTTCTTGGAACAATTCCTGATTAGGACAGCTAGAAATTTCCGGTAAATCTCCTCATGCGGTCACCCTACAGGCTGCTGTGCCCATTCGATTGATAGGTTCGATTCTGTACGCATTGTTCACGGTGCACTCTTAAGACAAGCTGGACCTTCTTGGAACAATTCCTGATTAGGACAGCTAGAAATTTCCGGTAAATCTCCTCATGCGGTCACCCTACAGGCTGCTGTGCCCATTCGATTGATAGGTTCGATTCTGTACACATTGTTCACGGTGCACTCTTAAGACAAGCTGGACCTTCTTGGAACAATTCCTGATTAGGACAGCTAGAAATTTCCGGTAAATCTCCTCATGCGGTCACCCTACAAGCTGCTGTGCCCACTCGATTGATAGGCTTGATTCTGTATGCATTGTTCACGGTGCACTCTTAAGACAAGCTGGACCTTCTTGGAACAATTCCTGATTAGGACAGCTAGAAATTTCCGGTAAATCTCCTCATGCGGTCACCCTACAGGCTGCTGTGCCCATTCGATTGATAGGTTCGATTCTGTACGCATTGTTCACGGTGCACTCTTAAGACAAGCTGGACCTTCTTGGAACAATTCCTGATTAGGACAGCTAGAAATTTCCGGTAAATCTCCTCATGCCGTCACCCTACAGGCTGCTGTGCCCATTCGATTGATAGGTTCGATTCTGTACGCATTGTTCACGGTGCACTCTTAAGACAAGCTGGACCTTCTTGGAACAATTCCTGATTAGGACAGCTAGAAATTTCCGGTAAATCTCCTCATGCGGTCACCCTACAGGCTGCTGTGCCCATTCGATTGATAGGTTCGATTCTGTACGCATTGTTCACGGTGCGCTCTTAAGACAAGCTGGACCTTCTTGGAACAATTCCTGATTAGGACAGCTAGAAATTTCCGGTAAATCTCCTCATGCGGTCACCCTACAGGCTGCTGTGCCCATTCGATTGATAGGCTTGATTCTGTATGCATTGTTCACGGTGCACTCTTAAGACAAGCTGGACCTTCTTGGAACAATTCCTGATTAGGACAGCTAGAAATTTCCGGTAAATCTCCTCATGCGGTCACCCTACAGGCTGCTGTGCCCATTCGATTGATAGGCTCGATTCTGTGTGCATTGTTCACGGTGCACTCTTAAGACAAGCTGGACCGTCTTGGAACAATTCCTGATTAGGACAGCTAGAAATTTCCGGTAAATCTCCTCATGCGGTCACCCTACAGGCTGCTGTGCCCATTCGATTGATAGGTTCGATTCTGTACGCATTGTTCACGGTGCACTCTTAAGACAAGCTGGACCTTCTTGGAACAATTCCTGATTAGGACAGCTAGAAATTTCCGGTAAATCTCCTCATGGCGTCACCCTACAGGCTGCTGTGCCCATTCGATTGATAGGTTCGATTCTGTACGCATTGTTCACGGTGCACTATTAAGACAAGCTGGACCGTCTTGGAACAATTCCTGATTAGGACAGCTAGAAATTTCCGGTAAATCTCCTCATGCGGTCACCCTACAGGCTGCTGTGCCCATTCGATTGATAGGTTCGATTCTGTACACATTGTTCACGGTGCACTCTTAAGACAAGCTGGACCTTCTTGGAGCAATTCCTGATTAGGACAGCTAGAAATTTCCGGTAAATCTCCTCATGCGTCACCCTACAGGCTGCTGTGCCCATTCGATTGATAGGCTCGATTCTGTGTGCATTGTTCACGGTGCACTCTTAAGACAAGCTGGACCTTCTTGGAACAATTCCTGATTAGGACAGCTAGAAATTTCCGGTAAATCTCCTCATGCGGTCACCCTACAGGCTGCTGTGCCCATTCGATTGATAGGCTCGATTCTGTACGCATTGTTCACGGTGCACTCTTAAGACAAGCTGGACCTTCTTGGAACAATTCCTGATTAGGACAGCTAGAAATTTCCGGTAAATCTCCTCATGCGGTCACCCTACAGGCTGCTGTGCCCATTCGATTGATAGGCTCGATTCTGTACGCATTGTTCACGGTGCACTCTTAAGACAAGCTGGACCTTCTTGGAACAATTCCTGATTAGGACAGCTAGAAATTTCCGGTAAATCTCCTCATGCGGTCACCCTACAGGCTGCTGTGCCCATTCGATTGATAGGTTCGATTCTGTACGCATTGTTCACGGTGCACTCTTAAGACAAGCTGGACCTTCTTGGAACAATTCCTGATTAGGACAGCAAGAAATTTCCGGTAAATCTCCTCATGCCGTCACCCTACAGGCTGCTGTGCCCATTCGATTGATAGGTTCGATTCTGTACGCATTGTTCACGGTGCACTCTTAAGACAAGCTGGACCTTCTTGGAACAATTCCTGATTAGAACAGCTAGAAATTTCCGGTAAATCTCCTCATGCGGTCACCCTACAGGCTGCTGTGCCCATTCGATTGATAGGCTTGATTCTGTATGCATTGTTCACGGTGCACTCTTAAGACAAGCTGGACCTTCTTGGAACAATTCCTGATTAGGACAGCTAGAAATTTCCGGTAAATCTCCTCATGCGGTCACCCTACAGGCTGCTGTGCCCATTCGATTGATAGGTTCGATTCTGTACGCATTGTTCACGGTGCACTCTTAAGACAAGCTGGACCTTCTTGGAACAATTCCTGATTAGGACAGCTAGAAATTTCCGGTAAATCTCCTCATGCGGTCACCCTACAGGCTGCTGTGCCCATTCGATTGATAGGCTGCTGTGCCCATTCGATTGATAGGTTCGATTCTGTACGCATTGTTCACGGTGCACTCTTAAGACAAGCTGGACCTTCTTGGAACAATTCCTGATTAGGACAGCTAGAAATTTCCGGTAAATCTCCTCATGCGGTCACCCTACAGGCTGCTGTGCCCATTCGATTGATAGGCTCGATTCTGTACGCATTGTTCACGGTGCACTCTTAAGACAAGCTGGACCTTCTTGGAACAATTCCTGATTAGGACAGCTAGAAATTTCCGGTAAATCTCCTCATGCGGTCACCCTACAGGCTGCTGTGCCCATTCGATTGATAGGCTCGATTCTGTACGCATTGTTCACGGTGCACTCTTAAGACAAGCTGGACCTTCTTGGAACAAATCCTGATTAGGACAGCTAGAAATTTCCGGTAAATCTCCTCATGCGGTCACCCTACAGGCTGCTGTGCCCATTCGATTGATAGGCTCGATTCTGTACGCATTGTTCACGGTGCACTCTTAAGACAAGCTGGACCTTCGTGGAACAATTCCTGATTAGGACAGCTAGAACTTTCCGGTAAATCTCCTCATGCGGTCACCCTACAGGCTGCTGTGCCCATTCAATTGATAGGCTCGATTCTGTACGCATTGTTCACGGTGCACTCTTAAGACAAGCTGGACCTTCTTGGAACAATTCCTGATTAGGACAGCTAGAAATTTCCGGTAAATCTCCTCATGCGGTCACCCTACAGGCTGCTGTGCCCATTCGATTGATAGGCTCGATTCTGTACGCATTGTTCACGGTGCACTCTTAAGACAAGCTGGACCTTCTTGGAACAATTCCTGATTAGGACAGCTAGAACTTTCCGGTAAATCTCCTCATGCGGTCACCCTACAGGCTGCTGTGCCCATTCAATTGATAGGCTCGATTCTGTACGCATTGTTCACGGTGCACTCTTAAGACAAGCTGGACCTTCTTGGAACAATTCCTGATTAGGACAGCTAGAAATTTCCGGTAAATCTCCTCATGCGGTCACCCTACAGGCTGCTGTGCCCATTCGATTGATAGGTTCGATTCTGTACGCATTGTTCACGGTGCACTCTTAAGACAAGCTGGACCTTCTTGGAACAATTCCTGATTAGGACAGCTAGAAATTTCCGGTAAATCTCCTCATGCGGTCACCCTACAGGCTGCTGTGCCCATTCGATTGATAGGCTCGATTCTGTACGCATTGTTCACGGTGCACTCTTAAGACAAGCTGGACCTTCTTGGAACAATTCCTGATTAGGACAGCTAGAAATTTCCGGTAAATCTCCTCATGCGGTCACCCTACAGGCTGCTGTGCCCATTCGATTGATAGGTTCGATTCTGTACACATTGTTCACGGTGCACTCTTAAGACAAGCTGGACCTTCTTGGAACAATTCCTGATTAGGACAGCTAGAAATTTCCGGTAAATCTCCTCATGCGGTCACCCTACAGGCTGCTGTGCCCATTCGATTGATAGGTTCGATTCTGTACGCATTGTTCACGGTGCACTCTTAAGACAAGCTGGACCTTCTTGGAACAATTCCTGATTAGGACAGCTAGAAATTTCCGGTAAATCTCCTCATGCGGTCACCCTACAAGCTGCTGTGCCCACTCGATTGATAGGCTTGATTCTGTATGCATTGTTCACGGTGCACTCTTAAGACAAGCTGGACCTTCTTGGAACAATTCCTGATTAGGACAGCTAGAAATTTCCGGTAAATCTCCTCATGCGGTCACCCTACAGGCTGCTGTGCCCATTCGATTGATAGGTTCGATTCTGTACGCATTGTTCACGGTGCACTCTTAAGACAAGCTGGACCTTCTTGGAACAATTCCTGATTAGGACAGCTAGAAATTTCCGGTAAATCTCCTCATGCCGTCACCCTACAGGCTGCTGTGCCCATTCGATTGATAGGTTCGATTCTGTACGCATTGTTCACGGTGCACTCTTAAGACAAGCTGGACCTTCTTGGAACAATTCCTGATTAGGACAGCTAGAAATTTCCGGTAAATCTCCTCATGCGGTCACCCTACAGGCTGCTGTGCCCATTCGATTGATAGGTTCGATTCTGTACGCATTGTTCACGGTGCGCTCTTAAGACAAGCTGGACCTTCTTGGAACAATTCCTGATTAGGACAGCTAGAAATTTCCGGTAAATCTCCTCATGCGGTCACCCTACAGGCTGCTGTGCCCATTCGATTGATAGGCTTGATTCTGTATGCATTGTTCACGGTGCACTCTTAAGACAAGCTGGACCTTCTTGGAACAATTCCTGATTAGGACAGCTAGAAATTTCCGGTAAATCTCCTCATGCGGTCACCCTACAGGCTGCTGTGCCCATTCGATTGATAGGCTCGATTCTGTGTGCATTGTTCACGGTGCACTCTTAAGACAAGCTGGACCGTCTTGGAACAATTCCTGATTAGGACAGCTAGAAATTTCCGGTAAATCTCCTCATGCGGTCACCCTACAGGCTGCTGTGCCCATTCGATTGATAGGTTCGATTCTGTACGCATTGTTCACGGTGCACTCTTAAGACAAGCTGGACCTTCTTGGAACAATTCCTGATTAGGACAGCTAGAAATTTCCGGTAAATCTCCTCATGGCGTCACCCTACAGGCTGCTGTGCCCATTCGATTGATAGGTTCGATTCTGTACGCATTGTTCACGGTGCACTATTAAGACAAGCTGGACCGTCTTGGAACAATTCCTGATTAGGACAGCTAGAAATTTCCGGTAAATCTCCTCATGCGGTCACCCTACAGGCTGCTGTGCCCATTCGATTGATAGGTTCGATTCTGTACACATTGTTCACGGTGCACTCTTAAGACAAGCTGGACCTTCTTGGAGCAATTCCTGATTAGGACAGCTAGAAATTTCCGGTAAATCTCCTCATGCGTCACCCTACAGGCTGCTGTGCCCATTCGATTGATAGGCTCGATTCTGTGTGCATTGTTCACGGTGCACTCTTAAGACAAGCTGGACCTTCTTGGAACAATTCCTGATTAGGACAGCTAGAAATTTCCGGTAAATCTCCTCATGCGGTCACCCTACAGGCTGCTGTGCCCATTCGATTGATAGGCTCGATTCTGTACGCATTGTTCACGGTGCACTCTTAAGACAAGCTGGACCTTCTTGGAACAATTCCTGATTAGGACAGCTAGAAATTTCCGGTAAATCTCCTCATGCGGTCACCCTACAGGCTGCTGTGCCCATTCGATTGATAGGCTCGATTCTGTACGCATTGTTCACGGTGCACTCTTAAGACAAGCTGGACCTTCTTGGAACAATTCCTGATTAGGACAGCTAGAAATTTCCGGTAAATCTCCTCATGCGGTCACCCTACAGGCTGCTGTGCCCATTCGATTGATAGGTTCGATTCTGTACGCATTGTTCACGGTGCACTCTTAAGACAAGCTGGACCTTCTTGGAACAATTCCTGATTAGGACAGCTAGAAATTTCCGGTAAATCTCCTCATGCCGTCACCCTACAGGCTGCTGTGCCCATTCGATTGATAGGTTCGATTCTGTACGCATTGTTCACGGTGCACTCTTAAGACAAGCTGGACCTTCTTGGAACAATTCCTGATTAGAACAGCTAGAAATTTCCGGTAAATCTCCTCATGCGGTCACCCTACAGGCTGCTGTGCCCATTCGATTGATAGGCTTGATTCTGTATGCATTGTTCACGGTGCACTCTTAAGACAAGCTGGACCTTCTTGGAACAATTCCTGATTAGGACAGCTAGAAATTTCCGGTAAATCTCCTCATGCGGTCACCCTACAGGCTGCTGTGCCCATTCGATTGATAGGTTCGATTCTGTACGCATTGTTCACGGTGCACTCTTAAGACAAGCTGGACCTTCTTGGAACAATTCCTGATTAGGACAGCTAGAAATTTCCGGTAAATCTCCTCATGGCGTCACCCTACAGGCTGCTGTGCCCATTCGATTGATAGGTTCGATTCTGTACGCATTGTTCACGGTGCACTCTTAAGACAAGCTGGACCTTCTTGGAGCAATTCCTGATTAGGACAGCTAGAAATTTCCGGTAAATCTCCTCATGCGGTCACCCTACAGGCTGCTGTGCCCATTCGATTGATAGGCTCGATTCTGTACGCATTGTTCACGGTGCACTCTTAAGACAAGCTGGACCTTCTTGGAGCAATTCCTGATTAGGACAGCTAGAAATTTCCGGTAAATCTCCTCATGCGGTCACCCTACAGGCTGCTGTGCCCATTCGATTGATAGGCTCGATTCTGTGTGCATTGTTCACGGTGCACTCTTAAGACAAGCTGGACCTTCTTGGAACAATTCCTGATTAGGACAGCTAGAAATTTCCGGTAAATCTCCTCATGCGGTCACCCTACAGGCTGCTGTGCCCATTCGATTGATAGGCTCGATTCTGTACGCATTGTTCACGGTGCACTCTTAAGACAAGCTGGACCTTCTTGGAACAATTCCTGATTAGGACAGCTAGAAATTTCCGGTAAATCTCCTCATGCGGTCACCCTACAGGCTGCTGTGCCCATTCGATTGATAGGCTCGATTCTGTACGCATTGTTCACGGTGCACTCTTAAGACAAGCTGGACCTTCTTGGAACAATTCCTGATTAGGACAGCTAGAAATTTCCGGTAAATCTCCTCATGCGGTCACCCTACAGGCTGCTGTGCCCATTCGATTGATAGGCTCGGTTCTGTACGCATTGTTCACGGTGCACTCTTAAGACAAGCTGGACCTTCTTGGAACAATTCCTGATTAGGACAGCTAGAAATTTCCGGTAAATCTCCTCATGCGGTCACCCTACAGGCTGCTGTGCCCATTCGATTGATAGGTTCGATTCAGTACGCATTGTTCGCGGTGCACTCTTAAGACAAGCTGGACCTTGTTGGAACAATTCCTGATTAGGACACCTAGAAATTTCCGGTAAATCTCCTCATGCGGTCACCCTACAGGCTGCTGTGCCCATTCGATTGATAGGCTCGATTCTGTACGCATTGTTCACGGTGCACTCTTAAGACAAGCTGGACCGTCTTGGAACAATTGCTGATTAGGACAGCTAGAAATTTCCGGTAAATCTCCTCATGCGGTCACCCTACAGGCTGCTGTGCCCATTCGATTGATAGGCTCGATTCTGTACGCATTGTTCACGGTGCACTCTTAAGACAAGCTGGACCTTCTTGGAACAATTCCTGATTAGGACAGCTAGAAATTTCCGGTAAATCTCCTCATGCGGTCACCCTACAGGCTGCTGTGCCCATTCGATTGATAGGCTCGATTCTGTGTGCATTGTTCACGGTGCACTCTTAAGACAAGCTGGACCTTCTTGGAACAATTCCTGATTAGGACAGCTAGAAATTTCCGGTAAATCTCCTCATGCGGTCACCCTACAGGCTGCTGTGCCCATTCGATTGATAGGCTCGATTCTGTACGCATTGTTCACGGTGCACTCTTAAGACAAGCTGGACCTTCTTGGAACAATTCCTGATTAGGACAGCTAGAAATTTCCGGTAAATCTCCTCATGCGGTCACCCTACAGGCTGCTGTGCCCATTCGATTGATAGGCTCGATTCTGTGTGCATTGTTCACGGTGCACTCTTAAGACAAGCTGGACCGTCTTGGAACAATTCCTGATTAGGACAGCTAGAAATTTCCGGTAAATCTCCTCATGCGGTCACCCTACAGGCTGCTGTGCCCATTCGATTGATAGGCTCGATTCTGTGTGCATTGTTCACGGTGCACTCTTAAGACAAGCTGGACCGTCTTGGAACAATTCCTGATTAGGACAGCTAGAAATTTCCGGTAAATCTCCTCATGCGGTCACCCTACAGGCTGCTGTGCCCATTCGATTGATAGGTTCGATTCTGTACACATTGTACACGGTGCACTCTTAAGACAAGCTGGACCTTCTTGGAACAATTCCTGATTAGGACAGCTAGAAATTTCCGGTAAATCTCCTCATGCGGTCACCCTACAGGCTGCTGTGCCCATTCGATTGATAGGTTCGATTCTGTACACATTGTACACGGTGCACTCTTAAGACAAGCTGGACCTTCTTGGAACAATTCCTGATTAGGACAGCTAGAAATTCCGGTAAATCTCCTCATGCGGTCACCCTACAGGCTGCTGTGCCCATTCGATTGATAGGCTCGATTCTGTGTGCATTGTTCACGGTGCACTCTTAAGACAAGCTGGACCGTCTTGGAACAATTCCTGATTAGGACAGCTAGAAATTTCCGGTAAATCTCCTCATGCGGTCACCCTACAGGCTGCTGTGCCCATTCGATTGATAGGTTCGATTCTGTACACATTGTACACGGTGCACTCTTAAGACAAGCTGGACCTTCTTGGAACAATTCCTGATTAGGACAGCTAGAAATTTCCGGTAAATCTCCTCATGCGGTCACCCTACAGGCTGCTGTGCCCATTCGATTGATAGGCTCGATTCTGTGTGCATTGTTCACGGTGCACTCTTAAGACAAGCTGGACCGTCTTGGAACAATTCCTGATTAGGACAGCTAGAAATTTCCGGTAAATCTCCTCATGCGGTCACCCTACAGGCTGCTGTGCCCATTCGATTGATAGGTTCGATTCTGTACACATTGTACACGGTGCACTCTTAAGACAAGCTGGACCTTCTTGGAACAATTCCTGATTAGGACAGCTAGAAATTTCCGGTAAATCTCCTCATGCCGTCACCCTACAGGCTGCTGTGCCCATTCGATTGATAGGTTCGATTCTGTACGCATTGTTCACGGTGCACTCTTAAGACAAGCTGGACCTTCTTGGAACAATTCCTGATTAGAACAGCTAGAAATTTCCGGTAAATCTCCTCATGCGGTCACCCTACAGGCTGCTGTGCCCATTCGATTGATAGGCTTGATTCTGTATGCATTGTTCACGGTGCACTCTTAAGACAAGCTGGACCGTCTTGGAACAATTCCTGATTAGGACAGCTAGAAATTTCCGGTAAATCTCCTCATGCGGTCACCCTACAGGCTGCTGTGCCCATTCGATTGATAGGTTCGATTCTGTACACATTGTACACGGTGCACTCTTAAGACAAGCTGGACCTTCTTGGAACAATTCCTGATTAGGACAGCTAGAAATTTCCGGTAAATCTCCTCATGCGGTCACCCTACAGGCTGCTGTGCCCATTCGATTGATAGGTTCGATTCTGTACACATTGTACACGGTGCACTCTTAAGACAAGCTGGACCTTCTTGGAACAATTCCTGATTAGGACAGCTAGAAATTTCCGGTAAATCTCCTCATGCGGTCACCCTACAGGCTGCTGTGCCCATTCGATTGATAGGCTCGATTCTGTGTGCATTGTTCACGGTGCACTCTTAAGACAAGCTGGACCGTCTTGGAACAATTCCTGATTAGGACAGCTAGAAATTTCCGGTAAATCTCCTCATGCGGTCACCCTACAGGCTGCTGTGCCCATTCGATTGATAGGTTCGATTCTGTACACATTGTACACGGTGCACTCTTAAGACAAGCTGGGCCTTCTTGGAACAATTCCTGATTAGGACAGCTAGAAATTTCCGGTAAATCTCCTCATGCGGTCACCCTACAGGCTGCTGTGCCCATTCGATTGATAGGCTCGATTCTGTGTGCATTGTTCACGGTGCACTCTTAAGACAAGCTGGACCGTCTTGGAACAATTCCTGATTAGGACAGCTAGAAATTTCCGGTAAATCTCCTCATGCGGTCACCCTACAGGCTGCTGTGCCCATTCGATTGATAGGTTCGATTCTGTACACATTGTACACGGTGCACTCTTAAGACAAGCTGGACCTTCTTGGAACAATTCCTGATTAGGACAGCTAGAAATTTCCGGTAAATCTCCTCATGCCGTCACCCTACAGGCTGCTGTGCCCATTCGATTGATAGGTTCGATTCTGTACGCATTGTTCACGGTGCACTCTTAAGACAAGCTGGACCTTCTTGGAACAATTCCTGATTAGAACAGCTAGAAATTTCCGGTAAATCTCCTCATGCGGTCACCCTACAGGCTGCTGTGCCCATTCGATTGATAGGCTTGATTCTGTATGCATTGTTCACGGTGCACTCTTAAGACAAGCTGGACCTTCTTGGAACAATTCCTGATTAGGACAGCTAGAAATTTCCGGTAAATCTCCTCATGCGGTCACCCTACAGGCTGCTGTGCCCATTCGATTGATAGGTTCGATTCTGTACGCATTGTTCACGGTGCACTCTTAAGACAAGCTGGACCTTCTTGGAACAATTCCTGATTAGGACAGCTAGAAATTTCCGGTAAATCTCCTCATGGCGTCACTCTACAGGCTGCTGTGCCCATTCGATTGATAGGTTCGATTCTGTACGCATTGTTCACGGTGCACTCTTAAGACAAGCTGGACCTTCTTGGAGCAATTCCTGATTAGGACAGCTAGAAATTTCCGGTAAATCTCCTCATGCGGTCACCCTACAGGCTGCTGTGCCCATTCGATTGATAGGCTCGATTCTGTACGCATTGTTCACGGTGCACTCTTAAGACAAGCTGGACCTTCTTGGAGCAATTCCTGATTAGGACAGCTAGAAATTTCCGGTAAATCTCCTCATGCGGTCACCCTACAGGCTGCTGTGCCCATTCGATTGATAGGCTCGATTCTGTGTGCATTGTTCACGGTGCACTATTAAGACAAGCTGGACCTTCTTGGAACAATTCCTGATTAGGACAGCTAGAAATTTCCGGTAAATCTCCTCATGCGGTCACCCTACAGGCTGCTGTGCCCATTCGATTGATAGGCTCGATTCTGTACGCATTGTTCACGGTGCACTCTTAAGACAAGCTGGACCGTCTTGGAACAATTCCTGATTAGGACAGCTAGAAATTTCCGGTAAATCTCCTCATGCGGTCACCCTACAGGCTGCTGTGCCCATTCGATTGATAGGTTCGATTCTGTACACATTGTACACGGTGCACTCTTAAGACAAGCTGGACCTTCTTGGAACAATTCCTGATTAGGACAGCTAGAAATTTCCGGTAAATCTCCTCATGCGGTCACCCTACAGGCTGCTGTGCCCATTCGATTGATAGGTTCGATTCTGTACACATTGTACACGGTGCACTCTTAAGACAAGCTGGACCTTCTTGGAACAATTCCTGATTAGGACAGCTAGAAATTTCCGGTAAATCTCCTCATGCGGTCACCCTACAGGCTGCTGTGCCCATTCGATTGATAGGCTCGATTCTGTGTGCATTGTTCACGGTGCACTCTTAAGACAAGCTGGACCGTCTTGGAACAATTCCTGATTAGGACAGCTAGAAATTTCCGGTAAATCTCCTCATGCGGTCACCCTACAGGCTGCTGTGCCCATTCGATTGATAGGTTCGATTCTGTACACATTGTACACGGTGCACTCTTAAGACAAGCTGGACCTTCTTGGAACAATTCCTGATTAGGACAGCTAGAAATTTCCGGTAAATCTCCTCATGCGGTCACCCTACAGGCTGCTGTGCCCATTCGATTGATAGGCTCGATTCTGTGTGCATTGTTCACGGTGCACTCTTAAGACAAGCTGGACCGTCTTGGAACAATTCCTGATTAGGACAGCTAGAAATTTCCGGTAAATCTCCTCATGCGGTCACCCTACAGGCTGCTGTGCCCATTCGATTGATAGGTTCGATTCTGTACACATTGTACACGGTGCACTCTTAAGACAAGCTGGACCTTCTTGGAACAATTCCTGATTAGGACAGCTAGAAATTTCCGGTAAATCTCCTCATGCGGTCACCCTACAGGCTGCTGTGCCCATTCGATTGATAGGCTCGATTCTGTACACATTGTACACGGTGCACTCTTAAGACAAGCTGGACCTTCTTGGAACAATTCCTGATTAGGACAGCTAGAAATTTCCGGTAAATCTCCTCATGCGGTCACCCTACAGGCTGCTGTGCCCATTCGATTGATAGGCTCGATTCTGTGTGCATTGTTCACGGTGCACTCTTAAGACAAGCTGGACCTTCTTGGAACAATTCCTGATTAGGACAGCTAGAAATTTCCGGTAAATCTCCTCATGCGGTCACCCTACAGGCTGCTGTGCCCATTCGATTGATAGGTTCGATTCTGTACGCATTGTTCACGGTGCACTCTTAAGACAAGCTGGACCTTCTTGGAACAATTCCTGATTAGGACAGCTAGAAATTTCCGGTAAATCTCTTCATGCGGTCACCCTACAGGCTGCTGTGCCCATTCGATTGATAGGCTCGATTCTGTGTGCATTGTTCACGGTGCACTCTTAAGACAAGCTGGACCTTCTTGGAACAATTCCTGATTAGGACAGCTAGAAATTTCCGGTAAATCTCCTCATGCGGTCACCCTACAGGCTGCTGTGCCCATTCGATTGATAGGCTCGATTCTGTACGCATTGTTCACGGTGCACTCTTAAGACAAGCTGGACCTTCTTGGAACAATTCCTGATTAGGACAGCTAGAAATTTCCGGTAAATCTCCTCATGCGGTCACCCTACAGGCTGCTGTGCCCATTCGATTGATAGGCTCGATTCTGTACGCATTGTTCACGGTGCACTCTTAAGACAAGCTGGACCTTCTTGGAACAATTCCTGATTAGGACAGCTAGAAATTTCCGGTAAATCTCCTCATGCCGTCACCCTACAGGCTGCTGTGCCCATTCGATTGATAGGTTCGATTCTGTACGCATTGTTCACGGTGCACTCTTAAGACAAGCTGGACCGTCTTGGAACAATTCCTGATTAGGACAGCTAGAAATTTCCGGTAAATCTCCTCATGCGGTCACCCTACAGGCTGCTGTGCCCATTCGATTGATAGGTTCGATTCTGTACACATTGTTCACGGTGCACTCTTAAGACAAGCTGGACCTTCTTGGAACAATTCCTGATTAGGACAGCTAGAAATTTCCGGTAAATCTCCTCATGCCGTCACCCTACAGGCTGCTGTGCCCATTCGATTGATAGGTTCGATTCTGTACACATTGTTCACGGTGCACTCTTAAGACAAGCTGGACCGTCTTGGAACAATTCCTGATTAGGACAGCTAGAAATTTCCGGTAAATCTCCTCATGCGGTCACCCTATAGGCTGCTGTGCCCATTCGATTGATAGGTTCGATTCTGTACGCATTGTTCACGGTGCACTCTTAAGACAAGCTGGACCTTCTTGGAACAATTCCTGATTAGGACAGCTAGAAATTTCCGGTAAATCTCCTCATGCCGTCACCCTACAGGCTGCTGTGCCCATTCGATTGATAGGTTCGATTCTGTACGCATTGTTCACGGTGCACTCTTAAGACAAGCTGGACCTTCTTGGAACAATTCCTGATTAGAACAGCTAGAAATTTCCGGTAAATCTCCTCATGCGGTCACCCTACAGGCTGCTGTGCCCATTCGATTGATAGGCTTGATTCTGTATGCATTGTTCACGGTGCACTCTTAAGACAAGCTGGACCTTCTTGGAACAATTCCTGATTAGGACAGCTAGAAATTTCCGGTAAATCTCCTCATGCGGTCACCCTACAGGCTGCTGTGCCCATTCGATTGATAGGTTCGATTCTGTACGCATTGTTCACGGTGCACTCTTAAGACAAGCTGGACCTTCTTGGAACAATTCCTGATTAGGACAGCTAGAAATTTCCGGTAAATCTCCTCATGGCGTCACCCTACAGGCTGCTGTGCCCATTCGATTGATAGGTTCGATTCTGTACACATTGTACACGGTGCACTCTTAAGACAAGCTGGACCTTCTTGGAACAATTCCTGATTAGGACAGCTAGAAATTTCCGGTAAATCTCCTCATGCGGTCACCCTACAGGCTGCTGTGCCCATTCGATTGATAGGCTCGATTCTGTGTGCATTGTTCACGGTGCACTCTTAAGACAAGCTGGACCTTCTTGGAACAATTCCTGATTAGGACAGCTAGAAATTTCCGGTAAATCTCCTCATGCGGTCACCCTACAGGCTGCTGTGCCCATTCGATTGATAGGTTCGATTCTGTACGCATTGTTCACGGTGCACTCTTAAGACAAGCTGGACCTTCTTGGAACAATTCCTGATTAGGACAGCTAGAAATTTCCGGTAAATCTCTTCATGCGGTCACCCTACAGGCTGCTGTGCCCATTCGATTGATAGGCTCGATTCTGTGTGCATTGTTCACGGTGCACTCTTAAGACAAGCTGGACCTTCTTGGAACAATTCCTGATTAGGACAGCTAGAAATTTCCGGTAAATCTCCTCATGCGGTCACCCTACAGGCTGCTGTGCCCATTCGATTGATAGGCTCGATTCTGTACGCATTGTTCACGGTGCACTCTTAAGACAAGCTGGACCTTCTTGGAACAATTCCTGATTAGGACAGCTAGAAATTTCCGGTAAATCTCCTCATGCGGTCACCCTACAGGCTGCTGTGCCCATTCGATTGATAGGCTCGATTCTGTACGCATTGTTCACGGTGCACTCTTAAGACAAGCTGGACCTTCTTGGAACAATTCCTGATTAGGACAGCTAGAAATTTCCGGTAAATCTCCTCATGCCGTCACCCTACAGGCTGCTGTGCCCATTCGATTGATAGGTTCGATTCTGTACGCATTGTTCACGGTGCACTCTTAAGACAAGCTGGACCGTCTTGGAACAATTCCTGATTAGGACAGCTAGAAATTTCCGGTAAATCTCCTCATGCGGTCACCCTACAGGCTGCTGTGCCCATTCGATTGATAGGTTCGATTCTGTACACATTGTTCACGGTGCACTCTTAAGACAAGCTGGACCTTCTTGGAACAATTCCTGATTAGGACAGCTAGAAATTTCCGGTAAATCTCCTCATGCCGTCACCCTACAGGCTGCTGTGCCCATTCGATTGATAGGTTCGATTCTGTACACATTGTTCACGGTGCACTCTTAAGACAAGCTGGACCGTCTTGGAACAATTCCTGATTAGGACAGCTAGAAATTTCCGGTAAATCTCCTCATGCGGTCACCCTATAGGCTGCTGTGCCCATTCGATTGATAGGTTCGATTCTGTACGCATTGTTCACGGTGCACTCTTAAGACAAGCTGGACCTTCTTGGAACAATTCCTGATTAGGACAGCTAGAAATTTCCGGTAAATCTCCTCATGCCGTCACCCTACAGGCTGCTGTGCCCATTCGATTGATAGGTTCGATTCTGTACGCATTGTTCACGGTGCACTCTTAAGACAAGCTGGACCTTCTTGGAACAATTCCTGATTAGAACAGCTAGAAATTTCCGGTAAATCTCCTCATGCGGTCACCCTACAGGCTGCTGTGCCCATTCGATTGATAGGCTTGATTCTGTATGCATTGTTCACGGTGCACTCTTAAGACAAGCTGGACCTTCTTGGAACAATTCCTGATTAGGACAGCTAGAAATTTCCGGTAAATCTCCTCATGCGGTCACCCTACAGGCTGCTGTGCCCATTCGATTGATAGGTTCGATTCTGTACGCATTGTTCACGGTGCACTCTTAAGACAAGCTGGACCTTCTTGGAACAATTCCTGATTAGGACAGCTAGAAATTTCCGGTAAATCTCCTCATGCCGTCACCCTACAGGCTGCTGTGCCCATTCGATTGATAGGTTCGATTCTGTACGCATTGTTCACGGTGCACTCTTAAGACAAGCTGGACCTTCTTGGAACAATTCCTGATTAGAACAGCTAGAAATTTCCGGTAAATCTCCTCATGCGGTCACCCTACAGGCTGCTGTGCCCATTCGATTGATAGGCTTGATTCTGTATGCATTGTTCACGGTGCACTCTTAAGACAAGCTGGACCTTCTTGGAACAATTCCTGATTAGGACAGCTAGAAATTTCCGGTAAATCTCCTCATGCGGTCACCCTACAGGCTGCTGTGCCCATTCGATTGATAGGTTCGATTCTGTACGCATTGTTCACGGTGCACTCTTAAGACAAGCTGGACCTTCTTGGAACAATTCCTGATTAGGACAGCTAGAAATTTCCGGTAAATCTCCTCATGGCGTCACCCTACAGGCTGCTGTGCCCATTCGATTGATAGGTTCGATTCTGTACACATTGTACACGGTGCACTCTTAAGACAAGCTGGACCTTCTTGGAACAATTCCTGATTAGGACAGCTAGAAATTTCCGGTAAATCTCCTCATGCGGTCACCCTACAGGCTGCTGTGCCCATTCGATTGATAGGCTCGATTCTGTGTGCATTGTTCACGGTGCACTCTTAAGACAAGCTGGACCTTCTTGGAACAATTCCTGATTAGGACAGCTAGAAATTTCCGGTAAATCTCCTCATGCGGTCACCCTACAGGCTGCTGTGCCCATTCGATTGATAGGTTCGATTCTGTACGCATTGTTCACGGTGCACTCTTAAGACAAGCTGGACCTTCTTGGAACAATTCCTGATTAGGACAGCTAGAAATTTCCGGTAAATCTCTTCATGCGGTCACCCTACAGGCTGCTGTGCCCATTCGATTGATAGGCTCGATTCTGTGTGCATTGTTCACGGTGCACTCTTAAGACAAGCTGGACCTTCTTGGAACAATTCCTGATTAGGACAGCTAGAAATTTCCGGTAAATCTCCTCATGCGGTCACCCTACAGGCTGCTGTGCCCATTCGATTGATAGGCTCGATTCTGTACGCATTGTTCACGGTGCACTCTTAAGACAAGCTGGACCTTCTTGGAACAATTCCTGATTAGGACAGCTAGAAATTTCCGGTAAATCTCCTCATGCCGTCACCCTACAGGCTGCTGTGCCCATTCGATTGATAGGTTCGATTCTGTACGCATTGTTCACGGTGCACTCTTAAGACAAGCTGGACCTTCTTGGAACAATTCCTGATTAGGACAGCTAGAAATTTCCGGTAAATCTCTTCATGCGGTCACCCTACAGGCTGCTGTGCCCATTCGATTGATAGGCTCGATTCTGTGTGCATTGTTCACGGTGCACTCTTAAGACAAGCTGGACCTTCTTGGAACAATTCCTGATTAGGACAGCTAGAAATTTCCGGTAAATCTCCTCATGCGGTCACCCTACAGGCTGCTGTGCCCATTCGATTGATAGGCTCGATTCTGTACGCATTGTTCACGGTGCACTCTTAAGACAAGCTGGACCTTCTTGGAACAATTCCTGATTAGGACAGCTAGAAATTTCCGGTAAATCTCCTCATGCGGTCACCCTACAGGCTGCTGTGCCCATTCGATTGATAGGCTCGATTCTGTACGCATTGTTCACGGTGCACTCTTAAGACAAGCTGGACCTTCTTGGAACAATTCCTGATTAGGACAGCTAGAAATTTCCGGTAAATCTCCTCATGCCGTCACCCTACAGGCTGCTGTGCCCATTCGATTGATAGGTTCGATTCTGTACGCATTGTTCACGGTGCACTCTTAAGACAAGCTGGACCGTCTTGGAACAATTCCTGATTAGGACAGCTAGAAATTTCCGGTAAATCTCCTCATGCGGTCACCCTACAGGCTGCTGTGCCCATTCGATTGATAGGTTCGATTCTGTACACATTGTTCACGGTGCACTCTTAAGACAAGCTGGACCTTCTTGGAACAATTCCTGATTAGGACAGCTAGAAATTTCCGGTAAATCTCCTCATGCCGTCACCCTACAGGCTGCTGTGCCCATTCGATTGATAGGTTCGATTCTGTACACATTGTTCACGGTGCACTCTTAAGACAAGCTGGACCGTCTTGGAACAATTCCTGATTAGGACAGCTAGAAATTTCCGGTAAATCTCCTCATGCGGTCACCCTATAGGCTGCTGTGCCCATTCGATTGATAGGTTCGATTCTGTACGCATTGTTCACGGTGCACTCTTAAGACAAGCTGGACCTTCTTGGAACAATTCCTGATTAGGACAGCTAGAAATTTCCGGTAAATCTCCTCATGCCGTCACCCTACAGGCTGCTGTGCCCATTCGATTGATAGGTTCGATTCTGTACGCATTGTTCACGGTGCACTCTTAAGACAAGCTGGACCTTCTTGGAACAATTCCTGATTAGAACAGCTAGAAATTTCCGGTAAATCTCCTCATGCGGTCACCCTACAGGCTGCTGTGCCCATTCGATTGATAGGCTTGATTCTGTATGCATTGTTCACGGTGCACTCTTAAGACAAGCTGGACCTTCTTGGAACAATTCCTGATTAGGACAGCTAGAAATTTCCGGTAAATCTCCTCATGCGGTCACCCTACAGGCTGCTGTGCCCATTCGATTGATAGGTTCGATTCTGTACGCATTGTTCACGGTGCACTCTTAAGACAAGCTGGACCTTCTTGGAACAATTCCTGATTAGGACAGCTAGAAATTTCCGGTAAATCTCCTCATGCCGTCACCCTACAGGCTGCTGTGCCCATTCGATTGATAGGTTCGATTCTGTACGCATTGTTCACGGTGCACTCTTAAGACAAGCTGGACCTTCTTGGAACAATTCCTGATTAGAACAGCTAGAAATTTCCGGTAAATCTCCTCATGCGGTCACCCTACAGGCTGCTGTGCCCATTCGATTGATAGGCTTGATTCTGTATGCATTGTTCACGGTGCACTCTTAAGACAAGCTGGACCTTCTTGGAACAATTCCTGATTAGGACAGCTAGAAATTTCCGGTAAATCTCCTCATGCGGTCACCCTACAGGCTGCTGTGCCCATTCGATTGATAGGTTCGATTCTGTACGCATTGTTCACGGTGCACTCTTAAGACAAGCTGGACCTTCTTGGAACAATTCCTGATTAGGACAGCTAGAAATTTCCGGTAAATCTCCTCATGGCGTCACCCTACAGGCTGCTGTGCCCATTCGATTGATAGGTTCGATTCTGTACACATTGTACACGGTGCACTCTTAAGACAAGCTGGACCTTCTTGGAACAATTCCTGATTAGGACAGCTAGAAATTTCCGGTAAATCTCCTCATGCGGTCACCCTACAGGCTGCTGTGCCCATTCGATTGATAGGCTCGATTCTGTGTGCATTGTTCACGGTGCACTCTTAAGACAAGCTGGACCTTCTTGGAACAATTCCTGATTAGGACAGCTAGAAATTTCCGGTAAATCTCCTCATGCGGTCACCCTACAGGCTGCTGTGCCCATTCGATTGATAGGTTCGATTCTGTACGCATTGTTCACGGTGCACTCTTAAGACAAGCTGGACCTTCTTGGAACAATTCCTGATTAGGACAGCTAGAAATTTCCGGTAAATCTCTTCATGCGGTCACCCTACAGGCTGCTGTGCCCATTCGATTGATAGGCTCGATTCTGTGTGCATTGTTCACGGTGCACTCTTAAGACAAGCTGGACCTTCTTGGAACAATTCCTGATTAGGACAGCTAGAAATTTCCGGTAAATCTCCTCATGCGGTCACCCTACAGGCTGCTGTGCCCATTCGATTGATAGGCTCGATTCTGTACGCATTGTTCACGGTGCACTCTTAAGACAAGCTGGACCTTCTTGGAACAATTCCTGATTAGGACAGCTAGAAATTTCCGGTAAATCTCCTCATGCGGTCACCCTACAGGCTGCTGTGCCCATTCGATTGATAGGCTCGATTCTGTACGCATTGTTCACGGTGCACTCTTAAGACAAGCTGGACCTTCTTGGAACAATTCCTGATTAGGACAGCTAGAAATTTCCGGTAAATCTCCTCATGCCGTCACCCTACAGGCTGCTGTGCCCATTCGATTGATAGGTTCGATTCTGTACGCATTGTTCACGGTGCACTCTTAAGACAAGCTGGACCGTCTTGGAACAATTCCTGATTAGGACAGCTAGAAATTTCCGGTAAATCTCCTCATGCGGTCACCCTACAGGCTGCTGTGCCCATTCGATTGATAGGTTCGATTCTGTACACATTGTTCACGGTGCACTCTTAAGACAAGCTGGACCTTCTTGGAACAATTCCTGATTAGGACAGCTAGAAATTTCCGGTAAATCTCCTCATGCCGTCACCCTACAGGCTGCTGTGCCCATTCGATTGATAGGTTCGATTCTGTACACATTGTTCACGGTGCACTCTTAAGACAAGCTGGACCGTCTTGGAACAATTCCTGATTAGGACAGCTAGAAATTTCCGGTAAATCTCCTCATGCGGTCACCCTATAGGCTGCTGTGCCCATTCGATTGATAGGTTCGATTCTGTACGCATTGTTCACGGTGCACTCTTAAGACAAGCTGGACCTTCTTGGAACAATTCCTGATTAGGACAGCTAGAAATTTCCGGTAAATCTCCTCATGCCGTCACCCTACAGGCTGCTGTGCCCATTCGATTGATAGGTTCGATTCTGTACGCATTGTTCACGGTGCACTCTTAAGACAAGCTGGACCTTCTTGGAACAATTCCTGATTAGAACAGCTAGAAATTTCCGGTAAATCTCCTCATGCGGTCACCCTACAGGCTGCTGTGCCCATTCGATTGATAGGCTTGATTCTGTATGCATTGTTCACGGTGCACTCTTAAGACAAGCTGGACCTTCTTGGAACAATTCCTGATTAGGACAGCTAGAAATTTCCGGTAAATCTCCTCATGCGGTCACCCTACAGGCTGCTGTGCCCATTCGATTGATAGGCTCGATTCTGTGTGCATTGTTCACGGTGCACTCTTAAGACAAGCTGGACCTTCTTGGAACAATTCCTGATTAGGACAGCTAGAAATTTCCGGTAAATCTCCTCATGCGGTCACCCTACAGGCTGCTGTGCCCATTCGATTGATAGGTTCGATTCTGTACGCATTGTTCACGGTGCACTCTTAAGACAAGCTGGACCTTCTTGGAACAATTCCTGATTAGGACAGCTAGAAATTTCCGGTAAATCTCCTCATGCGGTCACCCTACAGGCTGCTGTGCCCATTCGATTGGTAGGCTCGATTCTGTGTGCATTGTTCACGGTGCACTCTTAAGACAAGCTGGACCTTCTTGGAACAATTCCTGATTAGGACAGCTAGAAATTTCCGGTAAATCTCCTCATGCGGTCACCCTACAGGCTGCTGTGCCCATTCGATTGATAGGTTCGATTCTGTACGCATTGTTCACGGTGCACTCTTAAGACAAGCTGGACCTTCTTGGAACAATTCCTGATTAGGACAGCTAGAAATTTCCGGTAAATCTCTTCATGCGGTCACCCTACAGGCTGCTGTGCCCATTCGATTGATAGGCTCGATTCTGTGTGCATTGTTCACGGTGCACTCTTAAGACAAGCTGGACCTTCTTGGAACAATTCCTGATTAGGACAGCTAGAAATTTCCGGTAAATCTCCTCATGCGGTCACCCTACAGGCTGCTGTGCCCATTCGATTGATAGGCTCGATTCTGTACGCATTGTTCACGGTGCACTCTTAAGACAAGCTGGACCTTCTTGGAACAATTCCTGATTAGGACAGCTAGAAATTTCCGGTAAATCTCCTCATGCGGTCACCCTACAGGCTGCTGTGCCCATTCGATTGATAGGCTCGATTCTGTACGCATTGTTCACGGTGCACTCTTAAGACAAGCTGGACCTTCTTGGAACAATTCCTGATTAGGACAGCTAGAAATTTCCGGTAAATCTCCTCATGCCGTCACCCTACAGGCTGCTGTGCCCATTCGATTGATAGGTTCGATTCTGTACGCATTGTTCACGGTGCACTCTTAAGACAAGCTGGACCGTCTTGGAACAATTCCTGATTAGGACAGCTAGAAATTTCCGGTAAATCTCCTCATGCGGTCACCCTACAGGCTGCTGTGCCCATTCGATTGATAGGTTCGATTCTGTACACATTGTTCACGGTGCACTCTTAAGACAAGCTGGACCTTCTTGGAACAATTCCTGATTAGGACAGCTAGAAATTTCCGGTAAATCTCCTCATGCCGTCACCCTACAGGCTGCTGTGCCCATTCGATTGATAGGTTCGATTCTGTACACATTGTTCACGGTGCACTCTTAAGACAAGCTGGACCGTCTTGGAACAATTCCTGATTAGGACAGCTAGAAATTTCCGGTAAATCTCCTCATGCGGTCACCCTATAGGCTGCTGTGCCCATTCGATTGATAGGTTCGATTCTGTACGCATTGTTCACGGTGCACTCTTAAGACAAGCTGGACCTTCTTGGAACAATTCCTGATTAGGACAGCTAGAAATTTCCGGTAAATCTCCTCATGCCGTCACCCTACAGGCTGCTGTGCCCATTCGATTGATAGGTTCGATTCTGTACGCATTGTTCACGGTGCACTCTTAAGACAAGCTGGACCTTCTTGGAACAATTCCTGATTAGAACAGCTAGAAATTTCCGGTAAATCTCCTCATGCGGTCACCCTACAGGCTGCTGTGCCCATTCGATTGATAGGCTCGATTCTGTGTGCATTGTTCACGGTGCACTCTTAAGACAAGCTGGACCTTCTTGGAACAATTCCTGATTAGGACAGCTAGAAATTTCCGGTAAATCTCCTCATGCGGTCACCCTACAGGCTGCTGTGCCCATTCGATTGATAGGCTCGATTCTGTACGCATTGTTCACGGTGCACTCTTAAGACAAGCTGGACCTTCTTGGAACAATTCCTGATTAGGACAGCTAGAAATTTCCGGTAAATCTCCTCATGCGGTCACCCTACAGGCTGCTGTGCCCATTCGATTGATAGGCTCGATTCTGTACGCATTGTTCACGGTGCACTCTTAAGACAAGCTGGACCTTCTTGGAACAATTCCTGATTAGGACAGCTAGAAATTTCCGGTAAATCTCCTCATGCCGTCACCCTACAGGCTGCTGTGCCCATTCGATTGATAGGTTCGATTCTGTACGCATTGTTCACGGTGCACTCTTAAGACAAGCTGGACCGTCTTGGAACAATTCCTGATTAGGACAGCTAGAAATTTCCGGTAAATCTCCTCATGCGGTCACCCTACAGGCTGCTGTGCCCATTCGATTGATAGGTTCGATTCTGTACACATTGTTCACGGTGCACTCTTAAGACAAGCTGGACCGTCTTGGAACAATTCCTGATTAGGACAGCTAGAAATTTCCGGTAAATCTCCTCATGCGGTCACCCTATAGGCTGCTGTGCCCATTCGATTGATAGGTTCGATTCTGTACGCATTGTTCACGGTGCACTCTTAAGACAAGCTGGACCTTCTTGGAACAATTCCTGATTAGGACAGCTAGAAATTTCCGGTAAATCTCCTCATGCCGTCACCCTACAGGCTGCTGTGCCCATTCGATTGATAGGTTCGATTCTGTACGCATTGTTCACGGTGCACTCTTAAGACAAGCTGGACCTTCTTGGAACAATTCCTGATTAGAACAGCTAGAAATTTCCGGTAAATCTCCTCATGCGGTCACCCTACAGGCTGCTGTGCCCATTCGATTGATAGGCTCGATTCTGTGTGCATTGTTCACGGTGCACTCTTAAGACAAGCTGGACCTTCTTGGAACAATTCCTGATTAGGACAGCTAGAAATTTCCGGTAAATCTCCTCATGCGGTCACCCTACAGGCTGCTGTGCCCATTCGATTGATAGGCTCGATTCTGTACGCATTGTTCACGGTGCACTCTTAAGACAAGCTGGACCTTCTTGGAACAATTCCTGATTAGGACAGCTAGAAATTTCCGGTAAATCTCCTCATGCGGTCACCCTACAGGCTGCTGTGCCCATTCGATTGATAGGCTCGATTCTGTACGCATTGTTCACGGTGCACTCTTAAGACAAGCTGGACCTTCTTGGAACAATTCCTGATTAGGACAGCTAGAAATTTCCGGTAAATCTCCTCATGCCGTCACCCTACAGGCTGCTGTGCCCATTCGATTGATAGGTTCGATTCTGTACGCATTGTTCACGGTGCACTCTTAAGACAAGCTGGACCGTCTTGGAACAATTCCTGATTAGGACAGCTAGAAATTTCCGGTAAATCTCCTCATGCGGTCACCCTACAGGCTGCTGTGCCCATTCGATTGATAGGTTCGATTCTGTACACATTGTTCACGGTGCACTCTTAAGACAAGCTGGACCTTCTTGGAACAATTCCTGATTAGGACAGCTAGAAATTTCCGGTAAATCTCCTCATGCCGTCACCCTACAGGCTGCTGTGCCCATTCGATTGATAGGTTCGATTCTGTACACATTGTTCACGGTGCACTCTTAAGACAAGCTGGACCGTCTTGGAACAATTCCTGATTAGGACAGCTAGAAATTTCCGGTAAATCTCCTCATGCGGTCACCCTATAGGCTGCTGTGCCCATTCGATTGATAGGTTCGATTCTGTACGCATTGTTCACGGTGCACTCTTAAGACAAGCTGGACCTTCTTGGAACAATTCCTGATTAGAACAGCTAGAAATTTCCGGTAAATCTCCTCATGCGGTCACCCTACAGGCTGCTGTGCCCATTCGATTGATAGGCTTGATTCTGTATGCATTGTTCACGGTGCACTCTTAAGACAAGCTGGACCTTCTTGGAACAATTCCTGATTAGGACAGCTAGAAATTTCCGGTAAATCTCCTCATGCGGTCACCCTACAGGCTGCTGTGCCCATTCGATTGATAGGTTCGATTCTGTACGCATTGTTCACGGTGCACTCTTAAGACAAGCTGGACCTTCTTGGAACAATTCCTGATTAGGACAGCTAGAAATTTCCGGTAAATCTCCTCATGGCGTCACCCTACAGGCTGCTGTGCCCATTCGATTGATAGGTTCGATTCTGTACGCATTGTTCACGGTGCACTCTTAAGACAAGCTGGACCTTCTTGGAGCAATTCCTGATTAGGACAGCTAGAAATTTCCGGTAAATCTCCTCATGCGGTCACCCTACAGGCTGCTGTGCCCATTCGATTGATAGGCTCGATTCTGTACGCATTGTTCACGGTGCACTCTTAAGACAAGCTGGACCTTCTTGGAACAATTCCTGATTAGGACAGCTAGAAATTTCCGGTAAATCTCCTCATGGCGTCACCCTACAGGCTGCTGTGCCCATTCGATTGATAGGTTCGATTCTGTACGCATTGTTCACGGTGCACTCTTAAGACAAGCTGGACCTTCTTGGAGCAATTCCTGATTAGGACAGCTAGAAATTTCCGGTAAATCTCCTCATGCGGTCACCCTACAGGCTGCTGTGCCCATTCGATTGATAGGCTCGATTCTGTGTGCATTGTTCACGGTGCACTCTTAAAACAAGCTGGACCTTCTTGGAACAATTCCTGATTAGGACAGCTAGAAATTTCCGGTAAATCTCCTCATGCGGTCACCCTACAGGCTGCTGTGCCCATTCGATTGATAGGCTCGATTCTGTACGCATTGTTCACGGTGCACTCTTAAGACAAGCTGGACCTTCTTGGAACAATTCCTGATTAGGACAGCTAGAAATTTCCGGTAAATCTCCTCATGCGGTCACCCTACAGGCTGCTGTGCCCATTCGATTGATAGGCTCGATTCTGTACGCATTGTTCACGGTGCACTCTTAAGACAAGCTGGACCTTCTTGGAACAATTCCTGATTAGGACAGCTAGAAATTTCCGGTAAATCTCCTCATGCGGTCACCCTACAGGCTGCTGTGCCCATTCGATTGATAGGCTCGGTTCTGTACGCATTGTTCACGGTGCACTCTTAAGACAAGCTGGACCTTCTTGGAACAATTCCTGATTAGGACAGCTAGAAATTTCCGGTAAATCTCCTCATGCGGTCACCCTACAGGCTGCTGTGCCCATTCGATTGATAGGTTCGATTCTGTACGCATTGTTCGCGGTGCACTCTTAAGACAAGCTGGACCTTGTTGGAACAATTCCTGATTAGGACAGCTAGAAATTTCCGGTAAATCTCCTCATGCGGTCACCCTACAGGCTGCTGTGCCCATTCGATTGATAGGCTCGATTCTGTACGCATTGTTCACGGTGCACTCTTAAGACAAGCTGGACCGTCTTGGAACAATTGCTGATTAGGACAGCTAGAAATTTCCGGTAAATCTCCTCATGCGGTCACCCTACAGGCTGCTGTGCCCATTCGATTGATAGGCTCGATTCTGTGTGCATTGTTCACGGTGCACTCTTAAGACAAGCTGGACCTTCTTGGAACAATTCCTGATTAGGACAGCTAGAAATTTCCGGTAAATCTCCTCATGCGGTCACCCTACAGGCTGCTGTGCCCATTCGATTGATAGGCTCGATTCTGTACGCATTGTTCACGGTGCACTCTTAAGACAAGCTGGACCTTCTTGGAACAATTCCTGATTAGGACAGCTAGAAATTTCCGGTAAATCTCCTCATGCGGTCACCCTACAGGCTGCTGTGCCCATTCGATTGATAGGCTCGATTCTGTGTGCATTGTTCACGGTGCACTCTTAAGACAAGCTGGACCGTCTTGGAACAATTCCTGATTAGGACAGCTAGAAATTTCCGGTAAATCTCCTCATGCGGTCACCCTACAGGCTGCTGTGCCCATTCGATTGATAGGCTCGATTCTGTGTGCATTGTTCACGGTGCACTCTTAAGACAAGCTGGACCTTCTTGGAACAATTCCTGATTAGGACAGCTAGAAATTTCCGGTAAATCTCCTCATGCGGTCACCCTACAGGCTGCTGTGCCCATTCGATTGATAGGCTCGATTCTGTGTGCATTGTTCACGGTGCACTCTTAAGACAAGCTGGACCGTCTTGGAACAATTCCTGATTAGGACAGCTAGAAATTTCCGGTAAATCTCCTCATGCGGTCACCCTACAGGCTGCTGTGCCCATTCGATTGATAGGTTCGATTCTGTACACATTGTACACGGTGCACTCTTAAGACAAGCTGGACCTTCTTGGAACAATTCCTGATTAGGACAGCTAGAAATTTCCGGTAAATCTCCTCATGCGGTCACCCTACAGGCTGCTGTGCCCATTCGATTGATAGGCTCGATTCTGTACACATTGTACACGGTGCACTCTTAAGACAAGCTGGACCTTCTTGGAACAATTCCTGATTAGGACAGCTAGAAATTTCCGGTAAATCTCCTCATGCGGTCACCCTACAGGCTGCTGTGCCCATTCGATTGATAGGCTCGATTCTGTGTGCATTGTTCACGGTGCACTCTTAAGACAAGCTGGACCTTCTTGGAACAATTCCTGATTAGGACAGCTAGAAATTTCCGGTAAATCTCCTCATGCGGTCACCCTACAGGCTGCTGTGCCCATTCGATTGATAGGTTCGATTCTGTACGCATTGTTCACGGTGCACTCTTAAGACAAGCTGGACCTTCTTGGAACAATTCCTGATTAGGACAGCTAGAAATTTCCGGTAAATCTCCTCATGCGGTCACCCTACAGGCTGCTGTGCCCATTCGATTGATAGGCTCGATTCTGTGTGCATTGTTCACGGTGCACTCTTAAGACAAGCTGGACCTTCTTGGAACAATTCCTGATTAGGACAGCTAGAAATTTCCGGTAAATCTCCTCATGCGGTCACCTTACAGGCTGCTGTGCCCATTCGATTGATAGGCTCGATTCTGTACGCATTGTTCACGGTGCACTCTTAAGACAAGCTGGACCTTCTTGGAACAATTCCTGATTAGGACAGCTAGAAATTTCCGGTAAATCTCCTCATGCGGTCACCCTACAGGCTGCTGTGCCCATTCGATTGATAGGCTCGATTCTGTGTGCATTGTTCACGGTGCACTCTTAAGACAAGCTGGACCGTCTTGGAACAATTCCTGATTAGGACAGCTAGAAATTTCCGGTAAATCTCCTCATGCGGTCACCCTACAGGCTGCTGTGCCCATTCGATTGATAGGCTCGATTCTGTGTGCATTGTTCACGGTGCACTCTTAAGACAAGCTGGACCTTCTTGGAACAATTCCTGATTAGGACAGCTAGAAATTTCCGGTAAATCTCCTCATGCGGTCACCCTACAGGCTGCTGTGCCCATTCGATTGATAGGCTCGATTCTGTGTGCATTGTTCACGGTGCACTCTTAAGACAAGCTGGACCTTCTTGGAACAATTCCTGATTAGGACAGCTAGAAATTTCCGGTAAATCTCCTCATGCGGTCACCCTACAGGCTGCTGTGCCCATTCGATTGATAGGCTCGATTCTGTGTGCATTGTTCACGGTGCACTCTTAAGACAAGCTGGACCTTCTTGGAACAATTCCTGATTAGGACAGCTAGAAATTTCCGGTAAATCTCCTCATGCGGTCACCTTACAGGCTGCTGTGCCCATTCGATTGATAGGCTCGATTCTGTACGCATTGTTCACGGTGCACTCTTAAGACAAGCTGGACCTTCTTGGAACAATTCCTGATTAGGACAGCTAGAAATTTCCGGTAAATCTCCTCATGCGGTCACCCTACAGGCTGCTGTGCCCATTCGATTGATAGGCTCGATTCTGTGTGCATTGTTCACGGTGCACTCTTAAGACAAGCTGGACCGTCTTGGAACAATTCCTGATTAGGACAGCTAGAAATTTCCGGTAAATCTCCTCATGCGGTCACCCTACAGGCTGCTGTGCCCATTCGATTGATAGGCTCGATTCTGTGTGCATTGTTCACGGTGCACTCTTAAGACAAGCTGGACCTTCTTGGAACAATTCCTGATTAGGACAGCTAGAAATTTCCGGTAAATCTCCTCATGCGGTCACCCTACAGGCTGCTGTGCCCATTCGATTGATAGGCTCGATTCTGTGTGCATTGTTCACGGTGCACTCTTAAGACAAGCTGGACCTTCTTGGAACAATTCCTGATTAGGACAGCTAGAAATTTCCGGTAAATCTCCTCATGCGGTCACCCTACAGGCTGCTGTGCCCATTCGATTGATAGGCTCGATTCTGTGTGCATTGTTCACGGTGCACTCTTAAGACAAGCTGGACCTTCTTGGAACAATTCCTGATTAGGACAGCTAGAAATTTCCGGTAAATCTCCTCATGCGGTCACCCTACAGGCTGCTGTGCCCATTCGATTGATAGGCTCGATTCTGTGTGCATTGTTCACGGTGCACTCTTAAGACAAGCTGGACCGTCTTGGAACAATTCCTGATTAGGACAGCTAGAAATTTCCGGTAAATCTCCTCATGCGGTCACCCTACAGGCTGCTGTGCCCATTCGATTGATAGGCTCGATTCTGTGTGCATTGTTCACGGTGCACTCTTAAGACAAGCTGGACCTTCTTGGAACAATTCCTGATTAGGACAGCTAGAAATTTCCGGTAAATCTCCTCATGCGGTCACCCTACAGGCTGCTGTGCCCATTCGATTGATAGGCTCGATTCTGTGTGCATTGTTCACGGTGCACTCTTAAGACAAGCTGGACCGTCTTGGAACAATTCCTGATTAGGACAGCTAGAAATTTCCGGTAAATCTCCTCATGCGGTCACCCTACAGGCTGCTGTGCCCATTCGATTGATAGGTTCGATTCTGTACACATTGTACACGGTGCACTCTTAAGACAAGCTGGACCTTCTTGGAACAATTCCTGATTAGGACAGCTAGAAATTTCCGGTAAATCTCCTCATGCGGTCACCCTACAGGCTGCTGTGCCCATTCGATTGATAGGCTCGATTCTGTACACATTGTACACGGTGCACTCTTAAGACAAGCTGGACCTTCTTGGAACAATTCCTGATTAGGACAGCTAGAAATTTCCGGTAAATCTCCTCATGCGGTCACCCTACAGGCTGCTGTGCCCATTCGATTGATAGGCTCGATTCTGTGTGCATTGTTCACGGTGCACTCTTAAGACAAGCTGGACCTTCTTGGAACAATTCCTGATTAGGACAGCTAGAAATTTCCGGTAAATCTCCTCATGCGGTCACCCTACAGGCTGCTGTGCCCATTCGATTGATAGGTTCGATTCTGTACGCATTGTTCACGGTGCACTCTTAAGACAAGCTGGACCTTCTTGGAACAATTCCTGATTAGGACAGCTAGAAATTTCCGGTAAATCTCCTCATGCGGTCACCTTACAGGCTGCTGTGCCCATTCGATTGATAGGCTCGATTCTGTACGCATTGTTCACGGTGCACTCTTAAGACAAGCTGGACCTTCTTGGAACAATTCCTGATTAGGACAGCTAGAAATTTCCGGTAAATCTCCTCATGCGGTCACCCTACAGGCTGCTGTGCCCATTCGATTGATAGGCTCGATTCTGTGTGCATTGTTCACGGTGCACTCTTAAGACAAGCTGGACCTTCTTGGAACAATTCCTGATTAGGACAGCTAGAAATTTCCGGTAAATCTCCTCATGCGGTCACCCTACAGGCTGCTGTGCCCATTCGATTGATAGGCTCGATTCTGTACGCATTGTTCACGGTGCACTCTTAAGACAAGCTGGACCTTCTTGGAACAATTCCTGATTAGGACAGCTAGAAATTTCCGGTAAATCTCCTCATGCGGTCACCCTACAGGCTGCTGTGCCCATTCGATTGATAGGCTCGATTCTGTGTGCATTGTTCACGGTGCACTCTTAAGACAAGCTGGACCGTCTTGGAACAATTCCTGATTAGGACAGCTAGAAATTTCCGGTAAATCTCCTCATGCGGTCACCCTACAGGCTGCTGTGCCCATTCGATTGATAGGCTCGATTCTGTGTGCATTGTTCACGGTGCACTCTTAAGACAAGCTGGACCTTCTTGGAACAATTCCTGATTAGGACAGCTAGAAATTTCCGGTAAATCTCCTCATGCGGTCACCCTACAGGCTGCTGTGCCCATTCGATTGATAGGCTCGATTCTGTGTGCATTGTTCACGGTGCACTCTTAAGACAAGCTGGACCGTCTTGGAACAATTCCTGATTAGGACAGCTAGAAATTTCCGGTAAATCTCCTCATGCGGTCACCCTACAGGCTGCTGTGCCCATTCGATTGATAGGTTCGATTCTGTACACATTGTACACGGTGCACTCTTAAGACAAGCTGGACCTTCTTGGAACAATTCCTGATTAGGACAGCTAGAAATTTCCGGTAAATCTCCTCATGCGGTCACCCTACAGGCTGCTGTGCCCATTCGATTGATAGGCTCGATTCTGTACACATTGTACACGGTGCACTCTTAAGACAAGCTGGACCTTCTTGGAACAATTCCTGATTAGGACAGCTAGAAATTTCCGGTAAATCTCCTCATGCGGTCACCCTACAGGCTGCTGTGCCCATTCGATTGATAGGCTCGATTCTGTGTGCATTGTTCACGGTGCACTCTTAAGACAAGCTGGACCTTCTTGGAACAATTCCTGATTAGGACAGCTAGAAATTTCCGGTAAATCTCCTCATGCGGTCACCCTACAGGCTGCTGTGCCCATTCGATTGATAGGTTCGATTCTGTACGCATTGTTCACGGTGCACTCTTAAGACAAGCTGGACCTTCTTGGAACAATTCCTGATTAGGACAGCTAGAAATTTCCGGTAAATCTCCTCATGCGGTCACCCTACAGGCTGCTGTGCCCATTCGATTGATAGGCTCGATTCTGTGTGCATTGTTCACGGTGCACTCTTAAGACAAGCTGGACCTTCTTGGAACAATTCCTGATTAGGACAGCTAGAAATTTCCGGTAAATCTCCTCATGCGGTCACCTTACAGGCTGCTGTGCCCATTCGATTGATAGGCTCGATTCTGTACGCATTGTTCACGGTGCACTCTTAAGACAAGCTGGACCTTCTTGGAACAATTCCTGATTAGGACAGCTAGAAATTTCCGGTAAATCTCCTCATGCGGTCACCCTACAGGCTGCTGTGCCCATTCGATTGATAGGCTCGATTCTGTGTGCATTGTTCACGGTGCACTCTTAAGACAAGCTGGACCGTCTTGGAACAATTCCTGTTTAGGACAGCTAGAAATTTCCGGTAAATCTCCTCATGCGGTCACCCTACAGGCTGCTGTGCCCATTCGATTGATAGGCTCGATTCTGTGTGCATTGTTCACGGTGCACTCTTAAGACAAGCTGGACCTTCTTGGAACAATTCCTGATTAGGACAGCTAGAAATTTCCGGTAAATCTCCTCATGCGGTCACCCTACAGGCTGCTGTGCCCATTCGATTGATAGGCTCGATTCTGTGTGCATTGTTCACGGTGCACTCTTAAGACAAGCTGGACCTTCTTGGAACAATTCCTGATTAGGACAGCTAGAAATTTCCGGTAAATCTCCTCATGCGGTCACCCTACAGGCTGCTGTGCCCATTCGATTGATAGGCTCGATTCTGTGTGCATTGTTCACGGTGCACTCTTAAGACAAGCTGGACCTTCTTGGAACAATTCCTGATTAGGACAGCTAGAAATTTCCGGTAAATCTCCTCATGCGGTCACCCTACAGGCTGCTGTGCCCATTCGATTGATAGGCTCGATTCTGTGTGCATTGTTCACGGTGCACTCTTAAGACAAGCTGGACCGTCTTGGAACAATTCCTGATTAGGACAGCTAGAAATTTCCGGTAAATCTCCTCATGCGGTCACCCTACAGGCTGCTGTGCCCATTCGATTGATAGGCTCGATTCTGTGTGCATTGTTCACGGTGCACTCTTAAGACAAGCTGGACCTTCTTGGAACAATTCCTGATTAGGACAGCTAGAAATTTCCGGTAAATCTCCTCATGCGGTCACCCTACAGGCTGCTGTGCCCATTCGATTGATAGGCTCGATTCTGTACACATTGTACACGGTGCACTCTTAAGACAAGCTGGACCTTCTTGGAACAATTCCTGATTAGGACAGCTAGAAATTTCCGGTAAATCTCCTCATGCGGTCACCCTACAGGCTGCTGTGCCCATTCGATTGATAGGCTCGATTCTGTGTGCATTGTTCACGGTGCACTCTTAAGACAAGCTGGACCTTCTTGGAACAATTCCTGATTAGGACAGCTAGAAATTTCCGGTAAATCTCCTCATGCGGTCACCCTACAGGCTGCTGTGCCCATTCGATTGATAGGTTCGATTCTGTACGCATTGTTCACGGTGCACTCTTAAGACAAGCTGGACCTTCTTGGAACAATTCCTGATTAGGACAGCTAGAAATTTCCGGTAAATCTCCTCATGCGGTCACCCTACAGGCTGCTGTGCCCATTCGATTGATAGGCTCGATTCTGTGTGCATTGTTCACGGTGCACTCTTAAGACAAGCTGGACCTTCTTGGAACAATTCCTGATTAGGACAGCTAGAAATTTCCGGTAAATCTCCTCATGCGGTCACCTTACAGGCTGCTGTGCCCATTCGATTGATAGGCTCGATTCTGTACGCATTGTTCACGGTGCACTCTTAAGACAAGCTGGACCTTCTTGGAACAATTCCTGATTAGGACAGCTAGAAATTTCCGGTAAATCTCCTCATGCGGTCACCCTACAGGCTGCTGTGCCCATTCGATTGATAGGCTCGATTCTGTGTGCATTGTTCACGGTGCACTCTTAAGACAAGCTGGACCGTCTTGGAACAATTCCTGATTAGGACAGCTAGAAATTTCCGGTAAATCTCCTCATGCGGTCACCCTACAGGCTGCTGTGCCCATTCGATTGATAGGCTCGATTCTGTGTGCATTGTTCACGGTGCACTCTTAAGACAAGCTGGACCTTCTTGGAACAATTCCTGATTAGGACAGCTAGAAATTTCCGGTAAATCTCCTCATGCGGTCACCCTACAGGCTGCTGTGCCCATTCGATTGATAGGCTCGATTCTGTGTGCATTGTTCACGGTGCACTCTTAAGACAAGCTGGACCTTCTTGGAACAATTCCTGATTAGGACAGCTAGAAATTTCCGGTAAATCTCCTCATGCGGTCACCCTACAGGCTGCTGTGCCCATTCGATTGATAGGTTCGATTCTGTACGCATTGTTCACGGTGCACTCTTAAGACAAGCTGGACCTTCTTGGAACAATTCCTGATTAGGACAGCTAGAAATTTCCGGTAAATCTCCTCATGCGGTCACCCTACAGGCTGCTGTGCCCATTCGATTGATAGGCTCGATTCTGTGTGCATTGTTCACGGTGCACTCTTAAGACAAGCTGGACCTTCTTGGAACAATTCCTGATTAGGACAGCTAGAAATTTCCGGTAAATCTCCTCATGCGGTCACCTTACAGGCTGCTGTGCCCATTCGATTGATAGGCTCGATTCTGTACGCATTGTTCACGGTGCACTCTTAAGACAAGCTGGACCTTCTTGGAACAATTCCTGATTAGGACAGCTAGAAATTTCCGGTAAATCTCCTCATGCGGTCACCCTACAGGCTGCTGTGCCCATTCGATTGATAGGCTCGATTCTGTGTGCATTGTTCACGGTGCACTCTTAAGACAAGCTGGACCGTCTTGGAACAATTCCTGATTAGGACAGCTAGAAATTTCCGGTAAATCTCCTCATGCGGTCACCCTACAGGCTGCTGTGCCCATTCGATTGATAGGCTCGATTCTGTGTGCATTGTTCACGGTGCACTCTTAAGACAAGCTGGACCTTCTTGGAACAATTCCTGATTAGGACAGCTAGAAATTTCCGGTAAATCTCCTCATGCGGTCACCCTACAGGCTGCTGTGCCCATTCGATTGATAGGCTCGATTCTGTGTGCATTGTTCACGGTGCACTCTTAAGACAAGCTGGACCTTCTTGGAACAATTCCTGATTAGGACAGCTAGAAATTTCCGGTAAATCTCCTCATGCGGTCACCCTACAGGCTGCTGTGCCCATTCGATTGATAGGTTCGATTCTGTACGCATTGTTCACGGTGCACTCTTAAGACAAGCTGGACCTTCTTGGAACAATTCCTGATTAGGACAGCTAGAAATTTCCGGTAAATCTCCTCATGCGGTCACCCTACAGGCTGCTGTGCCCATTCGATTGATAGGCTCGATTCTGTGTGCACTGTTCACGGTGCACTCTTAAGACAAGCTGGACCTTCTTGGAACAATTCCTGATTAGGACAGCTAGAAATTTCCGGTAAATCTCCTCATGCGGTCACCCTACAGGCTGCTTTGCCCATTCGATTGATAGGCTCGATTCTGTACGCATTGTTCACGGTGCACTCTTAAGACAAGCTGGACCTTCTTGGAACAATTCCTGATTAGGACAGCTAGAAATTTCCGGTAAATCTCCTCATGCGGTCACCCTACAGGCTGCTGTGCCCATTCGATTGATAGGCTCGATTCTGTGTGCATTGTTCACGGTGCACTCTTAAGACAAGCTGGACCGTCTTGGAACAATTCCTGATTAGGACAGCTAGAAATTTCCGGTAAATCTCCTCATGCGGTCACCCTACAGGCTGCTGTGCCCATTCGATTGATAGGCTCGATTCTGTGTGCATTGTTCACGGTGCACTCTTAAGACAAGCTGGACCTTCTTGGAACAATTCCTGATTAGGACAGCTAGAAATTTCCGGTAAATCTCCTCATGCGGTCACCCTACAGGCTGCTGTGCCCATTCGATTGATAGGCTCGATTCTGTGTGCATTGTTCACGGTGCACTCTTAAGACAAGCTGGACCGTCTTGGAACAATTCCTGATTAGGACAGCTAGAAATTTCCGGTAAATCTCCTCATGCGGTCACCCTACAGGCTGCTGTGCCCATTCGATTGATAGGTTCGATTCTGTACACATTGTACACGGTGCACTCTTAAGACAAGCTGGACCTTCTTGGAACAATTCCTGATTAGGACAGCTAGAAATTTCCGGTAAATCTCCTCATGCGGTCACCCTACAGGCTGCTGTGCCCATTCGATTGATAGGCTCGATTCTGTACACATTGTACACGGTGCACTCTTAAGACAAGCTGGACCTTCTTGGAACAATTCCTGATTAGGACAGCTAGAAATTTCCGGTAAATCTCCTCATGCGGTCACCCTACAGGCTGCTGTGCCCATTCGATTGATAGGCTCGATTCTGTGTGCATTGTTCACGGTGCACTCTTAAGACAAGCTGGACCTTCTTGGAACAATTCCTGATTAGGACAGCTAGAAATTTCCGGTAAATCTCCTCATGCGGTCACCCTACAGGCTGCTGTGCCCATTCGATTGATAGGTTCGATTCTGTACGCATTGTTCACGGTGCACTCTTAAGACAAGCTGGACCTTCTTGGAACAATTCCTGATTAGGACAGCTAGAAATTTCCGGTAAATCTCCTCATGCGGTCACCCTACAGGCTGCTGTGCCCATTCGATTGATAGGCTCGATTCTGTGTGCATTGTTCACGGTGCACTCTTAAGACAAGCTGGACCTTCTTGGAACAATTCCTGATTAGGACAGCTAGAAATTTCCGGTAAATCTCCTCATGCGGTCACCTTACAGGCTGCTGTGCCCATTCGATTGATAGGCTCGATTCTGTACGCATTGTTCACGGTGCACTCTTAAGACAAGCTGGACCTTCTTGGAACAATTCCTGATTAGGACAGCTAGAAATTTCCGGTAAATCTCCTCATGCGGTCACCCTACAGGCTGCTGTGCCCATTCGATTGATAGGCTCGATTCTGTGTGCATTGTTCACGGTGCACTCTTAAGACAAGCTGGACCGTCTTGGAACAATTCCTGATTAGGACAGCTAGAAATTTCCGGTAAATCTCCTCATGCGGTCACCCTACAGGCTGCTGTGCCCATTCGATTGATAGGCTCGATTCTGTGTGCATTGTTCACGGTGCACTCTTAAGACAAGCTGGACCTTCTTGGAACAATTCCTGATTAGGACAGCTAGAAATTTCCGGTAAATCTCCTCATGCGGTCACCCTACAGGCTGCTGTGCCCATTCGATTGATAGGCTCGATTCTGTGTGCATTGTTCACGGTGCACTCTTAAGACAAGCTGGACCTTCTTGGAACAATTCCTGATTAGGACAGCTAGAAATTTCCGGTAAATCTCCTCATGCGGTCACCCTACAGGCTGCTGTGCCCATTCGATTGATAGGCTCGATTCTGTGTGCATTGTTCACGGTGCACTCTTAAGACAAGCTGGACCTTCTTGGAACAATTCCTGATTAGGACAGCTAGAAATTTCCGGTAAATCTCCTCATGCGGTCACCCTACAGGCTGCTGTGCCCATTCGATTGATAGGTTCGATTCTGTACGCATTGTTCACGGTGCACTCTTAAGACAAGCTGGACCTTCTTGGAACAATTCCTGATTAGGACAGCTAGAAATTTCCGGTAAATCTCCTCATGCGGTCACCCTACAGGCTGCTGTGCCCATTCGATTGATAGGCTCGATTCTGTGTGCATTGTTCACGGTGCACTCTTAAGACAAGCTGGACCTTCTTGGAACAATTCCTGATTAGGACAGCTAGAAATTTCCGGTAAATCTCCTCATGCGGTCACCCTACAGGCTGCTTTGCCCATTCGATTGATAGGCTCGATTCTGTACGCATTGTTCACGGTGCACTCTTAAGACAAGCTGGACCTTCTTGGAACAATTCCTGATTAGGACAGCTAGAAATTTCCGGTAAATCTCCTCATGCGGTCACCCTACAGGCTGCTGTGCCCATTCGATTGATAGGCTCGATTCTGTGTGCATTGTTCACGGTGCACTCTTAAGACAAGCTGGACCGTCTTGGAACAATTCCTGATTAGGACAGCTAGAAATTTCCGGTAAGTCTCCTCATGCGGTCACCCTACAGGCTGCTGTGCCCATTCGATTGATAGGCTCGATTCTGTGTGCATTGTTCACGGTGCACTCTTAAGACAAGCTGGACCGTCTTGGAACAATTCCTGATTAGGACAGCTAGAAATTTCCGGTAAATCTCCTCATGCGGTCACCCTACAGGCTGCTGTGCCCATTCGATTGATAGGCTCGATTCTGTGTGCATTGTTCACGGTGCACTCTTAAGACAAGCTGGACCTTCTTGGAACAATTCCTGATTAGGACAGCTAGAAATTTCCGGTAAATCTCCTCATGCGGTCACCCTACAGGCTGCTGTGCCCATTCGATTGATAGGCTCGATTCTGTGTGCATTGTTCACGGTGCACTCTTAAGACAAGCTGGACCTTCTTGGAACAATTCCTGATTAGGACAGCTAGAAATTTCCGGTAAATCTCCTCATGCGGTCACCCTACAGGCTGCTGTGCCCATTCGATTGATAGGCTCGATTCTGTGTGCATTGTTCACGGTGCACTCTTAAGACAAGCTGGACCGTCTTGGAACAATTCCTGATTAGGACAGCTAGAAATTTCCGGTAAATCTCCTCATGCGGTCACCCTACAGGCTGCTGTGCCCATTCGATTGATAGGTTCGATTCTGTACACATTGTACACGGTGCACTCTTAAGACAAGCTGGACCTTCTTGGAACAATTCCTGATTAGGACAGCTAGAAATTTCCGGTAAATCTCCTCATGCGGTCACCCTACAGGCTGCTGTGCCCATTCGATTGATAGGTTCGATTCTGTACACATTGTACACGGTGCACTCTTAAGACAAGCTGGACCTTCTTGGAACAATTCCTGATTAGGACAGCTAGAAATTTCCGGTAAATCTCCTCATGCGGTCACCCTACAGGCTGCTGTGCCCATTCGATTGATAGGTTCGATTCTGTACACATTGTACACGGTGCACTCTTAAGACAAGCTGGACCTTCTTGGAACAATTCCTGATTAGGACAGCTAGAAATTTCCGGTAAATCTCCTCATGCCGTCACCCTACAGGCTGCTGTGCCCATTCGATTGATAGGTTCGATTCTGTACGCATTGTTCGCGGTGCACTCTTAAGACAAGCTGGACCTTGTTGGAACAATTCCTGATTAGGACAGCTAGAAATTTCCGGTAGATCTCCTCATGCGGTCACCCTACAGGCTGCTGTGCCCATTCGATTGATAGGCTCGATTCTGTACGCTTTGTTCACGGTGCACTCTTAAGACAAGCTGGACCTTCTTGGAACAATTCCTGATTAGGACAGCTAGAAATTTCCAGTAAATCTCCTCATGCGGTCACTCTACAGGCTGCTGTTCCCATTCGATTGATAGGCTCGATTCTGTGTGCATTGTTCACGGTGCACTCTTAAGACAAGCTGGACCGTCTTGGAACAATTCCTGATTAGGACAGCTAGAAATTTCCGGTAAATCTCCTCATGCGGTCACCCTACAGGCTGCTGTGCCCATTCGATTGATAGGTTCGATTCTGTACACATTGTTCGCGGTGCACTCTTAAGACAAGCTGGACCTTCTTGGAACAATTCCTGATTAGGACAGCTAGAAATTTCCGGTAAATCTCCTCATGCGGTCACCCTACAGGCTGCTGTGCCCATTCGATTGATAGGCTCGATTCTGTACGCATTGTTCACGGTGCACTCTTAAGACAAGCTGGACCTTCTTGGAACAATTCCTGATTAGGACAGCTAGAAATTTCCGGTAAATCTCCTCATGCGGTCACCCTACAGGCTGCTGTGCCCATTCGATTGATAGGCTCGATTCTGTGTGCATTGTTCACGGTGCACTCTTAAGACAAGCTGGACCGTCTTGGAACAATTCCTGATTAGGACAGCTAGAAATTTCCGGTAAATCTCCTCATGCGGTCACCCTACAGGCTGCTGTGCCCATTTGATTGATAGGTTCGATTCTGTACACATTGTACACGGTGCACTCTTAAGACAAGCTGGACCTTCTTGGAACAATTCCTGATTAGGACAGCTAGAAATTTCCGGTAAATCTCCTCATGCGGTCACCCTACAGGCTGCTGTGCCCATTCGATTGATAGGTTCGATTCTGTACACATTGTACACGGTGCACTCTTAAGACAAGCTGGACCTTCTTGGAACAATTCCTGATTAGGACAGCTAGAAATTTCCGGTAAATCTCCTCATGCCGTCACCCTACAGGCTGCTGTGCCCATTCGATTGATAGGTTCGATTCTGTACGCATTGTTCACGGTGCACTCTTAAGACAAGCTGGACCTTGTTGGAACAATTCCTGATTAGGACAGCTAGAAATTTCCGGTAAATCTCCTCATGCCGTCACCCTACAGGCTGCTGTGCCCATTCGATTGATAGGTTCGATTCTGTGTGCATTGTTCACGGTGCACTCTTAAGACAAGCTGGACCTTGTTGGAACAATTCCTGATTAGGACAGCTAGAAATTTCCGGTAAATCTCCTCATGCCGTCACCCTACAGGCTGCTGTGCCCATTCGATTGATAGGCTCGATTCTGTGTGCATTGTTCACGGTGCACTCTTAAGACAAGCTGGACCGTCTTGGAACAATTCCTGATTAGGACAGCTAGAAATTTCCGGTAAATCTCCTCATGCCGTCACCCTACAGGCTGCTGTGCCCATTCGATTGATAGGTTCGATTCTGTACACATTGTACACGGTGCACTCTTAAGACAAGCTGGACCTTGTTGGAACAATTCCTGATTAGGACAGCTAGAAATTTCCGGTAGATCTCCTCATGCGGTCACCCTACAGGCTGCTGTGCCCATTCGATTGATAGGCTCGATTCTGTACGCATTGTTCACGGTGCACTCTTAAGACAAGCTGGACCTTCTTGGAACAATTCCTGATTAGGACAGCTAGAAATTTCCGGTAAATCTCCTCATGCGGTCACTCTACAGGCTGCTGTTCCCATTCGATTGATAGGCTCGATTCTGTGTGCATTGTTCACGGTGCACTCTTAAGACAAGCTGGACCGTCTTGGAACAATTCCTGATTAGGACAGCTAGAAATTTCCGGTAAATCTCCTCATGCGGTCACCCTACAGGCTGCTGTGCCCATTCGATTGATAGGTTCGATTCTGTACACATTGTTCGCGGTGCACTCTTAAGACAAGCTGGACCTTCTTGGAACAATTCCTGATTAGGACAGCTAGAAATTTCCGGTAAATCTCCTCATGCGGTCACCCTACAGGCTGCTGTGCCCATTCGATTGATAGGCTCGATTCTGTACGCATTGTTCACGGTGCACTCTTAAGACAAGCTGGACCTTCTTGGAACAATTCCTGATTAGGACAGCTAGAAATTTCCGGTAAATCTCCTCATGCGGTCACCCTACAGGCTGCTGTGCCCATTCGATTGATAGGCTCGATTCTGTGTGCATTGTTCACGGTGCACTCTTAAGACAAGCTGGACCGTCTTGGAACAATTCCTGATTAGGACAGCTAGAAATTTCCGGTAAATCTCCTCATGCGGTGCACTCCAAAGACAAGCTGGACCGTCTTAGAGCAAATCCTGATTATGACAGCTAGGAACAGGATAAATCTTCTCAAAAGGTCACTCTACAATCTGTTGCTCGCTCTACAGGTTGTCTCGCCTACTCGATTGATTGTGTCGGCCCTATATGCATTGTTCAACTTTACTGGGATTTATATGTCAAAAGATAGAGCTCGAGCTGCTGTGCACAAATATATGCTTTTTTCACAAGTACTTGATTTTTCAAAAATTTATTTAAAAAAGGCCCTTTGGAACACTCCAAAGCGGCTTTTTCGGCAATTGACCAAAAGACATGCGAGGTACTGTAGTCCCTTTTTAGAAAGCTGCCATAGTTGCACAAAAGGAAGAGAGCCTTTCACGACGTTTTATAGATTATAAAGGATACCCGAGAATACTCTTGAGAGCTGTTCAGCGCACACAATAGGCAATGTTTCAATCCCGTCTGACACACTCACAAAGCTAGGCAACATTGACTTGGCAATTTTCCCTACCATCCTTGCTGTGATTGTTTATGCGATGCGGAGCTACCTTGTTCTTCATACCGCCATAACGGTTTCTCAAGCTCTTATGGCTGAGATGATGTTTGAAGGGAGCCACCTACGAAACACTTGTAGCTTGAACATTTTCCATATTTCAGAAGCGGCAAACTCGCAGCTCCAGGCGATCAGGTGATTGTAGCATTCTATCGTCCATCGGGCAATAACAATCGAGCCGGCCAATTCGCTGGTAATGTGCTGAAGCCGCTGAGACGATAATAGTCGATTGCTGAGTGATATGGTTTTCACTTCAATAAATATTCATTTTCTTCATAAATGAGCCACTTAGTCAATAGGATAAAATAAGTGGAATGAGTGGTGCCTTTTCGAAATACAGAAATTCACAGGATTTATACAGCATGTAGCTTCTTTGTGTTTGTTGTGATAGTCGCAAAAAAATGACAGACCTTTTTGTCTTAACCAGAACACATCACGAGATAAAATTGACAAAAAGGCCAAGGGCCGTAAATAGCTATATCGTCGTCTGGAAATGGAGGGCTCAATTTTTTGCCATGCTTCTAGTTAGCGGGTGCAAACGAGGGCACAACCAACATGTAAATGGCTTTTTCAATCTGAGAGATGTGAATGCACACATTACCGCTTAAATTTTTGCGCATCAAACCAGCACATTGCTTCTTCTTCAACAAGACAGCCTTTAATACTAAGCAATTGATCCACTTATTATTCTACAAGGCGCCACTTTACGTTTGCGGCAGGCGATTTTCTTCATGCTGAATAAGTTATAACCCTTTTATTATAGCCTCCTACTTTTTTAACAGGATGGTTCTTTCAGTCATGTTTTAAAAACTAGCAGTACGTAATGCTGGCTCTTCTGGAGTGGCCATTTTGAGGCGATTACAGATGTGCAGTTTTGCGATTTCTTCCTTCTCCATAGGATTATTTCTGTTTTTGGTTTGGATGTTAATTTTGGCCGTGTCAACAGCTTCTTGGCAAGGTAGTTGAAGTCAATTCCGAGTTATTTGACATCTTACTCTCTCTGCGCCTAGTGGATCTGCAAAACGCTCGGGATCGACAACAGCCTACGCTGGGCTACCGTGTTGCCGCCGACCCTCACTCGGCTCACATCTGGGTGCGATGCTCAGTGGCCGTATGCTACTACTGCAGTGGAGCAATCAAACATCAGCTGTGACCAATCTTTTTGGAACCACTCAATGTTCACCCTCCTTCATTCGATGTTCATCCGGGTCACATTGCCTTCAGTCATTCTTAACATCTGAGGACACCTACACTTCTTACGATTAGTTATTAGAATGGTCCAAAAATACTGTCGGTTTTGAACATACTTAGTACTTACCAGGGAATGCCGTCAGCTTCCCATGAGACCTATATTACGTGAAAGAGCTCGAGACGCTGTTCACAGATATGAAGACCGAATTTGCTAAATGGATCTTCTAAACGAGTTATGGCCGGCGGAAGCCGCGATGTCTACCATGTGTTAGTCGCGTTTAACCAGCGTTGGGCGCAGTATTGCGTAATCAGTGGTTCGGCTGGCAATGCTAACAGCAGTGGCGGCGGCGTGGTAGAGTGTTCGCTCCACAGGATTGGGTTCATTGGTTCGGTTCCCGCCGTTGACGGCTTTTTTGCATTTTGTGACCTATCTTCGACGAGGACCTAGAATCTCATTTTTAGCACATTTTTGATCGCACGGCTTATGGCGACTTGCATTTACGTTTACGTTTACATTTTTGCATTTCCGACTCCACTGACACAACTTCGGTCGAAAAAATTTTTTCGCTGAAACTTCGTCTAGAGGGGGTTATTTGGTGTGCTGATCACGAATCTGACATCCGTTTTTTACGATTCGGTCGGAGACCAGCCATACCTTTAACAAGGGTGGTCCAGGCAGAGCCACCGATTTCGCTGAAACTTCGTCTAGGGAAGTTATTTGGGGTGCTGATCACGCATCTGACATCCGTTTTTCATGATTCGGTCGGAGACCAGCCATATAGAGATTCCTCTATTAATCTCTCGTTAATCTCCTATCATTGGTGCTGTCTCTATTTAATCCTCTATCAATTGGTGCTATTTCCTATCGATCCTCTATCAGTTGTGCTATGTAGATCTCTTTTTGCTCTCTATTTTGTCACTTACTCCTTGCCTAGTTTCCTCTACTGTTGAGAAGCCTCTGTACGATGACTCACATCTGTAACCGCAGTTAACGCTATCTGCTGGCTGATCTTCGGCTTGAACTTTCAACATGTTGCCTGTTTTCCTCTTCCGCTGAGAAGCCTCTGTACGATGACTCATTTCTGTAACCGCAGAAATGAGAAAACTCATTTCTGTACCTTTAACGAAATTGCGACTCCACCGACACGACTTCGGCCGAACAGCTGTAGCAACGGTATGGGTGGTCTCCGACCAAATCGTGAAAAACGGATGTCAGATTCGTGATCAGCACCCTAAATAACCTCCCTAGACGAAGTTTCAGCGAAATCGGTGACTCTGCCTGGACCACCCTTGTTAAAGGTATGGCTGGTCTCCGACCGAATCGTGAAAAACGGATGTCAGATAGCACCCCAAATAACCCCCTAGACGAAGTTTCAGCGGAAAATTTTTTTCGAGCGAAGTCGTGTTTGTGGAGTCGGAACTTTTAACTAGTGCCTTTACTTTTTATTTATTATGTTTATTATGTTTTGTTGATTTTCGATTTTATTTTTACTTTTTATTTTGTTTTGATTTGAATTTCTGACTTGCTTCACGTCATGAATAAAACATTTTACCTGAAGCACGTTTCCGTCTTCAAATAGACGTAAATGCAAGTCGCCATAAGCCGTGCGCTCAAAAATGTGCTAAAAATGCGATTATATGTCCTCGTCGAAGATAGGTCACAAAATGCAAAAAACCCGTCAGCGGCGGGAACCGAACCAATGAACCCAATCCTTTGGAGCGAGCCCTCTACCACTGCGCCGCCGTCGCTGCTGACGGCGCTAATAGCCGAGCTGCTGATTACCGCGCAATACTGCGCCCAACGCTGATTGAGCGCGCCTAACACATGGAAGACATCGCGGCTTCCGCCGGCCATAACTCGCTTAGGAGATCCACTTAGCAAATTTGGTCTACATATCTGTGATCAGCGTCTCGAGCTCTTTCACGTGATATAGGTCCCAATCCGAAGTTCCATGGGAAGCTGACGGCATTCCATGGTTAGTTCCACCCGTGCTGTTGAGCGCATAGGGCAACGAACTCTTTGCACCGCTGCCTGCCTTGGCTAATTCTTCCCACTCCTGCCTAGAAATATTCATAACTTTCAGGTCATTCATGAGCGTGCGACGCCCCGTGTTTCTTGGGAATCCTCTGGTTCGTTTCCTGGCGGAGTCCATTGCATGTGGCTGATCTCGACAGGCGCTGCTACGGCATGCGCAAGATGTGTCCAGCCAGGAGTCGACGTTGCGTAACGGTTTCGTAGGGGCAACTTGAGCGACAGCGCCGCAATACTTCTTCGTTTGTCACGTAGTCCGTGTGAAGTATTCTCATATTTTGCCGCAGACTTTTGCAATGGAATGCGTTGACCCGTCTGATGATGCTAGTTGACGTCTTCCATGTTTCGCTAGCGTACATCGCCGGGGCCAGACATAACTTCAACGCCGCGCGAACCCCTCTGGCTTCGCGCACGGTGCGCGACGAAGTTGGACGAGTTGTCGCGGTCCGAAGCTTCCGACGGCTAGAAACGCTTCCTACAGGGACATGCGGCACGCCTTTGCCTCATTTCAACGTTTCTTGGAGATGGTATGTGAAAGTGGTTTCAATAGGACGATCAGCGACAGATTATATAGGAATCCTGGTCATGTGGATGGTTTCTAGCGTCAGTATTTGCCAACTACAACTTTTTCGGTCAATTTTTACCCGTGATTATGGTTACACTACGGAAAAAGGTCGCTATCACCCATTCTCGGATCAATTGTCCTACTGCAGACTGTTGCCTACCACATTCTGTGGGATCCTTCGTTCCTTGCTAGAAATGTGGTCTGGGAGTTTAAACACTGAGAGCATTTTCGAGCTCCGCGGCTAGCCATGCATCACCGAGCGCACGTCCGCGATTCAGCGCCGCGACGTCGCACGCGGCTAGCGCGCGACGTCGCGCTGGAGTTAGGTCCTGGAGCCGTACATTGCAGTTGGGACGACTATCGACGAGTACAAACGCAGCTTAACGTTATTTGAAACAGAGGACGACGTTCACAGTGGTTTGAGGCTCTGGAATATTGTTGTCGCCTTCGCGATCCTACAACGAACGTCGGTCTCATCATCTCCATCATTGGCGATCGTACGTTCCAATTAGGTGAAGTTGTTCAATACTTCCAAGAGGTCCGATGCTATGTAGATGGCGTCTTGGGCTCGTAACGGGTTGAAAAGTTGAAAAGTTCCGGGTTTGAACTGACGCACTGAAATTAAAGCATCTCCTCTCAAATGTCACTTTCTTGGGGTGGTGTGTAGATGGTGTCTTCTTTTCTCTATCAGACGGAAGACGTCATACATCACTCACTTGGCTTGCATCATTAGCTCCTCGATGCTTTAATGTGAGTGTGCGCCATTATTAGTACAGTTCATCATCCTAGTCCTTCTGGTCTAGTCTTTCAGAAGCATCTCCGTACTCGTCATCCCCATCGCTACAAAGATGGGGCTCTTTCGGGGTGAAGGGAACGAGGCCCTTTAGTGCTGTTGTCTTTTGACTAAATCACTAGGTTGGCAACTAACTTCGTGTGCTCAATAACAAATAACAAACCTTCCATCAAAGTAAGATCCGCTACAACGCAGAACCGCTTTCCATTTATCAGGTAGCTGGTATATCCCACGGCTGTAGAGTCTTTTTGGTTTTGAGACGAAGAATCCTTGGAGGTGCACTTTAACCTGGTCCACACTAAAGAATCGTCGTCCACCAAGCAATGATGCAAAGGAAAGGAAAAAGTTGATAGTCACGTGATGCACACTCTGGGCTGTAAGGTGGAAGAGCTACGAGTTAAAGTTACGCTTCCAGTCAAAAACTTCGATTTTTCGAAACGTCCGGTTCGCGACGTGTGGTTTGGTGTTTGTTATCCTTCTGAAGGATAATTCCACACCTAAAGAGATAGATGTCTGAGCGGATTCTACTGAATTCAGCCTGCACGGAACAAGTTGAGAAGGGTGGACTATATAAATCCTCAACTCGATCGCACCCCTCTCAACTCGATCGGAAGCAGGCTTCCTCTACAAATTCCTCTACATTCTGTGGCCGTGCGCGGCTGAATTTTCGCAGCAGTCTCAGTAACGTTCCTTTTCGTCTATTATTATCGTTGCTGTTCTGTTTTTTTCATAGGCTCTTGATTGCAAAACATTATTTAGCTGCTTCTTTTCTTTTTAGGAATTTTCTTCCGGTTTAAGGCGTTTTGTTCGACCCGACATTCCTCGTCAACGTTCGTTTCGCTGCGTCAAATCGATTATTTCTGTTTGATCACCATGTCGCAGAGGGCAAAGATCTTAAAGAAAACTTCGGAACCCGCTGGTAAAGTTGGTAGCAAGGGTCACGAACATGACAGTTCTAGAGGGAACTCTTCCGCCTCGGAAGATTATTCCAAGTTTTCTGTTAGCGAGACCATCAACGCTATTCTTACAAGGAATAAGAATCCTGTTATAGAACATATGATGTTTGCATTAAATTGAAGCTGCCGCAGGAGATGTCGGAACATAGTCAGACGAAGAAAAAAGAGAGTAGCATCATTATAGAATGGCTACCTGAACCTGCTTATGAGCTCACACCTTCTGTGAAGCAGCGCGACCTTGAAGAAAAGGTGAGTGAAATTTTTGATGTGCTCAATCTTGAGTGCCGCCTATTAGAGGTCTACCGCATGGGCAGATATGGACGCGGACGCGTCCGTAAGGTGAAGGTGGTGATGCCAACAAAGTCCCATTGGGCAATCGCTCTTTCCAACTCGTGGAGACTTCGAAAGACTGCCACCTTCTCCAAAGTTCGTATACGCCGCAGCGTGACTTCTGAGGAGCGGCAACGAGAACACGAACTGAGGCAAGAATGTAGGGAGCGCAACAAGCAGCTAATCAGTCGTGTTTGGGTTGTGTGCCGTGGCGAGTTGAGACGAACCGAGGACCTGCATAAACATATTCAAATCAGTTTCATTAAGCCTCAAGTGGCTGGTATAGAGGTTGTGAGCCCGGTTAGGGGGGGGGGGTGCGGGTTCGAGTCCCGCCTGGCGCTAGAAGTTTTGATCGCAACAAAACATCGTTATGACAGCTCACAACCTCTATTCCAGCCACTTGAGGCTTAACGAAACTGATTTGAATCGTTTCTATCAAGACCATCAGCTTAACTGGTTCCATGCTGATATCAACGGCCAGCTCATCCCGGATACGGGTGGGTGCTGATCGGTCCCACGAGGTGTGGATGTTGCGTTCGATCAAACGGTGCCGGTGGTGTAATGGCGTAGAGCATTCCCGCCCGGTTAGAGGGAGGTGCGGGTTCGGGTCCCGCCTGGCGCTAGAAGTTTTGATCGCAACAAAACATCGTTATGACAGCTCAAAACCTCTATTCCAGCCACTTGAGGCTTAACGAAACTGATTTGAATCGTTTCTATCAAGACCATCAGCTTAACTGGTTCCATGCTGATATCAACGGCCAGCTCATCCCGGATACGGGTGGGTGCTGATCGGTCCCACGAGGTGTGGATGTTGCGTTCGATCAAACGGTGCCGGTGGTGTAATGGCGTAGAGCATTCCCGCCCGGTTAGAGGGAGGTGCGGGTTCGAGTCCCGCCTGGCGCTAGAAGTTTTGATCGCAACAAAACATCGTTATGACAGCTCACAACCTCTATTCCAGCCACTTGAGGCTTAACGAAACTGATTTGAATCGTTTCTATCAAGACCATCAGCTTAACTGGTTCCATGCTGATATCAACGGCCAGCTCATCCCGGATACGGGTGGGTGCTGATCGGTCCCACGAGGTGTGGATGTTGCGTTCGATCAAACGGTGCCGGTGGTGTAATGGCGTAGAGCATTCCCGCCCGGTTAGAGGGAGGTGCGGGTTCGGGTCCCGCCTGGCGCTAGAAGTTTTGATCGCAACAAAACATCGTTACGACAGCTCAAAACCTCTATTCCAGCCACTTGAGGCTTAACGAAACTGATTTGAATCGTTTCTATCAAGACCATCAGCTTAACTGGTTCCATGCTGATATCAACGGCCAGCTCATCCCGGATACGGGTGGGTGCTGATCGGTCCCACGAGGTGTGGATGTTGCGTTCGATCAAACGGTGCCGGTGGTGTAATGGCGTAGAGCATTCCCGCCCGGTTAGAGGGAGGTGCGGGTTCGAGTCCCGCCTGGCGCTAGAAGTTTTGATCGCAACAAAACATCGTTATGACAGCTCACAACCTCTATTCCAGCCACTTGAGGCTTAACGAAACTGATTTGAATCGTTTCTATCAAGACCATCAGCTTAACTGGTTCCATGCTGATATCAACGGCCAGCTCATCCCGGATACGGGTGGGTGCTGATCGGTCCCACGAGGTGTGGATGTTGCGTTCGATCAAACGGTGCCAGTGGTGTAATGGCGTAGAGCATCCCCGCCCGGTTAGAGGGAGGTGCGGGTTCGGGTCCCGCCTGGCGCTAGAAGTTTTGATCGCAACAAAACATCGTTATGACAGCTCACAACCTCTATACCAGCCACTTGAGGCTTAACGAAACTGATTTGAATCGTTTCTAACAATACCATCAGCTTAACTGGTTCCATGCTGATATCAACGGCCACCTCATCCCGGATACGGGTGGGTGCTGATCGGTCCCACGAGGTGTGGATGTTGCGTTCGATCAAACGGTGCCAGTGGTGTAATGGCGTAGAGCATCCCCGCCCGGTTAGAGGGAGGTGCGGGTTCGAGTCCCGCCTGGCGCTAGAAGTTTTGATCGCAACAAAACATCGTTATGACAGCTCACAACCTCTATTCCAGCCACTTGAGGCTTAATGAAACTGATTTGAATCGTTTCTAACAATACCATCTGCTTAACTGGTTCCATGCTGATATCAACGGCCAGCTCATCCCGGATACGGGTGGGTGCTGATCGGTCCCACGAGGTGTGGATGTTGCGTTCGATCAAACGGTGCCGGTGGTGTAATGGCGTAGAGCATCCCCGCCCGGTTAGAGGGAGGTGCGGGTTCGAGTCCCGCCTGGCGCTAGAAGTTTTGATCGCAACAAAACATCGTTATGACAGCTCACAACCTCTATACCAGCCACTTGAGGCTTAATGAAACTGATTTGAATCGTTTCTAACAAGACCATCAGCTTAACTGGTTCCATGCTGATATCAACGGCCAGCTCATCCCGGATACGGGTGGGTGCTGATCGGTCCCACGAGGTGTGGATGTTGCGTTCGATCAAACGGCGCCGGTGGTGTAATGGCGTAGAGCATTCCCGCCCGGTTAGAGGGAGGTGCGGGTTCGGGTCCCGCCTGGCGCTAGAAGTTTTGATCGCAACAAAACATCGTTATGACAGCTCACAACCTCTATACCAGCCACTTGAGGCTTAACGAAACTGATTTGAATCGTTTCTAACAAGACCATCAGCTTAACTGGTTCCATGCTGATATCAACGGCCAGCTCATCCCGGATACGGGTGGGTGCTGATCGGTCCCACGAGGTGTGGATGTTGCGTTCGATCAAACGGTGCCGGTGGTGTAATGGCGTAGAGCATTCCCGCCCGGTTAGAGGGAGGTGCGGGTTCGAGTCCCGCCTGGCGCTAGAAGTTTTGATCGCAACAAAACATCGTTATGACAGCTCACAACCTCTATACCAGCCACTTGAGGCTTAACGAAACTGATTTGAATCGTTTCTAACAAGACCATCAGCTTAACTGGTTCCATGCTGATATCAACGGCCAGCTCATCCCGGATACGGGTGGGTGCTGATCGGTCCCACGAGGTGTGGATGTTGCGTTCGATCAAACGGCGCCGGTGGTGTAATGGCGTAGAGCATCCCCGCCCGGTTAGAGGGAGGTGCGGGTTCGGGTCCCGCCTGGCGCTAGAAGTTTTGATCGCAACAAAACATCGTTATGACAGCTCACAACTTCTATTCCAGCCACTTGAGGCTTAACGAAACTGATTTGAATCGTTTCTATCAAGACCATCAGCTTAACTGGTTCCATGCTGATATCAACGGCCAGCTCATCCCGGATACGGGTGGGTGCTGATCGGTCCCACGAGGTGTGGATGTTGCGTTCGATCAAACGGCGCCGGTGGTGTAATGCCGTAGAGCATTCCCGCCCGGTTAGAGGGAGGTGCGGGTTCGAGTCCCGCCTGGCGCTAGAAATTTTGATCGCAACAAAACATCGTTATGACAGCTCACAACCTCTATACCAGCCACTTGAGGCTTAATGAAACTGATTTGAATCGTTTCTATCAAGACCATCAGCTTAACTGGTTCCATGCTGATATCAACGGCCAGCTCATCCCGGATACGGGTGGGTGCTGATCGGTCCCACGAGGTGTGGATGTTGCGTTCGATCAAACGGCGCCGGTGGTGTAATGGCGTAGAGCATTCCCGCCCGGTTAGAGGGAGGTGCGGGTTCGGGTCCCGCCTGGCGCTAGAAGTTTTGATCGCAACAAAACATCGTTATGACAGCTCACAACCTCTATTCCAGCCACTTGAGGCTTAACGAAACTGATTTGAATCGTTTCTATCAAGACCATCAGCTTAACTGGTTCCATGCTGATATCAACGGCCAGCTCATCCCGGATACGGGTGGGTGCTGATCGGTCCCACGAGGTGTGGATGTTGCGTTCGATCAAACGGTGCCGGTGGTGTAATGGCGTAGAGCATTCCCGCCCGGTTAGAGGGAGGTGCGGGTTCGAGTCCCGCCTGGCGCTAGAAGTTTTGATCGCAACAAAACATCGTTATGACAGCTCACAACCTCTATTCCAGCCACTTGAGGCTTAACGAAACTGATTTGAATCGTTTCTATCAAGACCATCAGCTTAACTGGTTCCATGCTGATATCAACGGCCAGCTCATCCCGGATACGGGTGGGTGCTGATCGGTCCCACGAGGTGTGGATGTTGCGTTCGATCAAACGGTGCCGGTGGTGTAATGGCGTAGAGCATTCCCGCCCGGTTAGAGGGAGGTGCGGGTTCGGGTCCCGCCTGGCGCTAGAAGTTTTGATCGCAACAAAACATCGTTACGACAGCTCAAAACCTCTATTCCAGCCACTTGAGGCTTAACGAAACTGATTTGAATCGTTTCTATCAAGACCATCAGCTTAACTGGTTCCATGCTGATATCAACGGCCAGCTCATCCCGGATACGGGTGGGTGCTGATCGGTCCCACGAGGTGTGGATGTTGCGTTCGATCAAACGGTGCCGGTGGTGTAATGGCGTAGAGCATTCCCGCCCGGTTAGAGGGAGGTGCGGGTTCGAGTCCCGCCTGGCGCTAGAAGTTTTGATCGCAACAAAACATCGTTATGACAGCTCACAACCTCTATTCCAGCCACTTGAGGCTTAACGAAACTGATTTGAATCGTTTCTATCAAGACCATCAGCTTAACTGGTTCCATGCTGATATCAACGGCCAGCTCATCCCGGATACGGGTGGGTGCTGATCGGTCCCACGAGGTGTGGATGTTGCGTTCGATCAAACGGTGCCAGTGGTGTAATGGCGTAGAGCATCCCCGCCCGGTTAGAGGGAGGTGCGGGTTCGGGTCCCGCCTGGCGCTAGAAGTTTTGATCGCAACAAAACATCGTTATGACAGCTCACAACCTCTATACCAGCCACTTGAGGCTTAACGAAACTGATTTGAATCGTTTCTAACAATACCATCAGCTTAACTGGTTCCATGCTGATATCAACGGCCACCTCATCCCGGATACGGGTGGGTGCTGATCGGTCCCACGAGGTGTGGATGTTGCGTTCGATCAAACGGTGCCAGTGGTGTAATGGCGTAGAGCATCCCCGCCCGGTTAGAGGGAGGTGCGGGTTCGAGTCCCGCCTGGCGCTAGAAGTTTTGATCGCAACAAAACATCGTTATGACAGCTCACAACCTCTATTCCAGCCACTTGAGGCTTAATGAAACTGATTTGAATCGTTTCTAACAATACCATCAGCTTAACTGGTTCCATGCTGATATCAACGGCCAGCTCATCCCGGATACGGGTGGGTGCTGATCGGTCCCACGAGGTGTGGATGTTGCGTTCGATCAAACGGTGCCGGTGGTGTAATGGCGTAGAGCATCCCCGCCCGGTTAGAGGGAGGTGCGGGTTCGAGTCCCGCCTGGCGCTAGAAGTTTTGATCGCAACAAAACATCGTTATGACAGCTCACAACCTCTATACCAGCCACTTGAGGCTTAATGAAACTGATTTGAATCGTTTCTAACAAGACCATCAGCTTAACTGGTTCCATGCTGATATCAACGGCCAGCTCATCCCGGATACGGGTGGGTGCTGATCGGTCCCACGAGGTGTGGATGTTGCGTTCGATCAAACGGCGCCGGTGGTGTAATGGCGTAGAGCATTCCCGCCCGGTTAGAGGGAGGTGCGGGTTCGGGTCCCGCCTGGCGCTAGAAGTTTTGATCGCAACAAAACATCGTTATGACAGCTCACAACCTCTATACCAGCCACTTGAGGCTTAACGAAACTGATTTGAATCGTTTCTAACAAGACCATCAGCTTAACTGGTTCCATGCTGATATCAACGGCCAGCTCATCCCGGATACGGGTGGGTGCTGATCGGTCCCACGAGGTGTGGATGTTGCGTTCGATCAAACGGTGCCGGTGGTGTAATGGCGCAGAGCATTCCCGCCCGGTTAGAGGGAGGTGCGGGTTCGAGTCCCGCCTGGCGCTAGAAGTTTTGATCGCAACAAAACATCGTTATGACAGCTCACAACTTCTATTCCAGCCACTTGAGGCTTAACGAAACTGATTTGAATCGTTTCTATCAAGACCATCAGCTTAACTGGTTCCATGCTGATATCAACGGCCAGCTCATCCCGGATACGGGTGGGTGCTGATCGGTCCCACGAGGTGTGGATGTTGCGTTCGATCAAACGGCGCCGGTGGTGTAATGCCGTAGAGCATTCCCGCCCGGTTAGAGGGAGGTGCGGGTTCGAGTCCCGCCTGGCGCTAGAAATTTTGATCGCAACAAAACATCGTTATGACAGCTCACAACCTCTATACCAGCCACTTGAGGCTTAATGAAACTGATTTGAATCGTTTCTATCAAGACCATCAGCTTAACTGGTTCCATGCTGATATCAACGGCCAGCTCATCCCGGATACGGGTGGGTGCTGATCGGTCCCACGAGGTGTGGATGTTGCGTTCGATCAAACGGCGCCGGTGGTGTAATGGCGTAGAGCATTCCCGCCCGGTTAGAGGGAGGTGCGGGTTCGGGTCCCGCCTGGCGCTAGAAGTTTTGATCGCAACAAAACATCGTTATGACAGCTCACAACCTCTATTCCAGCCACTTGAGGCTTAACGAAACTGATTTGAATCGTTTCTATCAAGACCATCAGCTTAACTGGTTCCATGCTGATATCAACGGCCAGCTCATCCCGGATACGGGTGGGTGCTGATCGGTCCCACGAGGTGTGGATGTTGCGTTCGATCAATCGGTGCCGGTGGTGTAATGGCGTAGAGCATTCCCGCCCGGTTAGAGGGAGGTGCGGGTTCGAGTTCCGCCTGGCGCTAGAAGTTTTGATCGCAACAAAACATCGTTATGACAGCTCACAACCTCTATTCCAGCCACTTGAGGCTTAATGAAACTGATTTGAATCGTTTCTAACAATACCATCAGCTTAACTGGTTCCATGCTGATATCAACGGCCAGCTCATCCCGGATACGGGTGGGTGCTGATCGGTCCCACGAGGTGTGGATGTTGCGTTCGATCAAACGGCGCCGGTGGTGTAATGGCGTAGAGCATTCCCGCCCGGTTAGAGGGAGGTGCGGGTTCGGGTCCCGCCTGGCGCTAGAAGTTTTGATCGCAACAAAACATCGTTATGACAGCTCACAACTTCTATTCCAGCCACTTGAGGCTTAACGAAACTGATTTGAATCGTTTCTATCAAGACCATCAGCTTAACTGGTTCCATGCTGATATCAACGGCCAGCTCATCCCGGATACGGGTGGGTGCTGATCGGTCCCACGAGGTGTGGATGTTGCGTTCGATCAAACGGTGCCGGTGGTGTAATGGCGTAGAGCATTCCCGCCCGGTTAGAGGGAGGTGCGGGTTCGAGTCCCGCCTGGCGCTAGAAGTTTTGATCGCAACAAAACATCGTTATGACAGCTCACAACCTCTATTCCAGCCACTTGAGGCTTAATGAAACTGATTTGAATCGTTTCTAACAAGACCATCAGCTTAACTGGTTCCATGCTGATATCAACGGCCAGCTCATCCCGGATACGGGTGGGTGCTGATCGGTCCCACGAGGTGTGGATGTTGCGTTCGATCAAACGGTGCCGGTGGTGTAATGGCGTAGAGCATCCCCGCCCGGTTAGAGGGAGGTGCGGGTTCGAGTCCCGCCTGGCGCTAGAAGTTTTGATCGCAACAAAACATCGTTATGACAGCTCACAACCTCTATACCAGCCACTTGAGGCTTAATGAAACTGATTTGAATCGTTTCTAACAATACCATCAGCTTAACTGGTTCCATGCTGATATCAACGGCCAGCTCATCCCGGATACGGGTGGGTGCTGATCGGTCCCACGAGGTGTGGATGTTGCGTTCGATCAAACGGCGCCGGTGGTGTAATGGCGTAGAGCATTCCCGCCCGGTTAGAGGGAGGTGCGGGTTCGGGTCCCGCCTGGCGCTAGAAGTTTTGATCGCAACAAAACATCGTTATGACAGCTCACAACTTCTATTCCAGCCACTTGAGGCTTAACGAAACTGATTTGAATCGTTTCTATCAAGACCATCAGCTTAACTGGTTCCATGCTGATATCAACGGCCAGCTCATCCCGGATACGGGTGGGTGCTGATCGGTCCCACGAGGTGTGGATGTTGCGTTCGATCAAACGGTGCCGGTGGTGTAATGGCGTAGAGCATTCCCGCCCGGTTAGAGGGAGGTGCGGGTTCGAGTCCCGCCTGGCGCTAGAAGTTTTGATCGCAACAAAACATCGTTATGACAGCTCACAACCTCTATTCCAGCCACTTGAGGCTTAATGAAACTGATTTGAATCGTTTCTAACAAGACCATCAGCTTAACTGGTTCCATGCTGATATCAACGGCCAGCTCATCCCGGATACGGGTGGGTGCTGATCGGTCCCACGAGGTGTGGATGTTGCGTTCGATCAAACGGCGCCGGTGGTGTAATGGCGTAGAGCATTCCCGCCCGGTTAGAGGGAGGTGCGGGTTCGGGTCCCGCCTGGCGCTAGAAGTTTTGATCGCAACAAAACATCGTTATGACAGCTCACAACCTCTATTCCAGCCACTTGAGGCTTAATGAAACTGATTTGAATCGTTTCTAACAAGACCATCAGCTTAACTGGTTCCATGCTGATATCAACGGCCAGCTCATCCCGGATACGGGTGGGTGCTGATCGGTCCCACGAGGTGTGGATGTTGCGTTCGATCAAACGGTGCCGGTGGTGTAATGGCGTAGAGCATCCCCGCCCGGTTAGAGGGAGGTGCGGGTTCGAGTCCCGCCTGGCGCTAGAAGTTTTGATCGCAACAAAACATCGTTATGACAGCTCACAACCTCTATACCAGCCACTTGAGGCTTAATGAAACTGATTTGAATCGTTTCTAACAATACCATCAGCTTAACTGGTTCCATGCTGATATCAACGGCCAGCTCATCCCGGATACGGGTGGGTGCTGATCGGTCCCACGAGGTGTGGATGTTGCGTTCGATCAAACGGCGCCGGTGGTGTAATGGCGTAGAGCATTCCCGCCCGGTTAGAGGGAGGTGCGGGTTCGGGTCCCGCCTGGCGCTAGAAGTTTTGATCGCAACAAAACATCGTTATGACAGCTCACAACTTCTATTCCAGCCACTTGAGGCTTAACGAAACTGATTTGAATCGTTTCTATCAAGACCATCAGCTTAACTGGTTCCATGCTGATATCAACGGCCAGCTCATCCCGGATACGGGTGGGTGCTGATCGGTCCCACGAGGTGTGGATGTTGCGTTCGATCAAACGGTGCCGGTGGTGTAATGGCGTAGAGCATTCCCGCCCGGTTAGAGGGAGGTGCGGGTTCGAGTCCCGCCTGGCGCTAGAAGTTTTGATCGCAACAAAACATCGTTATGACAGCTCACAACCTCTATTCCAGCCACTTGAGGCTTAATGAAACTGATTTGAATCGTTTCTAACAAGACCATCAGCTTAACTGGTTCCATGCTGATATCAACGGCCAGCTCATCCCGGATACGGGTGGGTGCTGATCGGTCCCACGAGGTGTGGATGTTGCGTTCGATCAAACGGTGCCGGTGGTGTAATGGCGTAGAGCATCCCCGCCCGGTTAGAGGGAGGTGCGGGTTCGAGTCCCGCCTGGCGCTAGAAGTTTTGATCGCAACAAAACATCGTTATGACAGCTCACAACCTCTATACCAGCCACTTGAGGCTTAATGAAACTGATTTGAATCGTTTCTAACAATACCATCAGCTTAACTGGTTCCATGCTGATATCAACGGCCAGCTCATCCCGGATACGGGTGGGTGCTGATCGGTCCCACGAGGTGTGGATGTTGCGTTCGATCAAACGGCGCCGGTGGTGTAATGGCGTAGAGCATTCCCGCCCGGTTAGAGGGAGGTGCGGGTTCGGGTCCCGCCTGGCGCTAGAAGTTTTGATCGCAACAAAACATCGTTATGACAGCTCACAACTTCTATTCCAGCCACTTGAGGCTTAACGAAACTGATTTGAATCGTTTCTATCAAGACCATCAGCTTAACTGGTTCCATGCTGATATCAACGGCCAGCTCATCCCGGATACGGGTGGGTGCTGATCGGTCCCACGAGGTGTGGATGTTGCGTTCGATCAAACGGTGCCGGTGGTGTAATGGCGTAGAGCATTCCCGCCCGGTTAGAGGGAGGTGCGGGTTCGAGTCCCGCCTGGCGCTAGAAGTTTTGATCGCAACAAAACATCGTTATGACAGCTCACAACCTCTATTCCAGCCACTTGAGGCTTAATGAAACTGATTTGAATCGTTTCTAACAAGACCATCAGCTTAACTGGTTCCATGCTGATATCAACGGCCAGCTCATCCCGGATACGGGTGGGTGCTGATCGGTCCCACGAGGTGTGGATGTTGCGTTCGATCAAACGGTGCCAGTGGTGTAATGGCGTAGAGCATCCCCGCCCGGTTAGAGGGAGGTGCGGGTTCGAGTCCCGCCTGGCGCTAGAAGTTTTGATCGCAACAAAACATCGTTATGACAGCTCACAACCTCTATACCAGCCACTTGAGGCTTAATGAAACTGATTTGAATCGTTTCTAACAATACCATCAGCTTAACTGGTTCCATGCTGATATCAACGGCCAGCTCATCCCGGATACGGGTGGGTGCTGATCGGTCCCACGAGGTGTGGATGTTGCGTTCGATCAAACGGTGCCGGTGGTGTAATGGCGTAGAGCATCCCCGCCCGGTTAGAGGGAGGTGCGGGTTCGAGTCCCGCCTGGCGCTAGAAGTTTTGATCGCAACAAAACATCGTTATGACAGCTCACAACCTCTATACCAGCCACTTGAGGCTTAATGAAACTGATTTGAATCGTTTCTAACAATACCATCAGCTTAACTGGTTCCATGCTGATATCAACGGCCAGCTCATCCCGGATACGGGTGGGTGCTGATCGGTCCCACGAGGTGTGGATGTTGCGTTCGATCAAACGGTGCCAGTGGTGTAATGGCGTAGAGCATCCCCGCCCGGTTAGAGGGAGGTGCGGGTTCGAGTCCCGCCTGGCGCTAGAAGTTTTGATCGCAACAAAACATCGTTATGACAGCTCACAACCTCTATACCAGCCACTTGAGGCTTAATGAAACTGATTTGAATCGTTTCTAACAATACCATCAGCTTAACTGGTTCCATGCTGATATCAACGGCCAGCTCATCCCGGATACGGGTGGGTGCTGATCGGTCCCACGAGGTGTGGATGTTGCGTTCGATCAAACGGTGCCGGTGGTGTAATGGCGTAGAGCATCCCCGCCCGGTTAGAGGGAGGTGCGGGTTCGAGTCCCGCCTGGCGCTAGAAGTTTTGATCGCAACAAAACATCGTTATGACAGCTCACAACCTCTATACCAGCCACTTGAGGCTTAATGAAACTGATTTGAATCGTTTCTAACAAGACCATCAGCTTAACTGGTTCCATGCTGATATCAACGGCCAGCTCATCCCGGATACGGGTGGGTGCTGATCGGTCCCACGAGGTGTGGATGTTGCGTTCGATCAAACGGCGCCGGTGGTGTAATGGCGTAGAGCATTCCCGCCCGGTTAGAGGGAGGTGCGGGTTCGGGTCCCGCCTGGCGCTAGAAGTTTTGATCGCAACAAAACATCGTTATGACAGCTCACAACCTCTATACCAGCCACTTGAGGCTTAACGAAACTGATTTGAATCGTTTCTAACAAGACCATCAGCTTAACTGGTTCCATGCTGATATCAACGGCCAGCTCATCCCGGATACGGGTGGGTGCTGATCGGTCCCACGAGGTGTGGATGTTGCGTTCGATCAAACGGCGCCGGTGGTGTAATGGCGTAGAGCATTCCCGCCCGGTTAGAGGGAGGTGCGGGTTCGGGTCCCGCCTGGCGCTAGAAGTTTTGATCGCAACAAAACATCGTTATGACAGCTCACAACCTCTATACCAGCCACTTGAGGCTTAACGAAACTGATTTGAATCGTTTCTAACAAGACCATCAGCTTAACTGGTTCCATGCTGATATCAACGGCCAGCTCATCCCGGATACGGGTGGGTGCTGGTCGGTCCCACGAGGTGTGGACGTTGCGTTCGATCAAACGGCGCCGGTGGTGTAATGGCGTAGAGCATTCCCGCCCGGTTAGAGGGAGGTGCGGGTTCGGGTCCCGCCTGGCGCTAGAAGTTTTGATCGCAACAAAACATCGTTATGACAGCTCACAACCTCTATTCCAGCCACTTGAGGCTTAATGAAACTGATTTGAATCGTTTCTAACAAGACCATCAGCTTAACTGGTTCCATGCTGATATCAACGGCCAGCTCATCCCGGATACGGGTGGGCGCTGGTCGGTCCCACGAGGTGTGGACGTTGCGTTCGATCAAACGGCGCCGGTGGTGTAATGGCGTAGAGCATTCCCGCCCGGTTAGAGGGAGGTGCGGGTTCGGGTCCCGCCTGGCGCTAGAAGTTTTGATCGCAACAAAACATCGTTATGACAGCTCACAACCTCTATTCCAGCCACTTGAGGCTTAATGAAACTGATTTGAATCGTTTCTAACAAGACCATCAGCTTAACTGGTTCCATGCTGATATCAACGGCCAGCTCATCCCGGATACGGGTGGGTGCTGATCGGTCCCACGAGGTGTGGATGTTGCGTTCGATCAAACGGTGCCGGTGGTGTAATGGCGTAGAGCATTCCCGCCCGGTTAGAGGGAGGTGCGGGTTCGGGTCCCGCCTGGCGCTAGAAGTTTTGATCGCAACAAAACATCGTTATGACAGCTCACAACCTCTATTCCAGCCACTTGAGGCTTAATGAAACTGATTTGAATCGTTTCTAACAAGACCATCAGCTTAACTGGTTCCATGCTTATATCAACGGCCAGCTCATCCCGGATACGGGTGGGTGCTGATCGGTCCCACGAGGTGTGGATGTTGCGTTCGATCAAACGGTGCCGGTGGTGTAATGGCGTAGAGCATTCCCGCCCGGTTAGAGGGAGGTGCGGGTTCGAGTCCCGCCTGGCGCTAGAAGTTTTGATCGCAACAAAACATCGTTATGACAGCTCACAACTTCTATTCCAGCCACTTGAGGCTTAACGAAACTGATTTGAATCGTTTCTATCAAGACCATCAGCTTAACTGGTTCCATGCTGATATCAACGGCCAGCTCATCCCGGATACGGGTGGGTGCTGATCGGTCCCACGAGGTGTGGATGTTGCGTTCGATCAAACGGCGCCGGTGGTGTAATGGCGTAGAGCATTCCCGCCCGGTTAGAGGGAGGTGCGGGTTCGGGTCCCGCCTGGTGCTAGAAGTTTTGATCGCAACAAAACATCGTTATGACAGCTCACAACTTCTATTCCAGCCACTTGAGGCTTAACGAAACTGATTTGAATCGTTTCTATCAAGACCATCAGCTTAACTGGTTCCATGCTGATATCAACGGCCAGCTCATCCCGGATACGGGTGGGTGCTGATCGGTCCCACGAGGTGTGGATGTTGCGTTCGATCAAACGGCGCCGGTGGTGTAATGGCGTAGAGCATTCCCGCCCGGTTAGAGGGAGGTGCGGGTTCGGGTCCCGCCTGGCGCTAGAAGTTTTGATCGCAACAAAGCATCGTTATGACAGCTCACAACTTCTATTCCAGCCACTTGAGGCTTAACGAAACTGATTTGAATCGTTTCTATCAAGACCATCAGCTTAACTGGTTCCATGCTGATATCAACGGCCAGCTCATCCCGGATACGGGAGGGTGCTGATCGGTCCCACGAGGTGTGGATGTTGCGTTCGATCGAACGGTGCCGGTGGTGTAATGGCGTAGAGCATCCCCGCCCGGTTAGAGGGAGGTGCGTGTTCGGGTCCCGCCTGGCGCTAGAAGTTTTGATCGCAACAAAACATCGTTATGACAGCTCACAACCTCTATACCAGCCACTTGAGGCTTAATGAAACTGATTTGAATCGTTTCTAACAAGACCATCAGCTTAACTGGTTCCATGCTGATATCAACGGCCAGCTCATCCCGGATACGGGTGGGTGCTGATCGGTCCCACGAGGTGTGGATGTTGCGTTCGATCAAACGGTGCCGGTGGTGTAATGGCGTAGAGCATCCCCGCCCGGTTAGAGGGAGGTGCGGGTTCGAGTCCCGCCTGGCGCTAGAAGTTTTGATCGCAACAAAACATCGTTATGACAGCTCACAACCTCTATACCAGCCACTTGAGGCTTAATGAAACTGATTTGAATCGTTTCTAACAATACCATCAGCTTAACTGGTTCCATGCTGATATCAACGGCCAGCTCATCCCGGATACGGGTGGGTGCTGATCGGTCCCACGAGGTGTGGATGTTGCGTTCGATCAAACGGTGCCAGTGGTGTAATGGCGTAGAGCATCCCCGCCCGGTTAGAGGGAGGTGCGGGTTCGAGTCCCGCCTGGCGCTAGAAGTTTTGATCGCAACAAAACATCGTTATGACAGCTCACAACCTCTATACCAGCCACTTGAGGCTTAATGAAACTGATTTGAATCGTTTCTAACAAGACCATCAGCTTAACTGGTTCCATGCTGATATCAACGGCCAGCTCATCCCGGATACGGGTGGGTGCTGGTCGGTCGCACGAGGTGTGGATGTTGCGTTCGATCAAACGGCGCCGGTGGTGTAATGGCGTAGAGCATTCCCGCCCGGTTAGAGGGAGGTGCGGGTTCGGGTCCCGCCTGGCGCTAGAAGTTTTGATCGCAACAAAACATCGTTATGACAGCTCACAACCTCTATACCAGCCACTTGAGGCTTAACGAAACTGATTTGAATCGTTTCTAACAAGACCATCAGCTTAACTGGTTCCATGCTGATATCAACGGCCAGCTCATCCCGGATACGGGTGGGTGCTGGTCGGTCCCACGAGGTGTGGACGTTGCGTTCGATCAAACGGCGCCGGTGGTGTAATGGCGTAGAGCATTCCCGCCCGGTTAGAGGGAGGTGCGGGTTCGGGTCCCGCCTGGCGCTAGAAGTTTTGATCGCAACAAAACATCGTTATGACAGCTCACAACCTCTATTCCAGCCACTTGAGGCTTAATGAAACTGATTTGAATCGTTTCTAACAAGACCATCAGCTTAACTGGTTCCATGCTGATATCAACGGCCAGCTCATCCCGGATACGGGTGGGTGCTGATCGGTCCCACGAGGTGTGGATGTTGCGTTCGATCAAACGGTGCCGGTGGTGTAATGGCGTAGAGCATTCCCGCCCGGTTAGAGGGAGGTGCGGGTTCGGGTCCCGCCTGGCGCTAGAAGTTTTGATCGCAACAAAACATCGTTATGACAGCTCACAACCTCTATTCCAGCCACTTGAGGCTTAATGAAACTGATTTGAATCGTTTCTAACAAGACCATCAGCTTAACTGGTTCCATGCTTATATCAACGGCCAGCTCATCCCGGATACGGGTGGGTGCTGATCGGTCCCACGAGGTGTGGATGTTGCGTTCGATCAAACGGTGCCGGTGGTGTAATGGCGTAGAGCATTCCCGCCCGGTTAGAGGGAGGTGCGGGTTCGAGTCCCGCCTGGCGCTAGAAGTTTTGATCGCAACAAAACATCGTTATGACAGCTCACAACTTCTATTCCAGCCACTTGAGGCTTAACGAAACTGATTTGAATCGTTTCTATCAAGACCATCAGCTTAACTGGTTCCATGCTGATATCAACGGCCAGCTCATCCCGGATACGGGTGGGTGCTGATCGGTCCCACGAGGTGTGGATGTTGCGTTCGATCAAACGGCGCCGGTGGTGTAATGGCGTAGAGCATTCCCGCCCGGTTAGAGGGAGGTGCGGGTTCGGGTCCCGCCTGGTGCTAGAAGTTTTGATCGCAACAAAACATCGTTATGACAGCTCACAACTTCTATTCCAGCCACTTGAGGCTTAACGAAACTGATTTGAATCGTTTCTATCAAGACCATCAGCTTAACTGGTTCCATGCTGATATCAACGGCCAGCTCATCCCGGATACGGGTGGGTGCTGATCGGTCCCACGAGGTGTGGATGTTGCGTTCGATCAAACGGCGCCGGTGGTGTAATGGCGTAGAGCATTCCCGCCCGGTTAGAGGGAGGTGCGGGTTCGGGTCCCGCCTGGCGCTAGAAGTTTTGATCGCAACAAAGCATCGTTATGACAGCTCACAACTTCTATTCCAGCCACTTGAGGCTTAACGAAACTGATTTGAATCGTTTCTATCAAGACCATCAGCTTAACTGGTTCCATGCTGATATCAACGGCCAGCTCATCCCGGATACGGGAGGGTGCTGATCGGTCCCACGAGGTGTGGATGTTGCGTTCGATCGAACGGTGCCGGTGGTGTAATGGCGTAGAGCATCCCCGCCCGGTTAGAGGGAGGTGCGTGTTCGGGTCCCGCCTGGCGCTAGAAGTTTTGATCGCAACAAAACATCGTTATGACAGCTCACAACCTCTATACCAGCCACTTGAGGCTTAATGAAACTGATTTGAATCGTTTCTAACAAGACCATCAGCTTAACTGGTTCCATGCTGATATCAACGGCCAGCTCATCCCGGATACGGGTGGGTGCTGATCGGTCCCACGAGGTGTGGATGTTGCGTTCGATCAAACGGTGCCGGTGGTGTAATGGCGTAGAGCATCCCCGCCCGGTTAGAGGGAGGTGCGGGTTCGAGTCCCGCCTGGCGCTAGAAGTTTTGATCGCAACAAAACATCGTTATGACAGCTCACAACCTCTATACCAGCCACTTGAGGCTTAATGAAACTGATTTGAATCGTTTCTAACAATACCATCAGCTTAACTGGTTCCATGCTGATATCAACGGCCAGCTCATCCCGGATACGGGTGGGTGCTGATCGGTCCCACGAGGTGTGGATGTTGCGTTCGATCAAACGGTGCCAGTGGTGTAATGGCGTAGAGCATCCCCGCCCGGTTAGAGGGAGGTGCGGGTTCGAGTCCCGCCTGGCGCTAGAAGTTTTGATCGCAACAAAACATCGTTATGACAGCTCACAACCTCTATACCAGCCACTTGAGGCTTAATGAAACTGATTTGAATCGTTTCTAACAAGACCATCAGCTTAACTGGTTCCATGCTGATATCAACGGCCAGCTCATCCCGGATACGGGTGGGTGCTGGTCGGTCGCACGAGGTGTGGATGTTGCGTTCGATCAAACGGCGCCGGTGGTGTAATGGCGTAGAGCATTCCCGCCCGGTTAGAGGGAGGTGCGGGTTCGGGTCCCGCCTGGCGCTAGAAGTTTTGATCGCAACAAAACATCGTTATGACAGCTCACAACCTCTATACCAGCCACTTGAGGCTTAACGAAACTGATTTGAATCGTTTCTAACAAGACCATCAGCTTAACTGGTTCCATGCTGATATCAACGGCCAGCTCATCCCGGATACGGGTGGGTGCTGGTCGGTCCCACGAGGTGTGGACGTTGCGTTCGATCAAACGGCGCCGGTGGTGTAATGGCGTAGAGCATTCCCGCCCGGTTAGAGGGAGGTGCGGGTTCGGGTCCCGCCTGGCGCTAGAAGTTTTGATCGCAACAAAACATCGTTATGACAGCTCACAACCTCTATTCCAGCCACTTGAGGCTTAATGAAACTGATTTGAATCGTTTCTAACAAGACCATCAGCTTAACTGGTTCCATGCTGATATCAACGGCCAGCTCATCCCGGATACGGGTGGGTGCTGATCGGTCCCACGAGGTGTGGATGTTGCGTTCGATCAAACGGTGCCGGTGGTGTAATGGCGTAGAGCATTCCCGCCCGGTTAGAGGGAGGTGCGGGTTCGGGTCCCGCCTGGCGCTAGAAGTTTTGATCGCAACAAAACATCGTTATGACAGCTCACAACCTCTATACCAGCCACTTGAGGCTTAATGAAACTGATTTGAATCGTTTCTAACAAGACCATCAGCTTAACTGGTTCCATGCTGATATCAACGGCCAGCTCATCCCGGATACGGGTGGGTGCTGATCGGTCCCACGAGGTGTGGATGTTGCGTTCGATCAAACGGCGCCGGTGGTGTAATGGCGTAGAGCATTCCCGCCCGGTTAGAGGGAGGTGCGGGTTCGGGTCCCGCCTGGCGCTAGAAGTTTTGATCGCAACAAAGCATCGTTATGACAGCTCACAACTTCTATTCCAGCCACTTGAGGCTTAACGAAACTGATTTGAATCGTTTCTATCAAGACCATCAGCTTAACTGGTTCCATGCTGATATCAACGGCCAGCTCATCCCGGATACGGGTGGGTGCTGATCGGTCCCACGAGGTGTGGATGTTGCGTTCGATCAAACGGCGCCGGTGGTGTAATGGCGTAGAGCATTCCCGCCCGGTTAGAGGGAGGTGCGGGTTCGGGTCCCGCCTGGCGCTAGAAGTTTTGATCGCAACAAAACATCGTTATGACAGCTCACAACTTCTATTCCAGCCACTTGAGGCTTAACGAAACTGATTTGAATCGTTTCTAACAATACCATCAGCTTAACTGGTTCCATGCTGATATCAACGGCCAGCTCATCCCGGATACGGGTGGGTGCTGATCGGTCCCACGAGGTGTGGATGTTGCGTTCGATCAAACGGTGCCGGTGGTGTAATGGCGTAGAGCATCCCCGCCCGGTTAGAGGGAGGTGCGGGTTCGAGTCCCGCCTGGCGCTAGAAGTTTTGATCGCAACAAAACATCGTTATGACAGCTCACAACCTCTATACCAGCCACTTGAGGCTTAATGAAACTGATTTGAATCGTTTCTAACAATACCATCAGCTTAACTGGTTCCATGCTGATATCAACGGCCAGCTCATCCCGGATACGGGTGGGTGCTGATCGGTCCCACGAGGTGTGGATGTTGCGTTCGATCAAACGGTGCCAGTGGTGTAATGGCGTAGAGCATCCCCGCCCGGTTAGAGGGAGGTGCGGGTTCGAGTCCCGCCTGGCGCTAGAAGTTTTGATCGCAACAAAACATCGTTATGACAGCTCACAACCTCTATACCAGCCACTTGAGGCTTAATGAAACTGATTTGAATCGTTTCTAACAATACCATCAGCTTAACTGGTTCCATGCTGATATCAACGGCCAGCTCATCCCGGATACGGGTGGGTGCTGATCGGTCCCACGAGGTGTGGATGTTGCGTTCGATCAAACGGTGCCGGTGGTGTAATGGCGTAGAGCATCCCCGCCCGGTTAGAGGGAGGTGCGGGTTCGAGTCCCGCCTGGCGCTAGAAGTTTTGATCGCAACAAAACATCGTTATGACAGCTCACAACCTCTATACCAGCCACTTGAGGCTTAACGAAACTGTTTTGAATCGTTTCTATCAAGACCGTCAGCTTAACTGGTTCCATGCTGATATCAACGGCCAGCTCATCCCGGATACGGGTGGGTGCTGATCGGTCCCACGAGGTGTGGATGTTGCGTTCGATCAAACGGCGCCGGTGGTGTAATGGCGTAGAGCATTCCCGCCCGGTTAGAGGGAGGTGCGGGTTCGGGTCCCGCCTGGCGCTAGAAGTTTTGATCGCAACAAAACATCGTTATGACAGCTCACAACTTCTATTCCAGCCACTTGAGGCTTAACGAAACTGATTTGAATCGTTTCTATCAAGACCATCAGCTTAACTGGTTCCATGCTGATATCAACGGCCAGCTCATCCCGGATACGGGTGGGTGCTGATCGGTCCCACGAGGTGTGGATGTTGCGTTCGATCAAACGGCGCCGGTGGTGTAATGGCGTAGAGCATTCCCGCCCGGTTAGAGGGAGGTGCGGGTTCGGGTCCCGCCTGGCGCTAGAAGTTTTGATCGCAACAAAGCATCGTTATGACAGCTCACAACTTCTATTCCAGCCATTTGAGGCTTAACGAAACTGATTTGAATCGTTTCTATCAAGACCATCAGCTTAACTGGTTCCATGCTGATATCAACGGCCAGCTCATCCCGGATACGGGTGGGTGCTGATCGGTCCCACGAGGTGTGGATGTTGCGTTCGATCAAACGGCGCCGGTGGTGTAATGGCGTAGAGCATTCCCGCCCGGTTAGAGGGAGGTGCGGGTTCGAGTCCCGCCTGGCGCTAGAAGTTTTGATCGCAACAAAACATCGTTATGACAGCTCACAACTTCTATTCCAGCCACTTGAGGCTTAACGAAACTGATTTGAATCGTTTCTATCAAGACCATCAGCTTAACTGGTTCCATGCTGATATCAACGGCCAGCTCATCCCGGATACGGGTGGGTGCTGATCGGTCCCACGAGGTGTGGATGTTGCGTTCGATCAAACGGCGCCGGTGGTGTAATGGCGTAGAGCATTCCCGCCCGGTTAGAGGGAGGTGCGGGTTCGGGTCCCGCCTGGCGCTAGAAGTTTTGATCGCAACAAAGCATCGTTACGACAGCTCAAAACCTCTATTCCAGCCACTTGAGGCTTAACGAAACTGATTTGAATCGTTTCTATCAAGACCATCAGCTTAACTGGTTCCATGCTGATATCAACGGCCAGCTCATCCCGGATACGGGTGGGTGCTGATCGGTCCCACGAGGTGTGGATGTTGCGTTCGATCAAACGGCGCCGGTGGTGTAATGGCGTAGAGCATTCCCGCCCGGTTAGAGGGAGGTGCGGGTTCGAGTCCCGCCTGGCGCTAGAAGTTTTGATCGCAACAAAACATCGTTATGACAGCTCACAACTTCTATTCCAGCCACTTGAGGCTTAACGAAACTGATTTGAATCGTTTCTATCAAGACCATCAGCTTAACTGGTTCCATGCTGATATCAACGGCCAGCTCATCCCGGATACGGGTGGGTGCTGATCGGTCCCACGAGGTGTGGATGTTGCGTTCGATCAAACGGCGCCGGTGGTGTAATGGCGTAGAGCATTCCCGCCCGGTTAGAGGGAGGTGCGGGTTCGGGTCCCGCCTGGCGCTAGAAGTTTTGATCGCAACAAAGCATCGTTACGACAGCTCAAAACCTCTATTCCAGCCACTTGAGGCTTAACGAAACTGATTTGAATCGTTTCTATCAAGACCATCAGCTTAACTGGTTCCATGCTGATATCAACGGCCAGCTCATCCCGGATACGGGTGGGTGCTGATCGGTCCCACGAGGTGTGGATGTTGCGTTCGATCAAACGGCGCCGGTGGTGTAATGGCGTAGAGCATTCCCGCCCGGTTAGAGGGAGGTGCGGGTTCGAGTCCCGCCTGGCGCTAGAAGTTTTGATCGCAACAAAACATCGTTATGACAGCTCACAACTTCTATTCCAGCCACTTGAGGCTTAACGAAACTGATTTGAATCGTTTCTATCAAGACCATCAGCTTAACTGGTTCCATGCTGATATCAACGGCCAGCTCATCCCGGATACGGGTGGGTGCTGATCGGTCCCACGAGGTGTGGATGTTGCGTTCGATCAAACGGCGCCGGTGGTGTAATGGCGTAGAGCATTCCCGCCCGGTTAGAGGGAGGTGCGGGTTCGGGTCCCGCCTGGCGCTAGAAGTTTTGATCGCAACAAAGCATCGTTACGACAGCTCAAACCTCTATTCCAGCCACTTGAGGCTTAACGAAACTGATTTGAATCGTTTCTATCAAGACCATCAGCTTAACTGGTTCCATGCTGATATCAACGGCCAGCTCATCCCGGATACGGGTGGGTGCTGATCGGTCCCACGAGGTGTGGATGTTGCGTTCGATCAAACGGCGCCGGTGGTGTAATGGCGTAGAGCATTCCCGCCCGGTTAGAGGGAGGTGCGGGTTCGGGTCCCGCCTGGCGCTAGAAGTTTTGATCGCAACAAAACATCGTTATGACAGCTCACAACTTCTATTCCAGCCACTTGAGGCTTAACGAAACTGATTTGAATCGTTTCTAACAATACCATCAGCTTAACTGGTTCCATGCTGATATCAACGGCCAGCTCATCCCGGATACGGGTGGGTGCTGATCGGTCCCACGAGGTGTGGATGTTGCGTTCGATCAAACGGCGCCGGTGGTGTAATGGCGTAGAGCATTCCCGCCCGGTTAGAGGGAGGTGCGGGTTCGAGTCCCGCCTGGCGCTAGAAGTTTTGATCGCAACAAAACATCGTTATGACAGCTCACAACTTCTATTCCAGCCACTTGAGGCTTAACGAAACTGATTTGAATCGTTTCTATCAAGACCATCAGCTTAACTGGTTCCATGCTGATATCAACGGCCAGCTCATCCCGGATACGGGTGGGTGCTGATCGGTCCCACGAGGTGTGGATGTTGCGTTCGATCAAACGGCGCCGGTGGTGTAATGGCGTAGAGCATTCCCGCCCGGTTAGAGGGAGGTGCGGGTTCGGGTCCCGCCTGGCGCTAGAAGTTTTGATCGCAACAAAACATCGTTACGACAGCTCAAAACCTCTATTCCAGCCACTTGAGGCTTAACGAAACTGATTTGAATCGTTTCTATCAAGACCATCAGCTTAACTGGTTCCATGCTGATATCAACGGCCAGCTCATCCCGGATACGGGTGGGTGCTGATCGGTCCCACGAGGTGTGGATGTTGCGTTCGATCAAACGGCGCCGGTGGTGTAATGGCGTAGAGCATTCCCGCCCGGTTAGAGGGAGGTGCGGGTTCGGGTCCCGCCTGGCGCTAGAAGTTTTGATCGCAACAAAACATCGTTATGACAGCTCACAACTTCTATTCCAGCCACTTGAGGCTTAACGAAACTGATTTGAATCGTTTCTATCAAGACCATCAGCTTAACTGGTTCCATGCTGATATCAACGGCCAGCTCATCCCGGATACGGGTGGGTGCTGATCGGTCCCACGAGGTGTGGATGTTGCGTTCGATCAAACGGTGCCGGTGGTGTAATGGCGTAGAGCATTCCCGCCCGGTTAGAGGGAGGTGCGGGTTCGAGTCCCGCCTGGCGCTAGAAGTTTTGATCGCAACAAAACATCGTTATGACAGCTCACAACTTCTATTCCAGCCACTTGAGGCTTAACGAAACTGATTTGAATCGTTTCTATCAAGACCATCAGCTTAACTGGTTCCATGCTGATATCAACGGCCAGCTCATCCCGGATACGGGTGGGTGCTGATCGGTCCCACGAGGTGTGGATGTTGCGTTCGATCAAACGGCGCCGGTGGTGTAATGGCGTAGAGCATTCCCGCCCGGTTAGAGGGAGGTGCGGGTTCGGGTCCCGCCTGGCGCTAGAAGTTTTGATCGCAACAAAACATCGTTATGACAGCTCACAACTTCTATTCCAGCCACTTGAGGCTTAACGAAACTGATTTGAATCGTTTCTATCAAGACCATCAGCTTAACTGGTTCCATGCTGATATCAACGGCCAGCTCATCCCGGATACGGGTGGGTGCTGATCGGTCCCACGAGGTGTGGATGTTGCGTTCGATCAAACGGTGCCGGTGGTGTAATGGCGTAGAGCATTCCCGCCCGGTTAGAGGGAGGTGCGGGTTCGAGTCCCGCCTGGCGCTAGAAGTTTTGATCGCAACAAAACATCGTTATGACAGCTCACAACTTCTATTCCAGCCACTTGAGGCTTAACGAAACTGATTTGAATCGTTTCTATCAAGACCATCAGCTTAACTGGTTCCATGCTGATATCAACGGCCAGCTCATCCCGGATACGGGTGGGTGCTGATCGGTCCCACGAGGTGTGGATGTTGCGTTCGATCAAACGGCGCCGGTGGTGTAATGGCGTAGAGCATTCCCGCCCGGTTAGAGGGAGGTGCGGGTTCGGGTCCCGCCTGGCGCTAGAAGTTTTGATCGCAACAAAACATCGTTATGACAGCTCACAACTTCTATTCCAGCCACTTGAGGCTTAACGAAACTGATTTGAATCGTTTCTATCAAGACCATCAGCTTAACTGGTTCCATGCTGATATCAACGGCCAGCTCATCCCGGATACGGGTGGGTGCTGATCGGTCCCACGAGGTGTGGATGTTGCGTTCGATCAAACGGTGCCGGTGGTGTAATGGCGTAGAGCATTCCCGCCCGGTTAGAGGGAGGTGCGGGTTCGAGTCCCGCCTGGCGCTAGAAGTTTTGATCGCAACAAAACATCGTTATGACAGCTCACAACTTCTATTCCAGCCACTTGAGGCTTAACGAAACTGATTTGAATCGTTTCTATCAAGACCATCAGCTTAACTGGTTCCATGCTGATATCAACGGCCAGCTCATCCCGGATACGGGTGGGTGCTGATCGGTCCCACGAGGTGTGGATGTTGCGTTCGATCAAACGGCGCCGGTGGTGTAATGGCGTAGAGCATTCCCGCCCGGTTAGAGGGAGGTGCGGGTTCGTGTCCCGCCTGGCGCTAGAAGTTTTGATCGCAACAAAACATCGTTACGACAGCTCAAAACCTCTATTCCAGCCACTTGAGGCTTAACGAAACTAATTTGAATCGTTTCTATCAAGACCATCAGCTTAACTGGTTCCATGCTGATATCAACGGCCAGCTCATCCCGGATACGGGTGGGTGCTGATCGGTCCCACGAGGTGTGGATGTTGCGTTCGATCAAACGGCGCCGGTGGTGTAATGGCGTAGAGCATTCCCGCCCGGTTAGAGGGAGGTGCGGGTTCGGGTCCCGCCTGGCGCTAGAAGTTTTGATCGCAACAAAACATCGTTATGACAGCTCACAACCTCTATACCAGCCACTTGAGGCTTAATGAAACTGATTTGAATCGTTTCTAACAAGACCATCAGCTTAACTGGTTCCATGCTGATATCAACGGCCAGCTCATCCCGGATACGGGTGGGTGCTGATCGGTCCCACGAGGTGTGGATGTTGCGTTCGATCAAACGGCGCCGGTGGTGTAATGGCGTAGAGCATTCCCGCCCGGTTAGAGGGAGGTGCGGGTTCGAGTCCCGCCTGGCGCTAGAAGTTTTGATCGCAACAAAACATCGTTATGACAGCTCACAACTTCTATTCCAGCCACTTGAGGCTTAACGAAACTGATTTGAATCGTTTCTATCAAGACCATCAGCTTAACTGGTTCCATGCTGATATCAACGGCCAGCTCATCCCGGATACGGGTGGGTGCTGATCGGTCCCACGAGGTGTGGATGTTGCGTTCGATCAAACGGCGCCGGTGGTGTAATGGCGTAGAGCATTCCCGCCCGGTTAGAGGGAGGTGCGGGTTCGGGTCCCGCCTGGCGCTAGAAGTTTTGATCGCAACAAAACATCGTTACGACAGCTCAAAACCTCTATTCCAGCCACTTGAGGCTTAACGAAACTGATTTGAGTCGTTTCTATCAAGACCATCAGCTTAACTGGTTCCATGCTGATATCAACGGCCAGCTCATCCCGGATACGGGTGGGTGCTGATCGGTCCCACGAGGTGTGGATGTTGCGTTCGATCAAACGGCGCCGGTGGTGTAATGGCGTAGAGCATTCCCGCCCGGTTAGAGGGAGGTGCGGGTTCGGGTCCCCCCTGGCGCTAGAAGTTTTGATCGCAACAAAACATCGTTATGACAGCTCACAACTTCTATTCCAGCCACTTGAGGCTTAACGAAACTGATTTGAATCGTTTCTATCAAGACCATCAGCTTAACTGGTTCCATGCTGATATCAACGGCCAGCTCATCCCGGATACGGGTGGGTGCTGATCGGTCCCACGAGGTGTGGATGTTGCGTTCGATCAAACGGTGCCGGTGGTGTAATGGCGTAGAGCATTCCCGCCCGGTTAGAGGGAGGTGCGGGTTCGAGTCCCGCCTGGCGCTAGAAGTTTTGATCGCAACAAAACATCGTTATGACAGCTCACAACTTCTATTCCAGCCACTTGAGGCTTAACGAAACTGATTTGAATCGTTTCTATCAAGACCATCAGCTTAACTGGTTCCATGCTGATATCAACGGCCAGCTCATCCCGGATACGGGTGGGTGCTGATCGGTCCCACGAGGTGTGGATGTTGCGTTCGATCAAACGGCGCCGGTGGTGTAATGGCGTAGAGCATTCCCGCCCGGTTAGAGGGAGGTGCGGGTTCGGGTCCCGCCTGGCGCTAGAAGTTTTGATCGCAACAAAACATCGTTACGACAGCTCAAAACCTCTATTCCAGCCACTTGAGGCTTAACGAAACTGATTTGAATCGTTTCTATCAAGACCATCAGCTTAACTGGTTCCATGCTGATATCAACGGCCAGCTCATCCCGGATACGGGTGGGTGCTGATCGGTCCCACGAGGTGTGGATGTTGCGTTCGATCAAACGGCGCCGGTGGTGTAATGGCGTAGAGCATTCCCGCCCGGTTAGAGGCAGGTGCGGGTTCGGGTCCCGCCTGGCGCTAGAAGTTTTGATCGCAACAAAACATCATTATGACAGCTCACAACCTCTATTCCAGCCACTTGAGGCTTAATGAAACTGATTTGAATCGTTTCTAACAATACCATCAGCTTAACTGGTTCCATGCTGATATCAACGGCCAGCTCATCCCGGATACGGGTGGGTGCTGATCGGTCCCACGAGGTGTGGATGTTGCGTTCGATCAAACGGTGCCGGTGGTGTAATGGCGTAGAGCATCCCCGCCCGGTTAGAGGGAGGTGCGGGTTCGAGTCCCGCCTGGCGCTAGAAGTTTTGATCGCAACAAAACATCGTTATGACAGCTTACAACCTCTATACCAGCCACTTGAGGCTTAATGAAACTGATTTGAATCGTTTCTAACAAGACCATCAGCTTAACTGGTTCCATGCTGATATCAACGGCCAGCTCATCCCGGATACGGGTGGGTGCTGATCGGTCCCACGAGGTGTGGATGTTGCGTTCGATCAAACGGTGCCGGTGGTGTAATGGCGTAGAGCATCCCCGCCCGGTTAGAGGGAGGTGCGTGTTCGAGTCCCGCCTGGCGCTAGAAGTTTTGATCGCAACAAAACATCGTTATGACAGCTCACAACCTCTATACCAGCCACTTGAGGCTTAACGAAACTGATTTGAATCGTTTCTATCAAGACCGTCAGCTTAACTGGTTCCATGCTGATATCAACGGCCAGCTCATCCCGGATACGGGTGGGTGCTGATCGGTCCCACGAGGTGTGGATGTTGCGTTCGATCAAACGGCGCCGGTGGTGTAATGGCGTAGAGCATTCCCGCCCGGTTAGAGGGAGGTGCGGGTTCGGGTCCCGCCTGGCGCTAGAAGTTTTGATCGCAACAAAACATCGTTATGACAGCTCACAACTTCTATTCCAGCCACTTGAGGCTTAACGAAACTGATTTGAATCGTTTCTATCAAGACCATCAGCTTAACTGGTTCCATGCTGATATCAACGGCCAGCTCATCCCGGATACGGGTGGGTGCTGATCGGTCCCACGAGGTGTGGATGTTGCGTTCGATCAAACGGCGCCGGTGGTGTAATGGCGTAGAGCATTCCCGCCCGGTTAGAGGGAGGTACGGGTTCGGGTCCCGCCTGGCGCTAGAAGTTTTGATCGCAACAAAGCATCGTTATGACAGCTCACAACTTCTATTCCAGCCACTTGAGGCTTAACGAAACTGATTTGAATCGTTTCTATCAAGACCATCAGCTTAACTGGTTCCATGCTGATATCAACGGCCAGCTCATCCCGGATACGGGTGGGTGCTGATCGGTCCCACGAGGTGTGGATGTTGCGTTCGATCAAACGGTGCCGGTGGTGTAATGGCGTAGAGCATTCCCGCCCGGTTAGAGGGAGGTGCGGGTTCGAGTCCCGCCTGGCGCTAGAAGTTTTGATCGCAACAAAACATCGTTATGACAGCTCACTACTTCTATTCCAGCCACTTGAGGCTTAACGAAACTGATTTGAATCGTTTCTATCAAGACCATCAGCTTAACTGGTTCCATGCTGATATCAACGGCCAGCTCATCCCGGATACGGGTGGGTGCTGATCGGTCCCACGAGGTGTGGATGTTGCGTTCGATCAAACGGCGCCGGTGGTGTAATGGCGTAGAGCATTCCCGCCCGGTTAGAGGGAGGTGCGGGTTCGGGTCCCGCCTGGCGCTAGAAGTTTTGATCGCAACAAAACATCGTTATGACAGCTCACAACTTCTATTCCAGCCACTTGAGGCTTAACGAAACTGATTTGAATCGTTTCTAACAATACCATCAGCTTAACTGGTTCCATGCTGATATCAACGGCCAGCTCATCCCGGATACGGGTGGGTGCTGATCGGTCCCACGAGGTGTGGATGTTGCGTTCGATCAAACGGTGCCGGTGGTGTAATAGCGTAGAGCATCCCCGCCCGGTTAGAGGGAGGTGCGGGTTCGAGTCCCGCCTGGCGCTAGAAGTTTTGATCGCAACAAAACATCGTTATGACAGCTCACAACCTCTATACCAGCCACTTGAGGCTTAATGAAACTGATTTGAATCGTTTCTAACAAGACCATCAGCTTAACTGGTTCCATGCTGATATCAACGGCCAGCTCATCCCGGATACGGGTGGGTGCTGATCGGTCCCACGAGGTGTGGATGTTGCGTTCGATCAAACGGTGCCGGTGGTGTAATGGCGTAGAGCATCCCCGCCCGGTTAGAGGGAGGTGCGGGTTCGGGTCCCGCCTGGCGCTAGAAGTTTTGATCGCAACAAAACATCGTTATGACAGCTCACAACCTCTATACCAGCCACTTGAGGCTTAATGAAACTGATTTGAATCGTTTCTAACAATACCATCAGCTTAACTGGTTCCATGCTGATATCAACAGCCAGCTCATCCCGGATACGGGTGGGTGCTGATCGGTCCCACGAGGTGTGGATGTTGCGTTCGATCAAACGGTGCCGGTGGTGTAATGGCGTAGAGCATTCCCGCCCGGTTAGAGGGAGGTGCGGGTTCGGGTCCCGCCTGGCGCTAGAAGTTTTGATCGCAACAAAACATCGTTATGACAGCTCACAACCTCTATACCAGCCACTTGAGGCTTAATGAAACTGATTTGAATCGTTTCTAACAATACCATCAGCTTAACTGGTTCCATGCTGATATCAACAGCCAGCTCATCCCGGATACGGGTGGGTGCTGATCGGTCCCACGAGGTGTGGATGTTGCGTTCGATCAAACGGTGCCGGTGGTGTAATGGCGTAGAGCATCCCCGCCCGGTTAGAGGGAGGTGCGGGTTCGAGTCCCGCCTGGCGCTAGAAGTTTTGATCGCAACAAAACATCGTTATGACAGCTCACAACCTCTATACCAGCCACTTGAGGCTTAATGAAACTGATTTGAATCGTTTCTATCAAGACCATCAGCTTAACTGGTTCCATGCTGATATCAACGGCCAGCTCATCCCGGATACGGGTGGGTGCTGATCGGTCCCACGAGGTGTGGATGTTGCGTTCGATCAAACGGTGCCGGTGGTGTAATGGCGTAGAGCATTCCCGCCCGGTTAGAGGGAGGTGCGGGTTCGAGTCCCGCCTGGCGCTAGAAGTTTTGATCGCAACAAAACATCGTTATGACAGCTCACTACTTCTATTCCAGCCACTTGAGGCTTAACGAAACTGATTTGAATCGTTTCTATCAAGACCATCAGCTTAACTGGTTCCATGCTGATATCAACGGCCAGCTCATCCCGGATACGGGTGGGTGCTGATCGGTCCCACGAGGTGTGGATGTTGCGTTCGATCAAACGGCGCCGGTGGTGTAATGGCGTAGAGCATTCCCGCCCGGTTAGAGGGAGGTGCGGGTTCGGGTCCCGCCTGGCGCTAGAAGTTTTGATCGCAACAAAACATCGTTATGACAGCTCACAACTTCTATTCCAGCCACTTGAGGCTTAACGAAACTGATTTGAATCGTTTCTAACAATACCATCAGCTTAACTGGTTCCATGCTGATATCAACGGCCAGCTCATCCCGGATACGGGTGGGTGCTGATCGGTCCCACGAGGTGTGGATGTTGCGTTCGATCAAACGGTGCCGGTGGTGTAATAGCGTAGAGCATCCCCGCCCGGTTAGAGGGAGGTGCGGGTTCGAGTCCCGCCTGGCGCTAGAAGTTTTGATCGCAACAAAACATCGTTATGACAGCTCACAACCTCTATACCAGCCACTTGAGGCTTAATGAAACTGATTTGAATCGTTTCTAACAAGACCATCAGCTTAACTGGTTCCATGCTGATATCAACGGCCAGCTCATCCCGGATACGGGTGGGTGCTGATCGGTCCCACGAGGTGTGGATGTTGCGTTCGATCAAACGGTGCCGGTGGTGTAATGGCGTAGAGCATCCCCGCCCGGTTAGAGGGAGGTGCGGGTTCGGGTCCCGCCTGGCGCTAGAAGTTTTGATCGCAACAAAACATCGTTATGACAGCTCACAACCTCTATACCAGCCACTTGAGGCTTAATGAAACTGATTTGAATCGTTTCTAACAATACCATCAGCTTAACTGGTTCCATGCTGATATCAACAGCCAGCTCATCCCGGATACGGGTGGGTGCTGATCGGTCCCACGAGGTGTGGATGTTGCGTTCGATCAAACGGTGCCGGTGGTGTAATGGCGTAGAGCATTCCCGCCCGGTTAGAGGGAGGTGCGGGTTCGGGTCCCGCCTGGCGCTAGAAGTTTTGATCGCAACAAAACATCGTTATGACAGCTCACAACCTCTATACCAGCCACTTGAGGCTTAATGAAACTGATTTGAATCGTTTCTAACAATACCATCAGCTTAACTGGTTCCATGCTGATATCAACAGCCAGCTCATCCCGGATACGGGTGGGTGCTGATCGGTCCCACGAGGTGTGGATGTTGCGTTCGATCAAACGGTGCCGGTGGTGTAATGGCGTAGAGCATCCCCGCCCGGTTAGAGGGAGGTGCGGGTTCGAGTCCCGCCTGGCGCTAGAAGTTTTGATCGCAACAAAACATCGTTATGACAGCTCACAACCTCTATACCAGCCACTTGAGGCTTAATGAAACTGATTTGAATCGTTTCTATCAAGACCATCAGCTTAACTGGTTCCATGCTGATATCAACGGCCAGCTCATCCCGGATACGGGTGGGTGCTGATCGGTCCCACGAGGTGTGGATGTTGCGTTCGATCAAACGGTGCCGGTGGTGTAATGGCGTAGAGCATTCCCGCCCGGTTAGAGGGAGGTGCGGGTTCGAGTCCCGCCTGGCGCTAGAAGTTTTGATCGCAACAAAACATCGTTATGACAGCTCACAACTTCTATTCCAGCCACTTGAGGCTTAACGAAACTGATTTGAATCGTTTCTATCAAGACCATCAGCTTAACTGGTTCCATGCTGATATCAACGGCCAGCTCATCCCGGATACGGGTGGGTGCTGATCGGTCCCACGAGGTGTGGATGTTGCGTTCGATCAAACGGCGCCGGTGGTGTAATGGCGTAGAGCATTCCCGCCCGGTTAGAGGGAGGTGCGGGTTCGGGTCCCGCCTGGCGCTAGAAGTTTTGATCGCAACAAAACATCGTTACGACAGCTCAAAACCTCTATTCCAGCCACTTGAGGCTTAACGAAACTGATTTGAATCGTTTCTATCAAGACCATCAGCTTAACTGGTTCCATGCTGATATCAACGGCCAGCTCATCCCGGATACGGGTGGGTGCTGATCGGTCCCACGAGGTGTGGATGTTGCGTTCGATCAAACGGCGCCGGTGGTGTAATGGCGTAGAGCATTCCCGCCCGGTTAGAGGGAGGTGCGGGTTCGGGTCCCGCCTGGCGCTAGAAGTTTTGACCGCAACAAAACATCGTTATGACAGCTCACAACTTCTATTCCAGCCACTTGAGGCTTAACGAAACTGATTTGAATCGTTTCTAACAATACCATCAGCTTAACTGGTTCCATGCTGATATCAACGGCCAGCTCATCCCGGATGCGGGTGGGTGCTGATCGGTCCCACGAGGTGTGGATGTTGCGTTCGATCAAACGGTGCCGGTGGTGTAATAGCGTAGAGCATCCCCGCCCGGTTAGAGGGAGGTGCGGGTTCGAGTCCCGCCTGGCGCTAGAAGTTTTGATCGCAACAAAACATCGTTATGACAGCTCACAACCTCTATACCCGCCACTTGAGGCTTAACGAAACTGATTTGAATCGTTTCTATCAAGACCATCAGCTTAACTGGTTCCATGCTTATATCAACGGCCAGCTCATCCCGGATACGGGTGGGTGCTGATCGGTCCCACGAGGTGTGGATGTTGCGTTCGATCAAACGGTGCCGGTGGTGTAATGGCGTAGAGCATCCCCGCCCGGTTAGAGGGAGGTGCGGGTTCGGGTCCCGCCTGGCGCTAGAAGTTTTGATCGCAACAAAACATCGTTATGACAGCTCACAACTTCTATTCCAGCCACTTGAGGCTTAATGAAACTGATTTGAATCGTTTCTAACAAGACCATCAGCTTAACTGGTTCCATGCTGATATCAACGGCCAGCTCATCCCGGATACGGGTGGGTGCTGATCGGTCCCACGAGGTGTGGATGTTGCGTTCGATCAAACGGCGCCGGTGGTGTAATGGCGTAGAGCATTCCCGCCCGGTTAGAGGGAGGTGCGGGTTCGGGTCCCGCCTGGCGCTAGAAGTTTTGATCGCAACAAAACATCGTTATGACAGCTCACAACTTCTATTCCAGCCACTTGAGGCTTAACGAAACTGATTTGAATCGTTTCTATCAAGACCATCAGCTTAACTGGTTCCATGCTGATATCAACGGCCAGCTCATCCCGGATACGGGTGGGTGCTGATCGGTCCCACGAGGTGTGGATGTTGCGTTCGATCAAACGGCGCCGGTGGTGTAATGGCGTAGAGCATTCCCGCCCGGTTAGAGGGAGGTGCGGGTTCGGGTCCCGCCTGGCGCTAGAAGTTTTGGTCGCAACAAGACATCGTTATGACAGCTCACAACTTCTATTCCAGCCACTTGAGGCTTAACGAAACTGATTTGAATCGTTTCTATCAAGACCATCAGCTTAACTGGTTCCATGCTTATATCAACGGCCAGCTCATCCCGGATACGGGTGGGTGCTGATCGGTCCCACGAGGTGTGGATGTTGCGTTCGATCAAACGGTGCCGGTGGTGTAATGGCGTAGAGCATTCCCGCCCGGTTAGAGGGAGGTGCGGGTTCGGGTCCCGCCCGGCGCTAGAAGTTTTGGTCGCAACAAGACATCGTTATGACAGCTCACAACTTCTATTCCAGCCACTTGAGGCTTAACGAAACTGATTTGAATCGTTTCTATCAAGACCATCAGCTTAACTGGTTCCATGCTGATATCAACGGCCAGCTCATCCCGGATACGGGTGGGTGCTGATAGGTCCCACGAGGTGTGGATGTTGCGTTCGATCAAACGGTGCCGGTGGTGTAATGGCGTAGAGCATCCCCGCCCGGTTAGAGGGAGGTGCGGGTTCGGGTCCCGCCTGGCGCTAGAAGTTTTGATCGCAACAAAACATCGTTATGACAGCTCACAACCTCTATTCCAGCCACTTGAGGCTTAACGAAACTGATTTGAATCGTTTCTATCAAGACCATCAGCTTAACTGGTTCCATGCTGATATCAACGGCCAGCTCATCCCGGATACGGGTGGGTGCTGATCGGTCCCACGAGGTGTGGATGTTGCGTTCGATCAAACGGCGCCGGTGGTGTAATGGCGTAGAGCATTCCCGCCCGGTTAGAGGGAGGTGCGGGTTCGGGTCCCTCCTGGCGCTAGAAGTTTTGGTCGCAACAAGACATCGTTATGACAGCTCACAACTTCTATTCCAGTCACTTGAGGCTTAACGAAACTGATTTGAATCGTTTCTATCAAGACCATCAGCTTAACTGGTTCCATGCTGATATCAACGGCCAGCTCATCCCGGATACGGGTGGGTGCTGATCGGTCCCACGAGGTGTGGATGTTGCGTTCGATCAAACGGCGCCGGTGGTGTAATGGCGTAGAGCATTCCCGCCCGGTTAGAGGGAGGTGCGGGTTCGGGTCCCGCCTGGCGCTAGAAGATTTGATCGCAACAAGACATCGTTATGACAGCTCACAACTTCTATTCCAGTCACTTGAGGCTTAACGAAACTGATTTGAATCGTTTCTATCAAGACCATCAGCTTAACTGGTTCCATGCTTATATCAACGGCCAGCTCATCCCGGATACGGGTGGGCGCTGATCGGTCCCACGAGGTGTGGATGTTGCGTTCGATCAAACGGTGCCGGTGGTGTAATGGCGTAGAGCATTCCCGCCCGGTTAGAGGGAGGTGTGGGTTCGAGTCCCGCCTGGCGCTAGAAGTTTTGATCGCAACAAAACATCGTTATGACAGCTCACAACTTCTATTCCAGCCACTTGAGGCTTAACGAAACTGATTTGAATCGTTTCTATCAAGACCATCAGCTTAACTGGTTCCATGCTTATATCAACGGCCAGCTCATCCCGGATACGGGTGGGTGCTGATCGGTCCCACGAGGTGTGGATGTTGCGTTCGATCAAACGGCGCCGGTGGTGTAATGGCGTAGAGCATTCCCGCCCGGTTAGAGGGAGGTGCGGGTTCGGGTCCCGCCTGGAGCTAGAAGTTTTGATCGCAACAAAACATCGTTATGACAGCTCACAACTTCTATTCCAGTCACTTGAGGCTTAACGAAACTGATTTGAATCGTTTCTATCAAGACCATCAGCTTAACTGGTTCCATGCTGATATCAACGGCCAGCTCATCCCGGATACGGGTGGGTGCTGATCGGTCCCACGAGGTGTGGATGTTGCGTTCGATCAAACGGCGCCGGTGGTGTAATGGCGTAGAGCATTCCCGCCCGGTTAGAGGGAGGTGCGGGTTCGGGTCCCGCCCGGCGCTAGAAGTTTTGGTCGCAACAAGACATCGTTATGACAGCTCACAACTTCTATTCCAGTCACTTGAGGCTTAACGAAACTGATTTGAATCGTTTCTATCAAGACCATCAGCTTAACTGGTTCCATGCTGATATCAACGGCCAGCTCATCCCGGATACGGGTGGGTGCTGATCGGTCCCACGAGGTGTGGATGTTGCGTTCGACCAAACGGTGCCGGTGGTGTAATGGCGTAGAGCATTCCCGCCCGGTTAGAGGGAGGTGTGGGTTCGAGTCCCGCCTGGCGCTAGAAGTTTTGATCGCAACAAAACATCGTTATGACAGCTCACAACTTCTATTCCAGCCACTTGAGGCTTAACGAAACTGATTTGAATCGTTTCTATCAAGACCATCAGCTTAACTGGTTCCATGCTTATATCAACGGCCAGCTCATCCCGGATACGGGTGGGTGCTGATCGGTCCCACGAGGTGTGGATGTTGCGTTCGATCAAACGGCGCCGGTGGTGTAATGGCGTAGAGCATTCCCGCCCGGTTAGAGGGAGGTGCGGGTTCGGGTCCCGCCTGGAGCTAGAAGTTTTGATCGCAACAAAACATCGTTATGACAGCTCACAACTTCTATTCCAGTCACTTGAGGCTTAACGAAACTGATTTGAATCGTTTCTATCAAGACCATCAGCTTAACTGGTTCCATGCTGATATCAACGGCCAGCTCATCCCGGATACGGGTGGGTGCTGATCGGTCCCACGAGGTGTGGATGTTGCGTTCGATCAAACGGCGCCGGTGGTGTAATGGCGTAGAGCATTCCCGCCCGGTTAGAGGGAGGTGCGGGTTCGGGTCCCGCCCGGCGCTAGAAGTTTTGGTCGCAACAAGACATCGTTATGACAGCTCACAACTTCTATTCCAGTCACTTGAGGCTTAACGAAACTGATTTGAATCGTTTCTATCAAGACCATCAGCTTAACTGGTTCCATGCTGATATCAACGGCCAGCTCATCCCGGATACGGGTGGGTGCTGATCGGTCCCACGAGGTGTGGATGTTGCGTTCGACCAAACGGTGCCGGTGGTGTAATGGCGTAGAGCATTCCCGCCCGGTTAGAGGGAGGTGCGGGTTCGAGTCCCGCCTGGCGCTAGAAGTTTTGATCGCAACAAAACATCGTTATGACAGCTCACAACTTCTATTCCAGTCACTTGAGCCTTAACGAAACTGATTTGAATCGTTTCTATCCAGACCATCAGCTTAACTGGTTCCATGCTGATATCAACGGCCAGCTCATCCCGGATACGGGTGGGTGCTGATCGGTCCCACGAGGTGTGGATGTTGCGTTCGATCAAACGGCGCCGGTGGTGTAATGGCGTAGAGCATTCCCGCCCGGTTAGAGGGAGGTGCGGGTTCGGGTCCCGCCCGGCGCTAGAAGTTTTGGTCGCAACAAGACATCGTTATGACAGCTCACAACTTCTATTCTAGTCACTTGAGCCTTAACGAAACTGATTTGAATCGTTTCTATCAAGACCATCAGCTTAACTGGTTCCATGCTGATATCAACGGCCAGCTCATCCCGGATACGGGTGGGTGCTGATCGGTCCCACGAGGTGTGGATGTTGCGTTCGATCAAACGGCGCCGGTGGTGTAATGGCGTAGAGCATTCCCGCCCGGTTAGAGGGAGGTGCGGGTTCGGGTCCCGCCTGGCGCTAGAAGTTTTGGTCGCAACAAGACATCGTTATGACAGCTCACAACTTCTATTCCAGCCACTTGAGGCTTAACGAAACTGATTTGAATCGTTTCTATCAAGACCATCAGCTTAACTGGTTCCATGCTTATATCAACGGCCAGCTCATCCCGGATACGGGTGGGTGCTGATCGGTCCCACGAGGTGTGGATGTTGCGTTCGATCAAACGGTGCCGGTGGTGTAATGGCGTAGAGCATTCCCGCCCGGTTAGAGGGAGGTGCGGGTTCGGGTCCCGCCCGGCGCTAGAAGTTTTGGTCGCAACAAGACATCGTTATGACAGCTCACAACTTCTATTCCAGCCACTTGAGGCTTAACGAAACTGATTTGAATCGTTTCTATCAAGACCATCAGCTTAACTGGTTCCATGCTGATATCAACGGCCAGCTCATCCCGGATACGGGTGGGTGCTGATAGGTCCCACGAGGTGTGGATGTTGCGTTCGATCAAACGGTGCCGGTGGTGTAATGGCGTAGAGCATCCCCGCCCGGTTAGAGGGAGGTGCGGGTTCGGGTCCCGCCTGGCGCTAGAAGTTTTGATCGCAACAAAACATCGTTATGACAGCTCACAACCTCTATTCCAGCCACTTGAGGCTTAACGAAACTGATTTGAATCGTTTCTATCAAGACCATCAGCTTAACTGGTTCCATGCTGATATCAACGGCCAGCTCATCCCGGATACGGGTGGGTGCTGATCGGTCCCACGAGGTGTGGATGTTGCGTTCGATCAAACGGCGCCGGTGGTGTAATGGCGTAGAGCATTCCCGCCCGGTTAGAGGGAGGTGCGGGTTCGGGTCCCTCCTGGCGCTAGAAGTTTTGGTCGCAACAAGACATCGTTATGACAGCTCACAACTTCTATTCCAGTCACTTGAGGCTTAACGAAACTGATTTGAATCGTTTCTATCAAGACCATCAGCTTAACTGGTTCCATGCTGATATCAACGGCCAGCTCATCCCGGATACGGGTGGGTGCTGATCGGTCCCACGAGGTGTGGATGTTGCGTTCGATCAAACGGCGCCGGTGGTGTAATGGCGTAGAGCATTCCCGCCCGGTTAGAGGGAGGTGCGGGTTCGGGTCCCGCCTGGCGCTAGAAGATTTGATCGCAACAAGACATCGTTATGACAGCTCACAACTTCTATTCCAGTCACTTGAGGCTTAACGAAACTGATTTGAATCGTTTCTATCAAGACCATCAGCTTAACTGGTTCCATGCTTATATCAACGGCCAGCTCATCCCGGATACGGGTGGGCGCTGATCGGTCCCACGAGGTGTGGATGTTGCGTTCGATCAAACGGTGCCGGTGGTGTAATGGCGTAGAGCATTCCCGCCCGGTTAGAGGGAGGTGTGGGTTCGAGTCCCGCCTGGCGCTAGAAGTTTTGATCGCAACAAAACATCGTTATGACAGCTCACAACTTCTATTCCAGCCACTTGAGGCTTAACGAAACTGATTTGAATCGTTTCTATCAAGACCATCAGCTTAACTGGTTCCATGCTTATATCAACGGCCAGCTCATCCCGGATACGGGTGGGTGCTGATCGGTCCCACGAGGTGTGGATGTTGCGTTCGATCAAACGGCGCCGGTGGTGTAATGGCGTAGAGCATTCCCGCCCGGTTAGAGGGAGGTGCGGGTTCGGGTCCCGCCTGGAGCTAGAAGTTTTGATCGCAACAAAACATCGTTATGACAGCTCACAACTTCTATTCCAGTCACTTGAGGCTTAACGAAACTGATTTGAATCGTTTCTATCAAGACCATCAGCTTAACTGGTTCCATGCTGATATCAACGGCCAGCTCATCCCGGATACGGGTGGGTGCTGATCGGTCCCACGAGGTGTGGATGTTGCGTTCGATCAAACGGCGCCGGTGGTGTAATGGCGTAGAGCATTCCCGCCCGGTTAGAGGGAGATGCGGGTTCGGGTCCCGCCTGGCGCTAGAAGTTTTGGTCGCAACAAGACATCGTTATGACAGCTCACAACTTCTATTCCAGCCACTTGAGGCTTAACGAAACTGATTTGAATCGTTTCTATCAAGACCATCAGCTTAACTGGTTCCATGCTTATATCAACGGCCAGCTCATCCCGTATACGGGTGGGTGCTGATCGGTCCCACGAGGTGTGGATGTTGCGTTCGACCAAACGGTGCCGGTGGTGTAATGGCGTAGAGCATTCCCGCCCGGTTAGAGGGAGGTGCGGGTTCGAGTCCCGCCTGGCGCTAGAAGTTTTGATCGCAACAAAACATCGTTATGACAGCTCACAACTTCTATTCCAGTCACTTGAGCCTTAACGAAACTGATTTGAATCGTTTCTATCCAGACCATCAGCTTAACTGGTTCCATGCTGATATCAACGGCCAGCTCATCCCGGATACGGGTGGGTGCTGATCGGTCCCACGAGGTGTGGATGTTGCGTTCGATCAAACGGCGCCGGTGGTGTAATGGCGTAGAGCATTCCCGCCCGGTTAGAGGGAGGTGCGGGTTCGGGTCCCGCCCGGCGCTAGAAGTTTTGGTCGCAACAAGACATCGTTATGACAGCTCACAACTTCTATTCCAGTCACTTGAGGCTTAACGAGACTGATTTGAATCGTTTCTATCAAGACCATCAGCTTAACTGGTTCCATGCTGATATCAACGGCCAGCTCATCCCGGATACGGGTGGGTGCTGATCGGTCCCACGAGGTGTGGATGTTGCGTTCGACCAAACGGTGCCGGTGGTGTAATGGCGTAGAGCATTCCCGCCCGGTTAGAGGGAGGTGCGGGTTCGAGTCCCGCCTGGCGCTAGAAGTTTTGATCGCAACAAAACATCGTTATGACAGCTCACAACTTCTATTCCAGTCACTTGAGCCTTAACGAAACTGATTTGAATCGTTTCTATCCAGACCATCAGCTTAACTGGTTCCATGCTGATATCAACGGCCAGCTCATCCCGGATACGGGTGGGTGCTGATCGGTCCCACGAGGTGTGGATGTTGCGTTCGATCAAACGGCGCCGGTGGTGTAATGGCGTAGAGCATTCCCGCCCGGTTAGAGGGAGGTGCGGGTTCGGGTCCCGCCCGGCGCTAGAAGTTTTGGTCGCAACAAGACATCGTTATGACAGCTCACAACTTCGATTCCAGTCACTTGAGCCTTAACGAAACTGATTTGAATCGTTTCTATCAAGACCATCAGCTTAACTGGTTCCATGCTGATATCAACGGCCAGCTCATCCCGGATACGGGTGGGTGCTGATCGGTCCCACGAGGTGTGGATGTTGCGTTCGATCAAACGGCGCCGGTGGTGTAATGGCGTAGAGCATTCCCGCCCGGTTAGAGGGAGATGCGGGTTCGGGTCCCGCCTGGCGCTAGAAGTTTTGGTCGCAACAAGACATCGTTATGACAGCTCACAACTTCTATTCCAGCCACTTGAGGCTTAACGAAACTGATTTGAATCGTTTCTATCAAGACCATCAGCTTAACTGGTTCCATGCTTATATCAACGGCCAGCTCATCCCGGATACGGGTGGGTGCTGATCGGTCCCACGAGGTGTGGATGTTGCGTTCGACCAAACGGTGCCGGTGGTGTAATGGCGTAGAGCATTCCCGCCCGGTTAGAGGGAGGTGCGGGTTCGAGTCCCGCCTGGCGCTAGAAGTTTTGATCGCAACAAAACATCGTTATGACAGCTCACAACTTCTATTCCAGTCACTTGAGCCTTAACGAAACTGATTTGAATCGTTTCTATCCAGACCATCAGCTTAACTGGTTCCATGCTGATATCAACGGCCAGCTCATCCCGGATACGGGTGGGTGCTGATCGGTCCCACGAGGTGTGGATGTTGCGTTCGATCAAACGGCGCCGGTGGTGTAATGGCGTAGAGCATTCCCGCCCGGTTAGAGGGAGGTGCGGGTTCGGGTCCCGCCCGGCGCTAGAAGTTTTGGTCGCAACAAGTCATCGTTATGACAGCTCACAACTTCTATTCCAGTCACTTGAGGCTTAACGAAACTGATTTGAATCGTTTCTATCCAGACCATCAGCTTAACTGGTTCCATGCTGATATCAACGGCCAGCTCATCCCGGATACGGGTGGGTGCTGATCGGTCCCACGAGGTGTGGATGTTGCGTTCGATCAAACGGCGCCGGTGGTGTAATGGCGTAGAGCATTCCCGCCCGGTTAGAGGGAGGTGCGGGTTCGGGTCCCGCCCGGCGCTAGAAGTTTTGGTCGCAACAAGACATCGTTATGACAGCTCACAACTTCTATTCCAGTCACTTGAGCCTTAACGAAACTGATTTGAATCGTTTCTATCAAGACCATCAGCTTAACTGGTTCCATGCTGATATCAACGGCCAGCTCATCCCGGATACGGGTGGGTGCTGATCGGTCCCACGAGGTGTGGATGTTGCGTTCGATCAAACGGCGCCGGTGGTGTAACGGCGTAGAGCATTCCCGCCCGGTTAGAGGGAGGTGCGGGTTCGAGTCCCGCCTGGCGCTAGAAGTTTTGATCGCAACAAAACATCGTTATGACAGCTCACAACTTCTATTCCAGTCACTTGAGCCTTAACGAAACTGATTTGAATCGTTTCTATCCAGACCATCAGCTTAACTGGTTCCATGCTGATATCAACGGCCAGCTCATCCCGGATACGGGTGGGTGCTGATCGGTCCCACGAGGTGTGGATGTTGCGTTCGATCAAACGGCGCCGGTGGTGTAATGGCGTAGAGCATTCCCGCCCGGTTAGAGGGAGGTGCGGGTTCGAGTCCCGCCTGGCGCTAGAAGTTTTGATCGCAACAAAACATCGTTATGACAGCTCACAACTTCTATTCCAGTCACTTGAGCCTTAACGAAACTGATTTGAATCGTTTCTATCCAGACCATCAGCTTAACTGGTTCCATGCTGATATCAACGGCCAGCTCATCCCGGATACGGGTGGGTGCTGATCGGTCCCACGAGGTGTGGATGTTGCGTTCGACCAAACGGTGCCGGTGGTGTAATGGCGTAGAGCATCCCCGCCCGGTTAGAGGGAGGTGCGGGTTCGGGTCCCGCCTGGCGCTAGAAGTTTTGATCGCAACAAAACATCGTTATGACAGCTCACAACCTCTATACCAGCCACTTGAGGCTTAATGAAACTGATTTGAATCGTTTCTAACAATACCATCAGCTTAACTGGTTCCATGCTGATATCAACAGCCAGCTCATCCCGGATACGGGTGGGTGCTGATCGGTCCCACGAGGTGTGGATGTTGCGTTCGATCAAACGGTGCCGGTGGTGTAATGGCGTAGAGCATTCCCGCCCGGTTAGAGGGAGGTGCGGGTTCGGGTCCCGCCTGGCGCTAGAAGTTTTGATCGCAACAAAACATCGTTATGACAGCTCACAACCTCTATACCAGCCACTTGAGGCTTAATGAAACTGATTTGAATCGTTTCTAACAATACCATCAGCTTAACTGGTTCCATGCTGATATCAACAGCCAGCTCATCCCGGATACGGGTGGGTGCTGATCGGTCCCACGAGGTGTGGATGTTGCGTTCGATCAAACGGTGCCGGTGGTGTAATGGCGTAGAGCATCCCCGCCCGGTTAGAGGGAGGTGCGGGTTCGAGTCCCGCCTGGCGCTAGAAGTTTTGATCGCAACAAAACATCGTTATGACAGCTCACAACCTCTATACCAGCCACTTGAGGCTTAATGAAACTGATTTGAATCGTTTCTATCAAGACCATCAGCTTAACTGGTTCCATGCTGATATCAACGGCCAGCTCATCCCGGATACGGGTGGGTGCTGATCGGTCCCACGAGGTGTGGATGTTGCGTTCGATCAAACGGTGCCGGTGGTGTAATGGCGTAGAGCATTCCCGCCCGGTTAGAGGGAGGTGCGGGTTCGAGTCCCGCCTGGCGCTAGAAGTTTTGATCGCAACAAAACATCGTTATGACAGCTCACAACTTCTATTCCAGCCACTTGAGGCTTAACGAAACTGATTTGAATCGTTTCTATCAAGACCATCAGCTTAACTGGTTCCATGCTGATATCAACGGCCAGCTCATCCCGGATACGGGTGGGTGCTGATCGGTCCCACGAGGTGTGGATGTTGCGTTCGATCAAACGGCGCCGGTGGTGTAATGGCGTAGAGCATTCCCGCCCGGTTAGAGGGAGGTGCGGGTTCGGGTCCCGCCTGGCGCTAGAAGTTTTGATCGCAACAAAACATCGTTACGACAGCTCAAAACCTCTATTCCAGCCACTTGAGGCTTAACGAAACTGATTTGAATCGTTTCTATCAAGACCATCAGCTTAACTGGTTCCATGCTTATATCAACGGCCAGCTCATCCCGGATACGGGTGGGTGCTGATCGGTCCCACGAGGTGTGGATGTTGCGTTCGACCAAACGGTGCCGGTGGTGTAATGGCGTAGAGCATTCCCGCCCGGTTAGAGGGAGGTGCGGGTTCGAGTCCCGCCTGGCGCTAGAAGTTTTGATCGCAACAAAACATCGTTATGACAGCTCACAACTTCTATTCCAGTCACTTGAGCCTTAACGAAACTGATTTGAATCGTTTCTATCCAGACCATCAGCTTAACTGGTTCCATGCTGATATCAACGGCCAGCTCATCCCGGATACGGGTGGGTGCTGATCGGTCCCACGAGGTGTGGATGTTGCGTTCGATCAAACGGCGCCGGTGGTGTAATGGCGTAGAGCATTCCCGCCCGGTTAGAGGGAGGTGCGGGTTCGGGTCCCGCCCGGCGCTAGAAGTTTTGGTCGCAACAAGTCATCGTTATGACAGCTCACAACTTCTATTCCAGTCACTTGAGGCTTAACGAAACTGATTTGAATCGTTTCTATCCAGACCATCAGCTTAACTGGTTCCATGCTGATATCAACGGCCAGCTCATCCCGGATACGGGTGGGTGCTGATCGGTCCCACGAGGTGTGGATGTTGCGTTCGATCAAACGGCGCCGGTGGTGTAATGGCGTAGAGCATTCCCGCCCGGTTAGAGGGAGGTGCGGGTTCGGGTCCCGCCCGGCGCTAGAAGTTTTGGTCGCAACAAGACATCGTTATGACAGCTCACAACTTCTATTCCAGTCACTTGAGCCTTAACGAAACTGATTTGAATCGTTTCTATCAAGACCATCAGCTTAACTGGTTCCATGCTGATATCAACGGCCAGCTCATCCCGGATACGGGTGGGTGCTGATCGGTCCCACGAGGTGTGGATGTTGCGTTCGATCAAACGGCGCCGGTGGTGTAATGGCGTAGAGCATTCCCGCCCGGTTAGAGGGAGGTGCGGGTTCGAGTCCCGCCTGGCGCTAGAAGTTTTGATCGCAACAAAACATCGTTATGACAGCTCACAACTTCTATTCCAGTCACTTGAGCCTTAACGAAACTGATTTGAATCGTTTCTATCCAGACCATCAGCTTAACTGGTTCCATGCTGATATCAACGGCCAGCTCATCCCGGATACGGGTGGGTGCTGATCGGTCCCACGAGGTGTGGATGTTGCGTTCGACCAAACGGTGCCGGTGGTGTAATGGCGTAGAGCATTCCCGCCCGGTTAGAGGGAGGTGCGGGTTCGAGTCCCGCCTGGCGCTAGAAGTTTTGATCGCAACAAAACATCGTTATGACAGCTCACAACTTCTATTCCAGTCACTTGAGCCTTAACGAAACTGATTTGAATCGTTTCTATCCAGACCATCAGCTTAACTGGTTCCATGCTGATATCAACGGCCAGCTCATCCCGGATACGGGTGGGTGCTGATCGGTCCCACGAGGTGTGGATGTTGCGTTCGATCAAACGGCGCCGGTGGTGTAATGGCGTAGAGCATTCCCGCCCGGTTAGAGGGAGGTGCGGGTTCGGGTCCCGCCCGGCGCTAGAAGTTTTGGTCGCAACAAGACATCGTTATGACAGCTCACAACTTCTATTCCAGTCACTTGAGCCTTAACGAAACTGATTTGAATCGTTTCTATCAAGACCATCAGCTTAACTGGTTCCATGCTGATATCAACGGCCAGCTCATCCCGGATACGGGTGGGTGCTGATCGGTCCCACGAGGTGTGGATGTTGCGTTCGATCAAACGGCGCTGGTGGTGTAATGGCGTAGAGCATTCCCGCCCGGTTAGAGGGAGATGCGGGTTCGGGTCCCGCCTGGCGCTAGAAGTTTTGGTCGCAACAAGACATCGTTATGACAGCTCACAACTTCTATTCCAGCCACTTGAGGCTTAACGAAACTGATTTGAATCGTTTCTATCAAGACCATCAGCTTAACTGGTTCCATGCTTATATCAACGGCCAGCTCATCCCGGATACGGGTGGGTGCTGATCGGTCCCACGAGGTGTGGATGTTGCGTTCGACCAAACGGTGCCGGTGGTGTAATGGCGTAGAGCATTCCCGCCCGGTTAGAGGGAGGTGCGGGTTCGAGTCCCGCCTGGCGCTAGAAGTTTTGATCGCAACAAAACATCGTTATGACAGCTCACAACTTCTATTCCAGTCACTTGAGCCTTAACGAAACTGATTTGAATCGTTTCTATCCAGACCATCAGCTTAACTGGTTCCATGCTGATATCAACGGCCAGCTCATCCCGGATACGGGTGGGTGCTGATCGGTCCCACGAGGTGTGGATGTTGCGTTCGATCAAACGGCGCCGGTGGTGTAATGGCGTAGAGCATTCCCGCCCGGTTAGAGGGAGGTGCGGGTTCGGGTCCCGCCCGGCGCTAGAAGTTTTGGTCGCAACAAGTCATCGTTATGACAGCTCACAACTTCTATTCCAGCCACTTGAGGCTTAACGAAACTGATTTGAATCGTTTCTATCAAGACCATCAGCTTAACTGGTTCCATGCTGATATCAACGGCCAGCTCATCCCGGATACGGGTGGGTGCTGATCGGTCCCACGAGGTGTGGATGTTGCGTTCGATCAAACGGCGCCGGTGGTGTAATGGCGTAGAGCATTCCCGCCCGGCTAGAGGGAGGTGCGGGTTCGGCTCCCGCCCGGCGCTAGAAGTTTTGGTCGCAACAAGACATCGTTATGACAGCTCACAACTTCTATTCCAGTCACTTGAGGCTTAACGAAACTGATTTGAATCGTTTCTATCAAGACCATCAGCTTAACTGGTTCCATGCTGATATCAACGACTAGCTCATCCCGGATACGGGTGGGTGCTGATCGGTCCCACGAGGTGTGGATGTTGCGTTCGATCAAACGGCGCCGGTGGTGTAATGGCGTAGAGCATTCCCGCCCGGTTAGAGGGAGGTGCGGGTTCGGGTCCCGCCTGGCGCTAGAAGTTTTGATCTCAACAAAACATCGTTATGACAGCTCACAACCTCTATTCCAGCCACTTGAGGCTTAACGAAACTGATTTGAATCGTTTCTATCAAGACCATCAGCTTAACTGGTTCCATGCTGATATCAACGGCCAGCTCATCCCGGATACGGGTGGGTGCTGATCGGTCCCACGAGGTGTGGATGTTGCGTTCGATCAAACGGTGCCGGTGGTGTAATGGCGTAGAGCATCCCCGCCCGGTTAGAGGGAGGTGCGGGTTCGAGTCCCGCCTGGCGCTAGAAGTTTTGATCGCAACAAAACATCGTTATGACAGCTCACAACCTCTATTCCAGCCACTTGAGGCTTAACGAAACTGATTTGAATCGTTTCTATCAAGACCATCAGCTTAACTGGTTCCATGCTTATATCAACGGCCAGCTCATCCCGGATACGGGTGGGTGCTGATCGGTCCCACGAGGTGTGGATGTTGCGTTCGATCAAACGGTGCCGGTGGTGTAATGGCGTAGAGCATTCCCGCCCGGTTAGAGGGAGGTGCGGGTTCGAGTCCCGCCTGGCGCTAGAAGTTTTGGTCGCAACAAGACATCGTTATGACAGCTCACAACTTCTATTCCAGCCACTTGAGGCTTAACGAAACTGATTTGAATCGTTTCTATCAAGACCATCAGCTTAACTGGTTCCATGCTGATATCAACGGCCAGCTCATCCCGGATACGGGTGGGTGCTGATCGGTCCCACGAGGTGTGGATGTTGCGTTCGATCAAACGGCGCCGGTGGTGTAATGGCGTAGAGCATCCCCGCCCGGTTAGAGGGAGGTGCGGGTTCGAGTCCCGCCTGGCGCTAGAAGTTTTGATCGCAACAAAACATCGTTATGACAGCTCACAACCTCTATTCCAGCCACTTGAGGCTTAACGAAACTGATTTGAATCGTTTCTATCAAGACCATCAGCTTAACTGGTTCCATGCTGATATCAACGGCCAGCTCATCCCGGATACGGGTGGGTGCTGATCGGTCCCACGAGGTGTGGATGTTGCGTTCGATCAAACGGCGCCGGTGGTGTAATGGCGTAGAGCATTCCCGCCCGGTTAGAGGGAGGTGCGGGTTCGGGTCCCGCCCGGCGCTAGAAGTTTTGGTCGCAACAAGACATCGTTATGACAGCTCACAACTTCTATTCCAGCCACTTGAGGCTTAACGAAACTGATTTGAATCGTTTCTATCAAGACCATCAGCTTAACTGGTTCCATGCTGATATCAACGGCCAGCTCATCCCGGATACGGGTGGGTGCTGATCGGTCCCACGAGGTGTGGATGTTGCGTTCGATCAAACGGCGCCGGTGGTGTAATGGCGTAGAGCATTCCCGCCCGGTTAGAGGGAGGTGCGGGTTCGGGTCCCGCCTGGCGCTAGAAGTTTTGATCTCAACAAAACATCGTTATGACAGCTCACAACCTCTATTCCAGCCACTTGAGGCTTAACGAAACTGATTTGAATCGTTTCTATCAAGACCATCAGCTTAACTGGTTCCATGCTGATATCAACGGCCAGCTCATCCCGGATACGGGTGGGTGCTGATCGGTCCCACGAGGTGTGGATGTTGCGTTCGATCAAACGGCGCCGGTGGTGTAATGGCGTAGAGCATTCCCGCCCGGTTAGAGGGAGGTGCGGGTTCGAGTCCCGCCTGGCGCTAGAAGTTTTGATCGCAACAAAACATCGTTATGACAGCTCACAACTTCTATTCCATCCACTTGAGGCTTAACGAAACTGATTTGAATCGTTTCTATCAAGACCATCAGCTTAACTGGTTCCATGCTGATATCAACGGCCAGCTCATCCCGGATACGGGTGGGTGCAGATCGGTCCCACGAGGTGTGGATGTTGCGTTCGATCAAACGGCGCCGGTGGTGTAATGGCGTAGAGCATTCCCGCCCGGTTAGAGGGAGGTGCGGGTTCGGGTCCCGCCTGGCGCTAGAAGTTTTGATCGCAACAAAACATCGTTATGACAGCTCACAACTTCTATTCCAGCCACTTGAGGCTTAACGAAACTGATTTGAATCGTTTCTATCAAGACCATCAGCTTAACTGGTTCCATGCTTATATCAACGGCCAGCTCATCCCGGATACGGGTGGGTGCTGATCGGTCCCACGAGGTGTGGATGTTGCGTTCGATCAAACGGTGCCGGTGGTGTAATTGCGTAGAGCATCCCCGCCCGGTTAGAGGGAGGTGCGGGTTCGAGTCCCGCCTGGCGCTAGAAGTTTTGATCGCAACAAAACATCGTTATGACAGCTCACAACTTCTATTCCATCCACTTGAGGCTTAACGAAACTGATTTGAATCGTTTCTATCAAGACCATCAGCTTAACTGGTTCCATGCTGATATCAACGGCCAGCTCATCCCGGATACGGGTGGGTGCTGATCGGTCCCACGAGGTGTGGATGTTGCGTTCGATCAAACGGCGCCGGTGGTGTAATGGCGTAGAGCATTCCCGCCCGGTTAGAGGGAGGTGCGGGTTCGGGTCCCGCCTGGCGCTAGAAGTTTTGATCTCAACAAAACATCGTTATGACAGCTCACAACCTCTATTCCAGCCACTTGAGGCTTAACGAAACTGATTTGAATCGTTTCTATCAAGACCATCAGCTTAACTGGTTCCATGCTGATATCAACGGCCAGCTCATCCCGGATACGGGTGGGTGCTGATCGGTCCCACGAGGTGTGGATGTTGCGTTCGATCAAACGGCGCCGGTGGTGTAATGGCGTAGAGCATTCCCGCCCGGTTAGAGGGAGGTGCGGGTTCGGGTCCCGCCTGGCGCTAGAAGTTTTGATCTCAACAAAACATCGTTATGACAGCTCACAACCTCTATTCCAGCCACTTGAGGCTTAACGAAACTGATTTGAATCGTTTCTATCAAGACCATCAGCTTAACTGGTTCCATGCTGATATCAACGGCCAGCTCATCCCGGATACGGGTGGGTGCTGATCGGTCCCACGAGGTGTGGATGTTGCGTTCGATCAAACGGCGCCGGTGGTGTAATGGCGTAGAGCATTCCCGCCCGGTTAGAGGGAGGTGCGGGTTCGGGTCCCGCCTGGCGCTAGAAGTTTTGATCGCAACAAAACATCGTTATGACAGCTCACAACTTCTATTCCAGTCACTTGAGCCTTAACGAAACTGATTTGAATCGTTTCTATCAAGACCATCAGCTTAACTGGTTCCATGCTGATATCAACGGCCAGCTCATCCCGGATACGGGTGGGTGCTGATCGGTCCCACGAGGTGTGGATGTTGCGTTCGATCAAACGGCGCCGGTGGTGTAATGGCGTAGAGCATTCCCGCCCGGTTAGAGGGAGGTGCGGGTTCGGGTCCCGCCTGGCGCTAGAAGTTTTGATCGCAACAAGACATCGTTATGACAGCTCACAACTTCTATTCCAGTCACTTGAGGCTTAACGAAACTGATTTGAATCGTTTCTATCAAGACCATCAGCTTAACTGGTTCCATGCTGATATCAACGGCCAGCTCATCCCGGATACGGGTGGGCTCTGATCGGTCCCACGAGGTGTGGATGTTGCGTTCGATCAAACGGCGCCGGTGGTGTAATGGCGTAGAGCATTCCCGCCCGGTTAGAGGGAGGTGCGGGTTCGGGTCCCGCCTGGCGCTAGAAGTTTTGATCGCAACAAAACATCGTTATGACAGCTCACAACTTCTATTCCAGTCACTTGAGCCTTAACGAAACTGATTTGAATCGCTTCTATCAAGACCATCAGCTTAACTGGTTCCATGCTGATATCAACGGCCAGCTCATCCCGGATACGGGTGGGTGCTGATCGGTCCCACGAGGTGTGGATGTTGCGTTCGATCAAACGGCGCCGGTGGTGTAATGGCGTAGAGCATTCCCGCCCGGTTAGAGGGAGGTGCGGGTTCGGGTCCCGCCCGGCGCTAGAAGTTTTGGTCGCAACAAGACATCGTTATGACAGCTCACAACTTCTATTCCAGCCACTTGAGGCTTAACGAAACTGATTTGAATCGTTTCTATCAAGACCATCAGCTTAACTGGTTCCATGCTTATATCAACGGCAAGCTCATCCCGGATACGGGTGGGTGCTGATCGGTACCACGAGGTGTGGATGTTGCGTTCGATCAAACGGTGCCGGTGGTGTAATTGCGTAGAGCATCCCCGCCCGGTTAGAGGGAGGTGCGGGTTCGAGTCCCGCCTGGCGCTAGAAGTTTTGATCGCAACAAAACATCGTTATGACAGCTCACAACTTCTATTCCATCCACTTGAGGCTTAACGAAACTGATTTGAATCGTTTCTATCAAGACCATCAGCTTAACTGGTTCCATGCTGATATCAACGGCCAGCTCATCCCGGATACGGGTGGGTGCTGATCGGTCCCACGAGGTGTGGATGCTGCGTTCGATCAAACGGCGCCGGTGGTGTAATGGCGTAGAGCATTCCCGCCCGGTTAGAGGGAGGTGCGGGTTCGGGTCCCGCCTGGCGCTAGAAGTTTTGATCTCAACAAAACATCGTTATGACAGCTCACAACCTCTATTCCAGCCACTTGAGGCTTAACGAAACTGATTTGAATCGTTTCTATCAAGACCATCAGCTTAACTGGTTCCATGCTGATATCAACGGCCAGCTCATCCCGGATACGGGTGGGTGCTGATCGGTCCCACGAGGTGTGGATGTTGCGTTCGATCAAACGGCGCCGGTGGTGTAATGGCGTAGAGCATCCCCGCCCGGTTAGAGGGAGGTGCGGGTTCGAGTCCCGCCTGGCGCTAGAAGTTTTGATCGCAACAAAACATCGTTATGACAGCTCACAACCTCTATTCCAGCCACTTGAGGCTTAACGAAACTGATTTGAATCGTTTCTATCAAGACCATCAGCTTAACTGGTTCCATGCTTATATCAACGGCCAGCTCATCCCGGATACGGGTGGGTGCTGATCGGTCCCACGAGGTGTGGATGTTGCGTTCGATCAAACGGCGCCGGTGGTGTAATGGCGTAGAGCATTCCCGCCCGGTTAGAGGGAGGTGCGGGTTCGGGTCCCGCCTGGCGCTAGAAGTTTTGATCTCAACAAAACATCGTTATGACAGCTCACAACCTCTATTCCAGCCACTTGAGGCTTAACGAAACTGATTTGAATCGTTTCTATCAAGACCATCAGCTTAACTGGTTCCATGCTGATATCAACGGCCAGCTCATCCCGGATACGGGTGGGTGCTGATCGGTCCCACGAGGTGTGGATGTTGCGTTCGATCAAACGGCGCCGGTGGTGTAATGGCGTAGAGCATTCCCGCCCGGTTAGAGGGAGGTGCGGGTTCGGGTCCCGCCTGGCGCTAGAAGTTTTGATCGCAACAAAACATCGTTATGACAGCTCACAACTTCTATTCCAGTCACTTGAGCCTCAACGAAACTGATTTGAATCGTTTCTATCAAGACCATCAGCTTAACTGGTTCCATGCTGATATCAACGGCCAGCTCATCCCGGATACGGGTGGGTGCTGATCGGTCCCACGAGGTGTGGATGTTGCGTTCGATCAAACGGCGCCGGTGGTGTAATGGCGTAGAGCATTCCCGCCCGGTTAGAGGGAGGTGCGGGTTCGGGTCCCGCCCGGCGCTAGAAGTTTTGGTCGCAACAAGACATCGTTATGACAGCTCACAACTTCTATTCCAGCCACTTGAGGCTTAACGAAACTGATTTGAATCGTTTCTATCAAGACCATCAGCTTAACTGGTTCCATGCTTATATCAACGGCCAGCTCATCCCGGATACGGGTGGGTGCTGATCGGTACCACGAGGTGTGGATGTTGCGTTCGATCAAACGGTGCCGGTGGTGTAATTGCGTAGAGCATCCCCGCCCGGTTAGAGGGAGGTGCGGGTTCGAGTCCCGCCTGGCGCTAGAAGTTTTGATCGCAACAAAACATCGTTATGACAGCTCACAACTTCTATTCCATCCACTTGAGGCTTAACGAAACTGATTTGAATCGTTTCTATCAAGACCATCAGCTTAACTGGTTCCATGCTGATATCAACGGCCAGCTCATCCCGGATACGGGTGGGTGCTGATCGGTCCCACGAGGTGTGGATGCTGCGTTCGATCAAACGGCGCCGGTGGTGTAATGGCGTAGAGCATTCCCGCCCGGTTAGAGGGAGGTGCGGGTTCGGGTCCCGCCTGGCGCTAGAAGTTTTGATCTCAACAAAACATCGTTATGACAGCTCACAACCTCTATTCCAGCCACTTGAGGCTTAACGAAACTGATTTGAATCGTTTCTATCAAGACCATCAGCTTAACTGGTTCCATGCTGATATCAACGGCCAGCTCATCCCGGATACGGGTGGGCTCTGATCGGTCCCACGAGGTGTGGATGTTGCGTTCGATCAAACGGCGCCGGTGGTGTAATGGCGTAGAGCATTCCCGCCCGGTTAGAGGGAGGTGCGGGTTCGGGTCCCGCCTGGCGCTAGAAGTTTTGATCTCAACAAAACATCGTTATGACAGCTCACAACCTCTATTCCAGCCACTTGAGGCTTAACGAAACTGATTTGAATCGTTTCTATCAAGACCATCAGCTTAACTGGTTCCATGCTGATATCAACGGCCAGCTCATCCCGGATACGGGTGGGTGCTGATCGGTCCCGCGAGGTGTGGATGTTGCGTTCGATCAAACGGCGCCGGTGGTGTAATGGCGTAGAGCATTCCCGCCCGGTTAGAGGGAGGTGCGGGTTTGGGTCCCGCCTGGCGCTAGAAGTTTTGATCTCAACAAAACATCGTTATGACAGCTCACAACCTCTATTCCAGCCACTTGAGGCTTAACGAAACTGATTTGAATCGTTTCTATCAAGACCATCAGCTTAACTGGTTCCATGCTGATATCAACGGCCAGCTCATCCCGGATACGGGTGGGTGCTGATCGGTCCCACGAGGTGTGGATGTTGCGTTCGATCAAACGGCGCCGGTGGTGTAATGGCGTAGAGCATTCCCGCCCGGTTAGAGGGAGGTGCGGGTTCGGGTCCCGCCTGGCGCTAGAAGTTTTGATCGCAACAAAACATCGTTATGACAGCTCACAACTTCTATTCCAGTCACTTGAGCCTTAACGAAACTGATTTGAATCGTTTCTATCAAGACCATCAGCTTAACTGGTTCCATGCTGATATCAACGGCCAGCTCATCCCGGATACGGGTGGGTGCTGATCGGTCCCACGAGGTGTGGATGTTGCGTTCGATCAAACGGCGCCGGTGGTGTAATGGCGTAGAGCATTCCCGCCCGGTTAGAGGGAGGTGCGGGTTCGGGTCCCGCCCGGCGCTAGAAGTTTTGGTCGCAACAAGACATCGTTATGACAGCTCACAACTTCTATTCCAGTCACTTGAGCCTTAACGAAACTGATTTGAATCGTTTCTATCAAGACCATCAGCTTAACTGGTTCCATGCTGATATCAACGGCCAGCTCATCCCGGATACGGGTGGGTGCTGATCGGTCCCACGAGGTGTGGATGTTGCGTTCGATCAAACGGCGCCGGTGGTGTAATGGCGTAGAGCATTCCCGCCCGGTTAGAGGGAGGTGCGGGTTCGGGTCCCTCCTGGCGCTAGAAGTTTTTGTCGCAACAAGACATCGTTATGACAGCTCACAACTTCTATTCCAGTCACTTGAGGCTTAACGAAACTGATTTGAATCGTTTCTATCAAGACCATCAGCTTAACTGGTTCCATGCTGATATCAACGGCCAGCTCATCCCGGATACGGGTGGGTGCTGATCGGTCCCACGAGGTGTGGATGTTGCGTTCGATCAAACGGCGCCGGTGGTGTAATGGCGTAGAGCATTCCCGCCCGGTTAGAGGGAGGTGCGGGTTCGGGTCCCGCCTGGCGCTAGAAGTTTTGATCGCAACAAGACATCGTTATGACAGCTCACAACTTCTATTCCAGTCACTTGAGCCTTAACGAAACTGATTTGAATCGTTTCTATCAAGACCATCAGCTTAACTGGTTCCATGCTGATATCAACGGCCAGCTCATCCCGGATACGGGTGGGTGCTGATCGGTCCCACGAGGTGTGGATGTTGCGTTCGATCAAACGGCGCCGGTGGTGTAATGGCGTAGAGCATTCCCGCCCGGTTAGAGGGAGGTGCGGGTTCGGGTCCCGCCCGGCGCTAGAAGTTTTGGTCGCAACAAGACATCGTTATGACAGCTCACAACTTCTATTCCAGTCACTTGAGCCTTAACGAAACTGATTTGAATCGTTTCTATCAAGACCATCAGCTTAACTGGTTCCATGCTGATATCAACGGCCAGCTCATCCCGGATACGGGTGGGTGCTGATCGGTCCCACGAGGTGTGGATGTTGCGTTCGATCAAACGGCGCCGGTGGTGTAATGGCGTAGAGCATTCCCGCCCGGTTAGAGGGAGGTGCGGGTTCGGGTCCCTCCTGGCGCTAGAAGTTTTTGTCGCAACAAGACATCGTTATGACAGCTCACAACTTCTATTCCAGTCACTTGAGGCTTAACGAAACTGATTTGAATCGTTTCTATCAAGACCATCAGCTTAACTGGTTCCATGCTGATATCAACGGCCAGCTCATCCCGGATACGGGTGGGTGCTGATCGGTCCCACGAGGTGTGGATGTTGCGTTCGATCAAACGGCGCCGGTGGTGTAATGGCGTAGAGCATTCCCGCCCGGTTAGAGGGAGGTGCGGGTTCGGGTCCCGCCTGGCGCTAGAAGTTTTGATCGCAACAAGACATCGTTATGACAGCTCACAACTTCTATTCCAGTCACTTGAGGCTTAACGAAACTGATTTGAATCGTTTCTATCAAGACCATCAGCTTAACTGGTTCCATGCTGATATCAACGGCCAGCTCATCCCGGATACGGGTGGGCTCTGATCGGTCCCACGAGGTGTGGATGTTGCGTTCGATCAAACGGCGCCGGTGGTGTAATGGCGTAGAGCATTCCCGCCCGGTTAGAGGGAGGTGCGGGTTCGGGTCCCTCCTGGCGCTAGAAGTTTTGGTCGCAACAAGACATCGTTATAACAGCTCACAACTTCTATTCCAGCCACTTGAACGAAACTGATTTGAATCGTTTCTATCAAGACCATCAGCTTAACTGGTTCCATGCTGATATCAACGGCCAGCTCATCCCGGATACGGGTGGGTGCTGATCGGTCCCACGAGGTGTGGATGTTGCGTTCGATCAAACGGCGCCGGTGGTGTAATGGCGTAGAGCATTCCCGCCCGGTTAGAGGGAGGTGCGGGTTCGGGTCCCGCCCGGCGCTAGAAGTTTTGGTCGCAACAAGTCATCGTTATGACAGCTCACAACTTCTATTCCAGCCACTTGAGGCTTAACGAAACTGATTTGAATCGTTTCTATCAAGACCATCAGCTTAACTGGTTCCATGCTGATATCAACGGCCAGCTCATCCCGGATACGGGTGGGTGCTGATCGGTCCCACGAGGTGTGGATGTTGCGTTCGATCAAACGGCGCCGGTGGTGTAATGGCGTAGAGCATTCCCGCCCGGTTAGAGGGAGGTGCGGGTTCGGGTCCCTCCTGGCGCTAGAAGTTTTGGTCGCAACAAGACATCGTTATGACAGCTCACAACTTCTATTCCAGTCACTTGAGGCTTAACGAAACTGATTTGAATCGTTTCTATCAAGACCATCAGCTTAACTGGTTCCATGCTGATATCAACGGCCAGCTCATCCCGGATACGGGTGGGTGCTGATCGGTCCCACGAGGTGTGGATGTTGCGTTCGATCAAACGGCGCCGGTGGTGTAATGGCGTAGAGCATTCCCGCCCGGTTAGAGGGAGGTGCGGGTTCGGGTCCCGCCTGGCGCTAGAAGTTTTGATCTCAACAAAACATCGTTATGACAGCTCACAACCTCTATTCCAGCCACTTGAGGCTTAACGAAACTGATTTGAATCGTTTCTATCAAGACCATCAGCTTAACTGGTTCCATGCTGATATCAACGGCCAGCTCATCCCGGATACGGGTGGGTGCTGATCGGTCCCACGAGGTGTGGATGTTGCGTTCGATCAAACGGTGCCGGTGGTGTAATGGCGTAGAGCATCCCCGCCCGGTTAGAGGGAGGTGCGGGTTCGAGTCCCGCCTGGCGCTAGAAGTTTTGATCGCAACAAAACATCGTTATGACAGCTCACAACCTCTATTCCAGCCACTTGAGGCTTAACGAAACTGATTTGAATCGTTTCTATCAAGACCATCAGCTTAACTGGTTCCATGCTGATATCAACGGCCAGCTCATCCCGGATACGGGTGGGTGCTGATCGGTCCCACGAGGTGTGGATGTTGCGTTCGATCAAACGGCGCCGGTGGTGTAATGGCGTAGAGCATTCCCGCCCGGTTAGAGGGAGGTGCGGGTTCGGGTCCCTCCTGGCGCTAGAAGTTTTGGTCGCAACAAGACATCGTTATGACAGCTCACAACTTCTATTCCAGTCACTTGAGGCTTAACGAAACTGATTTGAATCGTTTCTATCAAGACCATCAGCTTAACTGGTTCCATGCTGATATCAACGGCCAGCTCATCCCGGATACGGGTGGGTGCTGATCGGTCCCACGAGGTGTGGATGTTGCGTTCGATCAAACGGCGCCGGTGGTGTAATGGCGTAGAGCATTCCCGCCCGGTTAGAGGGAGGTGCGGGTTCGGGTCCCGCCTGGCGCTAGAAGTTTTGATCTCAACAAAACATCGTTATGACAGCTCACAACCTCTATTCCAGCCACTTGAGGCTTAACGAAACTGATTTGAATCGTTTCTATCAAGACCATCAGCTTAACTGGTTCCATGCTGATATCAACGGCCAGCTCATCCCGGATACGGGTGGGTGCTGATCGGTCCCACGAGGTGTGGATGTTGCGTTCGATCAAACGGTGCCGGTGGTGTAATGGCGTAGAGCATCCCCGCCCGGTTAGAGGGAGGTGCGGGTTCGAGTCCCGCCTGGCGCTAGAAGTTTTGATCGCAACAAAACATCGTTATGACAGCTCACAACCTCTATTCCAGCCACTTGAGGCTTAACGAAACTGATTTGAATCGTTTCTATCAAGACCATCAGCTTAACTGGTTCCATGCTTATATCAACGGCCAGCTCATCCCGGATACGGGTGGGTGCTGATCGGTCCCACGAGGTGTGGATGTTGCGTTCGATCAAACGGTGCCGGTGGTGTAATGGCGTAGAGCATTCCCGCCCGGTTACAGGGAGGTGCGGGTTCGAGTCCCGCCTGGCGCTAGAAGTTTTGATCGCAACAAAACATCGTTATAACAGCTCACAACTTCTATTCCAGCCACTTGAACGAAACTGATTTGAATCGTTTCTATCAAGACCATCAGCTTAACTGGTTCCATGCTGATATCAACGGCCAGCTCATCCCGGATACGGGTGGGTGCTGATCGGTCCCACGAGGTGTGGATGTTGCGTTCGATCAAACGGCGCCGGTGGTGTAATGGCGTAGAGCATTCCCGCCCGGTTAGAGGGAGGTGCGGGTTCGGGTCCCTCCTGGCGCTAGAAGTTTTGGTCGCAACAAGACATCGTTATGACAGCTCACAACTTCTATTCCAGTCACTTGAGGCTTAACGAAACTGATTTGAATCGTTTCTATCAAGACCATCAGCTTAACTGGTTCCATGCTGATATCAACGGCCAGCTCATCCCGGATACGGGTGGGTGCTGATCGGTCCCACGAGGTGTGGATGTTGCGTTCGATCAAACGGTGCCGGTGGTGTAATGGCGTAGAGCATCCCCGCCCGGTTAGAGGGAGGTGCGGGTTCGAGTCCCGCCTGGCGCTAGAAGTTTTGATCGCAACAAAACATCGTTATAACAGCTCACAACTTCTATTCCAGCCACTTGAGGCTTAACGAAACTGATTTGAATCGTTTCTATCAAGACCATCAGCTTAACTGGTTCCATGCTTATATCAACGGCCAGCTCATCCCGGATACGGGTGGGTGCTGATCGGTCCCACGAGGTGTGGATGTTGCGTTCGACCAAACGGTGCCGGTGGTGTAATGGCGTAGAGCATTCCCGCCCGGTTAGAGGGAGGTGCGGGTTCGAGTCCCGCCTGGCGCTAGAAGTTTTGATCGCAACAAAACATCGTTATAACAGCTCACAACTTCTATTCCAGCCACTTGAACGAAACTGATTTGAATCGTTTCTATCAAGACCATCAGCTTAACTGGTTCCATGCTGATATCAACGGCCAGCTCATCCCGGATACGGGTGGGTGCTGATCGGTCCCACGAGGTGTGGATGTTGCGTTCGATCAAACGGCGCCGGTGGTGTAATGGCGTAGAGCATTCCCGCCCGGTTAGAGGGAGGTGCGGGTTCGGGTCCCGCCCGGCGCTAGAAGTTTTGGTCGCAACAAGTCATCGTTATGACAGCTCACAACTTCTATTCCAGCCACTTGAGGCTTAACGAAACTGATTTGAATCGTTTCTATCAAGACCATCAGCTTAACTGGTTCCATGCTGATATCAACGGCCAGCTCATCCCGGATACGGGTGGGTGCTGATCGGTCCCACGAGGTGTGGATGTTGCGTTCGATCAAACGGCGCCGGTGGTGTAATGGCGTAGAGCATTCCCGCCCGGTTAGAGGGAGGTGCGGGTTCGGGTCCCTCCTGGCGCTAGAAGTTTTGGTCGCAACAAGACATCGTTATGACAGCTCACAACTTCTATTCCAGTCACTTGAGGCTTAACGAAACTGATTTGAATCGTTTCTATCAAGACCATCAGCTTAACTGGTTCCATGCTGATATCAACGGCCAGCTCATCCCGGATACGGGTGGGTGCTGATCGGTCCCACGAGGTGTGGATGTTGCGTTCGATCAAACGGCGCCGGTGGTGTAATGGCGTAGAGCATTCCCGCCCGGTTAGAGGGAGGTGCGGGTTCGGGTCCCGCCTGGCGCTAGAAGTTTTGATCTCAACAAAACATCGTTATGACAGCTCACAACCTCTATTCCAGCCACTTGAGGCTTAACGAAACTGATTTGAATCGTTTCTATCAAGACCATCAGCTTAACTGGTTCCATGCTGATATCAACGGCCAGCTCATCCCGGATACGGGTGGGTGCTGATCGGTCCCACGAGGTGTGGATGTTGCGTTCGATCAAACGGTGCCGGTGGTGTAATGGCGTAGAGCATCCCCGCCCGGTTAGAGGGAGGTGCGGGTTCGAGTCCCGCCTGGCGCTAGAAGTTTTGATCGCAACAAAACATCGTTATGACAGCTCACAACCTCTATTCCAGCCACTTGAGGCTTAACGAAACTGATTTGAATCGTTTCTATCAAGACCATCAGCTTAACTGGTTCCATGCTGATATCAACGGCCAGCTCATCCCGGATACGGGTGGGTGCTGATCGGTCCCACGAGGTGTGGATGTTGCGTTCGATCAAACGGCGCCGGTGGTGTAATGGCGTAGAGCATTCCCGCCCGGTTAGAGGGAGGTGCGGGTTCGAGTCCCGCCTGGCGCTAGAAGTTTTGATCGCAACAAAACATCGTTATAACAGCTCACAACTTCTATTCCAGCCACTTGAACGAAACTGATTTGAATCGTTTCTATCAAGACCATCAGCTTAACTGGTTCCATGCTGATATCAACGGCCAGCTCATCCCGGATACGGGTGGGTGCTGATCGGTCCCACGAGGTGTGGATGTTGCGTTCGATCAAACGGCGCCGGTGGTGTAATGGCGTAGAGCATTCCCGCCCGGTTAGAGGGAGGTGCGGGTTCGGGTCCCTCCTGGCGCTAGAAGTTTTGGTCGCAACAAGACATCGTTATGACAGCTCACAACTTCTATTCCAGCCACTTGAACGAAACTGATTTGAATCGTTTCTATCAAGACCATCAGCTTAACTGGTTCCATGCTGATATCAACGGCCAGCTCATCCCGGATACGGGTGGGTGCTGATCGGTCCCACGAGGTGTGGATGTTGCGTTCGATCAAACGGCGCCGGTGGTGTAATGGCGTAGAGCATTCCCGCCCGGTTAGAGGGAGGTGCGGGTTCGGGTCCCTCCTGGCGCTAGAAGTTTTGGTCGCAACAAGACATCGTTATGACAGCTCACAACTTCTATTCCAGTCACTTGAGGCTTAACGAAACTGATTTGAATCGTTTCTATCAAGACCATCAGCTTAACTGGTTCCATGCTGATATCAACGGCCACCTCATCCCGGATACGGGTGGGTGCTGATCGGTCCCACGAGGTGTGGATGTTGCGTTCGATCAAACGGCGCCGGTGGTGTAATGGCGTAGAGCATTCCCGCCCGGTTAGAGGGAGGTGCGGGTTCGAGTCCCGCCTGGCGCTAGAAGTTTTGATCGCAACAAAACATCGTTATGACAGCTCACAACCTCTATTCCAGCCACTTGAGGCTTAACGAAACTGATTTGAATCGTTTCTATCAAGACCATCAGCTTAACTGGTTCCATGCTGATATCAACGGCCAGCTCATCCCGGATACGGGTGGGTGCTGATCGGTCCCACGAGGTGTGGATGTTGCGTTCGATCAAACGGTGCCGGTGGTGTAATGGCGTAGAGCATCCCCGCCCGGTTAGAGGGAGGTGCGGGTTCGAGTCCCGCCTGGCGCTAGAAGTTTTGATCGCAACAAAACATCGTTATAACAGCTCACAACTTCTATTCCAGCCACTTGAGGCTTAACGAAACTGATTTGAATCGTTTCTATCAAGACCATCAGCTTAACTGGTTCCATGCTTATATCAACGGCCAGCTCATCCCGGATACGGGTGGGTGCTGATCGGTCCCACGAGGTGTGGATGTTGCGTTCGACCAAACGGTGCCGGTGGTGTAATGGCGTAGAGCATTCCCGCCCGGTTAGAGGGAGGTGCGGGTTCGAGTCCCGCCTGGCGCTAGAAGTTTTGATCGCAACAAAACATCGTTATAACAGCTCACAACTTCTATTCCAGCCACTTGAACGAAACTGATTTGAATCGTTTCTATCAAGACCATCAGCTTAACTGGTTCCATGCTGATATCAACGGCCAGCTCATCCCGGATACGGGTGGGTGCTGATCGGTCCCACGAGGTGTGGATGTTGCGTTCGATCAAACGGCGCCGGTGGTGTAATGGCGTAGAGCATTCCCGCCCGGTTAGAGGGAGGTGCGGGTTCGGGTCCCGCCCGGCGCTAGAAGTTTTGGTCGCAACAAGTCATCGTTATGACAGCTCACAACTTCTATTCCAGCCACTTGAGGCTTAACGAAACTGATTTGAATCGTTTCTATCAAGACCATCAGCTTAACTGGTTCCATGCTGATATCAACGGCCAGCTCATCCCGGATACGGGTGGGTGCTGATCGGTCCCACGAGGTGTGGATGTTGCGTTCGATCAAACGGCGCCGGTGGTGTAATGGCGTAGAGCATTCCCGCCCGGTTAGAGGGAGGTGCGGGTTCGGGTCCCTCCTGGCGCTAGAAGTTTTGGTCGCAACAAGACATCGTTATGACAGCTCACAACTTCTATTCCAGTCACTTGAGGCTTAACGAAACTGATTTGAATCGTTTCTATCAAGACCATCAGCTTAACTGGTTCCATGCTGATATCAACGGCCAGCTCATCCCGGATACGGGTGGGTGCTGATCGGTCCCACGAGGTGTGGATGTTGCGTTCGATCAAACGGCGCCGGTGGTGTAATGGCGTAGAGCATTCCCGCCCGGTTAGAGGGAGGTGCGGGTTCGGGTCCCGCCTGGCGCTAGAAGTTTTGATCTCAACAAAACATCGTTATGACAGCTCACAACCTCTATTCCAGCCACTTGAGGCTTAACGAAACTGATTTGAATCGTTTCTATCAAGACCATCAGCTTAACTGGTTCCATGCTGATATCAACGGCCAGCTCATCCCGGATACGGGTGGGTGCTGATCGGTCCCACGAGGTGTGGATGTTGCGTTCGATCAAACGGTGCCGGTGGTGTAATGGCGTAGAGCATCCCCGCCCGGTTAGAGGGAGGTGCGGGTTCGAGTCCCGCCTGGCGCTAGAAGTTTTGATCGCAACAAAACATCGTTATGACAGCTCACAACCTCTATTCCAGCCACTTGAGGCTTAACGAAACTGATTTGAATCGTTTCTATCAAGACCATCAGCTTAACTGGTTCCATGCTGATATCAACGGCCAGCTCATCCCGGATACGGGTGGGTGCTGATCGGTCCCACGAGGTGTGGATGTTGCGTTCGATCAAACGGCGCCGGTGGTGTAATGGCGTAGAGCATTCCCGCCCGGTTAGAGGGAGGTGCGGGTTCGGGTCCCTCCTGGCGCTAGAAGTTTTGGTCGCAACAAGACATCGTTATGACAGCTCACAACTTCTATTCCAGTCACTTGAGGCTTAACGAAACTGATTTGAATCGTTTCTATCAAGACCATCAGCTTAACTGGTTCCATGCTGATATCAACGGCCAGCTCATCCCGGATACGGGTGGGTGCTGATCGGTCCCACGAGGTGTGGATGTTGCGTTCGATCAAACGGCGCCGGTGGTGTAATGGCGTAGAGCATTCCCGCCCGGTTAGAGGGAGGTGCGGGTTCGGGTCCCGCCTGGCGCTAGAAGTTTTGATCTCAACAAAACATCGTTATGACAGCTCACAACCTCTATTCCAGCCACTTGAGGCTTAACGAAACTGATTTGAATCGTTTCTATCAAGACCATCAGCTTAACTGGTTCCATGCTGATATCAACGGCCAGCTCATCCCGGATACGGGTGGGTGCTGATCGGTCCCACGAGGTGTGGATGTTGCGTTCGACCAAACGGTGCCGGTGGTGTAATGGCGTAGAGCATCCCCGCCCGGTTAGAGGGAGGTGCGGGTTCGAGTCCCGCCTGGCGCTAGAAGTTTTGATCGCAACAAAACATCGTTATGACAGCTCACAACCTCTATTCCAGCCACTTGAGGCTTAACGAAACTGATTTGAATCGTTTCTATCAAGACCATCAGCTTAACTGGTTCCATGCTGATATCAACGGCCAGCTCATCCCGGATACGGGTGGGTGCTGATCGGTCCCACGAGGTGTGGATGTTGCGTTCGATCAAACGGCGCCGGTGGTGTAATGGCGTAGAGCATTCCCGCCCGGTTAGAGGGAGGTGCGGGTTCGGGTCCCTCCTGGCGCTAGAAGTTTTGGTCGCAACAAGACATCGTTATGACAGCTCACAACTTCTATTCCAGTCACTTGAGGCTTAACGAAACTGATTTGAATCGTTTCTATCAAGACCATCAGCTTAACTGGTTCCATGCTGATATCAACGGCCAGCTCATCCCGGATACGGGTGGGTGCTGATCGGTCCCACGAGGTGTGGATGTTGCGTTCGATCAAACGGCGCCGGTGGTGTAATGGCGTAGAGCATTCCCGCCCGGTTAGAGGGAGGTGCGGGTTCGGGTCCCGCCTGGCGCTAGAAGTTTTGATCTCAACAAAACATCGTTATGACAGCTCACAACCTCTATTCCAGCCACTTGAGGCTTAACGAAACTGATTTGAATCGTTTCTATCAAGACCATCAGCTTAACTGGTTCCATGCTGATATCAACGGCCAGCTCATCCCGGATACGGGTGGGTGCTGATCGGTCCCACGAGGTGTGGATGTTGCGTTCGATCAAACGGTGCCGGTGGTGTAATGGCGTAGAGCATCCCCGCCCGGTTAGAGGGAGGTGCGGGTTCGAGTCCCGCCTGGCGCTAGAAGTTTTGATCGCAACAAAACATCGTTATGACAGCTCACAACCTCTATTCCAGCCACTTGAGGCTTAACGAAACTGATTTGAATCGTTTCTATCAAGACCATCAGCTTAACTGGTTCCATGCTTATATCAACGGCCAGCTCATCCCGGATACGGGTGGGTGCTGATCGGTCCCACGAGGTGTGGATGTTGCGTTCGATCAAACGGTGCCGGTGGTGTAATGGCGTAGAGCATTCCCGCCCGGTTACAGGGAGGTGCGGGTTCGAGTCCCGCCTGGCGCTAGAAGTTTTGATCGCAACAAAACATCGTTATAACAGCTCACAACTTCTATTCCAGCCACTTGAACGAAACTGATTTGAATCGTTTCTATCAAGACCATCAGCTTAACTGGTTCCATGCTGATATCAACGGCCAGCTCATCCCGGATACGGGTGGGTGCTGATCGGTCCCACGAGGTGTGGATGTTGCGTTCGATCAAACGGCGCCGGTGGTGTAATGGCGTAGAGCATTCCCGCCCGGTTAGAGGGAGGTGCGGGTTCGGGTCCCTCCTGGCGCTAGAAGTTTTGGTCGCAACAAGACATCGTTATGACAGCTCACAACTTCTATTCCAGTCACTTGAGGCTTAACGAAACTGATTTGAATCGTTTCTATCAAGACCATCAGCTTAACTGGTTCCATGCTGATATCAACGGCCACCTCATCCCGGATACGGGTGGGTGCTGATCGGTCCCACGAGGTGTGGATGTTGCGTTCGATCAAACGGCGCCGGTGGTGTAATGGCGTAGAGCATTCCCGCCCGGTTAGAGGGAGGTGCGGGTTCGGGTCCCTCCTGGCGCTAGAAGTTTTGGTCGCAACAAGACATCGTTATGACAGCTCACAACTTCTATTCCAGTCACTTGAGGCTTAACGAAACTGATTTGAATCGTTTCTATCAAGACCATCAGCTTAACTGGTTCCATGCTGATATCAACGGCCACCTCATCCCGGATACGGGTGGGTGCTGATCGGTCCCACGAGGTGTGGATGTTGCGTTCGATCAAACGGTGCCGGTGGTGTAATGGCGTAGAGCATTCCCGCCCGGTTACAGGGAGGTGCGGGTTCGAGTCCCGCCTGGCGCTAGAAGTTTTGATCGCAACAAAACATCGTTATAACAGCTCACAACTTCTATTCCAGCCACTTGAACGAAACTGATTTGAATCGTTTCTATCAAGACCATCAGCTTAACTGGTTCCATGCTGATATCAACGGCCAGCTCATCCCGGATACGGGTGGGTGCTGATCGGTCCCACGAGGTGTGGATGTTGCGTTCGATCAAACGGCGCCGGTGGTGTAATGGCGTAGAGCATTCCCGCCCGGTTAGAGGGAGGTGCGGGTTCGGGTCCCTCCTGGCGCTAGAAGTTTTGGTCGCAACAAGACATCGTTATGACAGCTCACAACTTCTATTCCAGCCACTTGAACGAAACTGATTTGAATCGTTTCTATCAAGACCATCAGCTTAACTGGTTCCATGCTGATATCAACGGCCAGCTCATCCCGGATACGGGTGGGTGCTGATCGGTCCCACGAGGTGTGGATGTTGCGTTCGATCAAACGGCGCCGGTGGTGTAATGGCGTAGAGCATTCCCGCCCGGTTAGAGGGAGGTGCGGGTTCGGGTCCCTCCTGGCGCTAGAAGTTTTGGTCGCAACAAGACATCGTTATGACAGCTCACAACTTCTATTCCAGTCACTTGAGGCTTAACGAAACTGATTTGAATCGTTTCTATCAAGACCATCAGCTTAACTGGTTCCATGCTGATATCAACGGCCACCTCATCCCGGATACGGGTGGGTGCTGATCGGTCCCACGAGGTGTGGATGTTGCGTTCGATCAAACGGCGCCGGTGGTGTAATGGCGTAGAGCATTCCCGCCCGGTTAGAGGGAGGTGCGGGTTCGAGTCCCGCCTGGCGCTAGAAGTTTTGATCGCAACAAAACATCGTTATGACAGCTCACAACCTCTATTCCAGCCACTTGAGGCTTAACGAAACTGATTTGAATCGTTTCTATCAAGACCATCAGCTTAACTGGTTCCATGCTGATATCAACGGCCAGCTCATCCCGGATACGGGTGGGTGCTGATCGGTCCCACGAGGTGTGGATGTTGCGTTCGATCAAACGGTGCCGGTGGTGTAATGGCGTAGAGCATCCCCGCCCGGTTAGAGGGAGGTGCGGGTTCGAGTCCCGCCTGGCGCTAGAAGTTTTGATCGCAACAAAACATCGTTATGACAGCTCACAACCTCTATTCCAGCCACTTGAGGCTTAACGAAACTGATTTGAATCGTTTCTATCAAGACCATCAGCTTAACTGGTTCCATGCTTATATCAACGGCCAGCTCATCCCGGATACGGGTGGGTGCTGATCGGTCCCACGAGGTGTGGATGTTGCGTTCGATCAAACGGTGCCGGTGGTGTAATGGCGTAGAGCATTCCCGCCCGGTTAGAGGGAGGTGCGGGTTCGAGTCCCGCCTGGCGCTAGAAGTTTTGATCGCAACAAAACATCGTTATGACAGCTCACAACCTCTATTCCAGCCACTTGAGGCTTAACGAAACTGATTTGAATCGTTTCTATCAAGACCATCAGCTTAACTGGTTCCATGCTGATATCAACGGCCAGCTCATCCCGGATACGGGTGGGTGCTGATCGGTCCCACGAGGTGTGGATGTTGCGTTCGATCAAACGGCGCCGGTGGTGTAATGGCGTAGAGCATTCCCGCCCGGTTAGAGGGAGGTGCGGGTTCGAGTCCCGCCTGGCGCTAGAAGTTTTGATCGCAACAAAACATCGTTATAACAGCTCACAACTTCTATTCCAGCCACTTGAGGCTTAACGAAACTGATTTGAATCGTTTCTATCAAGACCATCAGCTTAACTGGTTCCATGCTTATATCAACGGCCAGCTCATCCCGGATACGGGTGGGTGCTGATCGGTCCCACGAGGTGTGGATGTTGCGTTCGATCAAACGGTGCCGGTGGTGTAATGGCGTAGAGCATTCCCGCCCGGTTAGAGGGAGGTGCGGGTTCGAGTCCCGCCTGGCGCTAGAAGTTTTGATCGCAACAAAACATCGTTATAACAGCTCACAACTTCTATTCCAGCCACTTGAGGCTTAACGAAACTGATTTGAATCGTTTCTATCAAGACCATCAGCTTAACTGGTTCCATGCTTATATCAACGGCCAGCTCATCCCGGATACGGGTGGGTGCTGATCGGTCCCACGAGGTGTGGATGTTGCGTTCGATCAAACGGCGCCGGTGGTGTAATGGCGTAGAGCATTCCCGCCCGGTTAGAGGGAGGTGCGGGTTCGGGTCCCGCCTGGCGCTAGAAGTTTTGATCGCAACAAAACTTCGTTATGACAGCTCACAACCTCTATTCCAGCCACTTGAGGCTTAACAAAACTGATTTGAATCGTTTCTATCAAGACCATCAGCTTAACTGGTTCCATGCTGATATCAACGGCCAGCTCATCCCGGATACGGGTGGGTGCTGATCGGTCCCACGAGGTGTGGATGTTGCGTTCGATCAAACGGCGCCGGTGGTGTAATGGCGTAGAGCATTCCCGCCCGGTTAGAGGGAGGTGCGGGTTCGAGTCCCGCCTGGCGCTAGAAGTTTTGATCGCAACAAAACATCGTTATAACAGCTCACAACTTCTATTCCAGCCACTTGAGGCTTAACGAAACTGATTTGAATCGTTTCTATCAAGACCATCAGCTTAACTGGTTCCATGCTTATATCAACGGCCAGCTCATCCCGGATACGGGTGGGTGCTGATCGGTCCCACGAGGTGTGGATGTTGCGTTCGATCAAACGGTGCCGGTGGTGTAATGGCGTAGAGCATTCCCGCCCGGTTAGAGGGAGGTGCGGGTTCGAGTCCCGCCTGGCGCTAGAAGTTTTGATCGCAACAAAACATCGTTATAACAGCTCACAACTTCTATTCCAGCCACTTGAGGCTTAACGAAACTGATTTGAATCGTTTCTATCAAGACCATCAGCTTAACTGGTTCCATGCTTATATCAACGGCCAGCTCATCCCGGATACGGGTGGGTGCTGATCGGTCCCACGAGGTGTGGATGTTGCGTTCGATCAAACGGCGCCGGTGGTGTAATGGCGTAGAGCATTCCCGCCCGGTTAGAGGGAGGTGCGGGTTCGGGTCCCGCCTGGCGCTAGAAGTTTTGATCGCAACAAAACTTCGTTATGACAGCTCACAACCTCTATTCCAGCCACTTGAGGCTTAACAAAACTGATTTGAATCGTTTCTATCAAGACCATCAGCTTAACTGGTTCCATGCTGATATCAACGGCCAGCTCATCCCGGATACGGGTGGGTGCTGATCGGTCCCACGAGGTGTGGATGTTGCGTTCGATCAAACGGCGCCGGTGGTGTAATGGCGTAGAGCATTCCCGCCCGGTTAGAGGGAGGTGCGGGTTCGAGTCCCGCCCGGCGCTAGAAGTTTTGATCGCAACAAAACATCGTTATGACAGCTCACAACCTCTATTCCAGCCACTTGAGGCTTAACGAAACTGATTTGAATCGTTTCTATCAAGACCATCAGCTTAACTGGTTCCATGCTGATATCAACGGCCAGCTCATCCCGGATACGGGTGGGTGCTGATCGGTCCCACGAGGTGTGGATGTTGCGTTCGATCAAACGGCGCCGGTGGTGTAATGGCGTAGAGCATTCCCGCCCGGTTAGAGGGAGGTGCGGGTTCGAGTCCCGCCTGGCGCTAGAAGTTTTGATCGCAACAAAACATCGTTATAACAGCTCACAACTTCTATTCCAGCCACTTGAGGCTTAACGAAACTGATTTGAATCGTTTCTATCAAGACCATCAGCTTAACTGGTTCCATGCTTATATCAACGGCCAGCTCATCCCGGATACGGGTGGGTGCTGATCGGTCCCACGAGGTGTGGATGTTGCGTTCGACCAAACGGTGCCGGTGGTGTAATGGCGTAGAGCATTCCCGCCCGGTTAGAGGGAGGTGCGGGTTCGAGTCCCGCCTGGCGCTAGAAGTTTTGATCGCAACAAAACATCGTTATAACAGCTCACAACTTCTATTCCAGCCACTTGAACGAAACTGATTTGAATCGTTTCTATCAAGACCATCAGCTTAACTGGTTCCATGCTGATATCAACGGCCAGCTCATCCCGGATACGGGTGGGTGCTGATCGGTCCCACGAGGTGTGGATGTTGCGTTCGATCAAACGGCGCCGGTGGTGTAATGGCGTAGAGCATTCCCGCCCGGTTAGAGGGAGGTGCGGGTTCGGGTCCCGCCCGGCGCTAGAAGTTTTGGTCGCAACAAGTCATCGTTATGACAGCTCACAACTTCTATTCCAGCCACTTGAGGCTTAACGAAACTGATTTGAATCGTTTCTATCAAGACCATCAGCTTAACTGGTTCCATGCTGATATCAACGGCCAGCTCATCCCGGATACGGGTGGGTGCTGATCGGTCCCACGAGGTGTGGATGTTGCGTTCGATCAAACGGCGCCGGTGGTGTAATGGCGTAGAGCATTCCCGCCCGGTTAGAGGGAGGTGCGGGTTCGGGTCCCTCCTGGCGCTAGAAGTTTTGGTCGCAACAAGACATCGTTATGACAGCTCACAACTTCTATTCCAGTCACTTGAGGCTTAACGAAACTGATTTGAATCGTTTCTATCAAGACCATCAGCTTAACTGGTTCCATGCTGATATCAACGGCCAGCTCATCCCGGATACGGGTGGGTGCTGATCGGTCCCACGAGGTGTGGATGTTGCGTTCGATCAAACGGCGCCGGTGGTGTAATGGCGTAGAGCATTCCCGCCCGGTTAGAGGGAGGTGCGGGTTCGGGTCCCGCCTGGCGCTAGAAGTTTTGATCTCAACAAAACATCGTTATGACAGCTCACAACCTCTATTCCAGCCACTTGAGGCTTAACGAAACTGATTTGAATCGTTTCTATCAAGACCATCAGCTTAACTGGTTCCATGCTGATATCAACGGCCAGCTCATCCCGGATACGGGTGGGTGCTGATCGGTCCCACGAGGTGTGGATGTTGCGTTCGATCAAACGGTGCCGGTGGTGTAATGGCGTAGAGCATCCCCGCCCGGTTAGAGGGAGGTGCGGGTTCGAGTCCCGCCTGGCGCTAGAAGTTTTGATCGCAACAAAACATCGTTATGACAGCTCACAACCTCTATTCCAGCCACTTGAGGCTTAACGAAACTGATTTGAATCGTTTCTATCAAGACCATCAGCTTAACTGGTTCCATGCTGATATCAACGGCCAGCTCATCCCGGATACGGGTGGGTGCTGATCGGTCCCACGAGGTGTGGATGTTGCGTTCGATCAAACGGCGCCGGTGGTGTAATGGCGTAGAGCATTCCCGCCCGGTTAGAGGGAGGTGCGGGTTCGGGTCCCTCCTGGCGCTAGAAGTTTTGGTCGCAACAAGACATCGTTATGACAGCTCACAACTTCTATTCCAGTCACTTGAGGCTTAACGAAACTGATTTGAATCGTTTCTATCAAGACCATCAGCTTAACTGGTTCCATGCTGATATCAACGGCCAGCTCATCCCGGATACGGGTGGGTGCTGATCGGTCCCACGAGGTGTGGATGTTGCGTTCGATCAAACGGCGCCGGTGGTGTAATGGCGTAGAGCATTCCCGCCCGGTTAGAGGGAGGTGCGGGTTCGGGTCCCGCCTGGCGCTAGAAGTTTTGATCTCAACAAAACATCGTTATGACAGCTCACAACCTCTATTCCAGCCACTTGAGGCTTAACGAAACTGATTTGAATCGTTTCTATCAAGACCATCAGCTTAACTGGTTCCATGCTGATATCAACGGCCAGCTCATCCCGGATACGGGTGGGTGCTGATCGGTCCCACGAGGTGTGGATGTTGCGTTCGATCAAACGGTGCCGGTGGTGTAATGGCGTAGAGCATCCCCGCCCGGTTAGAGGGAGGTGCGGGTTCGAGTCCCGCCTGGCGCTAGAAGTTTTGATCGCAACAAAACATCGTTATGACAGCTCACAACCTCTATTCCAGCCACTTGAGGCTTAACGAAACTGATTTGAATCGTTTCTATCAAGACCATCAGCTTAACTGGTTCCATGCTTATATCAACGGCCAGCTCATCCCGGATACGGGTGGGTGCTGATCGGTCCCACGAGGTGTGGATGTTGCGTTCGATCAAACGGTGCCGGTGGTGTAATGGCGTAGAGCATTCCCGCCCGGTTACAGGGAGGTGCGGGTTCGAGTCCCGCCTGGCGCTAGAAGTTTTGATCGCAACAAAACATCGTTATAACAGCTCACAACTTCTATTCCAGCCACTTGAACGAAACTGATTTGAATCGTTTCTATCAAGACCATCAGCTTAACTGGTTCCATGCTGATATCAACGGCCAGCTCATCCCGGATACGGGTGGGTGCTGATCGGTCCCACGAGGTGTGGATGTTGCGTTCGATCAAACGGCGCCGGTGGTGTAATGGCGTAGAGCATTCCCGCCCGGTTAGAGGGAGGTGCGGGTTCGGGTCCCTCCTGGCGCTAGAAGTTTTGGTCGCAACAAGACATCGTTATGACAGCTCACAACTTCTATTCCAGTCACTTGAGGCTTAACGAAACTGATTTGAATCGTTTCTATCAAGACCATCAGCTTAACTGGTTCCATGCTGATATCAACGGCCACCTCATCCCGGATACGGGTGGGTGCTGATCGGTCCCACGAGGTGTGGATGTTGCGTTCGATCAAACGGCGCCGGTGGTGTAATGGCGTAGAGCATTCCCGCCCGGTTAGAGGGAGGTGCGGGTTCGAGTCCCGCCTGGCGCTAGAAGTTTTGATCGCAACAAAACATCGTTATAACAGCTCACAACTTCTATTCCAGCCACTTGAGACTTAACGAAACTGATTTGAATCGTTTCTATCAAGACCATCAGCTTAACTGGTTCCATGCTTATATCAACGGCCAGCTCATCCCGGATACGGGTGGGTGCTGATCGGTCCCACGAGGTGTGGATGTTGCGTTCGATCAAACGGTGCCGGTGGTGTAATGGCGTAGAGCATTCCCGCCCGGTTAGAGGGAGGTGCGGGTTCGAGTCCCGCCTGGCGCTAGAAGTTTTGATCGCAACAAAACATCGTTATGACAGCTCACAACCTCTATTCCAGCCACTTGAGGCTTAACGAAACTGATTTGAATCGTTTCTATCAAGACCATCAGCTTAACTGGTTCCATGCTTATATCAACGGCCAGCTCATCCCGGATACGGGTGGGTGCTGATCGGTCCCACGAGGTGTGGATGTTGCGTTCGATCAAACGGTGCCGGTGGTGTAATGGCGTAGAGCATTCCCGCCCGGTTAGAGGGAGGTGCGGGTTCGAGTCCCGCCTGGCGCTAGAAGTTTTGATCGCAACAAAACATCGTTATAACAGCTCACAACTTCTATTCCAGCCACTTGAGGCTTAACGAAACTGATTTGAATCGTTTCTATCAAGACCATCAGCTTAACTGGTTCCATGCTTATATCAACGGCCAGCTCATCCCGGATACGGGTGGGTGCTGATCGGTCCCACGAGGTGTGGATGTTGCGTTCGATCAAACGGCGCCGGTGGTGTAATGGCGTAGAGCATTCCCGCCCGGTTAGAGGGAGGTGCGGGTTCGGGTCCCGCCTGGCGCTAGAAGTTTTGATCGCAACAAAACTTCGTTATGACAGCTCACAACCTCTATTCCAGCCACTTGAGGCTTAACAAAACTGATTTGAATCGTTTCTATCAAGACCATCAGCTTAACTGGTTCCATGCTGATATCAACGGCCAGCTCATCCCGGATACGGGTGGGTGCTGATCGGTCCCACGAGGTGTGGATGTTGCGTTCGATCAAACGGCGCCGGTGGTGTAATGGCGTAGAGCATTCCCGCCCGGTTAGAGGGAGGTGCGGGTTCGAGTCCCGCCTGGCGCTAGAAGTTTTGATCGCAACAAAACATCGTTATGACAGCTCACAACCTCTATTCCAGCCACTTGAGGCTTAACGAAACTGATTTGAATCGTTTCTATCAAGACCATCAGCTTAACTGGTTCCATGCTTATATCAACGGCCAGCTCATCCCGGATACGGGTGGGTGCTGATCGGTCCCACGAGGTGTGGATGTTGCGTTCGATCAAACGGCGCCGGTGGTGTAATGGCGTAGAGCATTCCCGCCCGGTTAGAGGGAGGTGCGGGTTCGAGTCCCGCCTGGCGCTAGAAGTTTTGATCGCAACAAAACATCGTTATAACAGCTCACAACTTCTATTCCAGCCACTTGAGGCTTAACGAAACTGATTTGAATCGTTTCTATCAAGACCATCAGCTTAACTGGTTCCATGCTTATATCAACGGCCAGCTCATCCCGGATACGGGTGGGTGCTGATCGGTCCCACGAGGTGTGGATGTTGCGTTCGATCAAACGGTGCCGGTGGTGTAATGGCGTAGAGCATTCCCGCCCGGTTAGAGGGAGGTGCGGGTTCGAGTCCCGCCTGGCGCTAGAAGTTTTGATCGCAACAAAACATCGTTATGACAGCTCACAACCTCTATTCCAGCCACTTGAGGCTTAACGAAACTGATTTGAATCGTTTCTATCAAGACCATCAGCTTAACTGGTTCCATGCTTATATCAACGGCCAGCTCATCCCGGATACGGGTGGGTGCTGATCGGTCCCACGAGGTGTGGATGTTGCGTTCGATCAAACGGTGCCGGTGGTGTAATGGCGTAGAGCATTCCCGCCCGGTTAGAGGGAGGTGCGGGTTCGAGTCCCGCCTGGCGCTAGAAGTTTTGATCGCAACAAAACATCGTTATAACAGCTCACAACTTCTATTCCAGCCACTTGAGGCTTAACGAAACTGATTTGAATCGTTTCTATCAAGACCATCAGCTTAACTGGTTCCATGCTTATATCAACGGCCAGCTCATCCCGGATACGGGTGGGTGCTGATCGGTCCCACGAGGTGTGGATGTTGCGTTCGATCAAACGGCGCCGGTGGTGTAATGGCGTAGAGCATTCCCGCCCGGTTAGAGGGAGGTGCGGGTTCGGGTCCCGCCTGGCGCTAGAAGTTTTGATCGCAACAAAACATCGTTATGACAGCTCACAACCTCTATTCCAGCCACTTGAGGCTTAACGAAACTGATTTGAATCGTTTCTATCAAGACCATCAGCTTAACTGGTTCCATGCTGATATCAACGGCCAGCTCATCCCGGATACGGGTGGGTGCTGATCGGTCCCACGAGGTGTGGATGTTGCGTTCGATCAAACGGTGCCGGTGGTGTAATGGCGTAGAGCATCCCCGCCCGGTTAGAGGGAGGTGCGGGTTCGAGTCCCGCCTGGCGCTAGAAGTTTTGATCGCAACAAAACATCGTTATGACAGCTCACAACCTCTATTCCAGCCACTTGAGGCTTAACGAAACTGATTTGAATCGTTTCTATCAAGACCATCAGCTTAACTGGTTCCATGCTTATATCAACGGCCAGCTCATCCCGGATACGGGTGGGTGCTGATCGGTCCCACGAGGTGTGGATGTTGCGTTCGATCAAACGGTGCCGGTGGTGTAATGGCGTAGAGCATTCCCGCCCGGTTACAGGGAGGTGCGGGTTCGAGTCCCGCCTGGCGCTAGAAGTTTTGATCGCAACAAAACATCGTTATAACAGCTCACAACTTCTATTCCAGCCACTTGAACGAAACTGATTTGAATCGTTTCTATCAAGACCATCAGCTTAACTGGTTCCATGCTGATATCAACGGCCAGCTCATCCCGGATACGGGTGGGTGCTGATCGGTCCCACGAGGTGTGGATGTTGCGTTCGATCAAACGGCGCCGGTGGTGTAATGGCGTAGAGCATTCCCGCCCGGTTAGAGGGAGGTGCGGGTTCGGGTCCCTCCTGGCGCTAGAAGTTTTGGTCGCAACAAGACATCGTTATGACAGCTCACAACTTCTATTCCAGTCACTTGAGGCTTAACGAAACTGATTTGAATCGTTTCTATCAAGACCATCAGCTTAACTGGTTCCATGCTGATATCAACGGCCACCTCATCCCGGATACGGGTGGGTGCTGATCGGTCCCACGAGGTGTGGATGTTGCGTTCGATCAAACGGCGCCGGTGGTGTAATGGCGTAGAGCATTCCCGCCCGGTTAGAGGGAGGTGCGGGTTCGAGTCCCGCCTGGCGCTAGAAGTTTTGATCGCAACAAAACATCGTTATAACAGCTCACAACTTCTATTCCAGCCACTTGAGACTTAACGAAACTGATTTGAATCGTTTCTATCAAGACCATCAGCTTAACTGGTTCCATGCTTATATCAACGGCCAGCTCATCCCGGATACGGGTGGGTGCTGATCGGTCCCACGAGGTGTGGATGTTGCGTTCGATCAAACGGTGCCGGTGGTGTAATGGCGTAGAGCATTCCCGCCCGGTTAGAGGGAGGTGCGGGTTCGAGTCCCGCCTGGCGCTAGAAGTTTTGATCGCAACAAAACATCGTTATGACAGCTCACAACCTCTATTCCAGCCACTTGAGGCTTAACGAAACTGATTTGAATCGTTTCTATCAAGACCATCAGCTTAACTGGTTCCATGCTTATATCAACGGCCAGCTCATCCCGGATACGGGTGGGTGCTGATCGGTCCCACGAGGTGTGGATGTTGCGTTCGATCAAACGGTGCCGGTGGTGTAATGGCGTAGAGCATTCCCGCCCGGTTAGAGGGAGGTGCGGGTTCGAGTCCCGCCTGGCGCTAGAAGTTTTGATCGCAACAAAACATCGTTATAACAGCTCACAACTTCTATTCCAGCCACTTGAGGCTTAACGAAACTGATTTGAATCGTTTCTATCAAGACCATCAGCTTAACTGGTTCCATGCTTATATCAACGGCCAGCTCATCCCGGATACGGGTGGGTGCTGATCGGTCCCACGAGGTGTGGATGTTGCGTTCGATCAAACGGCGCCGGTGGTGTAATGGCGTAGAGCATTCCCGCCCGGTTAGAGGGAGGTGCGGGTTCGGGTCCCGCCTGGCGCTAGAAGTTTTGATCGCAACAAAACTTCGTTATGACAGCTCACAACCTCTATTCCAGCCACTTGAGGCTTAACAAAACTGATTTGAATCGTTTCTATCAAGACCATCAGCTTAACTGGTTCCATGCTTATATCAACGGCCAGCTCATCCCGGATACGGGTGGGTGCTGATCGGTCCCACGAGGTGTGGATGTTGCGTTCGATCAAACGGCGCCGGTGGTGTAATGGCGTAGAGCATTCCCGCCCGGTTAGAGGGAGGTGCGGGTTCGGGTCCCGCCTGGCGCTAGAAGTTTTGATCGCAACAAAACTTCGTTATGACAGCTCACAACCTCTATTCCAGCCACTTGAGGCTTAACAAAACTGATTTGAATCGTTTCTATCAAGACCATCAGCTTAACTGGTTCCATGCTGATATCAACGGCCAGCTCATCCCGGATACGGGTGGGTGCTGATCGGTCCCACGAGGTGTGGATGTTGCGTTCGATCAAACGGCGCCGGTGGTGTAATGGCGTAGAGCATTCCCGCCCGGTTAGAGGGAGGTGCGGGTTCGAGTCCCGCCTGGCGCTAGAAGTTTTGATCGCAACAAAACATCGTTATGACAGCTCACAACCTCTATTCCAGCCACTTGAGGCTTAACGAAACTGATTTGAATCGTTTCTATCAAGACCATCAGCTTAACTGGTTCCATGCTTATATCAACGGCCAGCTCATCCCGGATACGGGTGGGTGCTGATCGGTCCCACGAGGTGTGGATGTTGCGTTCGATCAAACGGCGCCGGTGGTGTAATGGCGTAGAGCATTCCCGCCCGGTTAGAGGGAGGTGCGGGTTCGAGTCCCGCCTGGCGCTAGAAGTTTTGATCGCAACAAAACATCGTTATAACAGCTCACAACTTCTATTCCAGCCACTTGAGGCTTAACGAAACTGATTTGAATCGTTTCTATCAAGACCATCAGCTTAACTGGTTCCATGCTTATATCAACGGCCAGCTCATCCCGGATACGGGTGGGTGCTGATCGGTCCCACGAGGTGTGGATGTTGCGTTCGATCAAACGGTGCCGGTGGTGTAATGGCGTAGAGCATTCCCGCCCGGTTAGAGGGAGGTGCGGGTTCGAGTCCCGCCTGGCGCTAGAAGTTTTGATCGCAACAAAACATCGTTATGACAGCTCACAACCTCTATTCCAGCCACTTGAGGCTTAACGAAACTGATTTGAATCGTTTCTATCAAGACCATCAGCTTAACTGGTTCCATGCTTATATCAACGGCCAGCTCATCCCGGATACGGGTGGGTGCTGATCGGTCCCACGAGGTGTGGATGTTGCGTTCGATCAAACGGTGCCGGTGGTGTAATGGCGTAGAGCATTCCCGCCCGGTTAGAGGGAGGTGCGGGTTCGAGTCCCGCCTGGCGCTAGAAGTTTTGATCGCAACAAAACATCGTTATAACAGCTCACAACTTCTATTCCAGCCACTTGAGGCTTAACGAAACTGATTTGAATCGTTTCTATCAAGACCATCAGCTTAACTGGTTCCATGCTTATATCAACGGCCAGCTCATCCCGGATACGGGTGGGTGCTGATCGGTCCCACGAGGTGTGGATGTTGCGTTCGATCAAACGGCGCCGGTGGTGTAATGGCGTAGAGCATTCCCGCCCGGTTAGAGGGAGGTGCGGGTTCGAGTCCCGCCTGGCGCTAGAAGTTTTGATCGCAACAAAACATCGTTATAACAGCTCACAACTTCTATTCCAGCCACTTGAGGCTTAACGAAACTGATTTGAATCGTTTCTATCAAGACCATCAGCTTAACTGGTTCCATGCTTATATCAACGGCCAGCTCATCCCGGATACGGGTGGGTGCTGATCGGTCCCACGAGGTGTGGATGTTGCGTTCGATCAAACGGTGCCGGTGGTGTAATGGCGTAGAGCATTCCCGCCCGGTTAGAGGGAGGTGCGGGTTCGAGTCCCGCCTGGCGCTAGAAGTTTTGATCGCAACAAAACATCGTTATGACAGCTCACAACCTCTATTCCAGCCACTTGAGGCTTAACGAAACTGATTTGAATCGTTTCTATCAAGACCATCAGCTTAACTGGTTCCATGCTTATATCAACGGCCAGCTCATCCCGGATACGGGTGGGTGCTGATCGGTCCCACGAGGTGTGGATGTTGCGTTCGATCAAACGGTGCCGGTGGTGTAATGGCGTAGAGCATTCCCGCCCGGTTAGAGGGAGGTGCGGGTTCGAGTCCCGCCTGGCGCTAGAAGTTTTGATCGCAACAAAACATCGTTATAACAGCTCACAACTTCTATTCCAGCCACTTGAGGCTTAACGAAACTGATTTGAATCGTTTCTATCAAGACCATCAGCTTAACTGGTTCCATGCTTATATCAACGGCCAGCTCATCCCGGATACGGGTGGGTGCTGATCGGTCCCACGAGGTGTGGATGTTGCGTTCGATCAAACGGCGCCGGTGGTGTAATGGCGTAGAGCATTCCCGCCCGGTTAGAGGGAGGTGCGGGTTCGGGTCCCGCCTGGCGCTAGAAGTTTTGATCGCAACAAAACATCGTTATGACAGCTCACAACCTCTATTCCAGCCACTTGAGGCTTAACGAAACTGATTTGAATCGTTTCTATCAAGACCATCAGCTTAACTGGTTCCATGCTGATATCAACGGCCAGCTCATCCCGGATACGGGTGGGTGCTGATCGGTCCCACGAGGTGTGGATGTTGCGTTCGATCAAACGGTGCCGGTGGTGTAATGGCGTAGAGCATCCCCGCCCGGTTAGAGGGAGGTGCGGGTTCGAGTCCCGCCTGGCGCTAGAAGTTTTGATCGCAACAAAACATCGTTATGACAGCTCACAACCTCTATTCCAGCCACTTGAGGCTTAACGAAACTGATTTGAATCGTTTCTATCAAGACCATCAGCTTAACTGGTTCCATGCTTATATCAACGGCCAGCTCATCCCGGATACGGGTGGGTGCTGATCGGTCCCACGAGGTGTGGATGTTGCGTTCGATCAAACGGTGCCGGTGGTGTAATGGCGTAGAGCATTCCCGCCCGGTTACAGGGAGGTGCGGGTTCGAGTCCCGCCTGGCGCTAGAAGTTTTGATCGCAACAAAACATCGTTATAACAGCTCACAACTTCTATTCCAGCCACTTGAACGAAACTGATTTGAATCGTTTCTATCAAGACCATCAGCTTAACTGGTTCCATGCTGATATCAACGGCCAGCTCATCCCGGATACGGGTGGGTGCTGATCGGTCCCACGAGGTGTGGATGTTGCGTTCGATCAAACGGCGCCGGTGGTGTAATGGCGTAGAGCATTCCCGCCCGGTTAGAGGGAGGTGCGGGTTCGGGTCCCTCCTGGCGCTAGAAGTTTTGGTCGCAACAAGACATCGTTATGACAGCTCACAACTTCTATTCCAGTCACTTGAGGCTTAACGAAACTGATTTGAATCGTTTCTATCAAGACCATCAGCTTAACTGGTTCCATGCTGATATCAACGGCCACCTCATCCCGGATACGGGTGGGTGCTGATCGGTCCCACGAGGTGTGGATGTTGCGTTCGATCAAACGGCGCCGGTGGTGTAATGGCGTAGAGCATTCCCGCCCGGTTAGAGGGAGGTGCGGGTTCGAGTCCCGCCTGGCGCTAGAAGTTTTGATCGCAACAAAACATCGTTATAACAGCTCACAACTTCTATTCCAGCCACTTGAGACTTAACGAAACTGATTTGAATCGTTTCTATCAAGACCATCAGCTTAACTGGTTCCATGCTTATATCAACGGCCAGCTCATCCCGGATACGGGTGGGTGCTGATCGGTCCCACGAGGTGTGGATGTTGCGTTCGATCAAACGGTGCCGGTGGTGTAATGGCGTAGAGCATTCCCGCCCGGTTAGAGGGAGGTGCGGGTTCGAGTCCCGCCTGGCGCTAGAAGTTTTGATCGCAACAAAACATCGTTATGACAGCTCACAACCTCTATTCCAGCCACTTGAGGCTTAACGAAACTGATTTGAATCGTTTCTATCAAGACCATCAGCTTAACTGGTTCCATGCTTATATCAACGGCCAGCTCATCCCGGATACGGGTGGGTGCTGATCGGTCCCACGAGGTGTGGATGTTGCGTTCGATCAAACGGTGCCGGTGGTGTAATGGCGTAGAGCATTCCCGCCCGGTTAGAGGGAGGTGCGGGTTCGAGTCCCGCCTGGCGCTAGAAGTTTTGATCGCAACAAAACATCGTTATAACAGCTCACAACTTCTATTCCAGCCACTTGAGGCTTAACGAAACTGATTTGAATCGTTTCTATCAAGACCATCAGCTTAACTGGTTCCATGCTTATATCAACGGCCAGCTCATCCCGGATACGGGTGGGTGCTGATCGGTCCCACGAGGTGTGGATGTTGCGTTCGATCAAACGGCGCCGGTGGTGTAATGGCGTAGAGCATTCCCGCCCGGTTAGAGGGAGGTGCGGGTTCGGGTCCCGCCTGGCGCTAGAAGTTTTGATCGCAACAAAACTTCGTTATGACAGCTCACAACCTCTATTCCAGCCACTTGAGGCTTAACAAAACTGATTTGAATCGTTTCTATCAAGACCATCAGCTTAACTGGTTCCATGCTTATATCAACGGCCAGCTCATCCCGGATACGGGTGGGTGCTGATCGGTCCCACGAGGTGTGGATGTTGCGTTCGATCAAACGGCGCCGGTGGTGTAATGGCGTAGAGCATTCCCGCCCGGTTAGAGGGAGGTGCGGGTTCGGGTCCCGCCTGGCGCTAGAAGTTTTGATCGCAACAAAACTTCGTTATGACAGCTCACAACCTCTATTCCAGCCACTTGAGGCTTAACAAAACTGATTTGAATCGTTTCTATCAAGACCATCAGCTTAACTGGTTCCATGCTGATATCAACGGCCAGCTCATCCCGGATACGGGTGGGTGCTGATCGGTCCCACGAGGTGTGGATGTTGCGTTCGATCAAACGGCGCCGGTGGTGTAATGGCGTAGAGCATTCCCGCCCGGTTAGAGGGAGGTGCGGGTTCGAGTCCCGCCTGGCGCTAGAAGTTTTGATCGCAACAAAACATCGTTATGACAGCTCACAACCTCTATTCCAGCCACTTGAGGCTTAACGAAACTGATTTGAATCGTTTCTATCAAGACCATCAGCTTAACTGGTTCCATGCTTATATCAACGGCCAGCTCATCCCGGATACGGGTGGGTGCTGATCGGTCCCACGAGGTGTGGATGTTGCGTTCGATCAAACGGCGCCGGTGGTGTAATGGCGTAGAGCATTCCCGCCCGGTTAGAGGGAGGTGCGGGTTCGAGTCCCGCCTGGCGCTAGAAGTTTTGATCGCAACAAAACATCGTTATAACAGCTCACAACTTCTATTCCAGCCACTTGAGGCTTAACGAAACTGATTTGAATCGTTTCTATCAAGACCATCAGCTTAACTGGTTCCATGCTTATATCAACGGCCAGCTCATCCCGGATACGGGTGGGTGCTGATCGGTCCCACGAGGTGTGGATGTTGCGTTCGATCAAACGGTGCCGGTGGTGTAATGGCGTAGAGCATTCCCGCCCGGTTAGAGGGAGGTGCGGGTTCGAGTCCCGCCTGGCGCTAGAAGTTTTGATCGCAACAAAACATCGTTATGACAGCTCACAACCTCTATTCCAGCCACTTGAGGCTTAACGAAACTGATTTGAATCGTTTCTATCAAGACCATCAGCTTAACTGGTTCCATGCTTATATCAACGGCCAGCTCATCCCGGATACGGGTGGGTGCTGATCGGTCCCACGAGGTGTGGATGTTGCGTTCGATCAAACGGTGCCGGTGGTGTAATGGCGTAGAGCATTCCCGCCCGGTTAGAGGGAGGTGCGGGTTCGAGTCCCGCCTGGCGCTAGAAGTTTTGATCGCAACAAAACATCGTTATAACAGCTCACAACTTCTATTCCAGCCACTTGAGGCTTAACGAAACTGATTTGAATCGTTTCTATCAAGACCATCAGCTTAACTGGTTCCATGCTTATATCAACGGCCAGCTCATCCCGGATACGGGTGGGTGCTGATCGGTCCCACGAGGTGTGGATGTTGCGTTCGATCAAACGGCGCCGGTGGTGTAATGGCGTAGAGCATTCCCGCCCGGTTAGAGGGAGGTGCGGGTTCGGGTCCCGCCTGGCGCTAGAAGTTTTGATCGCAACAAAACATCGTTATGACAGCTCACAACCTCTATTCCAGCCACTTGAGGCTTAACGAAACTGATTTGAATCGTTTCTATCAAGACCATCAGCTTAACTGGTTCCATGCTGATATCAACGGCCAGCTCATCCCGGATACGGGTGGGTGCTGATCGGTCCCACGAGGTGTGGATGTTGCGTTCGATCAAACGGCGCCGGTGGTGTAATGGCGTAGAGCATTCCCGCCCGGTTAGAGGGAGGTGCGGGTTCGGGTCCCGCCTGGCGCTAGAAGTTTTGATCTCAACAAAACATCGTTATGACTGCATAAACATAGGCCTTCGGAAAACGTCTGAATGGACACGGTGTGGAACCTAGAGCGATCAAATGCGTTTTGTTCAACTCTCGCAGTCTTGTGAACAAAATTCATCAGCTGCACCTACTTTTAAATGCTTACAATCCTGATTTATTGTTCATTACTGAAGCCTGGCTTTCAGATAAGATATCTGACTCCTTCTTGCAAATTTTCCTTACAAACTTTTCAGAAAAAACCGCTTAAAAAAAGGAGGAGGTGCTTGCTCTTCAGCAAAAAACTCGATAAGTTTGG